>JANHMN010000015.1:22043960-22084298 GCA_030674055.1 Rhabdomys pumilio
CTGTAGTCCCAACTCTAGGGAGGTGGAGGCTGGAAAATGAGAGATTTAAGGGGAAGCCTTGGTTTTAGAGTTATATTATTGGTCTTCAATATATCCTGAAGTTGTCAAGTTGACTGTATCTGGAATTTACTAAAACCCAAATGACTGGGCTCACCTGAGAGATTTTCTTTCTCTCTTGTTTGTTTTTTTTTTTTTTTTTTTTTTTGGGGGGGGGGTTGTTGTTATTGTTGTTGTTCTGTTTTTGAGACAGGTTTCTCTGTGTATCCCTGGCTCTCTTGAAACTCACTTGGTTATATTATTGAGATCTGCTTGGACTGTGTGAGAGTTTGTCCTCCAAAAATGTAAAACCAGGATGCTGAGCAGAGAGATCATGTTTGCCCCTGTGAAGCGCCTGTATCACTATCCAGCAAACATCATTGTGCACTCTTTAATGTTTGTGGTGCAGGAGATGCAATGCAGAATCTCCCAGATGATGAACACAAGCTCTACCCCAGCCCACGCTTTCATATTTGGAATAAAACATTTGAAGAATTGTGGCTGGTGCTTCTGGGAGTGGGGTCAAATAATTTGTATAATTTCTTCATTTGGTCGACTGCAGTTTAAGCAGCCATGTTGGCTGCTATCCCGTGGGCACAGTCTTGTAAAATATGGCTGAACGTGGTCTGAATGACACAGAAGACTGAGCTGGAGCTTGTTTTCCTTGTCTGAGAATAAGGTAGTGGATATTCAGGATGGGTGTGTGAAAAGGGCCTCCAGACTCCTAGCTCACGGATCCTCCCATCCCCTCTCTCTCTTTCCATAGCAGACCTGTGCAGTGTGTCTAGAAGACTTCAAGGGGAAGGATGAGCTAGGTGTGCTTCCATGCCAGCATGCCTTTCACCGCAAGTATGTGGGGGATGGGGTGGGGATGGGACGGGTGGGGTGGGGTGGGTGGTCCTGTAGAGGAGTGACAATTAGGGAGCATCTTCAAGACCTTTCTCATCCCTGCAGTGCTGGTCAACAATGACTCCCTAGGTTCAGCACACCAGAGGGGTTAGCTTGGGGCAGACACAGGGGCACTTTGTTCTCAGAAGCAGCTGGGCTCAGAGACAGCTGGCGCCATCTGGAGTGTCCCCTCGGACATAACAGGTCTCTTGTTCACAGGTGTCTGGTGAAGTGGCTAGAAGTACGTTGTGTCTGTCCCATGTGTAACAAGCCCATTGCTGGCCCCACGGAGACCTCGCAGAGCATTGGAATCCTGCTGGATGAACTGGTATAAGCACTCCTTGCGCATGGACACTGGAGAAGTCTGCTTACTTTGGGCATCTGGGTTCCTCTACACAATGAACAAGACTCATACTCACCTAAAGGCAAGAATGACAGAGCTGAGCTTCTACCAGCACTGCTGGACCAGTACCAGACTTGTCCAGCCTCTGCCTCCCAGGACTTCTCTCCGTTATCCATTTCCAATGCCCTCATCCAGGTAGACCACTCCATCCTGGTACTGGACTGACTATCCATCCATCTCCACCCACCACATCTTTGCCCTGGGAAGGAGTCAACTCCGTGACTGTGAACATGGGCACTTCCCTTTGGAGAACAAGTGACTCTGACCTTGAAAGTGTGAGGTGGCTCTGCCCCACCCACAGCCTTCACTCCTGCCAGAGCCTTCCAGGGGAAAGGAAAGAAAGTTCGAGAAACCAAGATGAAAGGCTCTATATGAAGTTAAGGAAGGCAGGGACCTCAAAAAAAAAAAAAAAAAAAAAAAGGGAAAAGTCAATGTTTACATGGAATATCGGAAACAAAGGCCAGCCTCATCCTGGCCGACTGCAGGGTGATGGGACCAACCCTGCCCTGTTAGGATCTGAGGTGCTATTCATTCTCTCCCTGGCCCTGCTTAATCTCAGAGCCTTCTAGTCATCATTGGTTTTAAAGAGACTCCTCTCTATAGGAAGGGGTCTTATCCTCAAGCCCATTTTCAGGGGCTTTTTTTCTTTTTTTTTTAGAAGCAAAACAGGCCTGGATGGGGATGGTCGGGAGGGTACAGTAGTGCGGATGTCTGCTTCCCCCCTCTGTAAATAGTATTTTTATACTTCATCTTCACCATCTCAGGCGTTACACATGCAGCCCCGCATGATGGAGGGGATGGAGCATCCTCTTCCCTGAGCGGGGTGGCTGAGAGTGGGAAAAGGGTATGTATTTAAAGAAAATTAAATTTAATAACATGTTTCTCTAATCAAATTTTGGCTTGTGGTCGTGGCCTGTGCCAGGGGAGGGAACGGAGCTCTTTACCTGCCTTATCCTGTCAGACCGTCCTTGAGGTTTCTAATCGTTAACAAAACCTGAGGCCTAGACATGTATCTCAACAATAGAGTGCTTGGGTAACATGCTCAAGGACCTGGGCTCAGTTTCTGGTCGTGAAGAAAACAGGCGAGGGAGAGGGGATGACTTGTTGAAAATCAGTGTGAAATAAGATCTGATGAAGCCAAGGTCAACCATCGGAAGTGGTTGTTAAGAGAAATGTTGTTAAGTTGATTTCAAGCACAGCATTCACTCAACTGACTTGAATTCTACCTGGCGGTTGATTGTCAGTGACCTGGTAACCTCAGAGGCCCACGTGGCTGCCCTGATGCCCCATGTTTTTACTACTTCTGTGTCAGTGACAGTCCCTCCCTGGCACACATCTAGAACTCCATGTGGTAGCAACAGGTATGACCCTGTGTGCATCCAGGTCTTCCAGCTACAAGCCTTCAGCTTAGCTTTGCCAGTTTCCCAAGGGCCTACTGTATCAACAGTGAGTGCGATCAGAATGGGATGGTGTTGGGAACACCTTTGTTTTTCTTTTTGTTTTGTTTTGGTTTTTTTGAGACAGGGTTTCTCTGTATAGCCCTGGCTGTCCTGGAACTCACTCTGTAGATCAGGCTGGCTTTGAACTCAGAAATCTGCCTGCCTCTGCCTCCCAAGTGCTGGGATTAAAAGCATGCACCATCATTGCCTGGCCGAGAACACCCTTCTTAAGCATGAAGTAACTAGACCCTGGTTGCCCCCTGCTTAGTAGCACAGATCAGTGCCAGCCAAGCAGGCAGCATGCCTTGGGTACTGAGCTCAGGAAAGCTTTTTGCTGAGCGTGGCTTGGTAGATATCAGCTGTGCAAAAGCTATCCATTAAGTACCAGATACCTAGAGCAGGTATGGTGCCATCTTACCCAGCCATTGTCTTGTGAGTCTTGGACAAGACCACAATGTACCTGGGTACCTGAATGTGGGCTCCTATATAGGAAGTTGCCCTTACCCTTCACATTAGGAAACCCCTCCTTGCTGTTGCCAGCCTTAGAGGGAGAGATCTCTCTCCACTGAGTCACCACTTCCTCTTCTAGCACTGTTAGTCTGTAAGTGTTGAATTATGATGTATTGTCTCAGCCTGTTTCAGCATACCCCTCAATTCCACTGTTGGTGGTTGCACTGGTGGAGAAAGTAATCAGGTTGGCTTTGTCTCTCTTGCCTCATCTCTCCCTGCTGTTAGGAGAGTTTGTCAGTGTTAGCATCCTGATGAAAATGTTAGCACCACGAAAATGCCTCTATCACAGACAAATCAGTATCGCCGGGTCAAAATGATGTGAGAGCAGAAAATACCTTTTATTCCCAGTGCTTCTGTTCTGTTGAACCTTGGTGGTATTTGTTACAGAGGACACAGAAGGGAAAAGAATACTGTTTAGCTCAATGGCTGGATTGGCAGCAGCTAAGCACAATTAGACACTATGTCCTCGGTTCACACAGTCACTGGTGAAGTCTTGTGACTTCCTTAGTTAAGCCTTTTTAGAACACCTGCTACTCGACAGGTACATCCTTGGGGAAATGGTGTGAGCACTGTGCTTGGGGGAGGCAAGCTCATGTTCTAGAGACCTTTACTCAGCTGTCTGTCAGCGGCAGCCCAAGTGTATGCCGGGGCATGATGCTCAGTCTAGAGAGTAGTAATGTGGACATTTACTGTGATTAACCAGACTGTTGGGGACCAGAGAGTGCAAACCATACTGTATGAACTAAAGGTGGGGAAAAACAGTAGGTTGGGATATGGGGGAAGAAGTACTGTGTGGAAGCCAGGATTTGATAGAGTAAGCACTCTGATGTTTATTGACATAAAACTTAAAAAAAAAAAAAAAAAAAAAACACTAAGAACCATCTGAGAACTAAGCTAATTATTCTCTTCTCTGGGTCCTGTATAGTCATAGGCAGCTACAATAGATCTATGACTATTGAAATTAACAAAGGATGTATCCTGAATGTATCTGAAAGGGGAAAAGATCAAAGGAAGTTGTGTTGTAACCAGTACCTAGAAGCTTCAGCAAAGAAGGGTTTTGGTTTTGTTCTTCCCCCTAACCCCCAAAGACATTTTTCTTGCTTCTCTGAATAGACTGAATTTAGGATTAGTTTGTTAAAAAAAAACAAGCCGAGCCGGCTAACTAATACAATCCTGGGCAGTGTAGATCCAAGTTCGGTGTCATCTTCCTTGTCCCACAATTTTCGAAAGCAGACCCTCTGCTCCACACCCTAGTCATTATTAGGAACAGGGCAGGGGCTTGGAATTTATGGTCTTTGTTGTTTTATTACTTGTTTAATTTGGGGTCTTTTGTGTTTTAATTCCACAACGAATGACTTAAATCTTAAGGAGAAGCACCACTTCAGAAATGGGCAAATGAAGTGAGAAGTTCAGAGCCCCTCTAAGGCAGAATTTGGAATTCAATGATAGATCAGGATAATGGTGACTTTAAGAGTGTGCCACATTGGGTCATGCACGCCTTTAATCCTGACACCTGGGAGGCAGAGGATTCAGTTGGATCTCTGAATTTGAGGCCAGCCTGGTCTACATAGTGAGGATAGCCAGGAATATGGGGGTTGGGGGAGGTACGGGGAGGGGGAGAGGTCACCTTTCCTCTTGATAATGCTACTCAACCAGCACTCCTCATATTTTCTCTAGAGTCTTTATTCCTCAGTTTTGTCACGATTGTCCCTTATCCGTGTCTATCCTCCATTCCATCGCATTGCCCATCTCTTTGAGCATTGGACGAACATCCTTCCATGTCACTGGAAGCTCTCTCTCTTCTGTTGAAACCTCATGCACAGGTTCAGAGGGGCAAATGTGATCGCGTTGGAGACAAGAACCTTTGTTATACAAATTCATGGAACATGTGAAGCCATTTTTTTTATCCCACTTAATAAGCACTGGATTCCAACTGATCCAATTTAAGAAAATAGAAACCATGCCCATTTCCCTTCTGATGGGAAGACATCAAATGTCACCTTTGTGCTTTGATCCACTCTTTATGTGTCAGCTCATCAAGAAACCTTCGTGTGCCTGTAGAGGAATAGCTAGGGGAACATCAGCACCAGAAGATCTACTGGAAGACACTTTTGATGGCTACCGAGTGTTCTCAGTCATGATCTCTTCCCTACAAAGCACATTTTTCTTCATCTATGCCTATTCTCTAACATTACTAAGATACCACATTATTGTAGAATTCTCCAAATGGGCTGCTGTTACCATGAATGAGGGGCCTCTAAGTTCTAAATGTTCAGTAAGTAAGCATTGTGTCTCAAAAGGGCGCTGATCTCCTCAAACACATGGGTATTATCTGTGATGACTAGAACATTGACGAAACAACGTAGCATAAAGGAGCCAGTAAGACCAGAAGAAATCTCTACTGGGACTCAAATCCAAAATGCAATAGTTATTATAACATGCCAGGGGATCATTTTCTTTGCTACTTTCAAGATTTAAATCTCTGCTGGGTTATTTTAACTTGGGTTTTATGTCAACAGAAAGCCAGAGATAGCTTAAGAACTCCTATGGAGGGTGGGCTATGTGGACAAGGCCCAGTGTTTGTCGCCAAAGCCCCCTACACAAACAAACAAAAAAACATTGCAAAGAGCAAGAAACTAAAGGATTATACTTGGAGGGATGAAGACCAAAGCACAGAGCAAGACACTGGTAGCCTTTGGCCAGCTGCTTTTGCTTAAGCCACGCCCATTTCCTTTCTGAGATAGTGGGTGCACATTCTCTGCATTTCTATCACTCATTGTTGTGACCAGATGCCAGACAAGACACTTCACAAAGGAAGGATTTATACTCCCTCGTGATTTGAGGAGATGCAGTCCATCCTGGTAGGGAAGGCGTGGTGCTGAGAGGCTGCTTGGTGGTGGGAGTGGGTGCCAACTGGCTGCCTTAAGGCTGCTGTCAGGAAGCAGAGATGAGACAGGTCCATGCTGTAAAAACTCAGTGCCTACCAGCTCAGTCATCTACCCAGCGAGGCCCCTGTCCCCATCTAAAGGTCCTGTAACCTCTAGAAGCAGCAGTACCAGTTGGTTAATAGGTATTCAACACATGAACCTGCAGGGAACATTTCACTTTGAAACTATAACGTGTCCCTTCCAGAAGTATTCAAGGACCATTGATCAGTATCCTCCACTCCATCTTTCTGTGCTTGTTAACACTGGACATTTGGGGGTGGAGGGGCTCCAAAGACCTTGCTACTACCACCAACCTGTCATCTGAGGCCAGGTTGGAAGGTGTAGAGTTGAGTGACATGTTCAGAGCTGAGTACCTCTAGACCCCATAACCGCCCTGTCTGGCACCAGCTCTGTATTTCTCCGGGAAGTAAAGGCTGGCTCAACTATGTGTGGTACCGACCATCTTCATCCTTTTATAGTGGAAAAATTGTAGAGTGAGCCACTTGAGTTATTCCAGGAACAGTTTGATATGTCTACTTTATCACGTTATCTTTCCGTCATCACTATGATTTTAATGCATCTCAAAGCAAGCTACGGATCACGATACACTTTTCATGTACCTTAAATACAAAAGGAAGCAAGCCAGGCACGGTAAGATCACATTTGTAAAGCTAGCATTCTGGGAGGCTCATGCAAGAGCATCATGATTTCAAGGCCAGTCTGAGCTACAATGTGAGTGAGACCCTGGACCAAACTCCAGAGGCCAAGAACGAAGATGCACTGGTAGGTGCTTCCCTAGCGTGCCCAGTGCCCTGATCTTAGCCGTCTAGCACCACAAAAATCACTCAGTAACTTGCTGATGTTGGAAAATATCTCTGACTTTGAGGTGTTTTTTTTTTTAATAACTCAAATATGAAATCACTTATCTATTTTATTTATAGTGCTAGGGATTGAAGCCAAGGCTTAGCGCATAACTAAGCATTTATTCATATTTTATGTGTAATACTCCCCTCATTTTATATTGAAAACTCAGTCGTGGTGATAAAGAGTATGTCACCAACTCGGTTAACTTTGAATCTTGTTAAATTGCATGTTGTGTGTCATAGAGGGAGGGAGAGATCGTTAGGAATTTAAGACACCTTCCCTTGCTGTGCATATTAACGTTCCTTGCACAATTACCAATGGAGTATTCTCACTTTGGACTTGATCCACACCCTAAATTTAGCAAGCTAGAATTATCTTTTAAGCACCACTTTGAGCAACCTTTTGAAAAGAATGCCGGCATATCTGTGTTTCCTTATGCTTAAAACGCAATCTCTAACATGATCATTCAGCCAAGGAGCAGAATCTTATTACATGCTGACAATGCAGCAAAGACAGAAACCCAGAAGATCCATCCCCGGTTCATAAGAGTCAAAAGTTACACATTCAGATTGAGACACATGCGAAACAGGCTGAACCACTGGACAATGGATTGCATGCTTTGCAAATTGAGAAGCTGTGCACTCAGAGTTGAATAATGGCCGTCCATTGGCCAGGGTGTGTTACTGATTATTTAAAGTGATTTTCCATGAAATCTTTTGATAGTTAAAGCAGCACTTTTAAAATCAGTGCTTCGGAGTTGATCAGGACCTCCGCCATGCTGAGCAAGCATTGTACCACCGAAGTGCATCCTAACCTGAGAGCATTCTTCAAAGTGCGATACGAAGACTTTTTAGATTTACATACTTTGAACGTTTAAAATCTACGTACCAAAAAAGTGGGGCACACATATGAAACAATTAGAAGCACTTTCCTTAAAGTGTTACTTGTGAAGAAAAAACCATGAAGTGAGCACAGTGTTAGTTTTGCTCAGCTATCACTTTCAAATGAGAGGGACTCCCAGCCCTGTGTTGAAACCTTCTCAAAGCTGCCCTCTCTTCACCAATTCCCAGCAAGGCTGAGCCTTTGAATTTAGGCACTAAACACCCTGGTGTACTCCATGGCCTGTCATCTTGGATGCACCTTTCCCACAGAAGGCCCTCTGCTGGCCACCTGTAGGCAGGTGATAATTTCACTCTCAGCCACAGGAGTTGCCTTCCCTCCCTGTCACCGAGGGCAAGGGGTTGTCAGAAAGCAAAAACAAGGGGTCTTCTTGATTATCCTGGGATCTCAAGGCGGAAATGAGCTTTGTTTGCTTGTTAGAGACAGGATCTCACTATATTTGGTCCACACTAACCTTGAATTGGTGGCCCTCGTGCCTCACTGGTTCTCAGTATTTTATTTATATATTTTATTCCAACTGTATTAAAGTTCATTGAGTTGTATAGTCCCTGGGTCTGGTTTATTTCCATGTGTGATTTTTTTATTTGTAACATTTTGTTTTCAATAATAGAGTTTAAAATAAAAAGTATTTTATTTGTAGGTATGTGTATTATTTATGCTAGGAACTGAACTTGGGTCCTTCGAGAAGAACGGCAAGTTCTCTTAACCACTGAGCCATCTCTCTAACCCCAGAGTTCTCAGTATTTTATAAACAAAGAGTCCACTGCCAAGAATCAGTGATGCCATGTGGCTGTGTTAGAGGAAAATATGGACGCTCTTCTCTCCTCATTATAAGATGCAATGGAGTAAACAAAGCTCACACTGGAATCCAAAGAATGAGTTTAAAGCCAGCCTTTCCTCAAACTAAGTGGAAGTTCCCAGTCTAGTGCCTCAATGTTTTTTCTTTTAAAAAAAATATTATCCAGTGTGTGTGTGTGTGTGTGTGTGTGTGTGTGTGTGTGTGTGTGTGAAACAGTGGCTTATGTACCCCAGGTCTAGCCTTGAACTCACTATGTATCTAGCGCTGACCTTAGATGCCTGTCCTCATGCCCATCTACCTCCTCCATCTTTTTAAGCTCAGTTTTTCCTTGTGGGGAGTCAGGGATGACCAAGTGAGTGTGTAAGGAGAGAATGAAATCCTGAGTGGACCTGTAGAGTTGATGTGAGCAAGGCCCACCTGATCCCAGCTCTTCTAGACATGTGTCTGTCCGTCCTCACCCAAATCAGGTCAAGTCCTAAGCTGTGCTGGACACATATTTCCTTATCTGTAAATGGTGGTAATAAAAAATGCTCAAGAGTGGAGTTAAGCATGTGCAAGCATGTACATACATGAGAGTCTCAAAGCCCTCATGGTTAGGAGCTATTTTTGCAGGTGTTAGCGAGATATAGAGCCAACAAGGAAGCTGAGTAAGATATAACAGAATGGACTGGGTGGTGACACCATGGGTAAAGTGCTTATCACACACGTGGGAAGTCCAGAATGTCAATCCTCAACACCTATGTAAATACAAGTGTGTGTGTGTGTGTGTGTGTGTGTGTGTGTGTGTGGTGTCCCACCCTACTGTGTAATCCGAGTACTTGGGAGGCAAGTTAGAAAACTAGTAAAATTCATGAGTTCCAGATACAAGAGACTTGCCTCAATATTTAAGATGAGGAGAGATTGATGAAGACTCCGATGTTAACCTCCAGCCTCCGAATGCATATACTCAAGTGCACATGGACCTATAAACATGCATTCACCCACTCATAGGGGAAAAGAAATCATAAAGCATAGCTGGGTATATAATCCCAGCAGCCAGGAAGCAGAGACAGGAGAATTGCTGCATGTTTGAGGCTAATCTGGTCTGTATAGTGAGTTCCAGGCCAGCCAGGACTATGCAGTGAGACACAGTCTTAAAAGACAAAGCAGTCAAATAAACAATAAAACAGCTATCTGAATAAATGAATGCAGCCGTTGTTTTCCTCACTGACCCTAGCTGTGTCAAAGGGTTCCAGTCAGGATTTTCCTGACTTCAGTGAAAATAGCTGCCATCCACTGAATATGGCATTTGTAGAGAAGTCTGACGTGGGTAAGCTTACTCTGTCAAATTTTTCAAATGCATTCATCAGCTAGCACATATTAACTGTGTGCCTTCTAGATGCAAATATTGTTCTAGTGACCAAGACCTTCATGATTCCTAATCCTCAATTGGGTCCTGAAAGACATGGGTATTAAACAAACATGCATATCCACATGTACAACCATGGTCAGCTATGCAATGACTCTCCACTAAACTGAGCTCTGGATAGGATAATGCCTTTCTGAGCAGGAGATATCTCAGCTAAGGACACAGGGAGAGATGAAAGGAGATGGAGATGAGGCAGAAAAGCAGCTATAAGAAATTGGAGGCCAGGCTGGGCGGTGGTGGTGCACGCCTTTAATCCCGGCACTTGGGAGGCAGAGGCAGGCGGATTTCTGAGTTCAAGGCCAACCTGGTCTACAGAGTGAGTTCCAGGACAGCCAGAGCTACTACTATACAGAGAAACCATGTCTTGAAAAACCAAAAAAGAAGAAGAAGAAGAAGAAGAAGAAGAAGAAGAAGAAGAAGAAGAAGAAGAAGAAGAAGAGAAGAGAAGAGAAGAAAAGAAAAAGAAAGAAAGAAAGAAAGAAAGAAAAAAAGAAAGAAAGAAAGAAGTTGGAGGCCAAGCAGTGCTTAAAGTGGAGGAAAACAAATTCTAAGTATCTGCAGCATAGCATAGCAATACAGGGAGAAAAAAAGGACAAGACAAAACCGAGGGTCACAGGAAAGACCATATAAGGCTGAGCAGCCATATTAATGAGTTTCAGTTATGGCAATGAGAGTAAACAGAGAGGTGGTACCGACTGAATTTTTAACAGAAGTGAAACTGTGAACACAAGTGGAAAAGAAATCTATCTGAAGGCTGCTGAAGTGGTTCAGGTAAGTGGGCGTGACACAAGACAGGGATGGTAGCCAATAGGAGAGGGAACTGAGCCGTAGCTTAACGGTAGAAGAATCATTTGGTATGATGAAGTCCTGGATTCAGTCTATAGCACAGGAAGAAAAGAAGAGAAGATGGAGGAGCAAGGGTTGCAGGGGAGAGGATGAAGAGGTGGAGGAGGAAGTGGTGGAGGAGGAAGAGGGAGAGGAGGGGGAAGAGGAAAGGGAGGAGGAAACGGAAGAGGAGAGATTTTAAGATATATTGTTTTGGAGGTTAAAAATGAATAGAATTTCCTGATAAGTTGCATGTGGGAAGGGAAGAAATTAAACTCAGGTTGGTTTCTGATAAGTAGAAGGGGTATTTGGCAGCCATGTGAAGTTTAGTGAAGAAAAGATTTACAGGGAAAATTCAGATTTCCGTTCACTTCTGAGGTATACAGAAGGGGATACCAGTAGGACTTGGTAGCAAAGTGGATGAAGACTGGCAATACTGATGGGCTGGAAGTCTGCAGTAGTCACTGAGCATAGCTCTGACAGCTTAGAAGCATAGAGTCATTTCAGAGGGGAAGACTGGGTGGTGGGGGGAGAGAGCAAGGCCAAGTGGCAACGAACTGTCCCGTCAGTACCACGTGGAAGCAGAGGGCTGTAAGAACAGCTGTGATGGAGGAGAGGAGAATGTCCTTACAAGCAGAAGGAACAGTTTAAAGAGCAAGGTCAGAGGTCAAATGTTCCTTGGTGACTAGCTGGGTGAGTGGAAGAGCTCGTGCTGACACTCACCAGACTCTGGATTAAATCTTCAGTAGTTTGGGGGAAGTCATAGCTCTGTGGTAGAACACTTGTCTAGTATGTGTGATGAAGCCCTAAATCTAATCCAGAGTGATTACTTTCTTCAGGGCTCTCCAGAGAAACACAGCTGTGAAGTGCAGAGTGGGGTCTAAGCATCTACAGGGTCCCCAAATCCAAGACACATATCAAAATAGAGTCTCAGATGCTAAAGGTGTACCTCACCCAGACAAAACCAAACTGTGTGTTCATCTTCTGAAACATTGGGATTGGACAAATCAGGAAAAAACTTTCCAGCAGGTAAATTTAAATGAAAGAGGTAATAAAAGTCTCTCCACCTTAATCCTTACACAAACATGGTACACTAATGTAACCTGGTGTCAACTAGAACCAGTCAGATCTATTTCTGTTGTTCCCTGGCTGTCTTGGAACTCACTCTGTAGACCAGACTGGCCTCAAACTCAGAAATCCACCTGCCTCTGCCTCCCAAGTGCTGGGATTAAAGGCGTGCACCACCACTGCCCGGCTAATTTCTATTGTTCTTATCACAACTTGCAAGAGTAACTTTGAAAAGACCAATTTCACGTGGTATATGCCTGCAGTTCCAGTACTTAGGGGGTAGAGACAGGACCATCAAGAGTTCAAGGTTGTCTTCCACACCACAGTAAGTTCAAAGTCAGTCTACGATATGAGATACCTTGTCTCAAGAGAAAGATAAGGCTCGTGATAAAGACTCAGAAGCCTGGAAACCTAAATCACTTTGGAAGAGGTAAGGAGATAATTCAGTAATACAATGGTTGCCTATCATTAGCAAGGTCCTGGTAATTTCTAGCACACCACACACATACATATACACGCATACACACATAAACACATATCACACATACATACACACATAAATGTACACATACATACATGCACATACACGCGCATACATATACAAGCACACACATGCACACACATACACAGTGAAAATGTCAATATGGATTTGTACACACACACACACACACACACACACATATATATATACACACATAGTGTTATTTCCTAGATGTGTCCATAAGAATGGCTCGTGAAGCTGAAGGAAATCAATTGAAAATCTCAAAGAAACAGCAGCTCAATGCTTAGCTGTAGCCTTTAAATAGCATTCCTCTCAAAAAGTACCAGGGCTCTTTGGAGAAATGGCTGATGTAATCTTGCCATTGCTGGAAATCCAGGGAGCAGTCCAAGATTACGTGACAGGGACACAGTAGCCAAAATGAAAAGACTCCCATTGGCAATATTCTGGGCAATCTAAGTGTAACTTTTGGGAAAAACTCGTGACAGCGACAGAGTTCCTTGAGACCAGATGAGACTGACGGGAAGAGAGGTGAGCAAAGGCTGGGTGTTGATTGAAGGCCACTGGGCCACTATGCTCATACTATAAACCTCAGTAAATACAAGAGGAAGAATCGAGCATTTTTTCCTGCCTTCCCCATGCAAGTTGTATTCAGGGTGATCAACTAACTAGCTGCAGATGTGAAGTCCTATTTAAAGAGTAGTTCCCTGTAGAAGAATGCCAAAGAACATAAAATTAGAAAATTGCCATTTCATGATCTTAACAAAATAATGAAATTAAGCAACGACCACGGAATGGTTTTGTTAAAGTCTCCAGGGTAAAGAAAATCGGGAAATTTATAACAAATCAACCTTTCATAAGCTACACCCTAACCCAGAAAAAGGGAGTGTAGAGGAATAAATTAAATGATACGAAATGAGAGCCGTGGATAGAGGACATATCTCAGTGGGTGCATGTGTGAGACCCGACATTGATCCCCAGAAGCTTACACAGATAATAAGAACAAGCAGTCTGCGAACTGCAGTTCTTGGACACTTTATAGGACAAAATGGTTCCTGGTTACTGTTAAACGAATATTTCAGCAAGACTTGTGATAATTTGGGCTGGAGAGATGGCTCAGTGGTTATGAGTACCATCTGCTCTTCCAGAGGTCCTGAGTTCAATTCCCAAGCAACCACATGGTGACTCACAACCATCTGTAATGAGATCTGACGCCCTCTTCTGGTGTGTCTGAAGACAGCGACAGTGTACTCACATAAATAAAAATAAATAAATCTTTTTTTTTTTATAAAAAAGTTAATTGGAGAAAACACAAAATGGAAGCTGAGGCTAAAAGGAATCCAAGAAATCCTGGAGCCTTGAGGATGAGAGACACATGAAAGATGGAATGACCTTCTATCAAAGGGAAGAAAGCTGAGTTAGCACGATTTCAATATGGAGGCCCCTTGGCTAGTTTGATGGACATTTCTTGTTAGCAGCACTCTTAAAATTCTCTTCTCACTTTTTCACAGGTTTTGTTTCACTGATTCTAATGTTCTTTTTTTTTTTGTTTGTTTGGGGTTTTTTTGTTTTGTTTTTTGTTTTTTGGGTTTTTTTGTTTGTTTTTTGAGACAGGGTTACTTGGTGTAGCCCTGGCTGTCCTGGAACTCACTCTGTAGACCAGGCCGGCCTCGAACTCAGAAATCTGTTTGCCTCTGCCTCCCAAGTGCTGGGATTAAAGGCATGAACCACCACTGCCTGGCCTAATGTACTTCTTCTACACACTTTGCAAACACAAATTTTAGGGGATTAGTGATAAAGGTCTTTCAAGTACAGCACGACAGTCTGGTTATGTGTATCACCCAAGGATCTAGGGTGCCAGACACACACAGTCACCAAATAAGAGCCAGGGACTGGGACTCTGAGATTTTTTTTTTCACTAATGAAGATTAAGGTTGTGGACTACTGTGGGTACACGCAAAATTAAAACTTATTAGGAAGAATTCCAGAAAAAGAATTGAAGCATTAAGGAAAAGTGAGAAATTAAGGGAACATGAGGGAGACTCCAAGCAGAGGCTGGGGGGTTCCAAAAAGGAAGAAGTCATATCTTGCCTAGAATTTATATAGAGTCACAGCAGAGGCTGAGGTAATTGCTATAAGGATTGATTAGCCCTGGCTATCCTGGGTGGAGACAATGATAGGCTCTACACTCCAGGCATGACATCCTGGCCCAACAAGGGAGATAATCCACACGGTTTATGCACTGTCCACTAAGTTAATCCAACTTTGACTCCACTTTTGTTACTTATTGACCTTGTCTCTCTACTCATCAGTTGGCTGGTATTACTGCCCAGTTAGGCCTGGCTGCTCACTAAAGGCCTCTGCTGTGGCTCCATGGCTCCTCACGGCACGGGCCTGACACTGCCCAATGTTATATGTGTGTCAAGGGCTGTTAATTATTTTAAGCTCTCTTGGTTCCTTTTGGTGACCAAAAAGTGATGAGGGTTATTCTTAGTTAACCCTTTATCTACAGGATGCTCTGCTGTGTGTTTCTGGAAACAGGTAGAGACATTTTTAGAAAGCTCTCTTTACTTAGTTTGTTACAATCAACCTCATTAGAAGGCTGGAGATGAGCTGGGTATGGTGTGTCGAGTGCCTTTAATCCCAGCACTGGGAGGCAGAAGCAGATGAATCTCTGTGAGTTTGAGGCCTGCCTGGTCTATAAAGCGAGTTCCAGTATGGCCAAGGTTATTACACAGAGAAAGCCTGTCTCAAAAGCCAAACCAAACCAAACCAAACCAAACCAAACCAAACCAACCAACCAACCAAACAAACAAACCATGATATGTACCTTATACACCTTCCTCAAGGGCTTCAAGTGGTCCTGTGGGCCAACCAACACTGGCCCAGAGCTCTGTCCCTCTTATGTGTTCATCATTTTGGGTCATAAGCCCTCTTACCCATCTTCCTTGGGGTTCCAGACCCTGCCACTTCAACCCTTAACTTTCCTTTGAACTCCAACCTTTGTCCTGCAACATATATGAACAACCTTACCTATTTCAGTGAACTGTAGAGACTGACAGAGGGCCACAGGAAAACAAGTATGGGTCCAACTTGCTGTTTTTGCTATGGGTCCCACCCCCGACTCCCACTGTATACAGAGTATATCCCCTGCCTTGATAGTACGTTCTTCAAAATGACTGAGCCCACGACAGTCTTTACAATTCATGTTTGTAATCATGTGAATGAAACTGCCCCCCATAGACTCAGCAAGTGTCATTATTAGGAGGTGTGGCCTTGATGGAGGAAAAGTGTCACTGAGGGGGTGGGCTTTGTGGTTTCAAATGCTCAACCCAGGTTCCAGTGTCACTCTCTCTTTCTGCTGCCCATCCCCATAAAGAACGTCAGCTACCTCTCCAGCACTGTCTGCTTCTGCACTACCATGCTTCATGATGATGGTGGACTAAACCTCTGAACTGTAAGCCACCGTAATTAAACAATTTCCGTTTTAAGAGTTGCTATGGTCATGGTGTCTCTTCAGAGCAACAGATACAGTGGTTGTTTTGTCCTGTTACCAGACTAGGTTTTTTTTTTCATCAGCAACACCACATAGCAGTCTCTGAAACTAAGCTGACCCATGGACAGCCCCAAACAAGTAGACAGGAACCCCAAAACTGGAGCACCCCTCCCTGGTGATAAGATTTAGAGGTACTTACAAGACAGACAGGGTGATGTGAAGAGTGGGAACAGGCTGTGGTTAAGAATTTCTTCCAGAAAGGCACTTCTGCTTTCCCAAAGGTCCTGAGTTCAATTCCCAGCAAAGACATGATGGCTCACAAAATTCTTTAATGGGATCCGACGCCCTCTTCTGGCGTGCCTCATATATGCACAGAGAATACTCACACATACATGAACAAAAATTCTTTTAAAAAGAAGGATTAAGGGAACAGAGGAACGAGAATGGGATCTACTGTGTACAGTTGACTTAGACGTGGGGACCTTTTGTCCTGAACTGGCCCAACTTGCAGTTATCACTATGGGTCTAGTGCCAACTTTGAAAAAAAAAAAAAAGCTGGGACCTGGGCCTGACAGAAAGCTTCCTGTTTCTTTGCTCAAGAAACACATTGCAAGGTGATGATGGGAAGGAAGTGAGGAAACATGGTCTATGGATGCTTACACTGTATGTTCCTCACAGGATGCATGCTGGAAACTTGGTGGTGTGAACTCTCTCAGGTTGGAGTGTTGGCAAAAGTGAAGGGTCCCTATCGTCAGTCTATGTAAATTTCCTAAATTCCCACCGTCATGACCCCCACGTCAGGTGATGCCCACAGCAAAGCTAATGGATTATACTGTTGCACAAACAGTAAGAAATTGGGGACCTAAAACTGGGGATAGTGGCAAATAAATCAGAGCCAGTGAGGCTGGGGATTAATACCGTAGTCATTGTCTTACGGTGTTTTGAAATCTGTTACAAATCAAGTTTGGGCCAAGGAGACCTTAGCCAGAGCAGAAACAATTTCATTCCTCAGTCTCTGTGGTTGTTATTCTCAGTGAAACGAAGAAAGTACATTGTTCTTTTTGACTTTCTTTCATTTTCGTTTTTCCTTATGGAAGATGTTCTCACCTGAAATGGGTTCACTGTTTGTTTTAGATTTTTATTTTTGGAGACCAGTTTAATGAGAGAATGTAGCCAAGCTTGGCCTTGAACTGCAGACCATCATTCACCAGCCTCTCAAGTGCCAAGATGACAAGTATGTCCCATCACAGCCCAAACTTCTTGTATCAGTTCTTGGAAGGCTGGGAAGTCTTGCAGGATGCTTAAGACTTTATTGCAAGTGACTGTAGTCTTGTTTCCTGTCAAAGGAAATATCTAACATTTAATCCGTTTATACAAGATTGCTCTCATACATATTTTAGATAATGCGTAAGGTATGTCATATATGTGACTTGTAAGATGTGAGGTCATCCTTTCCCTGGCTTGTTTGTCTCCATCTTCTTCTCAGCCCTCCTTCTCTGACATTGTCACTATCCATTTTGACCCTCAAGGTCCACTGTTGGGCCATGGAAGGGTATCCTGGTTCTTGGGTTGTGGGTTTGGCCATGTCCCCAGAACCCAGGCTCCTGACAGGAGGAGTAATCTCCACCCTTCAGTCCTGTACACAGGTGGGCGTGATAAACAGCCGCCAGGCCCTAGAGACTAATGAGGTACCTGAAGGCCAGAGGGTGGAGCCGACTAAGTATTCCTCCCCAGCCCCTCCCTCCCCCACTTCCCCCTCCCTGTTTAACTCAGGCATGGCCTGGGCTTTGTGGGGTGTGAATCCAGATCCATCCACCATCCTTCATGCCAATAAACCAGTTTTGGAAACCCAAGGACTTCCTCGTGTGTTGGGGCCCGCGCCGTGAGAAACCATGAGGAACCATGGTGAACAGCCGGGCCAAACTTCCAGCTGGAGGAACCCAGAGCGTTCCAAACCGACTACCCACAGCATGGCGGGAGGAACCCTGAGTTCCCCAGCCATATTTTTCCCACAGTCCACCTGTGCTATAAGTCTGGGCTGCACCTTTGACCTTTGCATGAATCTGCACAAACCCAGCACTGACATATTTTTAAAGCACTGTCTTATACATGAGGCCCCATATTACCTTGTGCATCATCCAAGAACCATTTAGCAAGGTTACTCAGTTTTTAGCACCACATCCCTGAAGAAAAAAATAGTCAGAGAATGTTCCACTGAGAAGCTTGGTCTTGGTCTTGGGTTTTTACTGTTTGAGCTGGAAGCTACTTATTTACCCTTGTGGTCCAGGCTCATATTGTTACCTATAACTACTTTGTTCTCTTTCCACTGTTACATGGGTTCCAGCATGTTCTACACCTATGAAGATAAATCAATTGCCCTTACCGTTTTCAAACTAAAATTTAGTATACAAACCATCATATTCCATTTTAGGGTGTACAGCTCACTAAATTTTTTGCAAGATTGGGCAATCATGATCGCTAGCCACATCCACTACATTTTTAGCATTCTAAAAGAAAACTCCTTAACTGTTAGCAGCCATCCTCTGTTCCCCCCTCCCATCTCCTAGCAACCACTGGTCTATGTTGTGCCTTGATTGGTATGCATATTCTGGGTATTTCATGTCAGTAGAATCATATAGCGTGTGCCTTTCTTGCTGGCTTATTTACTTTGTCTTGAAGGTTTATCCATTTTGTCATATGCATCGGACTCTCACTGACAGCTGAGGGTGCTCTGCATGGCTAAGCTCAGCACACATTCAATTCCCAACAGCACAGAAGAAACCAAGAATTTTCATTAATTATGGCTAAGTACATTCCCATCATGCATTTCTATCACACTTCCTCCACTGTGCTAGCGTTTGTGATCATAACAAGATATCTGGGGTAGTTACTTGATGAAGAAAAGGGATTTGTTTCTCAGTTTTGCAGACTGAAGAGCATTGGGCCTGTGGCCCATCCATCATCCAGGGATTCCACAGCAGTGCAGTCACTTACGTCATAGGCTTATGAACTGTAACCCCAAAGGCTCCATGGCTTGGACTCCACTTCTGGCACCACAAAAATGTAGTAGAAGCTTTTTTTTTTTTTGCGGGGGGAGGAGAGATAAGGCCCAAAGTAAGTAAGAAGGAAAGGATTTATATCAACAGAAGTCTGTGTTCAAAGGAGACATTAGAAATCTGGTCCTAGTCACATCCCTGCCCGGCTCCTTCCCAGTGTGTGTGGCCCTCTCCCAGTGTGTGTGTGTGTGTGTGTGTGTGTGTGTGTGTGTGTCTGTCTGTCTGTCTGTCTGTCTATCTGTCTGTCTGTCTGTCTCTCTGTCTGTCTCTGACTCTTTCTTCCCAGATGCAGTCTTTTCTGTTTTTTTTTTTTTTGTTTTTGTTTTTGTTTTTTTTGTTTTTGTTTTTTTCCCACCACGATCTATCCCAAAGGCAGGGAACACCTGAGACCATGAGCCAAAATAGTCTTTCCCTTGTTTTAAGGATAGTCTCAAGTGTTTGTCTGGGCAGTGCATGACTGGTAGGCAAGACCTGTATAGCTCACAGTTTTGACTCTCTCCCAACAGGAGCACCCCAGGGACCAAGCCTTGGATATGGTCCTGAGGGTAATGGTCGGCTTGTAAGCTACAGCGTTTCTCTCTTTATTTGTTGAACCGATTCCACTGCCTAAGAAGATTGTGACTGTGAACATTCATGTTGAAGTTTTTGTATCCGTACAAGAATTCAGTTCTCTTGGCTATACATCCACGAGGAGAATTGTTGAGTCCTGTTCAACTCTGTGTGATCCTGTTTAATTCTCAGAGAAACTGTCAAACTGTCCAGCAGCTGCACCACCTCATGTGGCACCAAATGGGCATTTCGTATTGTTTCCCCAAATCCTTGCCAAAAATTTTCAGTGCTTTTTCTTTTTTCTGCTCATTCTAGTGAACTCGACTTCACGAGTCACTCACTTATTCATTCTTTATTTATTTTGAGTTTCATGTGGCCCAGACTAGCCTTGAACTTCTGACCCTGCTGCCTTGACCTCACCAGTGCTAAAAGTACAGGCACGTACCCCACCCCCAATCTCATGTGCTGCTGGGGGTTCTCGTTCATTGCCTTGTGCATACTAGGCAAACACACTCCCAACTGAGACACATTACTATTTAGCACAGGCTGGCCTGGATCTTCCTGCCGTAGCGTCACTCAAGTTGGTATTATAGACATGTGCCACCACACCAGATTTATTTTCTCTTAAAAATAATTAAGTAAGGGTTTCATATGATTCCAAAGTCAAAACGATAAAAGTACATACAGAGAGGTCTTGCTTCCATCCCTTATTCTGTTATTTCCTGACATGTAATTTTTTATTCATTTGTTATTTACCACCCTCATTTCTACTTTGTTAACACACAAAGAAATGCATATATCTTGCTCTCAATTTTCTCTTTTTTCTTACAAGAGAGTATCTATCTACCCTGCCTCCCCTCTGCTCTTTCTACCTATCTATGTATCCCAGAGTTCCACGGGTGTGACACAGAGATTGCTTTTTTCCCCCCATCACTGCAGCTGCACCGAGCTGCATTGTGTCGACGAAACTCCTTGTAGTTGCATTGTGTGGATGGGCCATGGTCAATTCAGCCTGTCCTCTGTGTGTGGACATAGGCATTCAGGACACATTTGTTGCCTAAACTAAATTGTGCCAGGCACTAGAAATAAAGGCATGGCTGGCTCTGCCTTTGGGAAACTCAGCGAGAGTTCTCAACAATACAGAGCATTCCTCAAGTCTAAAAGGGCGTCTGGATCCACTGGACACAAAGGGCACATGTTACAGAGAAGAAACGTCCCACACAGTACAGACACAATAACCTCTTATTGACTGGCCTTAAGCTGCTTTTGTAAGGGAAGGCTTCCCTTGGAAGTGGTTAACAGTGATTGATCAGAGTGCCACCAATTGGTCAGAGTGGGGAAAGCCAAAAGAAAGAGGTCCTGAGTTAGAATTCTAATCACCAGATTTCCTTGGAAAGAAAAAGATGTAAATTAACGTTGGCGCTGTTGCATAACAATGGGAGCTAACACCTGTATGAATTTTATGCTGCTCAGATACTGTTCTCAGCATTTAGGTACACTAAAAGTTGTCCCCACGGTCCTAAGATATGGGGACTATTATTATCTACATTTTTTTTCTCAATACAGAAATTAAGACATAGAGATCCAAGAGGTCACACAGAGAAAAGAAGAAAAACTCAAACAGGCATCACTGGTAGGGTAGTTGAGAAGTAGTGCATGACACGGAGCTGACGGATGGCTCAGTCGTTAAGAGCATACCCTGGCTAAAAAACTTCAGAAATTCAAGTTCAGAGAATTAGACACCATTTCCCGGCTTCCGCGGGGATCAGGAGGGCAGCTGGGTACACAGCTATGCAAGTGGACAAAGCATTCATACGTAATAGAGTTAATACCCTAAAACAACCTTTTTTAGATGTGTATGCACCACAGCTATCTGTAAAAAGCATAACTCTGTCGCTCTTAGTTTTTCCGCAGGAATGGAATACCAGGTATCCACAACACTTTCCAACGTCTAAACCACAGTCCAACCTGACTGTACTCAAAAAATATAAAACATAAACATAACCTTGATTTACACAAGTTAAAAAAACCTAGGGATCCTTCTAAGTTCACGTCAGACGGGTAATGTGCCCACGTCGTAACAAAATTTAATGGGCGGCACATATCACGCAAGCGCGTGAACACCCAATCATCACGCTTTATGAACCAGAAAGGATCGCCCTTTCTGCTTCCTTGGGAAGTATCAAGTAAGTCTCACTAGTTTTACAAAGAGGGTGACTCAACATGCGGCAGATCTATTTATATTTTGCATAAGAAATCTAGTACAATTCAAAACTATTACTGAGATTTTGCGAGAATTCTCTTGTTTCTACCCTAGCAGATGAAATCAGAAACAAAAGTAATGCGCGAACGCTCGACTATGCAAATAGTCTTCATAGCTCCACCTTTTACTCGTTCCTTCTCTGCCAGACTGTTGCTTTCTGGCTGTAGGTCGTAAAAAGAAGCGTTGCGGCCCCGCGGAAGTTAGTTTTGCTTTACGGCAACGATGTTATCCAGGGCCGGAAGTTGCTGAGTACGGATGCTGTACGCGGAAAGCTGAAGTTGTCCGCAGATTTGTTGGTGTCATGGATCAGTAGTTTATCTTTAAAATTAACTTTTTTTTTTTTTTGAGTTTTCAGAAAGACAAAGTTCGCCACATGTTAGGATCTTGAGGCTCTCACCATAACGAGGCCCCTTCTTACACCCACTTAACCGAGTTCCACTCCATCCTTGTGTCAAGACAGTAAGACAATTCACCTTTTCGCTGTGCATGGTTTTAGTTCTGTGCGTAGGGTGACTCCCAGCCCCGGACAACCTTCCCTCTGAGACTCCAGACATCTCCCCCATTTGGTCTCTGTCCCCGCGGGGAGCCTACCCCACCGGGTGCGACTAGGAATGAAGCTAGACAGCGCCGAAGAGAAGGGGGTCGGCCGCTCCCTGCCTGCAGAGGGGTCTCCCCCAACTCTTGAACAAGCCTTCTCCAAGATTCTGCAGGGTCTCGGCCGCCAAGAGTCATCAGGACAAGGCAACGCAAGAAATGCCGCTCTGAAAGACCTCAGTGCTTTAATAGAAGCCGCCGAATGTGACAAATTATTTGAGGGGAGTGGCAATGGTGGATCCCTCCGGGGGATGCCCGAGATCCTGGGACAGGTGGTGAAAGCCCTGGAGAAGTTCGCAGCACCCAAGGAGAAGGCGGACGGAGCCGAAGAGCATCCCGAAGTACCTGAGAAGGCAACTGAAGTTGGCTCACTATTTCTAATGCTGTTGGGCAAGGTTGAAACTGCTAAGAGTTCTCCCGACTGCCCTGCATGGAAGACAGGCCTCCGACACTTGTCAGGACCCATGTATATTTTTGCCATCACACACAGATCGAAGCAGCCATGGACCAGTCCCAGATCTCAGCATGTTGCTGGCGAGGTGCTGTCTTTACTGTTTCGAGTTACTGAGTGTAGTTCTGTGGCAGGATTCCTCTGCGGAGAAAATGAAGATGAGCGAGGGAGATTTGCTGTGGTCTTGGGGCTTCTTAAGCCCCATTTGAATAAGTGAGTACTGCACTTTTTACTATTGTCAGGTATCTAGATAGGGGTGTTGACATAATTGATTTCTTAGGGACCAGAGCAGCTGTGGCTTACTAGACATGAGGTAGTCAGATAGGAGCAAATTCAAGATTAGAACTGAAGTCTTCAAATTCCATTTTCTCCACTGAACAACTGCCTTGGGACATTGGGCATTCTGACAATAGCCATGGAAATTGAAAATTCTGTCCCATTAATATGGAATCGACTATCTTATGCCAAGTACCCTTGAGTATTGAGGGAAGACCCAGTCTTTCATCGTGAATTTAAATACGTCTAACTTGTTCATAATTATTAGATAAGGTGATTACTCTGTAAGGAAGCAATAGTTGGTATAAAACATTGAAAATGATTTGTGATAAGTGGGTTGAATTAGATTGCTATCAGCTAACGTACTTGCTGTGAGTTTTGACTAGCTTTTTTTTTTTTCATCCAGGTCTTAATTTTATCTCTTATTTTATTTACTGATTTTTGAGCTAGGGTCTCACTGTGTGCCAGAGGTTATTCTGAGTCTGATTTCTGCGTGTGTCAACACACCTGCCCCAGGCAGTTGTTTTAAACAAGGATTTTATTAATTATGTGCAGGTGTGTGTGTCTGCATGAGCGTGCAGGTGCTTGAGGAGGCCAGAGGCGTCTGATTGCCTGGAGCTGGACTTAGATAGGAGAACTAACTGACATGGTTGCTGGGGTCTAAATACGGACCCTCTCGAGAATCAGCAAGTGCTCTTAACCACTGAGCCTTCTCTTTGGCCCCTTCACTCAGGTTTTCATGTAGCCAAGGATGTTGGCCCTACATTTCTGTCCTGCTTCTAAATCCTAGGTTTACAGGCAAGTGTCTTACCATGCCCGGTGTATGCACTGCTGTGGATTGAGCCCAGGGCTTTGTAAATGTTAGACAGGCACCTCACCAACTGAGCTAGTTCCCCCGTTCTCTGGCTACGGAATGAGGTGAAATAAACTTGGAGTTAAAAGGCTTTTAAACTAGTCCCTCCTTCTTTTTCTTCTTAAGACATGCTTACTTTATAGACTGACTTTGTACTTTCTATGCAATCTCTGTTGGCCTCAACTATGAGAGTTTCTCCTGTTTCAGCTTCCTGAAATACATGTACCTCAGTTCCTCAGTTTACAGGCGTGCAACACTGTGCCCAGTTTAGTTCTCTTTGTATTGTGAGTAGGACCAGGTCAGATAGCATCCATGAATCTTGTTTTGGTGATAGAGCTGTTATACAGTTAGTGTCTTGAAGAGGTTCAGCTTTGCAAACTCCTTTTATAAGCTGTAAGTCGGTGCTCATGTTCTGATTTCTTTATTCCTTTGACAGTAAGTGTAAGACACCTTTACTCTTTGCTCTCCCTTCTCAGCACATGTCATATCATCCACCAATGTGACCACCACTGACCCCACAGGTCTTTTACATAGCTGTAGTTATGAATGGCTGCTATTCACTGGATAAGCTTATATTACCCCAAGTTTGAGCAACTGCCAAGTGTATGTAGTGTAAGATATGTAAATTATTTTAATTCAAATCATAAAATGTATTTGAAAAAACTAAGCACTGTATAGGAGATATACATACATGGATACATATATGTGTATAAAATCTGTTAGAGACTAGAGGAGGAGGAAGAAGAGAAGCTTCAACTGGTTATTTTTGCTAATGCTGTGTCATTTACTTAATGTAGTTTTCATGTGTCCTCTCAGGGAAACCTGGAAGAAGAATCCTGCTGTCAAACATGTTTTCTCATGGACTCTCCAACAAGTCACTCAGCCCTGGCTGAGCCAGCATCTAGAAAAGATACTTCCCCCGTCTTTGCTCATCTCAGACGACTATCAAACTGAGAATAAAATCCTGGGTGTCCAGTGCCTCCACCACATTGTGGTTAATGTGGTAAGCACCTCGGCTCCGGCCTACACTGGTGGACAGCCGACTCACCCATGGCTGCTCTTCATTTCTCACCTGTTTTTGCTTTATTCTTTTGACTTTATAAGTAGCTTTCTTTTCATGTTAAGTCATGTAATTCACTTCTTCGCTTATTTATATTTTTTCTCCAAATATATTTTTTTCTCTCTGAATCTGGTAGAAATTGTATCATGCTGGTTATATAATAAATAAAAGGGTAGTTATAGAAGAAACAAGATCATGCTTCATTATGAACAAAATGTGAAAAGGGAAAAAAAAGCAAAAGCATCTATAGGAATTAGCAAGTAACTTTCAAGTAAAAAAAAAAAAAACTCAAAAGAGTTTATAACAAAATGTACAAAATGTTACTGGAGGAGACTCTTAAATATAGAACTTTGGAAATCCTTGCAGAAGTCGAGTGTGGTTTACTGAATCTCCATGTACTCATGTGTAATTAAAAATGATTGGGATTTTGCCACTTTTGGGAAACCTTTAACTGTCTAATTTGTGTGTTTGCAGCCAGCTGCTGACTTGCTGCAGTACAACAGAGCCCAGGTTCTGTACCACGCCCTTTTCAATCACCTGTACATGCCAGAGCACAACCTCATTCAGGTACGGGAGGATTTACTCCGGACTCTGGTGTGAGTACAAGGTGCTATTATTATTATGTAAGCAGAACAGTTTAGAGCTGTTTTCCCCTTGGAGAGTTAGGGCACCTGAAAGCCGCCGCCTGACTGAAAGAATCTGAATGTCAAGCAGACATCCACTCCCACTGAGCAGCCAAAGCAGCCCAGGTTTTATCTGCATGCATGTAAGCTACATGTCACCTGGGTGTAAGTATGTTTTTATTAAGTGTTCTTCCGCTGTGTTGCTCCATACGAATACATGTATTTGAAATCCCTTGTATGTAGATACCTAGTGTCCATCTCCCAGCAATAGTAACTGTTGTCTAGTATGTGTCAACTGTAGGTCCCAAGAATAAGTGACTCAGAAAGTGTTTCTGGCTTGAAACTCCCTGGAAGACATTAATGTATATATATGACTGTACACATGTATCTCTGTGTATGTACACCACACCAAAGCTTTATTACAAGGGGTGTAGCATGTGACCAGCAGCAGTAGGCCACTAGAGAGGTTGAAAGTGGCTTTAGGAGGTAGTTGGAATGGCGGGAGATGTTTATGACAGGTAAAAAGCACTTTCTTTGGAGCGGGAAGAACAGTGGAAAGACAAAAAATCAGCTTTTGAAAGTTTTAAGCAGCCGGGCGGTGGTGGTGTATGCCTTTAATCCCAGCACTTGGGAGGCAGAGGCAGGTGGATTTCTGAGTTCTGAGTTCGAGGCCAGCCTGGTCTACCAAGTGAGTTCCAGGACAGCCAGGACTACACAGAGAAACCCTGTCTCGAAAAACCAAAAAAAAGAAAAAAGGAAAAAAAGAAAGTTTTAAGCAGTATCTTTTTCTTTGTGCTGGGATTGAGTCCCAGCCCTCATACATGTGAGGCAAGTACATACTGAGCCTCTTTTACCCATTGCTTTTGATTTTTGTGACAGGGTCTGATTCTAGCCCAGGCTGCCCTGGAACTTATATTGATAAGTTCCACCAACTACTGGATGGTGGATGCACACACAGTACTGTATCCAGCAGCTCCCCGGTTTTTGTTTTGTGATTTTTAGTACCTTTAATATTTTGGGTACTGAGAATCCAGTTATTCTCAGAAATTGTATTAACATGTTGGAGAAAGGAGATTTTTAAAATCCTCAAACACCTAGAAAAGCCTGAGACCCCTGTAGTGTTAAAGGGAATGTTTAGACACCGTAACTTCAAATAAAGAAGTTTGACCGTCTTACATTCAGTGGAGCAGTTCCATAAGAGCCCATAACTCCTGTGCGTCACTCTAGACCTGGATCCCTGAGTCCTGGGTGGAGCTTTGCCATTCTTTGCATCTCACAGATTAGTTCTGGAAAGGAAGTTTGAAAATTTGTAGTAGTTTGTCCATTAGTTACAGTTATCTTTCAGATTTCTTTGACATGCCCTGGGGACCGCACATTAATGAAGATCTTAGCAAACCCAGGAACTTTATGAATACAATCAGTGAACTATGGTTTCTTTTCTTGTAGGCTGTGCTCCTATGCCTCTTAGATTTATTTCCTGTCCTAGAGAAGGCTCTGCACTGGAAGGGAGATACAGCTCGAGCCACTACACACTGTCATGAGGTGCTACAGCTGATCCTCACCCACATGGAACCAGAGCATCGCCTTCTCCTACGAAGGACGTATGCCAGAAACCTGCCAGCCTTTGTGAAGAAGTGAGTGACTGAACTCTCTCTGGTCATGTACCCAATATTCAGCCTCTTAGCATGGTATCTTCTCTTTATTTGTAGGTTGGGGATCCTAACTGTTCGGCACTTGAAGAGGCTGGAGCAAGTTATCCTTGGTTATCTGGAGGTTTACGATGAACCAGATGATGAAACTAGGCTGAAGATACTGGAAACCCTGAAACTTGTCATGCAGTATAGTTGGCCCAGGTAAAGCTGACAGATGTGCTAAAAGGGCATGCTTCAGCTAATTTTCTCTTCAGAACTTGCCCAGGATATGCAATGTATCTGAATCCTTTTCACTTTCTTCATTTCTAGGATATACAGCTACTTTAGATGTTTCTGTTTGAACCCCTTTCATCACTAGTAGTTCTAGGTTCTGTCACAAGTCACTTTTCTTAAAAGTTCCAAGGCTGGGCATTGTGTTACAACCCTAAAATTCCAATATTGGGAGGCAGATCTCTCTAGGTTTGAGACCAGCTTTATATAGTGAGTTTCAGGCCATCCGGGGCTACATAGACCCTGTCTCAAGAAAAGAAAAGAGGAAAAGAGGAAAAGAGACACATGGTAGGGGAAAAAGGAAGAAAAAAATCACAAAAATTTATGGTTTTGTAAATTGGAAAACATTGCAGATTTTCTATTGCTGCGGTAAGATATTATGATGAAGGCAATTTACAGAAGAGTTTGTTTTGAGCTTACAGATTCACAGGGTTCGAGTCCATGATACAGGGCAGTAGCTGAGAGCTCACATCTTGAGACACAAAGAATGAAGGAACAGAGAACTGGGAATGGCAGTTAAAAACCTCAAAGCTCACCTCTAGTGTCACACATCTTTAACTTTCCCAGACTGTTCCACCATCTGAGGAGCGGGTACTCAAGTATGAACTCCCAGGGTCCACTCTCATTCAACATGCTACAGACAGGCTGTCTTTCCAGAGTGTAGTTATAGTTCCCATCAAATTACTAAAGGTGAATTGGGGCTGATGCTGTAGTTATGTGAGAGCGCTTGCCTAGTATGTACAGCAGTATAGGTTTGATCCTTATCACTGCTCCTCCCTAGAAAGACAACTTAAGTGCTTCAATAAGCATGGTTCACTGTGTTCATCTTAGTGGTCTTCAGTCTAGTTGGGAACGGACTGCTTCAAGACAGTCACTCAACATTTGCCAGAGCAGTGATTAGATGCTAACTCAGGGTATGCTCGTTTAGAAGACATTCTGTATGTGGCTCAAAGGTGTCAGGAGTAAACTAGAACTTCAACTGTCTAGTCATCTAACATTTCTCTTGCATCAAATGGAAAGGTTAGCCAGAAAAGCCAGAGCCCCAACAGTCTATTTTGGAGTTTATTCTTTCTTACAAATATACCAGGCATCAAGAAACTTGCCCCAATGACAATCTGAGTCATCATAACTATATTGCATTTCTTCACCTGTTATTTTTGTCCCCCACTAATCTCAGGATAGACAACTGCATTTATTATGTATCCTTGAAGCATTTAGTACCTCTTATTAGGTACATTAAGTATTCAGAGAATGAATAGATGTTTAAGTGAAACTGAATGAAGCTAATTTTATATTGGGCCTTCATAAAGACAGAGCAGAGCATAGGAAGAGGTAAACGCAGCAGACTGTAATGAATGCTTAAGCCATAGGGAAGCACTGAACAATTTTGAGATGAAGGATGGAAATGTTTTTGCTGGGCAGTTCAAGGTAGAAATACAGTTTGTTTATATATTCCCACAGTACATGTTATTTTCCACCTTTCATTAAAGTTTGGTGTATAAACTTTACAAAGTTAAAGCCTATGACCTAATGGCATGGTGTGTAGTCAGAATGTCTTGTAATGAATACTGTGTCCATTTCATCAAAAGGATTAACACTTAAGAGAGTAAGCTAGACTTAAAAGCCAGCAAGGATCTCCAGTCTGAATTACTAAGTCATCCTACTTCTCTTTTAAGGCAAGGTTTTGCTCAAGTTCTTGATCCTCTTGCCTCCATGTCCTAACATGCTGGGGACTCAAGCCTTGGCAGGAAACATTGTTAGGTTTTCTGTTTTTGTTGTTGTCCTGTCCAGTAGGGTCTCACTGTAGCCCTGGCTGCTCTAAAACTGGCAGAAATAGACCTGTTTCTGCTTCCAGACTGTTCAAATATTCTTGTGTATATACAGGCAGAATGCTGTAGAAATGTTAGGAACTTTGAAGCTAATAATCTGCAGTCCGTGTTCAGTCTTGTTTTCAGCAATGTGATAGCAAACATTTGACTTCAATTTTCTTATGCCTGGATCAAGTCTTGTCTAACATTCCAGTTTGGAATAAAGTTTTTCTTCTCAATTCCAGAATTTCCTGCAGAGTTGTGGTCTTACTGAAGGCTCTCCTGAAACTGATATGTGACGTAGCAAGGGATAAGATCCCCACAACTGAGGCAGCTAAGAGTGCAGTGCTCCAGGAAGCCACGGACTGCCTGATTCTCCTGGACCACTGTTCTCAGGGGCAAGTGAAGGTAAGGCAAGCATCTGCAACTCCGTTTCAATTGGCCTATTGTCCTAGGTAATGCCGGTGATTGACTGTAATTTACTATTTTGTATGCCCACCTAAGTTGGCCATGAGCTTGGAGGGTTCTTACCTCAGTACTCTTGAGTTCTCTCTGGTGCTAAGGCTGAGATCTTTTAATGCTATTTAACCATTTAGAGCAAAAGAGGATCAGATGTTACTAGCACTCAGAACAAAGAACAAGCCAAAGCCACACAGATTATAAAGTTCTGAGACTGACATACCTACTGTGTTAGCAAATTCTGTTCTAGACTTTGAATTAAAACCAGTGCTAGCCGGGCAGTGGTGGCGCACGCCTTTAATCCCAGCACTTGGGAGGCAGAGGCAGGAGGACTTCTGAGTTCGAGGCCAGCTTGGTCTACAGAGTGAGTTCTAGGACAGCCAAGGCTATACAGCGAAACCCTGTCTCAAGGAAAAAAAAAAACCAACAGTGCTAACAAAGTCCAAAGAAATAATGAGGCTATGAGCTATCAAGGAATAATAACTGTAGTTGAGATACCAGAATGTCCTCATGGTAGGAGGGGCACTTCCTAGAAGTTTGTTCATCTTCTTGTGTGTGCTTGTACAGGTAAGGCCAATGTAGGATTATCATTCCTCAAGTACAGTGTCCACTTTTTCTTTTAGACAGGATCTCTCACAAGCATGGAACTGTTTAAGCAGGCCTGGCTGGCCAAGCAAACCCGAAGGATCTGCTTGTTTATTCTGTCCCTGTCCCGAGATTACCGATGTAGGCTTTTCACTGATGACAGTGAAAAGTTTTAACCATGGGATTGAACTTAGATCCCACTGAGCTACCTCCCATTTTCTGTATATTTAACTAGTACGAAATTCTTCCTATGGTTTCATATTCCACAAAATTCACAAGACCATAATTTATGGTATCTATGTGTATTTACATGTAATTCAAAGACTAATTTCTCATTTTTACCACAATTAGAAGTCTCCAATTTAAAGGAGAACGAGAAATCAGTACTCCCAAAATATGCAGAGCTAGAGTGTGGCTTGCTGTTTTTCAGTTTATTCGGCCATTGCACTGCAGCCCTGGTGTTGGGCAGTTTTCCAGCCGAGGGTCCAGCCGAAGTCGTTTTGTCTAGAATGAAGGAGGTTCTTCTGAGCCAGCAGACTAGTGTTGGACAGTTCTAACACCTGTTCTGATTGAGGCACTCTCTCTCCCCTAGGGCCATGCAGTCTCTCATCTTCTGAGTATATGACAAGAGTAAAGGCTGTGGGGTTTTCTGAAACAGGATTTGCAGAAATCAATGCCTGTTTGCTCTCGTGTTCCAGGGTCTTCTGGCTAAAATTGCTCTATCCTGTAAAGACCACACAGTAGTGAGCTGCATCAGGAAGGTGCAGCAGGGCTCTGCAGATGCTCCTGGCAATGACATGGAAGATGACTAACCAGCAGGAAAGTCTGCTCTTCTTATTCTCAGATCATATGGGGGGGGAGAGTATAAAAAAATATTTTTGTATTAAAATATTTTAAGTTGAAATTTTTATCTCCTCCAGTTTGTCCACATAGAAAAACTGAGTAAGAAAACAACTGAAATACTGACATTTCTAAGTAAAAATTGTAATTTAGAAATATTTACAGCCAGTGCCATTCCCACTCCAGGAACTCATCTGTTAGGTTCCTCGGGCTCAAGCTGTCACAGCATGTGTTATAAAAACACTCCTGACAACTCAAGGCTTTCGTACTCACTCCAGATTTCTGCTCCACTGAAGTGACATCCACATTAACAATATAAATACGTTAGGAACTAGAACACAGAAGAGCACAGCTGTCCATGTTGACTGTTTCAGGATAAAGGTATGAAGGGAACTCAAGTGGTCTTGATTTTGGCCGTGGGCTCTGTCTCCTGTTCATACTCTATTTCCACATAGGCCCGTTTTTTCCGCAAAGGTCCTTTCAACGGTGCTTTGCCTTTGTGTTTGGCCTTATGAGCCCCTTCTTCATTAGAGGATTCATCATCCTGGTCTTCCTCACTGTCAGTTTTCAGTTTATCCATATCCTATCACGTGGAAACACAAGGTCAGTTTCTCCAATGCCCTTCACTGCGTGGCCAGTCCAGAACAAACCATGCATTTGTTCATCAGCGCCTGTGTTCAGATCCCTCCCCTTACCCACTCCTTGCTATGGCCACAAGCCATTCTTTGTCCCACAGAGCTTACCTCAAAGTCACTCAGGTCACTCTCCTCCACCTCATCATCTTCTACAAACTCTCTTTTCCCTGCATCCTAAAAGGAAACAGTTACTAGGTTAGAAAAGAAGACAATGAAAATATAGTTTCCACATCTAGTTTTACATCTGTACATGAAGAAGTGAATCAGTCTACACACAGACATCAAAACCTATTCTCTCAAGGCTAACACTTACAAATTAAAAAGGAAAGTTAAGGGCGTATCTAAAAGTCAATACAGAATTTGTTGGCCTGCTAAACCAAAATTAATCATCACAAGATACAAAAGGTGATGGAAATAATATTGTCTCCACACTACATGAAAAACGTGTTATCCTACCGTTCACTACATTTCAAAACAAGGCAAACCATACTCACCTCTTCCTCATCCTCCTCCTCATCTTCTTCATCTTCGGAGTCACTTTCTTCGTCCTGTTTCTCGAGGGCCTTGTCGAAGGCGTGGATGGGGAAGTTGTAGATGTCGCCATACTGAAGAACACACAACACACCTTAACTAAGCGTGAGCAGCGCCTCTTCCCAGGCCCCTCTGCTCTACAACCGTAGTACTTATCAACAGTGACCAACTATACTTTTATAGTTTTTCCAGCCTATGTATAGAATGCTTTTGACATTAACAATCTAAGCTTGAGAAGCAATAGTGACATTTTTAAAAAAGAGGCTTTTTAAAAGACCCTTGAAAGATTAGAGAAATATACAGAAGCAAAAGCTCTAGGCATTGAGACAGGTGGAGCTCAGCACATATGAATTCTCAGGTCCAACCCTAAAATCATATGCACCTGACATGGTGACACTTAAAAATCCAGCACAGTTAGAGGCAGGAGGGCCAAGAATTCAAGCTCATCTTTTGCTACATCTTTTGAAGCTGAGGCCAGTCTGGGATACCATCAGATATGGTCTCAAAACAAGATAAACTATTGGGAGTGGGAGAGGTTCCAAAATGAGTGAGGTGCTGAGTGACTGTTTATCCCAAAGACCCCAGAGCTTCAGATTCTGAACAGCAAAGCCTCTTCCCCAGGGATGGCAAAGCTACCCTCTGGTCTGAGTGCAAATGTTGACAAGGTGTGCAGAAAATGTGTCATAGTTAAGCCTCCCCCAGGGTTTAGGGTGTGAAATAGCCCCACTAGAGACACAGCTACTGAGATTAGCTAAACCTGTCTCCTTGATCCGGCAGTATCCATAAACCCTGCCTCCCTGAGTTGTCAGCTCTGTATACTGAAATGCTGAGCTTCCAAGAGACTCAGCTCTCTTCAAGTCCCATCTGACTGCAGCTTCGTGCCTGTCTTTTCATCCCTTTGCTGCCAGGCCTGTCCCTGGAGGCTGTGCATGGACAAGGGAAAACGAAACAGAACCCAGAAAACCAAACCTCCGACTGTTATGATGCTTTTATACAGAACTGTTAAGCTTGGAAACATCAACTAGAGATAATGGCCAAGGGGAAAGTCTCATCAGGAAGACAGGCCTACACAGACTTGCTTTATTCCTTGGACAAACTGGGGTGGGAAGGCTCTCTGCGATGTGTTTAAGAATATGGCATTTTTTGTATTTCCCAGCAGGTACTACTACCTAAGAAAATTCTTGTCCCAACACTCCTTGCTTTCTCACCGTATCTTGTTTCAGTCTCTCCAGCAATTCCTTCTCAATAGCATTGTCCAGCTGGGCAGCTATTAACGCTTTTTCCTATAAGAAAAGACCAAACTGTTACTCCATCAGGACTCATTTTCCAACCTGTACACATGTAATTACCTACTTTTAATAATGGAATGATGTGGTCATGTTACTAGTGAGACTTTTGCCTTTCTAGCTAGATACACACACTTCTTTCTTTCTTAAAGCCTTTTGGGAGCTTTTCAATGAGGAGTTCTCTTCTATAATTTGCATAAATGTATCAAATAAATAAAATAAAAATAATAATAATTCTTACAACTTTAGCAATAGCACTCTGAATTTCTTACAAACCCTTGATGTACTACACAAACCTGCTTACATACATTTAAGAATGTCACATGGGCCGAGGAAGATGCTCAGTGGGTGAAATGCCTGACTTGCAAATATGAGGACTGGAGTCTGAACTCTCAGAACTCATGTAGAAAACCAGGCATGATAGCATACACCTGGAATCATGCCAATAGCAAGAGAAGAGGCAGAGGTAGGTGGATCCCTGGAAACTTATGGGAAAGATCCTGGCCTACAGAGTTCAAGCCAATAAAAGATCTCCTCTCAAACAAAAAGTAGAAGGAACATGAGGACTGTCACCCAAGGCTGTCCTCTGATTTCCACATGCATGCTATGCCATGCATGTGTGTACTGCATACACACTAAATAAGAAACACACGAGGTAGATAAAAAAGAATTTCAAAAACAGATGAGAGGAGGTCTTTGAATTCATACAGAAAAGTGTATTTATTCTGAAATGTCTGCAAGAATGTCTGAGAGTTAGGGAATATGGAAACTTACTAGCCAGTCTTGAATAAAAATGGGTGCATAATTAGTGAAGAATAAAAAATTCACAATGGAATCTCCGGTCACATGAGCTGTGTGTGGTGATACACACCTGTAATCCCAGGCCAGTTTAGGTCACATATAAGATGCTGTCTTGGACACCAATGAAATAGTAAGTTTGAGATAGAAAGCTCCATGTGATTAGTGAGAATTAAGTATCAAAGATTACAGAGGTGTCCTTAAAAGGACATGACAAAGCGGGAAAGGGAGAGAAAGAGAAGGCCGAGAGTGACTGGCAATAGAGTGTCAGGAAGAGCTGACTCCCAAGTGCAGGAGCTGACGACCATGAGGCTCAGCTCACCTCAAGCATCACTATCAGGGAGACGGCCTGACAGACTACCCTCTGGGCAAAGTGGAAAATTCTGGAGCACGCGTCTTCATGCACATTACCACCTTTAATAACCATGCACCATTACCATCCTTTAGGAACAAACTACCCAGCTTAATCTGAGATCAAAGGGCACCCAGTTTTTTGTTTCATTAAAAATAAACAAACAATCTCATAATCAAACCCTTCAATTTTCTAAATAATATAACTAAAATAGCCGTAAGGCTAAAAATTTTGTCTCAACTCTGCAAAAGGGAATGTATAAGACAGGCAATGTCAAAAATCTAAGTTATGCAATGTTTTGACTTGAAGACTTTTAGATAGAGTTGTCTAAGATAGTCTTTTTATTATACCCAAACACCCCCAGAGTACCTATTTTCAGCCTTCAGTGATAAATCTTAAAAATCTGAAGATACAAAGAGAGCAACTGTCCCATTAGTGACTCAGTATCATCAATCTCATGCAAGAAACAACTTTCTTACATGACAATATAGAAGCCATGTAAATATGAGAACAGCAGATTACCTCTCTTCGTTTTTCCCTTCGTTCAACCTTCTTACTCAAAGGAACAAGTTTCTTCCTAGCAGAAATCAAATACATTATTAGAAAATTCAAGTTCATTTTAAAGATAAAAGAATCAGAACTGATTTTATGCTGCTCAGATCCATACAGTATGTAAGTTCCTAGGTACTCAGGCTGCCCGTATAGCTCAGTGACTTAACACTTGCCTGGCACATGCACGGCTCGAGCACGGTCACGATGGCACACATACACACTTTGCTACAGCCCAGGTAGCAGTTCACATCAGTAATTCAGCATGGAGGGTAAGGCAGAGGGATCGCTGAGTTGAAAGCTACATAATAAGTTCCAGGACAGCCTGACTACAAGGCTGTCTTAACCCTATACCAAAAGTCAGATGTGTTGACATTTTTTAAGATTTATTTATTTTATGTAGGGCATCAGAACCCAGTTACAGATGGTTGTAAGCCATCATATGTGGCGGTTGCTGGGAACTGAACTCAGAACCTCTGGAAGAGCAGCTAGTGATCTTAACCACTGAGCCATCTCTCTAGTCCCCTTGACATGAATTTTAATGTGGGCATTTTTGTTTTCTTTGGTTCACTACAGTAAGATCAATGCTTCAATGAACAAAGAAAAAAGGATTTTCTGAAAAAGATTCACATGCTCTTTAACATTCTTTGCTAGTCTCAATAAAAAAGGCTCCATCCTTACAGTCCTTAAGAAGGTGTTCTATTGGGCCTGTGAGTTTCACATCATTAAGGCAGTTGTCTAAATCTTTCATTTCAGTTTCTCTCAGGGAATCACACAAAATTTCCAGGTAGGCAGGGCTATCACATATTGTGTTTTAAAATCCTAGACACGCCTTTAATCCAAAGTTTGCCATATCATCAGAGATTAGTCACAGCTGAATTGAGGAGGAAAACACGGTTTGTGACATGGTCCAGAAACAGTGACAGACAGATCGTGAACAAAGGAACTAGCCGGTCCTTACCGTCGCTTCAGTGTAAGTTTTCTGATTCGAATCAGGTACTGGGTTATCTTGGTAAACCTCTGCTTACATTTGTGTCGGATAAAGCGGGGCCAGTAAATCAAATTTTCATCTATTTGTTCCAGTGCTTTCTCATAGTTTTTACTAAGTCGGACCTGTCGAACAAAGGGAAATATGAGGGGGGTGCGTAAATCAAGTTAGGTCTCCTGTCCCTTCTGATAGTAATGAGGGTGGCTTTGACATGTAGAGATGGCCTATGTGGCATTTTAGCTTTTGACTAGTGGTCATTACAGTTTTCTCACTGAGTCTTACCCGTTCCCAGAGACGCCGAGGGAAAGCTGCTCGCTCTATAACCTTCATGTACAGGTAGCACTGTCCTGAAGAGAAGTTAAACAGCTTTGTCATTATTTACAGAGAGACTAGGAATATCCGCTTATCAACTGTTGTATAGTTTCTGTACCTTTCTCTTCTTTAATGGTAGCATACTGACTGTTTGCCAGGGGACAGGACGACCGATTGCACAGCCCAGTCAGACTGTATTCATTTCTGCAAAAGCCCTGAGTCTTGGTTCTAGGATGCAAGGAAAAAAATGTTTACAACCAAGGGGGCAACTAAACACATTTTAGTGTAGGCTGCGATCTACTCACCTTATTTTGAAAGAACAAAATTGCTTGTTTCCTAGTGTATTCCAGATAACCTGCAAGACAGAATGAAAGCCCTTTTGCTCTTGTCCCAAAGATGCAGTTTAATATAAAAAAAGGCAGCGCTCTCCGGACTGCAGCTGGTGTTCCACGGCGGAAACCTTGCCCAGCGTGTGCAAAGCCCTTGATTTAGGCTCCAGCACCACCATCATCACCACCAAAATATAAACATAAAAGACGAAGAGGACCGGGTCAGAGCACTGCCGGGTACCTCAGTGAGGCAAGGGATTTTAGAGAATGAAAGAAAAGACGGAGTTATCTTTTAATAGGCCTCACTCGCTTCCATTACACAGTAACATGTATTCATATATTCTTTAAAAAAAAAAAAGCTGGGCGGTAGTGGTGCATGCCTTTAATCCCAGCACTTGGGAAGCAGAGGCAGGCAGATTTCTGAGTTCCAGGTTAGCCTGGTCTACAGAGTGAGTTCCAGGACAGCCAGGGCTACACAGAGAAACCCTGTCTCAAAAACCAAAAAAAAAAAAAAAAAAAAAAAAAAATCACTAAGAAAAACCTAAATGCAGATATGATAACCATACCCTGTTACTCAGCAATAGAAGTTCATTAAGAGTTGGTAACTATGTTCCTAGAATTCTTTTCAATACACACATACATTCTAGCACCTGTATGCCCTTATGTATAGCGTTAACAAAATGAACTCTATTACATTTACATTGTAACTTTCTTCACAGGTGGTCACTATCCATTGTCAAAGTCCGCACAGTACGAGACACCATTCCACAATTATATACACACCACAATCACCACAACTTTATCACCTTTTACTACGTCTCACTAATGTGTTCTGCATTCTAAAGGAATGGTACTGCCATCTCCAAGCCCTGACGTCACAAACCCTCCAGTGTTTGTTGGATGAAAGTACGGTCCTTAAGACACTGTACCTAGCGAGGTGGAAGGTGTATAAACGGTGCATCAAGCTGCAGTCACTAAGAGCCACATATGGGTGTGTATGTGTGAGCATAAAGGTCTCTGGACTGCATCGAAGAGCTGAGAGAGGCGGGGAAAATGAAGGGTTAAAGAATAAAACACACGTTGCGGAATTTAACTGGGGGTACCAGTGGGGGGTTGGAAACAAGAAGTGGGGATATCATTCGGGTTCGTGGCTTTTACACATCGCGTGGTCAGACATCTTTCCTGGACACCAGATTTGTTTGTGCGTCCCACTCAGCATCTCTCAAAGGATCTTAGGGGTAAACACACCCACAAGCAACTCTCATTCCACACTCATCTAAAAAGTACAACATTCTCTTCAGTTCCCATTAAAAAAGACCTAAAATTGCTTCCTTCCAGATTCCGCCTGACTTTGCCTGGGCAAGCAGATCAAATCCAGCATCCCTGTCATCCTTTGGATTCCTGTATCAAGTCCCATCGGTACCCTCTATATTCCTCCTTCCCTATCTCCCATCTTCGTACCTTTAATATTCCTACCCTTTTTCAGTGGCTGCCTCAGTCCCAGTTTCTGGGTCTTTAGTCCAATGTGTCTGACTAGTCTATCTGCAGTGGTCTCTCCTTACCTTTTTTTTTTCATTTACTCTTTCATAGTACCGTTTACTATGCTTCGTCTATTTATTCTCCATCCCCAAAGTGCTCCTGAGAGCAAAGTTTGTTTTTTTTTTTTCTGTCTTTTGTCCAACTGTTAACAACCAATTAATACAGTGCCTACACCACTCAGATGCTTGCTATGTACTTACAACTCTTGTAAACAGACGAACGTAGTCTTTTATTTCAGAAATTACGACTCGGGCAGACAGTAGAGCAAGATAAAGAAAAGCTTAGCACAGGAAAAACAATGCTCGTGTATGAGTTCCCTAAACATGAATTTTAACTAACACCGCATCTCTCCCGCCTTGCCAGTCCCGAGACAACTGCCATTCAGATGGCAACTGGCACAAGGGGCTTTACTGCTAAGCACCAGAGACTGAGAAAGCCGACCGGCGGGCTGAGGCTGGGGTGTCCTGGCCTTTTAAACTCGCCGGGGAACCCACTATCGAAAATCGGGGCTCTGGAAGCCTCGGGATCCGAGAAAACAGGAGACAAACGGGCCAGCTGAGTATGCGGATCTGAGTCCTAAATGAGCGAAATGCCACACAAACCCCGCGGCACCAGAGCAAGAGGAGGGAACTTACATCGTCCGACTGCATGGTGCCGGCGGCTCAGCTCACCGCGTTAGGTAGTACCAAGAAAGCAGCCACGCTTCTTCTGGGTTGCCACTTCCGGAGAGCCACTAACCTATCGCGAGAAAGTCTCAATTTCCCAGAAGCCCGTGATGTCACAGGGCGCAATGAGCATGCGCGCTTCCGAGCTTGCACTATCGCCTGGTTCTAGGCGTTCTCTTTTGCCCTAGAGGCGCAGATAGCACTCAGTTCTGCTTGCTACGTCTGTGTCTGGCCACTTATGTGGACACGCTCCAATCCAAACCTCTAAAAAGCGGCGCTTCTTTTCTCTAACCGAAGGCGCGTCCCTGAGGCACCACTGTGCACGCGCGGGGATTTAATGCCCATCGCTGTCCCATTTCTGGGCTGTGGCTGAGCCTTGTAAGGCCTGAAGCTGTCAACTCTTTTACCAACCCGTGGGAACTTCTAACAGCCATCTCCATTGTCACTTTGAAATACACACTGTAGTGTCATTACAGTGAAGCAACAACAAATAACAAACGAAAAACTTGTATGCATGTGACAGATTTCTCCTGTCCCTACCTTGCTTCTTCTATAGGCGTGCCAGGGATCAAACTCAGGTTACCAGGCTCACACAGCTTCCTGAGCCATCATCCAGGCCTGAGAAAAGTGCTTTTAAAAGATCATCAGGAGTAATAATAAAATGAGGTTTGCCTCCCCGGTTCTTCCTCCTAAAAGCCATTAAGTAGTTCAAGTGATTTTTTTTTTTTTTTTTTTTGGCTTTTTTTTTTTTTTTGGTTTCTCTGTGTAGCCCTGGTTGTCCTGGAACTCACTCTGTAGACCAGGCTGGCCTCGAACTCAGAAATCCGCCTGCCTCTGCCTCCCAAGTGCTGGGATTAAAGGCGTGCGCCACCACCGCCCGGTTCAAGTGATTTTTGAAGCCATTGTCATGTGCCAAATACAGTCCCGGAGTCTAGAGATAGAACAATGAAGAG
>JANHMN010000015.1:22084308-22103330 GCA_030674055.1 Rhabdomys pumilio
CATGTGCCAAATACAGTCCCGGAGTCTAGAGATAGAACAATGAAGAGGGAAAATGTTCTACACCCTCAAGGTCCTTACTTAGTAATTGGATTCTGAGAATTGTACCGTATATTGTATAATGTAATGCTTAAGCACTGCCTGGTGTTGTAAAAGCAAAGAAGCAGCTGTGAACCGTATATAACACTCTCAGCTAGTGGGGAGGTTTGTTCTGGAGTTTGAGACCAACTTGAGTATCCTGATGCTGGTGATGGTGACGGTGATGATGATGATGATGATGATGATGATGATGATGATGATGAAGCAAAGCAAGTTAGTGGAGACAGGCTCTTTTAGAAAGGTTTATTGGGAGAATTCCGTAGAAGTGATAACTAGATAGAGAATCTCAATGAAGTGATGTAATAAGTCATGGCAACAGGTGTGTGTGCCTTTTAAGGAAGGATAAAAAGAAAAGGGAGAGCTCTACAGTTAAGGAGATGCTTGGAGTAAAGACGAACAAGGAAAAAGTGTGGGCTGGAGAACGGAGAGCAACAGGCAAGATCAGTAGGAAATTAAACCAGGAGGAACCCAGACCTAAAGTACTTGATCTTTGTTGTGTTTATAAAAAGATAAAGAGGATGTGTGGTAAGGTGTGGGGGAAGGGCCCATGCTGAGACATCCCTTCCCCCTGAGGGATCAGCCACAGGACTATAGTATAGAATAGAGTTTATTCAGGGCATGGGGAGGGGAGTTAAGAGGGTAGTAGAGGCAGAAAAAGGCAGAGAGAGAGTAGAAAAGTAGAGGCTGGCCAAGAGCATGTGGAGAGAGGAGGGGGGAAGAGACAAGAGGACAGAGCAGGGAGCAAGAAGGCAAGAGCAAGAGAGGAAGGGGGGCAAGCACCCTCTTTTATAGTGAGTCAGGCACACCTGACTGTTGCCAGAGGTAATTGTGGGGCAGAGCTTAGACAAAATGCAATCTTTGTGGTAAACGGTAAACGTCTGGTATCTTTAAAAAACTCTAGTGGCTAGATTGCATCTCCAATCAGACAATAACAATATGGCTGTGTGGTATTGCTTCCCTCCCAGCTCTCAAACGGAGTGTGGGTACAGCCAACAGTGCAGTTGGCCTTGTATCTGGTTGTAGGAAACCCAGTGCCTTAATCATGCTAGGCAAGGTTCTACCATTAAGCGACACCTGTAGCCATGTCTTGAGTTATATCTCGCTGTCTATTTGGTTTTTGAGTGTCACTCTAACACAGGCTGGCACACAACTCACGGTATGGAAGCCCAGGCTGACCTCAAACCTGTGAGCAATCTTCCTGCCTTCCCACCTTCTCCACTGGGATTACAAATGTGAGCCCCAACATTGAGCTGTGAATAATTTTAAAAAGTGGTGGCATCCTCTGCCTTCAAGAAGTAAAGTATCCTTCTACAAAACACCTAACTATGGGGTCTAAAGAGGCCGAATAAAGGGATACAATTTCCTGACAAGATTCCGAACTTCACACAGCAGTGTGTAATGGCACCAGGTTATAATGAAAAAAATAATGGGACAGAATAGAAAGCCAGGAGCATTTCCAGCCACATGAGGAGAACAGACATACCAGAATTTGCATTGCATCAGATAGAGTGTCACTATGCTATTGACAGGACAATCCGGTCACTTACATGACAAAACACTAAGGCCATCCTAACAGAAGAAATGAAAACCAGAGTTAAAACAAAACAAAACAAAACAAAAGGAATATCAGAGAAAATGGCACCTTCACTACAGAGAAAATGAACTCAAACAGGAGCAGACTTCTATCAAACATCATAGAGCCAAAGGGGAGTGGTATAATGTTCTTTTAAGTGCTGGGGGGAAATTCACTTAAAAATGTACACCCAGGTAAAATATTCCCCACGAATGAAGGAGAAATCATATGACAGGTTCTGATAAGGAAAAATGAAGAGGCATTGGTACCAGAAAACCTACAACATTTTGTTTTTGGTTTTTGTTGTTGTTGTTGTTGTTGTTTTGTTTTGTTTTTCGAGACAGGGTTTCTCTCTATAGCCCTGGCTGTCCTGGAACTCACTCTGTAGACCAGGCTGGCCTCGAACTCAGAAATCCGCCTGCCTCTGCCTCCCAAGTGCTGGGATTAAAGGTGTGTGCCATCACTGCCAAGAATGGGTTTTAAAAGTTCTCTAAATGAAAACAAGTTTTAGAATCTGTGGAGGAAAGCAAGACTGGTCAGAAAGGCATGCATAGCACTTAGGAATTCCTTCACCTCTGAAGCTTTAGCTTGAGTCTGGCGTATAAACTGAGGGCACGACAACTCCAAGGGATGACTTTTACTGTGTAGACATGAGGGATAATACAGTCAAACGCATCTGAAAGAGTCCTGAACAGAGAAAAAAGAGTAGATTAAACATGGCCAACACCAGGCCATGAAAGAAGCAGGAGAGCGAGAGAGGAGGATCAAGAGAGAGAGAGAGAGGGAGAGAGAGAGAGAGAGAGAGAGAGAGAGAGAGAGAGAGAGAGAGAGAGAGGCAAGAGAGAGGGGGCCAAGAGAGCATAGCCAAAATACCAGGGTTATACGGGAATGAGAAGCTAGAGAAGTTTGGAGTAGGGTGTGGGGCAAGAGGAGCCACAGGTACTGAGTGAGCCTGGGGACTAGCAAGTGCTTTGGTATGCTAGTAGACACCACATATAGCTTTTAGTCCCTTCTGAAAGTGAGGAAGAAATGGGTCCTTTGGTAGAAGGGAAGAGGCCCCAGAATTTGGGGTAATGGAGTTTTTGGACCTCACACCTGGTAATGAAAGCAGCATGTGATGATGTCACTTACCATGGTTCTAAGTGACACAGAACAGAGGTTTCACCTCACATGGAGTTGTTTCCTTCCTGTTGACTGACCCGGGGATAGGGAACATGACTCTGGTTATCCTAAATGATGTGCTCCAATGATAAAAAATGATCCCACAAAGTTTTTACAGCTATAGAATGAAAAAAGTTGTAAGGCAAGATGTTTTTCAGATTCACTGGTAGAAACATTACATAGTAGTTTACAGCAAAGCAAGAGAACCTCTGTTACAGGCTTTGGATGCTATCTTGTGACCATCTTAGCTTTTCATGAAGTTCTAATCAGTCAGCCTTGTAGAATCATTACCATAGATGTATTCCCCAACCCCAGTGTGCATTAGGTCACATAGAAGACTAAAGCAATTATAAATTGTAAAGGGCTGGAGCAGGCATAGTGGTTTGAACAAGAATGGCTTCCACAGGCCCATATATTTGAATGCTTGATCTTCAGTTGACGGAATCGTTTGGGAAAAACTAGGAGGTGTGGTATTGTTGGAAGAGGTGTGTCACTGGCATTGGGCTTTGAGGTTTCAAAAGCCCATACCATTCCCAGTTAACTTGCTCTCTGTCTCATGCTTGTAGATCAGATGGAAGCTCTCAGCTATGGTTCCAGTGCCATAGCTGCCATTTCTCTACCATTATGGTTATGACATCTATATAATCCTCGAGAAACCACAAGTCTGAAATGAAATGTTTTCTGTTGTAAGTTGCCTTGGTCATGGTGTCATGCCATAGCAATTGACAAAAAGCAAAAGTACCCAAGATAGCAGGTGAAGTGAAATAAGGCTTCTAAATTTCACTCAAACTGAAAGGTGAAACACTACAATTTTAGGTATTTGTCAAAGAAGACATAGAACAACCACTAAAGAGGGGATACAATAAAAATACCATCGAGTTGAATTCTTAAAGGGTTCAGTTAATCTACAAGGCATCAGGAAGAGGAGGGAATCTGCACTGGAATGTTCAGGTCATTGAAGAAACCTTGAAGATCTCAGCTTTCTCATTATAATGATTATAAAACCCAAAGTGGTCAGCTCTGCATGGATGAGCTGAAAGCTGAACGCTTAGCACAAAGCATAGCACATGTCTTCATGCCCTTAGATTGGTCAGATTTCTCAGAGAATTAAAAGCACAGCAAAACTAGTAGAGAAACGGTTATGGTTTAGGTAACCATAAATCTCTGCAATAAACATGCTCCACACCCCACCTCAGGCTCGTATATTGGCATGCCTAGCCCCCAGTTGATGAACTCTTTGGAGAGTGTCTTAGTTAGGGCTCTATTGCTGTGAGGAGAGAGATCACAACCACAGAAACTCTTATAAAGGAAAACATTTAATTGGGACTGGCTTAAAGTTTTAGGGGTTCAATCCCAGAAAGAGATTCAGTCCTGGGAAGAACGGCCTAGCCAAGGAGCAGGAGCTTACAGAGAGATAGTGAGAAAGATGGCTTTTATAAGAAGATCTTACTAAATTTAAGAGTAGAACACAGAAATTGGGGTTTCCCCCAAGGACAGAGCAGTTGAGGGAGAGGAACCAGGATTCCAGCTGATACAGCAGCTAAAGACAAAACCTGTGGAGACCAAAGTAGTGGATAAGGCTGTGGGGAGCTGACAGAAGGTGGCTATCATCCTTGCAGCCATCTTGAGCCATATACTCTGACAAGAGACTTGATTACATTAGCCTACAACAGCTGAGCACACTTGGATAACATCTTGTTTTTAGATACCCAGGATTTCCCCTTGGGTGTGTGAGACTTAAAGGTGTGATTTAGAGATAAGACCTAAGGGTATGACTTAAAGGCGTGACTTAAAGGCATGGCTTAGAAGTGAGAGATATAAAAGAACAGAAAGAAAGACAGAAGAACTTACTTGACACTTGGAGTAGGCATTAGACACTCGAGACTTGGAAAGAGAATTAGACACTGGCACTTGGTAGTAGGCACTTGAGACTTGAGACAGGCAACTAGGATTAGACACTTGTACTTGGAAGAGTACTTGAGACTTGAGGCTTGAGGCAGGCAACTTGGAACTGGGAAAGAGACTAGCAACTTAGAACTAAGATTAGGACCTGAGACTTGGGACTAGGAACTAGGGACTAGAAACTAGGGACTTGGAGAGAAGAAGAGAGATTGAAGAATAAACGGAATAAAAGAATAAAATGGAATCACACTCTGTCTGGTCACCATTCCTCACGTCCATCCTCATTCTCTCTCTTGCTGAACCCCGACCCGAGGACTGGAGCAGCTTGGGGCAGTGTGGGCTCTAACAACTTAGCCCCCAAGGCTTTTGGCAGTGCATGTTCCAACATTGATAGAGTGGTCCCTGACATTTTGGCCCCAAATGTAGGGTAGCTCAGGCCACAACATAAGGCATTTCAGGTTCTCCCAAGCTTGGCACAGGCCCAATTCTATCCTATGAGAATTAATACTCTGTATTCATGGCATTCGAAAATGCAGTCCTAGATTGGCTTTTGCTGTGGATGGTGGAAACACCTCTCCCTGTAAACAAAAAAGGGGGCGAGGGATGGCCAGGTGCAGCAACGTTTCTGAGCTATATAACAACAAACAAAAGAGACCGAGACAGGCACATGTCTGTGAATTCTACACCAGCCTGTTCTTCTAGGGATAGATACGGCCACTGGCAAATGATAGTCTAAAGTTCAAAAATGTCACATTTTTTTCCTTAAGCATACTATGTAGGTTTTTGTTTAATAATAAGTAGGAATATCCTTAATAATGTAAGACATAAATATGCATTAATCTTGAGGTTATATAAAGAGAAAGGGAAATGTAAGTATATTTATTCACATAGATATTAATCTCCAAAGAAGGGAGAAAGAAATGGGAATTGATATGTTTTCAAGGATACATAGATAATTATACATAAAAAAAATCCAGGCTTTTGGTCTTAGTAGTTGGGAGACAAAGACAGGGACAGATAGGTTCCGTGACAGATAGGTTCCGTGTGAATTCAAGTCCAGTCTAATCTACAAAGCAAATCCAGATCAGCCCAGGCTACACAGAGAAAGCCTGTCTCAACAAATAATAATTGTTTTAATTATCAAAATGCACATGGTTATAAGTTCAGTGTTTATGATGGTATTCCAAATCCTCTATGAGAGAGGTCAAAATAGAGAAGACCTAAGTAAAGAGGGACTGCTAGACTGAATCAAACTATACTTTTGATGACTTCGGGTTGCTGGACCAAGGACATTCTATTTTGGGAGAAAGGTTCTGAGTTTATGTTAACAGAAAAGAGGAAAAGGCTTTGGACTCTTTCCAAAGTAATAAGGATCAGATTTGATAGAGGGAGAGCCCCTGAAGATCTCAGCTGCATATAGGAGAAAAATCAAAAGGACCAAACGCACTGGTAATATATATTACTAAACCCTCTATTGAAACAGCTCTAAAAATAACTGGGACATATACATGACTCCAGCCAGAACCTCAGCTTGCAAGGGCAATAAATAAATTGTTGGTTTAGAAATTCTCATACTTATTCTTACATACCATCCTTTCAGGTGGCATGAATGGAGATTTATGTTGCAGTTTGATTATATGATCAAACTAACCTCTGAAGAAACACTCTTGTCTTTCACATGTTCAAAGAGCAGGAAATTATCTTTAACTGATCTGTGCAGCCTTCATGTTCGATGCAAATGTCTTTATAGACTATATATTGCTTATAAGATTTATATATTAGAAAATGGAAGACCAAGGGGCCAGCTCTGACAGGATTCAACCTTGGGAGATGCTGAGATGCTTAGACTTGCTGTTCCAGCTCCCTGATCAATCTTCCCTCAAACTGATGCTGTTTCCAGAGACTTCCTTGCAGAACAGCTTCAGAAAGGACTGCTATTCCCAGGTAACCTCAGTTCATCCAGCCTTTCAGACTGTTCCAGTCAGGACTTCAGTTAAGCTCTGATCTTCATGAGACATTCAACAGAACTGCCTGACACACAGTTAACATTTGGACATGCCTGTGATTGATACTATTATTACTTAGAATGGAGAGCCAAACGGGAATCCTGTTCACATGGAAAAGGATTGCCATACCACTTTTCTTGCTGTCTAAAACACCTTCAACAGTGCCTATGTACATCAAAATGCTGTGTTTATGTCGTTTGGAGCAGATGGGGTTTTCCTGAGGATTGGATTGAGGGATACCTCATGTGCTTGCTAGGCTGGTTCTTTAAGACAAAGCTATGTTCTCAGCCTACACACACAAAAGCACCCGAGAAATGGTCTCGCCAAGTTGCTCTGAGTGCTGACTTGTAACTTGCTGTGTAGCCCGGACCAGCCTTGAACATTCATTCCTTAGCTTCCTGAGTAGCTGGGGTTACAGATCGTTACCACTAAACCAAGGCTCGACTGTTAAATTATTTTGGAATGATTCACTTGTCCTCTCCAAGTCTTGTTTTCTACAACTAAAAACCAAGCAACCAACAAACACACCCCCGCCCCAATCCAGTTTGACCTAATTTAATCCACAAATCCCTGAGTGTTTTCTGCACCTGAGTACACAGCACTTGGTCACTTAATTCAGAGTTCTAGATCCTGCTGACCGATGTTGGGTGAGTTTTCTGAAGGGTTGGGCACTGTGTATGAGACCTGGAACTGCCCCAGTCCCAGTAGGCCACCTGCTCTGAGCAGTGGAAGTCACATCTGTCAGAACCAGTGGCCACATTCTTTCCAAGGAGAAATAGTAAATATTCTGGCACGAGAGGTCTCTTGTAAAATACGTATTTTGTTTGTTTTTTTGGCTTTTGTGTTAGTGACTCTGATTAATCTTTCAGTGAGATTTGTTATAATTTGTGTTGGAGAGGTGGCTTAGTGGTTAAGAGCACTGCCTGCCCTTCCAGAGATCCTGAGTTCAATTCCAAGAAACCACGTGATGGCTCACAACCATCTGTAATGGGATCTGATGCCCTCTTATGGTGTGTCTGAAGACAGCTACAGTGTACTCATATACATAAAATAAATAAATAAATCTTAAAAAAAAAGACTTGTTATAATTTGAAATGAAAAGAACAATACGTACATTATTTTCCCCTTGTCTTTAAGAAGGACCTTAGGCTGTCATGAACTGGAGAAGTGGAAGGGTCCTGGTGACAACATCGGAGGCACATTTGCTTTAGAGTCGAGGTATACTACTTGAAGCTAAGTGAGAGAGAGAGAGGGCAGTGGAGTGGGAAGATGCGACCAAGAGCTTCACTTCTTAGTCAAGTGTCCCTGAGGATTTCCCACTGATACTTTTCTAGGTTTAGCACAGAGAGATCTTAGATGAGAGGCCTTGAATTCCCTTAGAGTATTTTCAAAGCCTGGCTGTCAGCTTTCACCCTGCTGTGGAGTGGTTGTGAAATAATGGGGCTGAGAGTCCTCTTCAATTGGCAGTTTGATCGTCCATCTTTGATCTCTTGCTTTGAACACATTCTCCAAGAGTCTTTTCGGGGCATTCTTCAAGAGCTTATGAGCTTAAGGGTTCAGAAAGAAGGAAAAGTATGTTTTTATAACCCCACACTGCAAGGATAGAGACTCTAAAATTCCAAGGAGAAGTGCTTTGTTTTTTTTTTTTTTGGTTGTTTATTTTTCTTTTTTCTTTCTTCCCCTCTTTCTTCTTTTTACTTCTTTACTTTTCATCCCTCTCACTGTTCCCTCCCTGTCACCCCCCCACACACACACAATCCTTCGGGACAGACCCTGCTCCAGTTGTTCTGTACCCACATGAAGACCAAGCGGCACATCTGCTACATATGTGAGGGGAGGTCTAGGTCCAGCCCGTGTATGCTCTTTGGTTGGTAGTTCAGTCTCTGACAGTCCCAGTGGTCCAGGTTAGTTGACATTGTTGGTCTTCCTGTGGAGTTCCTATATTTTTCAAGGTCCACAATCCTTCCTCCAACTCTTCCATGAGAGTCCCCAACTTCTATCCACTGTTTGGCTGTGGGTGTCGGTATCTGCTGCGTGGAGCCTCTCAGAGGACAGCCATGCTAGACTCCTGTCTGCAAGCATAACAGAGTATCATTAACAGTGTCAAGGATTGGTGCCTGCCCCTGGGATGGGTCTCAAGTTGGGCCAGTTATTGGTTGGCCATTCCTTCAGTTTCTGCTCCATTTCTCGTTCATACATTTCTTTTAGAAAGGACAAATTTTGGGTAGAAAGTTTTGTGGGTGTGTTGGTGTCCTTATTGCTCCACTGGGGTTCATGCCTGGCCACAGGAGGTGGCCTCTTCAGGTTCCATATCCCCAAGGATGTAAGTGACAGCTAAGGTGACCCTTGTTGATTCTTGGGCGCCTCCCTTATCCCAGGTCTCTGTCACTTCCTGGAGATGCCCCCAACTCCCTACCCCCATAACTTACAGATTTCCATTTATTCTCATGGCCACCTGGCCGTCTCTCCTGTTGATCCCCACACCTGATCCTGAACCCCCTTTCCCATTCCCTCTCCCACCAAGTTCCCTCTCTTCATCTGTCTCTAATGATTACTTTATACCTCTTTCTAAGTGAGATTCAAGCATCTTTCCTTGTGCTTTCCTTCTTGTTTAGCTTCTTTGGGTCTGTGGAGTGTAGCATGGGTACCTGGTGTTTTATGGCTAATATCCACTTATAAGTGAGTACATACCATACATGTCCCTTTGGGACTGGGTTATCTCACTCAAGATGATATTCTCAAGTTCCATCCATTTGCCTGCAAAATTCATGATGTCTTTGTTTTTAATAGCTGAATAGTATTTTATTGTGTAGATGGACCACATTTTCCTTATCCATTCTTCAGTTGAGGGGTATCTGGGTTATTTCCTGATAATGGCTGTTATGAATAAAGCTGCTATGAATATAGTTGAGCAAATGTCTTTGCAGGATGGTGGTACCTTTTGGGTATATGCCCAGAAGTGGTATAACTAGTTCTTGAGGTAGAACTATTCCCAGTTTTCTGAGAAACTGCCAAATTAATTTCAAATGTGGTTGGTTTTTTTGTTTGTTTGTTTGTTTGTTTTTAAAGACAGGGTTTCTCTGTGTATTTCTGTCTGGCCGAAAGCTTACAGAAATCCATCTGCCTCTGTGCCTTAGTTAGGGTTTTCTAACAGTGAACAAACACCATGACCAAGGCAAGTCTTATAAAAGACAACATTTAATTGGGGCTGGCTTATAGGTTCAGAGGTTCAGTCCATTACCATCAAGGTGGGAGCATGGCAGTGTCCAGGCAGATGTGGAGCTGGAGGTCCTGAGAGTTCCACCTCTTGTCCCAAAGGCAGCAGAAGACTGACTTCCAGGCAGCTGAGATGAGGGTCTTAATGCCCACAAAGACACACTTCCTCCAACAAGGCCACACCTCCAAATAGTGCCACTCCCTGGGGCAAGCATATATACAAACCATCAGACTCTGCATCTGTGCATATTTTCATAATGCATGATTTTCTATCTTATTACAGCATTATTTGCCCATTATATATGCATTATATTATCCATGTCCTGCAATGTTTGATTCAGAGAAAATAGGCTGCATTTCTTAAATGTGTCTGAATTTTTGAAAGTATAAACACTTTTCATTTTACCCTCAGAAAACTTTACTTCCTGACGGAGTTAACAGGCAAAATAAACAAGCCTCAATGCCATGCTGAATGAGAAAGGCAAAACAGGAAAAGGACAGAGATATGGGGGAGGGGCTGTTTCAATAAGGGTTATCTCTCTGGAGGTAAATTTAATTTTGATGTGGCAAGAAATGAATAGCGACCTGTGCAAGCATCTGGGGAAAGAACTTCTCTAGCATTTAACAGAAAAGATCCTACACAGGTATGGGTAGAGACAGCCTAAATGAAGAGCTATGCAAAGAATCTCAGAGAAATAGCCTGATCCAGACAATTTATGGACTTAAACTTCATTATCAGACTCTCTATGGGTAATTTTTTTCCTTTTAAAAAATTATTATTATTATTATTATTGTTATTATTATTATTATTATTATTATTATTATTATTATTATTTTGTTTTTGTTTTTCGAGACAGGGTTTCTCTGTGTAGCCCTGGCTGTCCTGGAACTCACTCGGTAGACCAGGCTGGCCTTGAACTCAGAAATCCGTCTGCCTCTGCCTCCCAAGTGCTGGGATTAAAGCCTTTTAAAAATTTTTAATTGAAAAAAAATCATAGAATGTATCTGATTATATTTTTCCCCTCCCCCAACTCCTCCAGGTCCTTCCCACCTCCCACCACAGAAATCCATGGTACCCTTTGTCTCTCTCCCATTATAAAACAAACAATGAAGCATACACAGACCACCACTCCAAAACACAAAATACACAAGCGAAAGATCAACGAGACAAATAAAAATAAAAAAAAAAATTAAAAAAAAAAAGGAAGCAAAATGAGGCCTAAAGTCTACAAAACTACCATCAGGTTTGTCTATTGTTGGGCAACTGAAGCTAGGCATGGGGCCTACCCTGAAGCTTGGTTAATATACATACCTCGTGAGATCACACTGGAGAAAAAAAATACTTTTTCCTTTAACAGCAGGTATCAGGTGTAGATAGCTTCTTGGTTAGGTGGGAGCCCATCTCTACTTCTTCTCAGCTCTCGGACCCCTATCTGGTTTGAACCTGTGCAAGCCTCATGCGTTCCACACAGTCTCTGGGAGTTCACACGCCTATCAGCTCAGTTGCGTGTGAAGACGGTTTCCTTGGTGTCACCCATCACCTGCCTCCTCTTCCACACAGATCTGTGAGCTCTGAGAAGAGGGATTTGAGCAAGACATCCCATTTAGGGTTGAGTGACTGCTCCGAGGTCTCTCACTCCCTGAGTAGCATCCGGTAGTAGTCTTTCTGTTCGTTCTCATCTCCTACAAGAGAAGCTCCTCTATGGAGGACTGGGACGAAGTGAAGGTGGAAGGAGAAGGCCCAGCAAACAGTAGCTATGGTATTTGCATAAGATGCTGCTGCTGATTATTACAGCCTAAGCGATTGTAATCATTGGCTTTGTGAATTGCTCTGGGAGTCCTGAGAAAAAGCAAAGGACGGGGTCAGGTGAGCTAATGACTCAAGTGGGACTTGAGAAGATTTCCATGGCAATGCTGAAAAGAGCATCTCTCTCTTTTTTTCTCCCTTCCGTTCTCCCTCTTACTCCAGCCCCACTCAATGTAGCCCCTCGCTTGGGTCCAAAGGTTTATTTATTTATTTATTTTTTTACTTATTATATGTAAATACACTGTAGCTGTCTTCAGACACCCCATAAGAGTGCATCAGATCTCATTACAGATGGTTGTGAGTCACCATGTGGTTGCTGGGAATTGAACTCCGGACCTCTGGAAGAGCAGTCAGTGCTCTTAACCATCTCACCAGCCCAAAAGTAACATCTCTTGCAGGTACAAGGGTTACTGTCTTGAAAATCAAGCCATCCTGTAACAGTTATGAAGGAGACAGGAGGAAAAGCCAAAGCAGGTGTTCTTTTCCAAAGTTAGCGTCCTGCTAAGAAAAATTTAAGGTTGAAAGAGCTGGGACAGTTGCCTGTTTTACCTGTTCCGGGGCACTGGGCTCATCCTGCTAGGGGATCCTGACCACTTCTCCTGGGTCTTGCCTGGCAGAGTGATGCTTGCTGGTTCTCCAGATCTTCATCCATGTCCACTCACCAGTTCTAGAAACACAGTCACAGACACAGCTAGGCTTAGCAGATGGTGAAGTATGGCTCTTCTCTAGTAGGAACTGATTTCCTGAGACTGGAAGGAGTTGCTTCATGTGCACAGGCAGGCCCCTGGCCATGCTTATGACACTAGGTCCTGAGGCTGTTGGGAAAGACTAAAAATTGAAAATATGGATAAAACCACATGTAGACACCGGGGCACTGTTTCTTTATTTAAATCTATGTCCCGGCAAGATTTCTGGAACAGTCTATTACCAGGATGGTTTCCTCAGACGTTGACAAAATAATGATCTGCAAAAAATAGGTGTTCAGGCGACAGAATCTTCCTGGCATAGCATTAAGGAGGAAGGCAGAAAGCCTTGGGGAATGGAAACATGGGAAGAGATTCTTTTTCTTTTCACCCCCTGTTTATTGATGCCAGGTCTCCAAAAGTGTTTAAAGCCACAGAGGCAAATACAACTTAAATTCTGAAAATCTGTAGGCTAAATGGCTAAATTTTAAGCCATTTTTTTCATGGTGATGAAACATATAGAAGGTTTATCACTTCACCCAGTTAAAGTGTAGAGAGCAGTGTCATTAATACACATTATTGAACAGCAGTCACCACCATCTGTCCAACTCCAGAATTCTCTCATTAGCCCAGATGACAACATCTGTTAAAACATCCCCAGCCCCCTCTGACTCCACACACGAGCAAATTTTATTTTACTCTATGTTCCTATGAATTTTGCATTAATAGAATTACACAATCTCTTTTTCTTTGCGTTTTCAAGTATCTATGTTGTAACATGTATTGGAATTTCATTTTCTTTAAAATTTGAGTAATAGGGCTAGACAGATAGCCCAGCTCTTAAAGGCTAAGACATACAACCAAAACTATAAAAATATACATAATAGCTGGGCCTGATGCCTGACGGTATATACCTGAAAGCTGAGGACTTTAAGGCTGAAGTGGGAGGAGCTACAGTTTGAGACACTATTGGGAAGTACAGTGAGTTCAAGGCCAGCCTGGGCCACAAGATGAGACTACAAAGTGTTCCATCATATGTGAACAACATATTCTGTTCACCTATATCTGCTTTGATATTTTTTTTTTACAATTAAAAATAAATATTTTAAGATCCTCATCCTAGCTGCCTGGAAGCCAGTATTCTGCCAGCAGCCTTCAGATGAAGATGTAGAACTCTCAGCTCCTCCTGCACCACGCCTGTCTGGATGCTGCCATGTTCCCGCCTTGATGATAATGGACTGAACCTCTGAACCTGTAAGCCAGCCCCAATTAAATGTCGTCCTTGTAAGGGTTGCCTTGGTCACGGTGTCTGTTCACAGCAGTAAAACCCTAAATAAGACACCTCACAATGCTTTTGCTTATAGATTATAGTTTCTGATTTCATAGTTTTATGGGTTTTCTGTGTGTATAAATGTGTGCGTCTCAGAGTTTGTATGTGTTTCTTATGCTTTTTCTTTTGGCTCTTTTTTTTTTTTTTATGCTTGTTCATTTTATCCTATCCTGGTTTGTCTGTTCTTATTTTATATTATTATTATTTAATATTATTATTTTAGATGTTTATTTGTGTTCTAATGAGAGGACGAGAGGGTGTAGATTGAGTGGGTGGGAAAGGAGGGAGGAGCTGGGAGGAAATGGGGGGAAACTATAATCAGAAGATGTTGTATGAAAAACAAAACAAACAAACACAACAACACTGTGAACCTCTTGTCTATGCAGCCTCTTCATTTAAATCTACCCCACTGGACAAAAAGTGGGGTATATACTTTTTTTTTCACCAAACAAATTCTCTACCTAGATTTGTGATGTATTACCTCGGGCATGCCAGGCTGTTGTGGGGTAGGGAAGAGACATTTATCATCTTACTGGCTTTTAACTGAAAAGACCTGCCATGTAACAAAAGACCTTCTAACCTGTGCCCTGGTTCTCTTACTGGCAGGAGATCCTGGAGAAGAGATTCGGTTTATTTTACAATCTGATACATTTTGGTACTTGTTTTTTCTAAGTTCTATCTGCTCCCTCTCCCTAGCACCCCAAAGGGTAAAAGATACCATTGGGCACAGTTCCAATTCGGCCTGAGATCTAAAGGTATAAAAGTTCAGAATGTGGGAAGTTGCTAGAGGGGATAGCTGTAGTACATACTTCATAACTGCATGAAGCATCATGAATACTCTACAGCTTGTTAAAAGACTTTTCGTTCTTTTTGTCCTAGTTTGCTTCCTGTTGTTAGGATAAAACACCAAGAGCAAAAGCAACTTGGGGAAGAAAAGGTTTTTAATCACCTTTCAGTTGATAGTCCATTGGGAAGGGAAGTTGGGGCAGGGATTTGAAACAGGAACTAAAGCAAAAGCCATGAAAGAACATTGCTCCTCCCTTCCTCTTCTGACTACCTTTCTTGTACCTCCCAGGACCATCTTCTCAGGCATGCCACATCCCACAGTGCACTGAGCCCTTCACATCCATCTTCAGTCAAGAAAATGTTGTTCCACTCCATACTTGCTTACAACATGATGGAGACATCTTTCTAGTTAAGGTTCATTCTTCCAACTGACTCTAGTCTGTGCCAACTTGACAAACAACAACACCACCCAACCAGTACACTTTAAAAAATAGTTTAGATACTGTCTCACTATGTATCCCAGGCTAGCCTTGAACTCAATAGCCTTCTATCTCAGTCTCCTGAGTGCTGGGATTATAGGCATGTGTCACAACAACCAGGTACAAGTTCTTTTTTTTTTTTTTTTTTTTGTGGTACAAAGTAATTCTTTATTAGTTACTATAGTCTTTGAATTAATATATTTTCATAAATCTATTTTCATCTACTGAAAACTTTATATTTGGAGATATATCATATACAGAGAGGTATAAATTCAATGTTTAAATTTTTTTTTACTTTTTAATTAAAAATCAAGATATTACATATCTTTATTGTAGGAAACATGCTATCTTTATATGTGCTTACATTGTGAAATGGCTACATTACTTCAACAGTGTATCTTTGTATTCAATAAGAACACTGAAAATGTACTCTCTCAGCAGTTTTCAGGTATATGTCATAAACAGTGATATATATATATATATATATATAGTCATAATATATATAATAAGCAGTGGAAGCAACTTGTTCCTTCTATGTAAAACTTTATATGACTTTGACAATTCTCAGAGGCTAACTAGCCCCAGCCACTGGGATAATTTTACTCTCTATTCTAAAAACTTGACATTGTTATGCTTTCTAACTAAACCATGTGACATTTGTGCTACAGCAGATTTATTTCAGTTATCACAATACCCAAGTTCATGCACATTGTCACAAATGACAGATGTCATAATGTTTTAAAGGATGAGTAGTATGCCAGCAGGCAAATACATACCGTAATTTATTTATCAATTTATCCATCGGGTAGACATGTCTATTGGACATGTATTTCTTGATTATTGTGCAGGTCCAAGTTCTTATTACTTTATTAATAATAAAAAAAACCTCTTCAAATTTTAGATTCCTTTTTGGAGTGAAGCATGTTCTTTAGGCTAAGTGTGAACACTTAGCACAATGGCTGTGGATTCAATACCGAGCACCACAGACAGCAAATATTACAAGGGTATTTCCCAGCTGGACAAATTCTGATTTCCTAAGGATCAGCCACACGTCTCCTGACTGTCCACCGTTCAGCCTCAAGAATGATCGATCAGAAAGCACACGATGCTTTTCAATTGTGTCTGTACTGAGACAGCATACAGTGCGGGAGGTGGTGGCGCACGCCTTTAGTCCCAGAACTTGGGAGGCAGAGGCAGGCAGATTTCTGAGTTCGAGGCCAGCCTGGTCTACAGCGTGAGTTCCAGGACAGCCAGGGCTACACAGAGAAACCCTGTCTCGAAAAACCAAAACCAAACCAAACCAAACCAAACCAAACCAAACCAAACCAAACCAAACCAAACCAAACCACCCCAACCAACCAACCAAACAACCCCCTCCACAAAACAAAACAAACAAACAAACAAAAACCAAGCAAGCAAACAAAACCCTAAAAACTCAAAAATCCCCCCATCCCCCAAGGAAACCAAAACAGCTCTCTTCAAGCCAGTCGTTGCATTTCATTAATCCCAGCACTCAGGAGACTGAGATAGATGGATAATGAGTTGAAGGCCAGCCTGGGCTATATAGTTGAGATACTATATAAAATAGAGGCAAAGGCGTTCTGAGTTGGAGACCAGCCACAGAGCGAGGTCCAGGTGCTGGTTTCCTTCAACTAGACTTGGCTAACATACCTGTTCTGATTTGAATATGTACACTGATAGTATTTGGAACTGGGAGCCCCTACCTTTTCATAAGAGACTGAATCTCATTAGTGAGGATGGACTTAGTTACCAAGGTATTCCAGCTCGCCAATCTAAGACGCTGAGACAAAAGCAACCCTGTTGGGAGCCTTGGTTTAACGAAATTGGAAACTGACTTTGTGCTTCAGTCCTCCTGGCTAATGAGAGCAATCCCCTGTGACTTAAAAGGACACCAGGACCCTTCCTTTCAAGAGGGGCTTTTATAGAGAACTTTCCAGAATTTCCAGGACCTGATGCGTTCCTGAGCCAATAGCTGTAAGGCACCAGTGAGGGGCGGCCCAGAGTGTTTTTAAAGCCAGGACCGCTAGCTTTTAAACACCGCATCCACGAAAACGTGGATCCCGGATCTTGCAGGCTGTCCGCGGCGGGATGATCCGGGAGCTGCGCCTGCCATTCCATGGAACCCTCTCCGGGTCTCCCCAAGAACTCAGGCATAAATAGAAAGTGAGGACTCTGGGGAGCGGGTAGAGCGTCCCGCATCCCCTGAGAATGGTTGAAGTACTTTGCTGGGGACTTGTTTTGATGCCCTGATGCCTAAGGTGAGTCTCCTGCTGCCGGTGGAGACTAGGGCGCTGTGCAGAAGTGGAGTGTAAGAGGAGACAGTTTGTTGGGCCCTGGCGAAGCACCCGAGTCTGCTGGGAGGAGGTGGGGGTGGGATCCCAGAAACCCTAAGCACCGCTTTCTGGAGCCAGAAACTGGGGCGCAAGCCGATCTGGCCGCGGAGAGCAAAGCAGGGAGCAGATGGCCCTGAGCCTTGGGCTCGGGGAACTGGGAGGAGCACGGTATCCTGAGGGTCTGATTTACACGGAGCTGGTGCTGCAACTCAGCTCCCTTCCCAAGGCCCCAGGCAAAAGTCTCAGGGCCCTGCTGTGTTGAGAACTGCGGCTGGCTCGCACCTGGGTGCTGCTCCTTTAGAAACACTTGTTGATTGAACTTGTGCCCAGCAGTAGCAGTTTTGACTTTCTGGAGGTGGATACATTGTGCATTTAGTAGGTACTGAAGAGTCTGCATAAGAGCGGGCTTTGATTATCCACACACAAGTCTTTCTTAGAGCTTTGTACCCAGCTAGGGCACTTAAAATACAACTCATTCCGTATTGCAGGATACAGAACTTGTGACTTTTAATGACATTTGATTGGGATTTTTCCATGATTCGTTAACTGATAGCAAATCAGCAATATGCCTTTTTCTTAACTTAACAGCTCTAATAGATTACCTCCTAAGCACTCACACGATACCCCCAAACGGCGCTTAGAATAGTTGATGAAGGACTGACTTGTGCTGTGCAATGTATGCAGCCCGGATAGGTCCAGTTTTGAATAAGGCTAGCTGATGCTTAGGACCGAAATGCCTGCAAATGCAGCCTTCCTTCCTTCTTTCCTTCGGATGAGGTGCACCATTCCTCACATGGCCAGGACCAGTCTTGTGCTTGCTGGAGATGTCATAGGACAATCTGGAATCTTGCTTCCCTTTGCTTCGCTATACTCTCAGATGGAGTTCTTTCAGGTAGGGCCTGAATTGGTTTCGGCATCGAATAATCAGCCCAAGTGTTTGAATACTGAATTTTCCACCTAACAACGTACAGAGTACTCTATTTCAGGGTTAGAACTACCTCTCAAATGTTTTCTAAGATGTGTGTAGTGCTCCACTGCTGTTAGGTCTCAAACCGTGACAAGGGGTTAACTGAGATGCCTATTAACATATCAAAGTTGAGGTTGGCAGCCATGTTCTCTCAGCATCCCTCAGTACCTACCTGTTACAGGGTCCTCCTGGCTGGCATACCCAGCCCTTTATCCTAATCTCCAGTGAGTGGTCCGTCCCTCAGCTGCTCTGTCCTGTATAAATCAGTCATTTTGGCTATGCCATGACCCCCCTCCCTTTGCCAGATTTGCCTCTTGGTCTCCTGACTCTCCTTTTTCTGTTCCCCCCATCTCCTCCTGTGTCCTGGCTCAGTTTACCAGTCATGTCCACTCTGGACTCTCCCAACTGTCCCTGGCTTGGGCTATGCTCTCCCTCATCTCTCCAATAAGTCTCTTCCACCATACCTAGGAGAGGTAATCTCCTTCCCTCCCTTCCTTCCTCTCTTCCTTTCTCCCTTCCTTCCTCCCTTCTTCCCTTCTTCCCTCCCTTCCTCCCTCCTTCCCTCTTTCCCTTCCTCCTGTCCTTTTTTCCTCCCTGCCTCCCTCCTTTCCCCTTCCTTCCTTCCTTCCTTCCTTCCTTCCTTCCTTCCTTCCCTCCCTCCC
>JANHMN010000015.1:22103430-22128925 GCA_030674055.1 Rhabdomys pumilio
TCCCTCCCTCCCTCCCTCCCTCCCTCCTTCCTTCCTCCCTTCCTTCCTTCCTTCCTGGCTGCCTCTCTGTATGCTTGGCGCTTGCTCTCTCTGTCTCTGTCTCTCTGTCTGTCTCTCTGTCTCTCTGTCTCTCTCTCTGTCTCTCTCTCTCTCTCTCTCTCTCTCTCTCTCTCTCTCTCGTATTCTTTCTTATTCAACGGCCTGTAGTTCTAGCATTTATTCTGGAAACCAAAGCAAGAGAAGGTGATTTAGAGGCCAGCTTAGGCTATGTAGCCAGACCCTGCCTTAGAAAAGAAAAGAAAGGAAAAGAAACACAATAGAAAACCAAAACCTGTCTTTTGCTTCTAAGGGCAGTGCATCAGATGACCCAAAAGGTATGTTAAAATCCTGAAATTGTGATAAGTCATCTGCTGGCTTCCTGCTAGATGGCAGTGTCTAGCAGCGAATCAGAGCCTGTGTTGTGACTGGGTTACTGCTCATCCTGCGTTCTTGAAGGACAAAAATGAAGCAGTTTTTGAGTATTTGTTCTTATAAACAACATTCAGAAAACCCTTCCTTAGGATTATACTTAGGAAATAAAGGAAAAGATGATAATTTGGCCAATGTATACATAAAGCTGGCCTAGGACAAAAACCTTCCCACACTATATTTAAGTGCTTTTATGTATGCAGGATCATTCCAAGAAACCGAATCCTACTCTCATCCTTCCACGACACCCTCTCCCACAATCTCATGTTTGTACACTTGGTTTCTAGCTGGTGGCACTGTGTGGGGAAGTTGTAGATCCTTTAGAAGGTGGGGCCTGGGTGATGGAAGTAGACCCCAGGAAGAGACCATGGAAGGAAGCTAGAGAAACAGAGTGGGGTTCACATCCGAGTTTCCTTTCATCGTTGGGGTTGGAGCCCAGGGTCCTGTGTAGACAAGCAATCTACCACTGAGCTGCAGCCCCGTATTGGGCCTCTTACAGCTGACACTTGGAAGCTTTGTGAAGGCAGGGACAGACTTCAGCCAGAGCAAGATACTCGGTTTTGCTTCTTGGTACATGAATTTATCACTAGCCGAGTGGAGAATCCAGGAGGACGGGAATGGGAAGATAACTTGTTTTGGGGCTTGAGAGCACCCACTGTAGGGATGATTGAGGAGTCTTGATGAGGCATAGTGGAAAAGAGACAAATAAAGGTGCTTGAGAACACGACGCATTCCTACATGTCCCATGTCATTTCTAAGGACAGCCACACTTTAAGGGGTGTACTAGAGATTTATGCATTATGAAGTGACAGTATCTTTTGGAAAACCGAGCCTATTTGAGTAATTAAGCATTACTGTGAATCATTCAGGTTTGATAGTTAGATTCCTTTGAAACCAGTCTCTGGTGTTACTTTTATAGCCTAGTACAGATGATTGCTGTAGACTCCCTGATTGCTAATGAAGAACCAATCAGAAGAGGCATTTTAGAACTATGTGTCTTCTATCTCCCTTCTATCCTGCCAGTGGGGAGAGGGAGGAGGAGAGGAGCCCACCGAGTGTCAGGATTTGGGATAGTTAATCTTGATTGTCAGGGTCAGGAAGCATAACTCCGGAAATGTCTCCAAGGATGTTTCTAGAAAGGTTCAGGTGAGAAGGGAAGGCTTGCTCTGAATGAGGGCAGCTCTGAATGTGTGCTGGATAAAAGAGGAAGTGAGCTAAGTACTAGCATCACCTGTTTCCTGACTGTGGACACAGTGTGAGCAGGCCCCTCGCACAGCCGCTCCAGTGCCATCCCCACTGTGAGGTGAGCCAAACCTAACCCACCCTGGGTCCCTTAAGTCCCTTACGTTGCTTTTGACACATACTTTCTTACAGCAACAAGACAAATAGCAATTCTAGAGTTAGACAACTCAGTGTGTCAGGCGTGTCAGTGGACATGGTTTATCAGCTTTGTTGGGGGCGGGGCAAAAATCATTCCTTTGTCTATCGCTGGCTCTGCACTGCCAAAATCTGAAGCTTGGCACACACAGTCTGCGGATTTTCTTTGAGATGCTTAGTCTTACCTTCTGTTGAAGAAAACAGGAATTATTTTCCTGTTCATTTCTTTGTATAAAAGTACTTCTAGATGCCCCACTCAGCCAGACCCTTTCCTCAGAGCAGATGGGCAAGCGTAAATAGTGCAAAGCAGCTATGCAATACGTTAGGGAAGTTCAACTCTGTCAGGGAATGGTTTTAGTCAGAATATGTTTCAGATGTTACATACTGTGATGGTTTGTATATGCTTTGCCCAGGGAGTGGCACTATTAAAAAGGTGTGGCCTTGTTGGAGTAGGTGTGTCACTGTGGGTGTGGGCTTTAAGACCCTCATCCTAGCTGCTTGGAAGTCAGCACTCTGCTAGCAGCCTTCAGATGAAGATGTACAACTCTCAGCTCCTTCTGTACCATGCCTGCCTGGATGCTGCCATGTTCCCACCCTGATGATAATGGACTGAACCTATGAACCTGTGAGCCAGCCCCAATTAAATGTTGTCCGTATGAGAGTTGCCTTGGTCATAGTGTCTGTTCACAGCAGTAAAACCCTAAGACATATGCCAAGTTCATATGCCACGGCCTATGAACAGATACTTCCTCTGTCCTGGAAAATATTATTATGGTGTATTGTCCTAACGTTCTCTGTTCAGAGTTCTCTCTGAAGAACTCTGAGGTTCATCCTGTAGGCAGCGATGAAACAGAAACAGAGGGGACAGAGGGGAGCCCCCCTTTTTGGAGAACCTGTTCACTGGAGCTCGAGGGCCTGCGTGATGCTCTCCGTGGGTCCAGCTGCCCTCCCCGGCTGGATGACTTCTGTCATCTGACTTGATGACATGCTCCTGGCTAATTACTGGCATGGATTAGATTACCTGGAAATGTACCCCGAGGCCTGGCAGGTTGCTCCAGAGTGTAATTCAGAAACTGGAATCTGCTCTTCAGTCGTGAATATTTAACTCACAGCCAGGTTCCTGACACCTTACTACAGCCCTGGCTTCAGCAGTAACCTAATTTGTGGTGATGTACATGAAGGGAGTTTGTACTCTTGAGTTATTCTTTGGTCGTCGATATGGCTGTATACAAATCGCAAAGCAAACACAAAAACAAAAGCCAACCTCCTGCCAGTATCCTGAGCCATAGTAGCTACAAACTTATCCCAAGCTAGCTTCGGAATCTTTCCTCAGCGTATGTTTTCCTTCATTCTTGACTTTTTCTTTTCCTAATATCTGCTTCTGGTGTCTCTTTCTTTCTATTGATCTTGAAATCATGTGACCTGATTTCCAGACCCATTTCTAAAAATACGATCCCAGGCCAGTTGCTTAAATTTTGTAAGGCTTAGTTTCTTTCTTTCTTTCTTTCTTTCTTTCTTTCTTTCTTTTCTTTTTTTTTTTTTGTGATACCTGGAATAATCTCAACCGTGTCTTATTTTTCAAAGTGATTGTAAATAAGATTGAGTGAAGTGACAAACTTGAAACTCCTTGGCAGCTGATGGCATCTTAGTTTTACTTTCAGTGGTTTGTATGATTATATGTGTGTTCGGTATGGGGCAAATGTGGCTGTGTGTGCCAGTGAACATGTGTGGAGGTCAAAGGGCAACTTTCTGGAAGTAGTCTTTCCCCATGAGTTCTGGAGATCAAATGTAGGTCAGAGGTTTGCATGGTAACTGATTTTACCCATGGACCCGTCTAGCTGGTCTGAAAGTGATGTAGTTTGATTCTCATCTAAGATGAGAATATTTTACTACCTAATCCGGGTCATACTAATTCTATAGCTATAGTTAATCGCTTTTGCATGTAAAATGAAAACTTAATAATCTTTCTGCCGTGCAAAGGAAAAAAATGAACCTCGTTATTACTTACAGTAAATACACTGAGGACTAAAAATACTTAGTAACTTCTCCACATTGATTTTTAGCATTGAAGGAGCGTTCAAAATGCTAGCTCCACATCTTATGTAGTTAATAGCTATTAATACACACTGAATACAGTCCTGCAGGGTGTGTTTGAGGTTCTTAGAGCCTGTTGTTCTCTTCCTCTTCGACTCATCAGCTGCCAGCTGTTCTAGGCGGGGTTGGTTGTTCTCTGTGTTAGTATCATCTAGCATGAATTTTATAGTATTTATGTTCGAAATTATGAAAGAATACATGAATTTCAGAGCTAAACTGGTTTCTGTTTGTAGTATTTATTAAAGTTATGATTTTATAAAATATTTTTTTTGGATTATATTTACAGTATTTCTCTCCTTTCCTTTTATTCCTCCAACTGCTCTCTTGCTTTCTCTCAAATTCATGACCTGCTTTGTAAATTGCTGTTACACACTTATATGTGCACATGTACACGCACATGCACATGCACACACGCGCATGCATGTACACACACTCCTCAATATGTAAACACAACCTGCTCAGCCTGCATAATGTTACTAGCATGTATAGAGCTGACCACTTGGTATTGTATAACCAGTTTGAGGGTGCTTCAGTGGGGATGTTAGGACTGACTGTGCCCCACTCCAATAGTTAGGGGACTCACATGTTGGCCGTGCTGCACATCTGCTACAAATGTGTAGGGTACCTAGGTCCAGCCCCTGCATGCTCTTTGGTTGGTGGCTCAGTCTCTGTGAGCCCCCAAGGGCCCAGGTTAGTTGACCGTGTTGGTCTTCTTGTGGTGTCCTTGACCCACCCCTCTCCTCCTACTGGCTTGCTCACTTCTATCCCTCACTCTTCCACAAGAATCCTGATCTCCGCCTGATGTTTGGCTGTGGGTCTCTGCATCTGTTTCCATCTGCTGCTGGGTGAAGCCTCTCAGGAGACAGTTACGTTAGGTTCCTGTCTGCAAGCATGGCAGAGTATTATTAATAGTGTCAGGACTGACTGTCTCCCATGGGATGGGTCTCAAGTAGTCATTGTTGGCCATTCCCTCAGTCACTGCTCCGTTTTTATCCTTGTGTGTCTTGTTGTCAGGACAAATCTTGGGTTGAAGGTTTTGTGGGTCAGTTGATGTCACACTCCTTCCACTGGAAGTCTGGCTATGGGAGGAGGTGACCACTTCAGTCTCTATATCCCCCTCTATTAGGAGTGAGAATGGAAATCGGTTGGAGGCATCTCCCCAGTCAGAGAACTGGGATGGGGGAGGTTATGGGGGAGTCTGTGTGGGTGACTATGTTACTTATTTATTTTCTGAAGAGGCTGGGAATGTAGCTCAGTTGATTGGCTGCCTGCCTGGAATACACAGGCCCTGGGTTTCATTCCTAATACCCCCATAAATCTGGGCGTGTTGGTGGGTACCTATAATCCCATCATTTAGGAGGCAGAATCAGCTGGGGAAGGGATCAGAGGTTCAGGGCTATCTTTGGCTACAATAGTGAGTTTGAGGCCAGCCTGGCTTCATGAGGACCTGTCTCCAAAACACCAAAAAAGTTCTCCCAGTTCAGATAGGTGAAGTATGCAGAAACTCATATCCCCACACAGTCCTCTGCTTTGCTGTATTTTCTACAAAGGACTCAGCAAGTAATCCAGAAATAGAAGTCCTTGATGGGCTGTTAGTTTCTTTAGCTTCAGCCTTTATTATTTTTGTCCCCTTTATCAGAAGTGTGTGTGTGTGATTTATTTCTTTATTCCTGGCTAGGAAGTAACTTTCTGTAAGTAACCCTGGAAACCAATTCTTCTGATAGCAGAAGAATTACAGAGAGAGTTGAGACTTGGGAGTTGATGGAACTATGTGGCCGCGAGCAAGTTGGGTAATCATTCTGGTCTCAGTTACCTTATTTCTGAGTGAGTAAGTATATGTATATGAATTAGGTTTTATATATGTGATCTATAAGGTTCCTTCTGGCGTAAGACTTCTGTGGTTTTACCCAGTTAGGCTATACCTATCAATCCTTCATAATGGTTAAAATACTATTCATTTGTTGCAGTGTTTTTGGATGGCACCGTGTCTGAGGACTCCAGCTGTTCTTATGATAGACTAAGAAGATTGCATGCTGTTCCCTGTCGGCGCCAAGCCAGACCCATTCGGAACTTTGGCTCTCAGTCCTTCATGGAGACCAGCTCCCAGCAGGAAATTGGCACCCAGATGGTTCTTCCATGTGAAGTTGTCTCTGGCTGTGGGCTGACTAAAGGACACCTGGTGGCCAGGCCAGCCCTTTGTCAGTCATCCACATCAGGGCAGCATGGTGCGGATTCAGAGGAGGAAGCTTCTGGCGTCTTGCCTGTGTATGACAGCGACTGTCTTTCTGATGGTCACACTCCAGGTACTGGGAATCTGGGTTTTGTAGAGCAGACTCATTGCTAGCCTTTACCATCTCCTTCCTCTCCAGTTCTCTTTTTCCAGAACTCTGAGTCATTGATGTTTGCTTAACTTTTCAGCATTGTGAACTCACATTACACGATGCAAGGGCAGCACCTCAATTCTATTCTTTTCTTGTATTCTTTTTTTATTCATCACTCTTCTTCCTCCTCCTCTTCCTCCTCTTCCTCCCTTGTGTGTGTGTATGTGTGTGTTTGTCGGTTTCTTCTATGTAGTGCAGGGTAGTCTTGAACTCAAAATACTTCTGCTTCTGGCTTCTGTGTACTGAGGTTAATGGAAGGAACCACCATGCCCAGTCAGGAGAACATTTTCTCTTGGGCCTCAGATTTGCTATGTATCAAGGATAACCTTCAGCATTGATCTTCCTGCCACTAACCTCCCACCTGTTGTGACTATAGGCATATGCCACCGTGTTCAGTCATTTTTATAACTTTATTTTTTCTTCATGCAGTATATCTTCATCATCTTTTTCTCCTCTTCCAGTGTCTCTGTGGTCCTCCCACTTCCCTACCATTCAACTTTTATGTTCTTTCTCTTTAAAAAAAAAAAAAAAGCATAAAAACACAAAACAAATATCAAACAATGAAAAAACAATAAGACAAAAAATGTCAAAATGAAACAAAAAACCTGCAAAAAAATGGAGCATGCGTACGCGCATGCGTGCATGCGTGCGTGCTGCGTGCGTGCGTGCGTGCGTGCGTGTGTGTGTGTGTGTGTGTGTGTGTGTGTGTGTGTGTGTATGTATATGTGTATGTTTTGGCATGGAGTCTTCCATGGAATATAGTTTATATACTCAGTGACACTCCATTGGAGAAAACTGAAATTCATGTATTCTTTCATAGTTTCTAACATGAATACTACAAAATTCATACTAAATGATACTGACACAGAGAGCAACCAGCCTTCCCCAGAACAGCTGTCAGGGGTCAAACAGGAAGGGAACAAAAGGCTCTAAGAACCTCAAAAGCACCCTGCAGGGTTATATTCGGCACATATTAATAGCTATTAACTACTCAAGGTGTGGAGGTAGCATTTTGAATTCCAGTTTCAGGGCCTTTCCTTCAAACCTAAAATCAATGTGGAGAAGTTACTAAGTATTTGTAATCCTCAGTGTATTCACTGTAGGTAATAATGAAGTTCATCCTTTTCCTTGCATGACAGAAAGGTTATTAAGTTTTCATTTCAACCAGATGGGGTTTCAGCACTGGGGTAGGAAGGTAGACATGAGTGTGTTATGAGTGGGTTCCCACTCCTAACAGAGCTAGCTACGATTGGGTCGTGTCTTCTGAGACCTGCCTCCTTGTCTTCTTCTCCCTCTGTGCTCATATGGCCTTTCCTGTGTGCTTCTATGTGCCCAGCAGTGCTCCTGTGTCCCCTTCTATAGTGATCTCAGTTATACTGAATTAGGGCCCTAATGACTTTATTTGAATGTAATTATCTCCCTCAAGGCTATACCACCAAGTATAGACACAAGGACCTGTGTATATAATCATCACACATCACGTTTTATAACCTGCACGTTTAAGATCAGTGACTTAATGGTTAATCTTTATTGTTCACTTTAGAACCGTGGGTTTAGAATCATCTAGGAGACACACCTCTGCGTCTCTCAGTGAGGGCTTTTCCAGGGATGTTTGATAGAGAAGGGAAGACTAACCTGGACTATGTGGGGCACCGCCCTATGGGCTGAGGGACCACATGAAATAAAAGGGAACGAAATGAGCATCCCTTCTCTGCCTCCTGCTCTGCCAAGCTGGGAGGTGAAAAGCTAGTCACCTGTTCCCACCACATCGAGCCGCTGCTTTTGTGACTTCCCTGCCAAAATGTGCCGTGTTCCCGATCTGCAAGCTCCTCGTTGGGTATTTGGTCATAGCAGTGAGGAAAATGACTAATACAAATGATAGTTGACACAGGATGATATAAATGACAATCGTCCAGTTAAGGCCAAATGCCCTGGAAGGGAATCATGGACTTTAGACATCATTCTGAATCCACATTTCATTATTTTTTGTCAGAAAATTCACTATGTGTATATGTATTTTTATTTTTGAATTTTAATTACCTACTTGCAAAAAAAATTCATGAATACTTGTGGGGTATTTTAAAACAAATCTTGTAGCGCTTTACTTGGCTATATATTAATATGTTTTTCTAACAGATAGGAACCTTTTTTTTTTGAGACTAGGTTGATCTATCTCTGTCTATTTGTGTCTCGTGTCTGTGTCTCTCCTGCTTGGCATAATTTCAAACTCACTATCCTCCTGTCCTAGAGCCCCTTGTCCTGAATGCTGGAATTGTGAGTGTGCTTACTATATCACACAGTTAGACTTTAAAAAATTTATTTATTTTTGTTTTTGTGTGGGTGTGTGAGTGTGTACATCTGTATGTATGCATGTGTGCGTATGTGTGCAACTGTGCCATATTTGTGTGGGTCCCTGCAGAGACTAAAAGAAGGTGTCAGGTCCTATGTAGATAGAGTTATGGGAGTGTCCTGGGAACAAACTCAGGTCTTCTAGGAGGGTAGTAAGTGCACTTAGTTACCGAGGATCTCTCCAGCACACAGACTTCAAAAACCATAACCATACAAACTGCAGTCTCACCTTCCGCAGGGAACACTAGTTTCTCAGTACCCTCTGCAGTAGGCATGCTAAGTTTCTCCCCGTGAAAAGCTCTTTTGTAATGGCATTCTGAATCTACAGTAAATAAATATGCCTTCACATACTGCATTTGGGTGGTAAATCTTGAGTTTTGCATTTGTATTTTTGTTTGTTTGTTTGGGAGGTTTCTTTGGTTCCATGTTTTATTCCCTGTCTTGGATTTGTTGAAGAAACTGGTTTATTTCTCCTTTGGATTGTGGATTTGGCTGATCTTATCCTTAGGGTTTTGTTCAATGCAATTCTGTCTCCCATATTTTTTTATTACTCAACAGTGGCATCTGGGGATAGATACATATTAATAGTGTATTTATCTCTCCTTAAAATTGCCTGTTACCATTTTTTTTTTGATTTTTTTTTTTTTTTTGAGACAGGGTTTCTCTGTGTAGTCCTGGCTGTCCTGGAACTCACTCTGTAGACCAGGCTGGCCTCAAACTCAGAAATCCGCCTGCCTCTGCCTCCCAAGTGCTGGGATTAAAGGCATGCGCCACCACTGCCCTGCTGCCTGTTACCATTTTTAATGAACTTTACCCTTCACACAGGAGACATAGGTGAGGTACACGGAACAAATGTTGTATTTGCAGTTCCATCTCCTGGAGTTTTGACAGCCTTTTCTTTTTTCTCCTTAAGTTACTGGTGGTACATTTGCAAGGAAGGTCAAATGAAGAGAGAATGGGGGCTGTAAATTAATTTCTTCCTCAAGCTTTTGGGGAAGAGCCACGTTATTACATTATAAAAATGCAGAGAAAGCTCTTGGCAAGGGCTGCCTTGGTTTTGGTTGCTTAAAGCTAATGTAATTGCTTTACTCTTTTGGAATAGCACTTGGCTTTCATAGAAAAGGTCTTAACATTTTAGTTGGCATGAGTGCTTTAAGTTTTACCCTTTTTGCAGAGAGTTACAGACTCCATGTGATGCATGGTGACCAGTGGCCCCTTTCTCAGACCAGGAATAGCATGCCCTTTACAAAGGAGCTGCCCCTGGCTGCTGAGTGTGTATCTTCTCCCATATCGGGGTGCAAACCCTCCGTGGTCACTGTGGAGGAGTTAGTAAATCATGGGAGAGGTTTCAGGACCCTCTGTGTCTGACTATCTGTTAGAGTGACTAACCCTGGTTGGCAGATAATTTGGGAGCTATGTCCATGTCCTAGCCTCTGGAAACTGTGAACATATCACATCACATGGCAGAAGGGACCTTGCAGATGTGATTAGTGCAGGTGTAGCTTGGGATGGGGAAAGGCTTTGGTGTGAATGTGTCCTTTAAAGTTTCTCTGTGAGAAATTGAATCCGAACAGTAAGAGTGATGAGAGGCGGGATGTTAAACGGTGATGTGCTATGGGCTCAATGCCATTATCACGGAACTGTGCTGTCTTAGGGGCTGGCTGCTGATAGAATGATGACTTCATTCATTCATTCATTCATTCATTATCTGTCCATCCGTCCTTTTTTTTTTGAAACAGATTCAATGTTGACCCTGAACTTGGTATCTACTGCTTTAGCGTCTTATGTGCTAGGATCACATGTAGGATCACCATTCTGGCTCTAAAATAATCTCTTTGGGACGGCATGTGCCAGGATAAAGCCCACTGGTTTGATTATAGAGGGCAAGCATTCCAGCACTAAGCTACACCCCAGCCCTTCCTGCTCCTTTCCTTCTCATTGGCTCCTCAATGTTGGATCATGTAGTCTTCAGAACTATGAGAAACCAATCTTTGCTCTTTAGAGATTATCAGCCTCAGGTATGCTGTTATAGCATCACTGGACCAAAGAAAGGAGGCAATCCTGAATTATCCACAGAGATTGAAGGTAATCACAAGTCATTAAAAGCAGAGAGCCTTTCCTGGATCCCAGAGAAGGCTGATGCCAGCAGCGAGGGAATCAATAGATCTAAATATTGAAAATGGGGTCCTGAGCCAAATAAACATTGTGAGTTATTCCCAAAAGATAGAAAAAACAAGAGGTTGGGCTGTCCCTCCGAGAAGAATATACATTTGCTGGCCCTTTGATTTTAGACTATAAGCCCATGCCTAGCTCGTGACCTCTAGAATTGTATAGTAATATGTGTGTTATTTTAAAGGGGCTTTGTTGTAGGATATTTGATCACACTGTGATCCCCAAGACGATGTTATTTACGGGAAAAACCTGTTACTAGTTGTGATGTGGCTCAGCCTTAGCACACACCTTTCTGTTTGTTGTAAACAGGATTAATAAAGTCACCCGTAGGTCAAGAGGTGGAGCAAGTAACCAGTTGACAGGGAGTGACCATAGAGAGTAAGGGGGAATCAGAAAGATGGATAGAGAGACACACAGCACGTAGAAGGGAGGGATGTTCAGTTTGAAGGGTTTTTGAGCCAGTGTGGGAGGAGGGCTTGCTTTTCCTTTTGGGATGTCAGCTCAGGAGGAAGGTCAGCTGGTTCCTTTCTGTCTTTCTGAGCTAGCAGGCTTTCACCCTAGCATTTGGCTCCTGAGTCTTTATTGGTAAGATCGAATGTTTGAGATTTTGTTAAAAACAACAGAGTTTTTATATGTTGTTGCTGAAGACCGACAGGAAGCAAACTCTTCGAGACAGATGGGAGACGTGCTGAGAGAAATGGAAGAACCAGATTCTGATCCTGATTGTCTTCTCTTTCAGGTAGTGGTTGAGCTTGGGAAATTTGAAAGGAAGAAGTTTCAAAACTCCAATTTGCAAGATGGACATAAAGACGTGGAGGGAGAGCTAAAACACCTGAATCCATTTCCTGGAAAGGAAGCACTGGCCTTGCCTGGGAGGGACAAGGTGGATGCTGGTAGCTACCCCATCGTGCTGTGGTGGTCCCCACTGACTGGAGAGACTGGCAGGCTTGGCCAGTGTGGGGCAGATGCTTGCTTCTTTACTATCAACAGGACCTTCCAGCATCATCCGATGACCAAGGCCTTCCTCTTCTATGGTGAGTTGGGCTTTCCTTCCTCCTTCCTGGTCAAAGCCTGGTTACTTGCTCATCTCCTGAGAGGGCAGAGCTCTCCTTGATCACATGTTGTTATACCTGATTTCTTTAGCTCTGTAGAAGACCTGAGGTATTTAGCAGATATCAGACAACCCTGGCCAGCTGTACTGGTTTGATAGGGAATGGTCCCTATAGGCTCATGTTTGAATGACTGGTCCCCAGTTGATGAACTATTTAGGAAGGATTAGGAGATAAGGCCCCGTTGGAGAACATATGGCTTTGAGGTTTCAAAAACCTGTGCCGAGCCCAGTCTCTTCTGCTGCCTGAAGATCAGGATATACGCTTTTAGCAATTAGCATCTGGTACCATGTCTGCCTGTGTGCCACCATCTCCTCGCCATACTGATCGTGCACTAACCCTCTGAAACTGTAAGCAGTCTCCCAATTAAATGCCTTCTGTAAGCTGCCTTGGTCATGGTGTGTCTTCACAGCAGTAGAACAGCAACTGGGACACCAACATAGGCTTGGTTAGTTGGCCTGCTCAGTGTTTTCACAGGTAAGTGTAGTGGTTACTGAATCTGATACTTAGACTTTGGTATTGTTGATAGGAGTTCAGATATCATTTGTGATGAAGGCAGGAACGTTTGATCATCATGACAGGTGTCTAATTGGACATAAACAAGCATAATGTTTATCTCTTTGATGTTAGATTAATCAAAATTAAAAGAAATGTCTGGGGAGAGTGAGATAAGTCATTAAGGTGATTGCTATGTAAACATGGTGTCTTAGTTACTTTTCTGCCACTGTGAAGAGGCACCATGACAGAGGCAGCTTCTTGGTGTCACAGTTCCAGAAGAATCCATGACCCCCATGGTGGGGAGAATGTGTTAGACAGGCAGGCATGGAGTGGCATCCATGTGTGAGTGTGTGTTTGTATCTGTGTGCTCGTGCACAAGTGGGTGCGCGTGTGAGAGTGTATGTGCGAGTGTGTGTGTGTGAGTGCATATGTCCAGTTGTGGCACTGGAAAGGCAGACATTGAGCCATTCTCAGTGTTCTGTCAGGTAGAAGCAGGGAGTTTGTATGTCCCAGAGAGTCAGGCTCACAGAGCAGTGGGCACAAGTGTCCTGGTATAATAAACCAGAGAAATCCATATCTTTTAAGTGAAGTCATTGGGACACAACTGTTTCAGTTTTTTTTTTTTTCAGATTTGAAACACACACACACACACACACACACACACACACACACTCACTCACTCACACTGCTGTATCTTTGGAATGGGATTCAGTCTACTCATGTCTCAGGTATTCCTTCAGACTGAGTACAGTCTAAAGATGATCTTACATAGTATTTCCAGTATCTCAAGTGCTGGGATTACAAGTATTTGCCACTGCATCTATCTTTTTTTTTTTTTTTTTTTTTTTTTTTTTAAATGTGGGTGCTGGGGATTGAATTCAGCTCCTCTTGCTCACGGGGTAGCACTTTATTGATTGAGCCATCTCTTCAGCTCCCAAATTGAACATTTATTTACTTGTACTGAGGACTGAACCCAGAGCCTTGTATATGCTCAGTAAGTGCTTTGTCGCAGCCTACAGTTTTTGAGACATACAAATGATACTGAACATTGTCGATGCTCTTAGGAATCTCTAGTAGACCTTCTAAAAAGCACACTAGTGCCTTCTGCCCCAGGGAAACAAGCTGAACACCTGTACAGACTCTCTCTCTCTCTCTCTCTCTCTCTCTCTCTCTGTCTCTCTCCCCCCCTCTTTCCCTCTCTCTCCCTCTCTCTCTCTTTCTCTCTTTCTTTCTCTCTCTCTCTCTCTCTCTCTCTCTCTCTCTCTCTCACACACACACACACACACTCTGTGCATAGTGTGCTTTTACCTCATTCTTCTGTCTCAGCTAATATATAGAATTTTCTTGTTCTTGTCAGTTAAAATTCAGTAGTGATTGCTTTGCTGGGTGACTCCTTCTATCATGGTCAGAACTCAAATAGCTGTGGCTGGTGGCAGCTCATAAATCAGGACTCTGCTTGGTAACTTTCCAGGACTGCATATTTATCTTAATTCTATAGCCATGCTCGGGCCATGTTTTCCTCAGAGGGGGCCTCACCGTCATCCAGCATCCTGGCGTGTTATGAGTATGCCTCAGCTGTGACCCATCAGACCATAGGTCCTCTTACTGCCACCGCTCTCATTGACAGCCAAGTGCTAAGTGCTTGCCATTTCTGTTAATGTGCCATTCAAGACTCCACAGGCCTATTTCAGCCTTCCATGTTTAATCTATTGATTCTGTCAGCTAAACCTCATGTGTAAAGGTGAGAACCGAACAGTAGCCATCTTGGATGTACATCACAAATGTTCTTGGATTGCCATCATGGTTTATTCCGTCTCTGTATCCTAAAGGGCTTGTCTGTCTGTCTCTTGTCAGGATAATCTAGTGCACAGCCTGTATTTGGTTGGCAGTGTAGATGAACAGTGGTTTCTGGTATAACCCAGTATATGCAAGGCTGGTTGACCCATGCGCTGTTTAGAGCAGTGGTTCTCAACCTGTGGGTCGCGACCCCTTTGAGAGTCCAGCAGATCTTTTCTCGGATTGTGTAAGACCTTTCTGCAGATCACACATTTACATTATGATTCATAACACTAGCAAAATTACAGTTTTGGAATATTAACAAAAATAATTTTATGGCTGGGGCTCACCACAATATAAGGAACTATATTAAAGGGCCATAGCATTAGGGTGGTTGAGAACCTCTGAGTTAGAGGAATGTCCATAGATCTTCGGGGGTTCTGAGGCAGGAAGGAACACTGAAAAATGTTTTCTAAGGCTTCCTTCATGAAGTAGAAGAGGAACGGGGCGGCTCAGTGGTAGAGCAGGTGTTTTGTCGGTGTGAGGCTGGCTGTATCCAGTTCTCAGCAAGAGAAACAACAAACCCAAATAATGTCGGAGAAATTTTAAGTTACCCTTGAGGGAAAAGTGTAGTTGAGTTGTGTTAGGATTTGATACCATGGCAGGTAGAGAAGAAAATCTAGTGTTTGAGACATGTAACAAAGAGTTCTGGGAAGGGAAGAAATAAGGATTGAAGGTTGCACTGGGACTGACAAGGATGTCGGCTTAAGATTTTATACCTAGTAGGAGGATGGGGTTAGGAGAGTCACAGAAAGCTGAAGATCCTCTGTGAGAGTCAGTGAAGAGGAAGGGACAGAAGACCCTCAGCTAAGGTCTGTGGATGTAGCTCAGTGGCAGAACACTTGCCTGGCACACACAAGATCCTAGTCTCAATTCATAGCTATTCAAAAGCCAAGTCAAGTACAACATTTATAAACCATCCCTGGCTTTTTTCCATCAGGAGAGTTTCTCTTTGAATGTCCATCTACTATCTGCCAAGCACAATGGTAATTGTTAGTAGCAGAGAGGATGATAGTAAGGTAACCATGGTCTTGGTTTTGAATTGTGCATCATTTCTTCCCTAGTAGAGTATGACGTCACACTTGATGACAGGGCCATGCTGACTCTTCGTTCTAGCTCTGCAGTCTCTACACCTAGCATTGTCCTTTCAGTATGGCTGGTGTTCAAAATATACTCAGCCTTGGAGACTTGGAGGATGTCTTAGTTATGGTTTCATTGCTATGAAGAGATACCATGACCACAGCAAGTCTCATAAAGGACATCATTTAATTCAGGCTTGCTTCCAGGTTCAGAGGTTCGGTCCATTATCATTATGGCAGGAAGCATGGCAGCATCTAAGCATGCGTGGTGCTGGAGGAGCGTTCTACTTCTTGTTCTGAATGTGGCCAGGAGAAGACTGACTTCCAGGAAGCTAAGAGGAAGATCTCATTGCCCACCCCACAGTGACACACTTCCTTCAACAAGGTCATACCTACTTCAGCAAGGCCACACCTCTTAATAGTGACACTTTCTGGGCCAAGCAAATTCAAACCAGCACCACAGAGGACTAGGGTGGGTCTAGCAATGGCTAATCAAGGGTTGAGTTCTTTCTGTATTACAGTGATGATCAAGGGGTGTGTTGTTATTGCAGAACATGGTTGAGTGTGTTTGCATTTGTGTTTTGGGGGAGAGTGTACATGCACCCCTCCCATTACTTACCTTTCATTCTTTCTCAGGAAAGGTCTGGGTGTGTACCCCAGGCTGGCCTCAAACTTGAGATCCTCCTGCCTCAGCTTTCCAGCGATGAGGTCACATTTTGCAAATGCCTGGCTTCAACATATTTTTTCTGTCTAAGGGTTCCAATGTTTTGTTAAGTGGGTCACTTATGCTGTAGTGGGACTCCGTTGTAGCAGAGGTCGAAAAAGAAAAGACAGAAAAAAAGTGATCGAGGTATCAACAGCTGACCTCCCAAAAGGGGAAGGAAGTCAGGCAGATTATGCCACCTCTAAACTGTTATACCCCAGGTTGGATTTTGTTACCCTTATTTGTTACCTCTAACCCACTTTTTTTTTTCTTTTCTTCCTAGAGATGAATACTTACTATAAGCATATTAGGGAGGTAATAAAGACTTTAGCTAAAGAAATATGAGCACTTCTGTCTGGCTCAAGCCACTTGAGACATGCAGAGAATCGGCTTCATTGACAATTGTCTGAAAGACAAATTAAGCATTCACAAGTGAATCGTTTTTAATCCCAAATCCATAGTTACTGAAAGGTGGTCTTAGAAATGGCCCCTGCAGTGATTTTTTTTCTTTTTCTTTTTTTTTTTTTAGAACAAAACTGAGCTTTTAAATGGCTCTCTGGAAAAGTGTCCCTCAGGAAGGGTGGTTGGGGTACCTTCATGGGAGTGAGGTAGTCGGAATAGGCGGCTGTTCCGTTTGCAGTACATTTCTGGATAGGTGTCTCTGTAATAGATAAAGTAGAGATGTCATAAGTATTGCAGAATCCTACCTCCTGCGAAACCTGGCTGTTACTGGGAAATCTGGTTATTAACATGCCTCACTGAAGTCTGACATCATGCATAAGATGTAGAAGAGGTCGGCCTGCAAGAAGGCTTGTAGTCCAGGTGTGGTGTTAGCCTCCATTGACTGGGGGAGTCACAGTGTACCACCGTCGGGTGCAGGCTCCCTGTCTAGTCTGATTGTCGAGGTACTTCCTCAATAGTTGATCTCATTTGCTCCAAAGCAAGCTGCTTTGGAAGGCTTCTTTTCTTTAAAGATTTATTTATTTTATGTATTTGAGTACACTGTTGTTCTCTACAGACATACCAAAGAGGGCATCAGATCCCATTATAGATGGTTGTGAGCTACTAACTGTAAACTGATTTAAAGTTTACACCATGGTTGCTGGGAATTGAACTCAGGACCTCTGGAAGAGCAGTCAGTGCTCTTAACCTCGGAGCCATCTTTCCAGCGCCAGAAGGCTTTTTTCTTGTTGTCTTTTCATTTGTGTTTGTGAAAAAGAGACACATATGGACTAAATACGCCTGGAATACCTATGTAATTCAGACTGGACTTGAACTTGGTATCTTCCTGTTCTGCCATTTGAGTCCTAGGTTTTGCTTTAAGATTGGTTTGATCTGGTATTTTTATGCCTTGTGGATAGGAACTCTTGAGAAACTAACTGGTCTCTGGAAAGTACACTTCCTTTCCTCCGAATGTTGAGTGCTGTGTGAACAAATCTGGCAGTATTCATTCACACAGGTGCCTTTTCCTCGGGCTTCCTCTGCGTCCGTGCTTTGCTGTATTTCCAAAGGCGTCTCAAGCTGATTTGACAAGACCGTTGTTAAGCCTCACGGCTCCTGGGCAGTGCTGGTCACAAAAACCCCCAGCAGCGAGTGAAGTGAGATGCATCCCACTGTGCATCCCGTTCTATTTTCCGCCTCACCCAGTACTGTCCGCATGTACATGTAGTGATTTATGGTCAGAATCCTTTTCTAGTGTGTGTGAGTCTTTTAGGGCACGTGGAAGGCACCGTGAACAAATGTGTGGCAGTGTGAAGTCATTGATAGTGACCAGGGCTCCCTTACAGAGTCCCGAGTTTAGACAGAGGAACGCTGTACTGACACCGAGATGCATGACCTTGGGTGCAACTCAGTGTTCTCAACTGAGCACACTGGGTAGATACTCAACAACGGCCACTTTCCCTTTAATTTATACAATCCCTCATTCCCGGGCAATTAAAAATACAACTAGTCACATTTCAGATATTTTTTCTTAATTCTTAGTAAATTTGTACAGTATAGTATTTTTAATCATACTCACCTGATGTGATGAATTTTCATGTGGTGTTTTAAAAACAATCTTTTATTCTGTCTGTCTGTCTGTCTGTCTATCATTCTGTCTGTCTGTCTGTCTGTCTTGATAACAAGGCAAGTGTGGAAGTTTCCATTTCTCAGCTGATGATTTGCTCTCGATGTGGCAGAATGTGAAGGGTTAACTTAGAGATCATAGATTTGAACTTATTTCATGGAATGCAGTAAGGTCAGTCTTATTTGCACTCTGAAGCACCACACACTAATTGGGGACCAGGCTATATCTTATCTGGACTCCACTTCTAGGTGCACCTGAGATCCTGTTCTGGATCTGTCCATAGAGGGAGTCCAGAGAATTAGTTCCCACTGAAACAGCAAAGACCACAAAGTTAAACAGTGTGTATAGTTTTTCTCTTGAAAACATGACTACCATCCAGGGCGTGGTGGTGCATGCCTTTAATCCCAGCAGTTAAGAGGGAGAGACAGATCTCTGATTTCAAGGCCAGCCTTGTCTCTAGAGTGAATTACAGGACAGCCAGGGCTAGGTCTACACAGAGGAACCCTGTCTTGAACAACAACAACAACAACAACAACAACAAAGAAAACACAACTGCTAGTTCTGTTTCCCATGGCCATGAGCAGTTGCTCTTTTATATTCAGAGTTCCACAGAAGTATGTCAGAGTCGTCTCTGTCTTCTCAGCGCAACCTCTAATTATTTCTCAGCTCCGCATACTGGCCTTTGCCCATTTTCACAGACTCCCCTGAGTACCATAACTTCTTCCCTGGGCAGTGCCCACTCCCAGCAGGCTCTAGTGGCCCGGCCTGCAGCTGCCTGCCCCATCTGCTGTCCCATTTCACAGCCTCTACTAACCACACTGCCTTACCATGTTACCTGCTGTCTGACACTGCAATCTGCTTCCTCCCCTGGAATGTTCCTTCTACCCCCTATTCTCTTTGTTCCACTCATCCTTCACTCTCAGCCTGCATCACTACCCTAGGAGACCCCCTCTAACCTGCTGACAAGGTCTAGCCTGCTCTTAAAAACATCTCACAAGTCGTCTGAGTTCGGATGTAACACTTACCATGGGACTGATCACTGCGTGCTTTTCCTACTGTGTTTTGAGCTGTACAAAAGTAAGGGCCTTCTCCATTTTGCTTCGTATTGCATTTCTAGGACTAAGCATAGTGCCTGGCAGGGCAAGCACTATAAGAGAGCTTCTGTCTGTGACCAAAATAATCAGTGGGTTTTGTGGCAAGAATCAGCTGTTCCCCATGGTGACAAGAGGGGGCAGCAGAGAGCCGTCAGAGTAGAAGCCTCTGTGAGGTTAGCAAACCAGGATTTGTCAGGCTGTTTAATTAGGAACAGACGAGGGGAGAGAGAAATGTCAATTTGGAGACCAAGAAGCCAGAGAAAAATTTGTTCAGAAGAAAAATGGGGTGAGAGTGAGAAGCGTCTAGCAGGAGTTAGAGAGAGGAGGTTGGTGAAGTTTTTGAGTATGTCTTAGTCTCTGGCTGGGCATCCTCATTCACCGTGGTCCTTCCCAGGGCTGGAAAAAATCCTGCCCTAATCAGTACACTGGAAGCCATGCTACAGACAGGCTTGTCCATGAGGACGGAGGCCACTTTGTTCTGGCCAGCAGCTTCTGTCCTTTGGGAGCTCACAGCACCTAGAGAGTGGCAGTTCTGTCCCTCCACGGGATTTGGGACTCACAGGTTGGACCTTGAGACACGAGGAAGAAAGGTGGAGAATTCAGCTTGGTGTGCTTGAAGGCTCTGGATTCCACCCCAGCACCACACAGAGAAAAGCTACACTGGAAACTGTTACCCTAATCATGTGTGTGTTGGTTTCTTTGAAGCGATACTGCGTTTTAGGTTGATGTCCACGTTCTGCGTGGCTGATCTCTAAAAGGAAATCTGTCAGGACTGTTTTTTTGATTTTATATGGAAACATACATTTTGGGAGGATTTCTTGGTCAGAGTGAATGCCAGTTGTAAAGACCCGAGCTGCCCCACCTTGGGGGCTAAACTGTAAAGGACCACTCTGGCCCATGTTTGGGGGCCAAACTATAGCGGCCCGCTCTGTTCCGCAGGTCCCGGTTTAGCAAGAGAGAGAGTGGGGAAAAGAAGGGGAAGAGACTGGAAGAATAGAGACAAGCCAGAGGATCTGTAGTAAAGTCTTCTTTACTGTCTCCACCATACACACACCACTACACCTACTACTACTACACCAGACACCTACAACAAGGAAATCCTGGGTATTTATAGGCTTTTGCCATGTGCCTTGTAGGCGCGTGGATACCATGTGCCTTGCAGGTGTGGATATGATGTAAGCCTTTACAGGCATGGACAGCACGTGCACCTTACAGGCATGTATGGTGCGAATAGCACGTGGATAACACGTGCACCACATGCCTTGTAGGCGTGGATACCACGTGCTCCTTGCAGCTGTGGGCACTAAACAGCAAAACAAGATATGTGTGATATCAGAGTGTGCTTCAGCTGTTGTAGGCTGTTGAAAACCAAGTCTCATGTCAGGGTATATGGCTCAAGATGGCTGCAAAGCTGATAGCTGCTTTCTAGCCACCTTTTGCTTAAAGTCGGCTCCCAACAGCCAGTGTAGAGAAGAAAGTTATTACCAGCTCATAGCTCAGGAACCAGCTTTAGAATTATTTGAAATTTCTCTGAGGTCCTCTGAAGAGTCCCCTCAGGAGAGCTCGCTCTTATTCCCCCCATACTCCCACTACCTCCATTGCCTTCACTGTCTCCACATCTCCATGGTCTCCACTGTATGCACTGTGACTACCACACCCATTGCTTCCACTGTATCCACTTCACCCTCTGTGTCCCCTGCACTCACGACACCCACTGCCTGCACTATAGGCATTGGCTTGTTATGCCTGAGGACCCCAGCCCAGGTCCTTCCCTGACGTCATGGTCCGCAGAGCCAGTGTGGCTAGCAGGTCTGTGGCCTAGGGTGGAAGAGCGTCATCTCAAGAGATGGGAAGCCAGTAGAGGAGACTGTCTCTGTTTCCTAGCAGCCGAGAACGGAGCACGAGCCAGTGTTTTGGCAGGGAGAATGTGCAGCTTTATCAAGTGCTAAATAATGCTGAGGAAGAAGACAGTCTCATTTCACAGACGCGAGTGGTAAAAGATGTTGTTAACATCGTATTTGTCCTTCTTTGCACCAGCGTGGCCTGTTATTATTTACTCTGTCCATTTTCACCTGCAGGAACGATTTGTCTGTGACCCCTCCCGTTATCACCCGCATGGATAGTATCTGTGTTGCCATGTTTTTATTAGGTAGATTTGGTCAAGCAGTTACTAATGGTGACAGTATAGCTGCTCTTCAGACGCCTGCAATGTCAGTATAGTCGTGGAAGTGGCTACTGCCATGGGCACTTATGGTTCTCTGTGCGCATGCCCCGTGTCATGTTTCTGTCCCACTCTGATTTTAGTTCAGAAAGCACCTAGAGATTCACAAGGAGCTGAGAACAGTGAAAGGGCTCTGCTCTCCAACTATGCTTGGGACTTAGAACACATTTCTCTCTCAATTGACCGTTAATTAGTTTTCAGGATGCTTTAGTGAAACCTTTTGGTAAAGACCATAGAAAAGACATACTGTCAAAGAAATTGTTCTAGCCAAATTCTGGGACCAAGAATTAGGAGCACATGAAGATGATGGAGGATTTGGTAAACTTCATGTACAAATTCCAGGGTGTTTTCCCATGAGGCGACACTAGAGGGCAGCATGTACAGTAAAAGCTGGTCATAGGGCAAACTTCTATTCTTCCAGTTATGTTTGAAAATGTTCATGTATCACTCTTTAACGCTTCACTTTATTACACAAAGGAATAAAAACTGTCAGTGTTATATACTAGCAGAAGTATTTTAGGATGAAGAATTTTTATACTTTTATCTAGTTAATATTTAGACTTCATGTTCAAAGTCAAACTTTATCTTTTTTTTTAAATAAAACAAAATTTAAAAAAAAGTGTCCCTATTGTGGTGGTCCTTGCCCATCCCAGGACTCAGAAGGCTGAAGCATCAGGATTGTGATGCAAGAACAGTTCAAGGCAATGTAGGAAGGAAGTCTCTGTCTCTGGAACAATAAAAATAAAAATTGTAGTTCTTTCCCTCCATAATTACTTATCCCAGTGCTACCCTCTGGAGTTTGTGTTTGTGTGTTTTCTCTCTCTCACCTCTCTCTCCTTGGTTTTTAGACAAGATCTCATGTACCCAGGCTACCATAAAATTTCTATATGGCTGAGGATGGACTTGAATTTGGGATTCTTCTCCATCTCCCAAATGCTGGAATTGTAGTTGTGTGGCACCATCCACCTTTGCTACTTAAACCCCTCCCTCCTCTTTAGATGAGATTGTGACCTAAGAGCTTAATTAGGGTTGGTTATACAATCCTAAGTGAGAGGCTCATTATAGGAGCCTGGCCACTTTACCAGGGACTGCACTGCAGGAGAAAATTCCTTCCTTTCCCTCTGCAACTTTCAACTGCCAGTGCTCTTCAGGGAGGTTTGGCTCCTTAAGAAACCCTTCACCTGGGCTACTGCCTAAAAGTACTTAGGGAAGGCTTGGGCCTTTTTGTTCTCTTCCCTGTCCATGGAAGGATATCATTTTAAAAAAGTTACTACATTTACCTACTTAGACATCTTGCTTGCCATGACTGATGTGGATGGGCTCAATATTGTCCAGGTCTTCTGCTGGTAAACTCAGCTGCTGTGAGTTTAATAGTGCAGTGACCATGTGATGCCATTAATCACAACCATTCAGACTCAAGCACCTACATTCTTTCTGCCTCCTCTTGCTTGGTGTTCCCCAAGATATGGAGGGACATCTCATTTAGGGCTGAGTGTTCAACCATTACTCATTCTCATTTCTTACTGCAGAAGAAACTTCCTTGAATGAAGCCGACAATAGCAGTAATGTATGGATGTAAATGTTGATATTTATGGCACACATCATGATCACTTAGATAAACAATAGCCATAGCTTTCCTACAAGCCTTCCCAGCATGGCCTTTCGACCAGGTTTTATAGGACCAGATGTGTGAGCTTCCTCTTGAGGAGGGAATCTGAAAGCATTCGGTTACCCCCATAAGTTATTTGCTGTGATTGGACCAGTGGGAATATCTTGTCTGGTTGGTCAGTAGTGTAGCATGGATGCTTCACAGCTGAGTAAGAATGTACATGAGAATTCTCCCTTAGCAGCTTGCCTACCTTCTGTCAGTATGAGCGCTACCCAGCAGGGAGAAAGCTTCTGGCCCACTTGATTGCTCTAGGTTCTTCAATGAGAGCAATACATACCATTTCTAAATAATATGTTCTTTCATTTATAATTGATGTTATTTGACTTTGATTTATGTTTGTGGACATAAATGTGGTGGGTGCATTTGTGTGCAGGAGCCTGCAGAGGCTAAAGGAGGGCATTGGGGCCTATATAGATGGAATTACAAGTTACAAGTAGTTATGAGTTTCCTGACATGGTACCTGGGAACTGAACTTGGGTCCTGTGGAAAAGCAGCAAGCCCTCTAAACCACAGAGTCACCTCTCTAGTCTCGTCTCCCATATAGAGGACTGTTGGTTTTATGTACTAAAAAAAAAAAAAAAAAAAAAAAAACCCTTTATTATTATTGTGCGTGGAGTATATACAAGGGCACATCGCATGTGTGACATGGTGCATGGGAGGAGGTCAGAAGACAATGTTGTAGAGTTGGCCTTCCCCTTCCATCTTTATGTCAGTCCTGGGGATCAAACTCATGTCATCAGGCTACGCAGCAAGTAGAGTCATCTCACAGGTCCTGTTGGCTTCATTTTTAAGACATTTCCCCAGACACGTATATTTCTCTACCTCAAATCTAATATAGTTACATTATATCACATCAGAAATCGATTATAATATAATGCTGTAATTTAACTTTTCCTCATGGTACATTTCACTTGAGAATCAGAGCGGATAGAATGAAAAATCTCTCCCGCTCCTCACCCTCTGAGGCAGCCGTCAGTTTCCTGTTTGGGTTGATTACTTCCAAATTGTCTTCTCCTTCGTATTACTGTGAATACATCCCAGAGCTTCATTCACCAGCATTGTTTACATCACCGTCACCATGGAAACCTTGCTTAACTTAGAGCCAATGACTCCATTTCTTCTTTTCTTTCTTTTTCTTTTGCATGTTGTATTTATCTTGAACTAAATCTTGAAAGGTTCTGCCATTTTGTTAATTATGTACCATTAATTTTGTGCTCCACTAGACAGATCGAGCACACATAGTTATCTATAAATGTTTTAAATGAATAAAATTGAAGTAAATGGTCTCCTTATACAGTTACTTATTAATTTGACTGTCTTGTAGGGGACATTTGTTCTGCTTTTTAATGCTGCTGAAAATTCTGGAATACCCTCATTCTGGACTTCCAGGTAGCCTGGATCCCCCAAATCCCCATTTTTGCTGATTTATGATGGAGTTCCTAGTTGCTGATATACTGTGTTTTGTTCCCCCTTGAGTAGCCACAGCCCATTTCCTAGGAAGGATGTGAAGGAGAGGAGCTGAGGCTGGAACTGAAGGCTTTGCTTCTCTGTCTCTTAGAACTGGCTGTGCTTCTGCTCCTTCTGCCTTAGGTGGCCCTTGTAACTAGAGCATCCCACAGGGCAATTTTGTTACCCCACACAGGGTAGTTGACCTCCCAATGAGTTACTATCCCATGTTGTTTCTTTGGAAGAAAGGTAAGATACATTCTGACTAAAAACTGTTGGTGTCTAGAATCGGGTTGACTCATAGATCAGATCAGTTCTCTGTATATCTAGAAATGTTTTGATTCTCCTTCTATGAATAAGATTTCAAGAACTTGTGCTGATGTATCTGAATATGGGGCTTTCCCTTCTTCAAAATAGGTGCTTAGCAACCCTTGTAGTTTAGATATGTTTTTCATTTCTGAAAGTGTGTGTCCTGGTGTTTTCTTAATGGTGTCCTCTGATTGCAACTTTTGAAACTGTTATGAACAAGATATTGAAATTCTAATCGTCCTTACTTTTAATTTTTCTTATCCATTACTTTGTCATGTTTCTTTTTTGCTGATTTTTTTAAATGTATGTGTTTATTTTATGTGTATGAATGCTCTATCTGCATGCACACCCACATGCCTGGAGAAGGCATCAGATCCCATTACAGATTGTTGTGAGCTACCATGTGGTTGCTGGGAATTGAACTCAGAATCTCTGGAAGGGCAGCTAGTGCTCTTCAGCCCCATCATTTTGTGTGTTGCTGTGAGTTTTTGCTTCACCACTTTGTGCTCCTGGTGGATCACATTAGTGTAACATCCCCATCCTCCCCATGCACTATCTTTGGATCTGTGAATAAAACACACACACACACACACACACACACACACACACACACACACACACA
>JANHMN010000015.1:22129717-22155740 GCA_030674055.1 Rhabdomys pumilio
GGAGTTTAAATTGTTCGATTTTGGTTGATAATTTCAGAGTTTCATGCTTTTGAAAGAAAGCTGCTCCCATTATTAGAAACTTAGATACCCTTCAAAGACCTGTTGGCCCACCATGTGAGGTTACTTGGGAGGTGGTGGAGCCTTTAAAATATGGCCAGTGGGAGGTTTTAGATTATTGGGGTGCATGCCACATCTGGGGTTAAGAGGGCTACAACCCCTCCCTTTTTTGTTTCTTTATGTTCTACCCACAAAATCAGTAATTTGCCCTATCGTGTGATCAGTAAGGATGTGCAACCATGAACCTAGAGCAGCTGGGCCAGTAGAGTATGGGCTAAGAGCTCCAACACTGTGCCACGATAAATGTTCTCAGTACAGCTTGCTTCTCCTGGTGTTTCTTACAGTACTGAAGTTAGTGCATGCACTTACTGAATAAGTACAAGTCAGACTTTTCAAATTTCTATCAAATTCTTCTGTTTAGGTTTGTTTCTATTTATTTGTTTATTTATAAGCAGGGGGAGTTGAACCCAAGACCTTGCACATGTTAAAAGCTCAGGTGTTTCATCAGCTTGCTTTAGAGCTTGAGATGTACTTGCGTTGTATGTGTTGGAATCTGCTTGCATTTTCGATGGGATACTATGGCACTGTACATTAATATATACATACCACATCATCACCATTGTTGTCATCACCATCATTGTCATCACCATCACCATCACCATCACCATCACCATCACCATCACCATCATCACAGTGCTCAACCTACTCTCTTGCTGAATAAGTTAGTGAACTACGGTACTGAGATTACATAGAGTATCTTGACAACAGGAAAGGAAGACAGACACAACTGTTCTCCAGGACAGCAGGGCGTCTTAGTTTGGGCTGCTAATACAAAATCCCACAGCCTGAGTGTGTAAGGAACACTTCTCACAGTTCCTGAGCTAGGAAGCACGAGGCAAAGGCACCGCGAGGGACGCCCATATTGGGTAAGGTCCTCTTCCTGGCTTGTAGATACCTGTTTCCTTGCCGTGTCCACACTGATGGTGCAGAGAGTGAGAGCCTGGTTTCTCTTCCTCTTAGAGGGACACTATTGAAAGTAAGTGTAAACAAATGAAAAGATAAAGCTGTTATGACGTCGTACACCTAGGAAGTGACTCTTTCACTAGTTCACGGAGCCCTTTTCTCAGTAAACACAGCTTTAAGATGGAGCAGCAGAGATATGGTAATTGATAGGGAAGGTTTGGCTACAGAATACATCTTTCAAATAGCAGGGCAGGCTTTGACCCAGACTCTGCTCAGACCCAGAGTAACACTCGTGAAGCAGCCGAGCATCTCCCTAGGCTGTGTCTCCATGGTGAGGCTGTGGCCCGTGAGTGACAGAGAACCTGGCTCTTGCCTTCCTGTATTACACCTCTGTATTGCAAGAGTGAACGGAACAGAAGCAGGTGCAGTCGGTATGCGGCGCCTTCTCTCTCAATTTCCGCGGCCTTCTCGATGCTTCACAACTGACTTACTTGGAATTCTCAGCATCCCACTTTCATTTCCTTTGGCCTCATCTCTAATGTCTTTAAAGAGACACTGAGGCATCGGTCAAAAAACTGACTCGGTAATGGCCGATTTCAAAGGAGCCAAGTTTCATGACTATTGCAGATTTTCTACAGTCTCTGTTCTTGAGACAGAAGAAAGTGGAAGTGTTTGGTTCAGTGAGGATGGGGTTTTAACCTTAATAGATCGTTTCTTAGTCAGAGTTCATGTGCTAACCTGTCAAATGTCTTCTTTCACTGCATGGTGCCTGAGACTTGCTTCTTGGTATCCAGGCTGGGAATCAGAACTCAGGAACCAACAGATTCATGTGCATTGTGACCTGTGACTGCTGGGTGCCCGAGTAGCCATTGTGAGTGTTTGAGTCACAGGGCTTTCTGGTTTCACCTCACTTGCCATGCTCTGTTTATAGCTGGTTGGGTGGTGATGCTCTAGGTTATAGCCTCTTGGTTCCTCGTATAACTCAATCCCAAATGAATATTCAACAACATAGAGTTCATTTCGAGATTATAGGTGCACGCATCCACGTCTGACTTTTACGATCTTGTTAACGACAGGTTTTCCTCTTTCAGGCAGAGCCATTTAATAAAATGAAATCAGCGCACTCTCTTTACCCTACCTACCAGAAGCAGGTTTATAATATGTAAAAATAACGATTCCGAAGTTCATCTTGGCCCAGGTCTAGCTGTACTACAGATGAAAATGGCCTTGGTACCGTCTGCCTCCTGCTCCTTCTGACTTCGTGTTACCTTATCTTAATTTTCTCACCTTGGATCAGCGCATGTGGTACTTTTCTCATAACGTCATCCGCCCGCTCTGACCCTCTAATTCCTTTGTGCAGACACAACGATATCTCTGTAGTGTCATTATTTTCCCAAGCACTAGCTGTGAGGTACTGGGGGAGGATTCATTTTCACCATTTGGCATCCAAATGACCCAGCCCATGACACCCAGCGGCTGGCCGCTGTACATTATTGGGCAGAGGGGACCAGCAGTATGGTAGGAAATCTGAGCACAGTGGCTGTTCGGGGTGAGTATCAGGAACAGGCTGCTGGCCCGAAGGATCTGGCTTGGGCACATAGCACTGGTTGGGCCCCTCCGAGTGCCAGTCTGCTCTCGGGTTGCAGAGGATCAAATTGGCTCTGATGTTTTACTGGGCCAGGATCTCTACTGTGTACTAGACTTTGTTACATACCATTAGATGGAAGAGGCCATCCAACAACTTTCCATTTCTCAGCCGGGAAATAATTCTGGGAAGATGTTTGGCTCTATTGGTGCAGTGCGAAGAGCCGCTTTGTTGGCTAACAGGAACCAGCAAGACTTTTGGCACATAGAAATAAATGTATGTGCTTGCACACACCCGTACGCTCCCAAGCCTTAGTCCTGGCCAAATATGTATCAAGTGAGATACTCCTGGCTGTTTTACTTGAAGCATTTTCAGTGCAAGTTCACAGAAGGGTCCTTCCAGGCCATTTTAAGGCTTGGACTGCTTTCCTCTTCCACCATTAACCATCGGCAGACAGCGCCTTCCCTCCCATGGTTGCTGCACGCTATCTCAGGCTGTATAGCAGCAAGGGTGGATTTCATCAGTTCCAGCCTCACATGCCAGCTGTGTGCAGGGCATCCCAGTCCTCTGGGGTGTGTTAGACTCATGGCCTCAGAGCAGGCAAGTGACCGTGCTCAAACCCAGATGTTCAAAGGCTGCATCTGTACACAGAAGACTGTCTGTAACTTCTTCACATTTAGTCATAAAAATGAAAACTCTTATCTAGCTCCTTAAAACAGCACAGAACATCGTTGTTAAAAATAACCTCCCATTTCACTATGCCACAGTCAGGCTCCTTCTGTGGCCTGGTAGCCAGTCCCTTAGCTCTTCCTGTTTCTCTCTCCACTCAAGCTGTCAGTAGCCACCGGGCTACTTGAAACATGTTTGAGATTAAAAGTTTCTGCATGCATGCAAGCTCTTCCTGCCTTATGCCTGGCTTATGCCATTTGGCAAAATGAGCTCTGGACACAACGTATGCTACAGATGACAAGACATCACCCTTTGCATGGTCAGGCTGCTTCCGTTTCTCCGGGGTTGTGACTAAGGCTACAGTAGGCATAAAAGTGTAGGTGTCAGGTCAACACACTGATTTTGCCTTTTCCGTTGGGGTATGCGCTCAGTGGAGGGATTGCTAGATCTAATGGTAGCTCTAAATTCATTTTATTTTTAATTAATTAATTAATCAATTAATTAATTAACTTATGTTTTTGGAGACAGGGTTTCTCTGTGTAGCCCTGGCTGTCCTGGAACTCACTCTATAGACCAAACTGGCCTCGAACTCAGAAATCTGCTTGCCTCTGCCTCCCAAGTGCTGGGATTAAAGGCGTGCGCCACCACTGCCCGGCTATTTTTTAATTTTAAACAACTTGTTTTTAGACATGGTCTTGCTGTGTGGCCCAGGTTGGCTTCAAACTCACCATCTGCCTGTTTCAGTCTCCAAAGTACAGGGTTTACTTGCACTCAGTGCCACATTGAGTTTTTTTTTGTTTGTTTGTTTTGTTTTAAGCTTTCTTATGTATATTACCTGTTTATGTCAATGGCTATTGTTAATGGCATTGCCTGTTTATGTTACTTGTTTCTAAACATGTATTACCTGTTTATGCTAACGGATTTACAGTGATATTTGCTTACAACATGAATGGATCTAATCCAACATGCACATTTTCAGAGGGAAAAATCTGCATTCTGGGTAAATTGGAATTAATTCGCCACTATAGCCTTCTTTAGGAGATACTAAGGCAAACACCAGGGGACCGGGGATAGGAGAGGCTCCATTTGGAAGCCAGAGTATTAGTGTATTTGCTGGATACGTAAGCATCACCTGACTTCAACCAGTTAAGATTTTTTTTTTACATTTTTTTATAACTTAGTTTTTAAAATTATGTACACATTATGATGTAATTACTTTTTTCCTCTCCCACCATGCTATTTTACAAGCACCAACATCACCCACATTTAGTTTTCAAAATATTGAAGAGAAGTCCACAATCAAAAGCATTAAGGTGAACACACTAAACTACAAGGTGTTATTATTTCAAGGTAAGGCGACCGGTTTGATAGACTCCAGCTTCCTTATTTTAATGTCAGCTGAATTTTAAAATCTAGCCTTTTTGTTTGTTTGTTTTAGTTTTTGGTTTTTTTTTTTTTTGGTTTTTTTGAGACAGGGTTTCTCTGTGTAGTCCTGGCTGTCCTGGAACTCACTCTACTCACTCTGTAGACCAGGCTGGCGTCGAACTCAGAAATCCGCCTGCCTCTGCCTCCCGAGTGCTGGGATTAAAGGCATGCGCCACCACTGCCTGGCTGTTTGTTTTTCAAGACAGGGTCCTGGCTGTCCTGGAACTCAATCCATTAGACTGGGCTGGCCTCCAACTCACAGAGTCGCCTGCCTCTACTTCCCAAGGGCTGGGATTAAAGGCATGTGCCACCACTGCCAGGCTCTAGCTGGTTTTAAAGCTGAATGGCAGGACATTTTTTCTAACGGGACTTCTGAGAAGATGTGTTGATCTTTGTCTACAGCTCAGACAGTTCTGTAGCTGAGAATTCGAGACCGGTCCACCTGCTGTTACTCAAGTCAAACCTGCCCTTCCCCCTCTGAGGTAGATGAGACCCCTGGCAGTTTACTGTACCACATAATTTCCCGTATAAATTATGCTCCAAGATAGTCTTACAAACAGGCAGGCTGCCAAGGACAGTATTTTATAAGCAGCAGTGGGGACCAGGTGGCAGTTTTAGGAATGTATCTGAGCCCTTCCACACTTTACTAAGTTTCTGAGGCTTTCTTACGCTTTTCTTTGTCTTTCTCTATAAATTTCTGGTTTTGAAAAATTAGACAAATAGTGCCTGAATGTATCACTGTAGAAAAATTTAAACAGTAAAAGCAGTCTCCCAGGAAACAATGAAATTTTACCTTTTTACGAGCCACATCCTGGTTGTATTCAGGGCTTTTAGAGTTTTAATGTAAAATCGTTTGGCGTGTAGATTTGTGTATTTTATGGAACCAAGTCTCCCCCTCTCTTTCTCTCTCTCTCTCTCTCTTTCTCTCTCTCTCTCCTTCCCTTCCTCCCTCCCTCCCTCCCTCCCCCCCTCTCTCCCTTCCCCCCTCTCTGACACACACACACACACACACACACACTGTTTATACATATATAGGCATGTATATACATTTAAGCATTGTATTGGTTCAAAGCTCTGTGGCGTCCTTTGTATACACATATTGGGCTTGTAGCCTTACTGAATACTCCTCCTGCCTGCCTTTCCTGCTTGCGCTGAGTGGTGTTAGTCAGATATCTACCCCTTGACAAAATAGTTGAGGCAAACAAGAGGAAGGTTCATAGTGTGGCTGTTGCCTCATTTCTGTTTCCGCCATGGTAGCACAGCACAGGAGGTTGGCGGGGAACAAATTTTCTGACCCGGAGACAGCCAGAAAGCAGAGGGGAGGGAAGAGCCAGGCCTCCTCCCTGCTTCAGGGGTATTCTCATTAGTGTCTTTCCACTAGGCCTCCTACCTTGATGGTTTCACCACTTCAGGCTAATGGCAGGCGGATCACCAAGCCTTTAACACAGGAGTCTTTGTAGGATGCCCAGACTAACCTGTAACAGTTAAGATGAACACACTTGGTCTTTGCCCATATGTGCCGTTAGTTTTCTGTCTGAACTGTTAGGGCAGTGTGTACATCAGAATGTTGATATAGACTATTGAATTTGACTGGGAAAAGTACTTACTTTTTTTATTCAAAATTTGAATATTTTTTAACAACTGAAGAGTTTGAAGCAAAACTACAATGGGTATGGAGAAATTTCAAGCGCCAGCAAGTCACAATTTTTTTTGTTTGTTTAAACAAAATTTCATTTGTTGTTTACATTACTTTTGCCTTTGACTCATACAAAAGTTTCTCAGACAAACTTAATATATATGTTTGGGTTGTTGATTTAGTTGCCAACTCTCACATCAGGATTTCACATGGGTTCAGAATAAAATTTAGTACTTTTTTCATGGCTGCCTGCTGAAGGCAAACACATAGGCAAGTAGGGTCGGGTCAGCATGGGATAGCCAAGAACTTGCAACCAACCAAACGATCTTTCATTTCAAAGCTAAGAGCATAACGTTTTTTAGCCTTATTTTCCTTGCCTATAACTTATTAATTTTTTTCTCAAATCACCGCCTTAACAATTTTTTTTCTTTTTGCAAAGAATAGCTGGGCCCTAAAGCATTGCTTGTATTTTATTGCACTGTATTATTTTAATGAGGTAGTACTGTAACAGACTCATTTGCCGTGAAATTGTACCGTGGGAAATTAACATAAAACTTACCCAAGAAATAAGGCAATAAAAATTTCATAAGACAAGTGATTTGTTGCACCAATGTCTCCTTAATTTGGTGTCTGTTTTTATGGTCACATGTACCTGTTGATCTCATGAGGTGGACATGCAGGCCATAGAATCTAACAGCTAGCTGTGTAAGCTGGAAGCTGAAGAAAAGCGAGGGGTCTGGTTAATACTGTCAGCTTGACTGAATCCAGAATCACCTGGAAGGCAGACTGGTAGGCTTGTTCTCTCCCTTAGTGACACAGATACAGGCCAGATTAGACCAGATTAAAACTTAGTAAAGGCAGGTTTATTAGGAGGCAACTCTTAGATGGGTTCACCGGTCTCACAGGTAGAGACAGTGAAGTCACAAGCCCAGGTAAAAGCAAGAGGGTTTTACAGATCTTAGGTGAGGAGTGATGACCTGCCAGCTAGCACCTGGGAGTGTGTCCATACATGGTCAAAAACTGAGCCCCTGGGCGGGCACTCTTGGGTGGGTTTCTGGAAACTCAGAGATGAGGAGTTCTGACATGTTAGCCCAGAGTTTTCCCCGTGCAGGCAGGGTTGGGGGAAGGAGGGCAGATGGGGTCTCCCAGCTATACAGGGGATTCAAGCAAACACAACCTCTAGTTGTGTCTGTGAGGAGTCTCCAGGCCGAGTTAACTGAGATGGGATCACTGTGGGGAGCACCATTCCCTGGGCTGGAGTCCAAAGCAGAATAGGAAGGAAAGACAGAGCTGGGCACCAGTGTTCACCTCTCTGCCCCAACTGTGGATGCACTCTGAGCATCTGTCTGGAGTTCCTGCCGCTGTGATGTTACCACTGTGATAACTGTAGCCTTGGACTGTGAGCCAAATAACCCTTCTTTCCTTAAGTTGCTTCGGTCAGATTTCCTGTTCTAGCAATGGAGAAAGCACCTAACTTGCCTTTCATTTCCCTGGGTTCCCACAGTTGAATAGCCATCTTGTCATCCTCCCACTGCTCAGAGGGTTCCAGAAGCACCTCAGCTCCTGTAAGATGAACACTCATTCATTGCTTTCCCCTTGGCGCTCATGTTCAGACTTCCTGTATTCTGCCCTCCAACATGGCTAATTACCATGCTTGGCAGATCAGTAGTCACTCTTTACATTATAATCATCATCACGCAGATTATATTCATAGACCAACCAGAGATTGCTTTTCTTGTTTGTCTTGAGCTAGTAATTGAGCCTAATTTTTTGATTACTAGGCGTCCTGTGTAGTCGTCAGTAGTTCAGCACTGATCTCTTAGACTAGTCAGAAATAATTACGCCTTTCTTTCTTTTGCAGTGACTGTGTGTATGTATCATGCTCTAATTTGAATTTCAGCTAATGGCTTAACATTTACATCATCGTCGGAAGAAGCCCTGAGGCTCGCTTTGTTCCTCTTTGAAGCACCAGAATTTTAGTTTAATGTCTAAGTAGCAGAACCCAGTCACGCTGAGCTCTTTAGGAATGGTTGCTGTCTACTTACTTTTGCTGTCTCTGTATTCGTTGATGGCAATTGAGTAACACGGATATGGTTCATAAAAGGATGCTAATATGACTTTAATTTTTTTATACATTTTATGTCTTTATTTGATGTGTGTGTGTGTGTGTGTGTGTGTTTGTGCATGCATGTGTACTAGCACACACATGAGGAGGAAGGCATGCTTGTGCCACAGCATACAGTTGTAAATTAGAGAGGACAACTTGTTGGAGCCAGTCTTGCACCAGGTGGGACTAGAGGATTGAACTCAGCTCCTCAGGCTTGATGGCAACCCCCTTTAACTACTGAGCCACTTTTCTGACTCTACTCTGATAAAATTGTGTATTTTCTGTGTCAAATGGAAGCATGGCTTTTTTTCTGTTTACACATTTCACCAGATGGACTAACAGAAATAAGTCGGAAAATAAATCTCCCCAGGGAACATGTAAACCCAAGATAGTGCTGATGGGGTGTTAGACACGTGAAGGAAAAAAAAAAAAAGCAAGCAAGCAAGCATACAAACAATCAGTATTCTTAGAAGAGTGAGGGAGGAGAAGAACAAGAGGAAATTTACAGTACATGTTGGGATAAGTTGTTGGCACATGTAAAGAAAGAGCCCTGTGTCAGTTGTAGTCTAGGGAGAAAGCAAAAGTTAGACTAGGTATGACAAGCCACAGAGGGACAGTTGCATAGGGCTTGAAGCATTGTCTGAGAAAGAGAGAGAGAGAGAGAGAGAGAGAGAGAGAGAGAGAGAGAGAGGAAAGAAAAAAGGAGGAGGAACCTATGAAAAGGAACAGCCATAGCAAACCACTGTGGGCTGGTAAGGCGCAGGGGGAGTGGCTTCTTAAAGTGACAACAGTGTCCCTCTCAAGGCTCCATTGAAGGAGGTTTCTCCTCACTCCCCAACCCTCAGTGTCCCCATTGACTAGACCTAGTTGCAGGCCAGTGGATCAAGGATTTTGGGAGAACAGGTTTGCAGGATGAAGTCACATATAATACAAAGCATTGGTGCAACACCATATTCGAGAAACTGCTCTAGAATTCCCTGCTCCAAAGGCCCAGAGTCAGTCCACTTCCAGAATGTACATTTCTCTTGGTTTGTAGTCTCCAGCGCTGGCCAGACTACTATATTTAGGGCTTGGCGGTTAGCCAAAGGTACTACCAAACCATAGCCTTTAAAAGTTCTGAACCAAATATGTGTTAAAAACAGAAAGACATTTCCTTGCGTTACTACAGTAGAGGATAGATACTTTACTGTAAAACTGAACTCAACTCTGAAAGTGGGAAAGATACCTGGGGTTCATCGTCAACCAGTGAGGTAGGGATAGTGGAAAGAAAATTAGAGTCAATCAAGAGTATGGAGACTTACTAAAAAGGCAGGCAGAGATATTAGATATCATGTGTAGATTAGGATACCCAGGTAGGAGATTCTTGTTCACCCAATTCTTGTTCACAGGATTCTTTGAAACATCTGGATTCAGCAGGCTGAGGGTAAGTTCTAGTTTTGAAGGACTCTCTGGGAAGTTTGATGGAAGTTCGAGGAGGGAGACTTTGTTGGTATGACACTTGGGAGTGTAGATGAGGCTAGCCACATGTGTGTTCACAGGCTGATCTTTCCTGATTCGGGACAGCTGCAGATGCAGGAGAACTTCTTGCTTATACTTTGGGGGATCTAAGCATTCAAAATGTAAACCCTGTCTTCCTGCATCCGCTGTTTGCTTGAAAGACCTTAATCCATTGCTAGGGCAGGGATGTAGGGCAGAGGTTGTCTGTAGAGGAGAAGCTACAGAGACACCTCAGAGGCAACAAGCTGAGATGCTTCTGGAACCCTCTGAGCAATGGGAGGAAGACAAGATGACTATTCAACTGTGGGATCCCAGGGAAATGAAAGGCCACCCTCCCCTCTGTTTATTCAACTCCTGCCAACAAGCCTCTAAAGAGAAAAATTTTTGACAAAAGTGATATTTGGCATTAGCTTTTTGAGGAAGAATCCTTATGTAGCCCAGGCTAATCATAAATTTTTAGTCCTTCTGGTCTAGCCTTTTGAATGCTGGAATGATAGGCATGCCTGACGTTTTTTTTTTGTTTGTTTGTTTGTTTTTTTTGTTTTAAAGGCAGGTCTCATTGTATCGTCCAAGCTACTTTCTTTTGCTATGTAGTCTAGGCTGGCCTTGAGCTTTTGATCTTCCTACCTCAGCCTTTCTGTGCTAGGTCTAGGGGCATACATTATCATACTTAAGCAAGTCTTTGTTTTAAATACATGCCATGCACTGCTTTACACACAAGCATGCGTGTGAACATGAGTAATCATAAAGTTATATACAAAGGCCACAGGAGAGAACATTGGATAGCTTGTTAGAGTGATCTTTAGCCTTTAAAATATAAAGCATGTGGTATGAGAGAATTTTTTCCTCAGGCCCTGCACATATTAGGATAGGCCCTTAGCATAGGCTCAATAAGGAGTTTGAGAAATTTCCGTGGCCTAGGTGGAATAGGCATAGTTAATGAATATGTGTAATTGAGAGAGGGTGACTGCATGATCGTGAATTGATTCAGGGGCAGGCAAAGGGATGCTTGGAGAGAATCAGTGGGAGGAGAGTTAGAAATGGAGGCCCAGCAGTTAGGTGAAGGACTGAGAGTCAAGTGTCCTGTCAGAGCCTGCACCGAATTGGCCGAGTGATGGGGTGGCTGTAGAGGTGCATGTGGCTTCCTCCAGTGTCCTGAGTTTAGCTTCAGATAACAGGATTCTTACCCTGACATCATTTCAAAAACGAAATGGCCTGATGGAGTATGGAGAAGTCAAGAAAATTCACAGGAAAAGGATTTAATAGTAGCAATAATTGCACTCATGGAATGACACCACGCCGGGCTGCCCTTTGCTCTACACCGCCTCTCTTAGAAAGTTTAATCCTTATTCTGGAGTATTTTTGGTAGGACTGAGCTTTTACAGGATATGTAGCTTTACTGAAGGGATATTTTGTTGTTGTTAAATAGGCATTAAGTGTGGAAGATGCTTTGGGAAGCATGTCTCTCTTTCAGGTTAAGCTGTGCCATCTTTGTAAGCAGGTTGGGTTTACTATATTGCCAGAATGCTAATGCTGGCGCCTATTTTTCTGTAGTACATGAGTGTGTCCATACTCACTCATTCATACTCATTCATTCATTCACTCCCTAGAGTCAGCACCATGGTGGGATCAGCTACCAGACTTCTGCCATTGGCCAGTCTGGCTCCTGTTCTTCATCTTGCTTTTTAGTTCTAGCTAAATACTCCCTCCAACCTTTGCGACTGAAGCGGGGTGAATAATCCGAGTGTCTCCTGTTTTCTCCGGTTTGTGCGGGGATGATGAAAGATGTCCATGTGCCACATAAACAGGGAGGTCCCATAAGCACATCCCATAAAGCATGTCACCCTCTTATTGTTGTTGCAAATCCATCTCTGCAGTCAGCAGTCTGGCAGGATTTGCCAGCATCAACTTTAGCCGGAACTGCAATTCCTTTTAGGGTGCTCCTTTTTGTAGCGCATAAGTTCTGTCCTTCAGCAGCTGTTTAGAGGCGCTAATAAATGTATCAATATTCAGTAAACACAAAGTAACCCAGAGAAACAAATGTTTGAATCCAGAGCTGTTAAATGTAAGAGGCAGTAGAAGTGACTATATAAACTAGTGAATATATATAGTCCCATTTTTACAGATTGCCATATATATATATATTTCCATTTGTTTACATCTCAAATGATACCCTACTTCTCAGTTACCCCCTCCACCAACCCCAAGATCCCATGTAACTTCTTGGTTACCTCTTCTCCAACCCCCATTCCATATCCGCCCTACCCCCTCCCCTTTGCCTGTACGAGAGTGCTCCCCCCAACCCACAGTCTCCCACCCCACTGCTCCAGCATCCCCCTACACTGGGGCATCAAACCTCTGCTGGACCAAAGGCCATCTTCTGCTACGTTTGTATCTGGAGCTATGTATCTCTCCAGGTATACCCCTTGCTTGGTGGTCTAGTCTCTGGGAGAACTGGGTGGTCAGGCCAGCCTATATTGTTCTTCCAATGGGGTTGTAGTCCCCCTCTGATCCTCCAGTCCTTCTGCTAGCTCCCCTACCCTGAGCTCAGTCTGATGGTTGGCTCCCAGCATCCACATCTGCACTGCTCAGTTGCTGGCTGGACCTCCGAGTAACTGCCACACTAGGTTTCTGTCAGCAAGTGGTTCTTGACCATGGCAACAGTGTTGGGTTTGGCATCTGTGGACATGATGGATCCCCAGGTGGGGCAGTCCCGGGTTGGCCCTTCCTTCAGTCTCTGTTCCATTTTTTCCCCCTGTTCTTCCTTTGGACGGGAACATTTCTGGGTTAAAAATTTTGAGATGGGTGAGTGGGGTGGCCATATTTGTATTTCCATTGCCTGACTCAGCCCCATTCTTGTAATAGATAATACCCTGGAGTTGAAGGTAAATCATTCATTTTTTTTTTTTTCAGTCACTCCCTTTTAGAATGGCGGAGTTTCTGTAGGCTCTCTTATCCCCAGCATGGTATTGGAGATCTGTGGTAGTTCTGATTTCACTGTTTCTGTGTGGTTTCTGTCTTAAGCATAGGCCTAGGATGGTAGCTTATGGGAGCAAAGTGACATTTGAAAAATTGTTCCCTGGAGAGTTTTGGCTTGAGACTTTCATCAGAAGACTTACTTAAGGTTGTGATGTTTGTGCCTAGGGATTTGTCCTTGTGTTACATGTTTTGTGTATGTCTCGGGGAAGTTACTGGGAAATGCCATTTAAAATTGAAAACATGTAAAGTATTTCTGGTAAGTCAAATCCCTTAACTTTTCTCTATGTTACATCTCTCACTAAGAGGAGGATGTCCCTGTCCCTTCAGACTCATCAGAACTAAGAAGAGAGAATAGCAACTCGACTCTTCCTTATTTAGTTTTTTTTTTTTCTTTTTGGTGAGGAGGCATTGGGTATTGAAGCTTCATTGTTGTACATGGTAGACACGCTGTTCTACCATTGAGGTAAATTTTCAATACTTGGGTTTGGAGACGGGGTCACGATGTTCAGGCTGTAGTTTAGGCTGACCTTGAACTCAGTCCTTCTTCTTCAGCCTCCCCAATTCTGGGATGACAGTGTGCACCACCATGTCCAGCTGTGTGTATTGATTCTTAATAAACAAATATAGTTTTGCTTAGATTCTGTGATGTATTTTTTGATACTATAGATGAACGTGTGAGAGGGTTTCATCTTCTGTCTTTTCTGACACTGAGATTCTACAGCCGCTCACCTAGATGCTGTGATGAATGGCAGGCTTGCTTCAGTCCCTTTTGTATTCCTAACACAACCCCGACCCGACCTTCAGAGTGGTCCCAGAAATCTTGGTACATCTGTTCTCACTTCCTGCTGCACTTTAGGGATGTAGACGAGCATTGAAAGCTCAGACTCTGTTCGGCCTGGGAACACTGGAGGGGGCTTTTTGGTTACTGTGGTCTTGCTCTGCTGTACACAGGGAGGCTCCAGAGACAGGTTTGATTAGGTAGAGAGGGAATGAACAAAAAACAAAACAAAGCAAAAAAAAAAAAAAAAAAAAAAAACCAGCAGCAGCAGCAGCAGCAGCAGCAGCAACAACAACAAAACTAGACAGACACATGGATTTGCTGAGATCGGCTACTCTTGGATCTCAGCTGAAGAAACCACAGCAGCCCCAAAGCTAGTTGTGTTTATGATATAGAGCAGAACAGAGAGGTGAGATTATTGGCACAGAGCTGAACAAGGAGGGGAGATTATTACATATAGAAAATCAAAGGGGTGGCATTCGTGGTATTAGACAAGTTTAGCCAATCTTGGTAGCATCAGTCTCTGTAGGGGAGCTGCCACCTAGCCACAAATACCCAAGGGCAGAAAGCTGTGGTGGACATTTTCTGCACACACTGTCAACATCTACACATGAACCAGAAGGGAAGGCTTTGCCATTTTCCAATGGGCCTGAGGATTCATAATATAAATTTCCCATGATCCTCAGTATGGCCGAGCCAATATATCCTCTCAGGACCTCACAGACTCTAGGCTTCCTCCACTCCCTCCACTGTTCTGCACTCTGAGTTTTTGTTGTGTTGTCCCACTTTGACCTGGATTAGGAATCTCCCATGTATAACCAAGCAGTTAGCCATGGACAGCCAGTATGTAGGAGTTCCTTGCTCAAAACCTCTGTGACTAATCCAGCAGTTAATTGTTGACTTAGTGTGTGTGTGTGTGTGTGTGTGTGTGTGTTTAAAAAAAAACAGGATCTCACTATGCAGTCCAGGATGACCCCAAACTCTTGGTCCTCCTATCTCAGCCTCTCATGTGCTCGATAAGATTCTTTGACTTTCCAAACACCAGGAGTCCTCAGTCTTCCAAGGGTTAGCTAGGATCCTTTGGCCCTACAAATGCTGGGAGAACGAGTGTGGCTCATGCCTGGCTTGGGTCTCATTTATTTTAATCATATCCCTTTGGCCTCCAATGCTTTGAACCAAGTCTCCACTTTGTTTTGGCTGCTATCAGCCTAGGCAGCAGCAGCTTCACTATGGTGAACCGCCTTTCTTCCCAGATCTGCCTCCATTGACTCCCTGTTTTGTTTCTGTGTTGATAGTTATTATTAACTTCTGTGAACAATCCCATCAGCCTTTTTTCTGGACCATGTATGTTACATTTCAAGTGTGTGGGTGAGAATGCTTTTTAATGCTTAATATCGAGTATAGCCAATGCCAACTAAACACATAATAGGTCACTCTTGCTAGCGATCGAGAATGCAAGTCTATTACCAAGGTAGTGGTGTCTTTTTCTGCAAATTCTCTAGTGTTCAGTATATTTCCTCTGACTTAAGCTAATGTCCTTACTTTTAAAAGTTCTTTGTTTTGAGTCACTAGTGAGAAAAAATATCTGTACCACAGAGATCAAGAGCACCTGCTCAATGTGTCATTGGATTGACATGGGGGTGGCGGGTGTCACACATTGCAGAATTAGTGAACAGAAAGGAACTAGTGAGCAACACTGGCATAGTAGTCACTAAATGCAAGGTTGGTTATGACTCAGGTTCCCCCATCAGTCTGTAGCATGTAGGGGATTGTGCACTTGATGGGGGGGGGCAGATCACTAGATTCTGGGTATTACAGGGACCCTCTTGTGTATCCATCCCAGTAACATATGGTACCTATTCGCAGAAATGCTCTGTCATGCTTACACCCCTCAGTCAGTCAGGTATGAGACATCTGCTTCCTCTCTAAGTGTTGGCTCCTCCACTTTGTATATTATCTATCCGTGAAGTTGGAGTTAAACTCCACATAGTTAATGAGGACCTTGGACTGTTGGCTTGATGGCAGAGGGTGTCCCATAGGACTCTCATCCTGCCTGCCGTGTGAGCTCAGTAGGTTGTGAGGAGGCAGTTTCACTCTTATCTGACTTCTCGCTGATGTACTGTTGACATCAAGGAGTCTGTACGTATTTGAGAGCATTTGTGCTTCCTTAAGGAACTAGTTTTTATGAACCCACCAAAGACTGTGTTTTATACTGCTCTAGTTATTTGGTACACTTTAATCTCCCAGTGACAGCTCCGCTCTGCCCCCGGTACTGAGCTTGAGTGTAGGTCTGGGGGATTAAAGAACAACTCAGACTGGGTCATTCGCTGTGAGAGAATGCCAATGCCTTTACTGGGCAGGTTCAATATATACGTCAAGCCAGGGAAGGGTAAACTCAAACTCAGGAAAAAAAAAAAAAAACAGGAACTCAACTGGAGGGCAATAGGAAAAAACAGGAACCAAGAAGGGGAGAATAGCATGTCAAGTGTAAATTCCCTTCCTGGGGCACCATGCCTTAGTCAGGATATCTTGATCTTAGAGGAACCACAGAATGTTACTTAGTAGACAGCAGCACACAGAAAGTCTCAGCCAGGGCATAGTAGCCCTTCGGGATCCTACACCCCAGTAGGCAGGAGAAGATGGAGTGTTGTTGTCTCTTCTTTTGGTGTGTGTACGCGGTCCTTGATTTTGCTCTTTCCTTACATTAATGTTTAAAAACCTCAAGCCAGTGTTCACAGTATCATTGTCAGGAACACACAGAAATTCCATATTGTGATTAAGTTTTTTTTTTGTCATAGAAATTAGTATTTCTTGAGTGGAACTACCCACATGGTCAGGAAATAACTGCTCACCACTTCCACCATGTCTGTCTGCATATTATTGTATTTCAAAGGCTTTTCAATTAATCCCATGGAAGCCAGAGTCACTCCTCATTATAAGCTTGTTATGCCTTTTTATTTTTTGACGTGCTTGCTAGTTCATGCCTATCCCTGCAGTGATCTGTAACATAGAACTACTATCAATGCTTTTGTCTTTAAAAGCCCCTGACTACCATTTTGACTAAGATTGATCAACTGCACTCTGTTGAAATCAGTCATTTCGGATTAAAAAAAAATCTATTCTGCATATTTCTTAAGGCAATGGTCCCTCCCAACCAGCCCCGTTGCGTTCCGCCATTTTGGCTCCCCTGCCCTTTTCTTGTTAAGGTACTGTCTGTCTTATCTTGTTGTCTCTATTTCTCCTGTTATCTTGTAGACAACACCTCTGGAATGAAAAGACACTTGCAGAAGGCAATAGAATAATGTCTCTTTTTAAATATGCCCAGGCACCTCAACCCCAGTACTTTTTGGTATAGAATAAAAAAAGACAATTCTACATAGAACTGGGAACAAAATAATCACAGGAGCTAGAGAGATGGAGGGACCAGGGAGAGAGAGAGGAGGGTGAGGGAAAAAGGGGAAGCAGGAACAGGTATTGGAAAGGACAGGAGAGAAGAACAGAGGATCAGGAAATTGAATAGTGTGGCCCGCGCAATCGTCTCGCCGGCAAGAACGCACGCGGGCACCAGGATCCTTCTGCAGCAAGCATTTATTGCCATGTGAGGAGGAAGAGAGAGAGACCCAAGATGGCGCTGCTTTATATACACCCTAGGGTGGGGTGGACATATCTGATTGGCTGCTTGCTCAAAACCCCGTATGACGCCCCGGGTTGGGCGGTGACTTGGTGCGCTTTCACCACTTGTACATGCACAATTTACTTGTTTACCCACGAGTGCCAGGTGCCAGCGCCATGTTGCAATGGCGAATGCTGTCACTGCTCACCGCGGCTTTCTACAGAATAGAAACATGCAGAAGACGGGGATGGGGAACTGTGGTAGCCACTAGAAAGTCCCAGACTCTAGGGAAGCGTGAGGCTCCCAGGAGTAAATGGTAAAAATACCCAACAAAGGGAAGATACAACCTGTAGAGACCATGTCCAATAGATAGGCATAACCCCAGCTGAAGGATTCGGCCACCCTTGTGTCTCAAATTTTTTAACCCAGAAATGTTTCTGTCTAAAGGAAAGACATAGACAAAAAAATGGAACAGAGACTGAAGGAAAGGCCATCCAGAGAGCACCCCACCTAGGGATCCATCCCATGTGCAGACACCAACACCCCGACACTATTGCTGATGCCAAGAAGCACTTGCTGACAGGACCCTGATATGGCTGTCCTCTGAGAGGTTCTACCAGCACCTGACCAATACAGATGCAGATACTGACGGCCAACCATCAGACTTAACCAGGGACCCCAATAGAAGAGCTAGGGGAAGGACTAAAGGAGCTGAAGGTGATTGTAACCCCATAAGAACAATATCAATTAACTGGATCACCAAGAGCTCTCAGGGACTAAACCAACAACCAAAGAGTATACATGGATGGAACCAGGACTCTGGATACATATATACCAGAGGATGGCCTTATCTGACATCAGTGGGAGGGGAGGAAGGCTTGATGTCCCAGTGTATGCTCGATGCCCCAGGGGTATGCTAGAGGGGTGAGGTGGGAGTAGGTGAGTGGGTAGAGGAGCACGCTCATAGAGGCAAAGAGGAGAGGGATGAGGGGGAGTGGAATGGGGGCTCAGTGGAGGGGTAATCAGTAAGGGGGATATCATTTGAAATATAAATGAATGAAATGATTAATATCAACAACAACAATAATAAAAAGAAAAAAATCCCTATATTTGATAATTCTTTTGTTGGTCAGTTTTGGGGTACAGACTTTACAATTGACTTTTTGGGAAGTTTGGAGGGGCACTTATACATTGTATCTGACGCCTGTATATTATGATATTACCCAGAGATACCAAACGTCTTTGGACATACTCATTCATATTTTATTTTTTCTTCCCAGGTACTGACTTTAATATAGACAGCTTACCTCTGCCTCGGAAAGCCCATCATGACTGGGCCCTTTTCCATGAAGAGTCCCCCAAAAACAATTATAAACTCTTCCATGAGCCAGTCATCACCTTATTCAACCATACGGCCACGTTCAGCAGGCATTCCGACTTGCCACTGACAACGCAGTACTTGGAAGGTGTGGAAGTCCTGAAGTCACTCAGATACCTAGTTCCTTTAAAGTCTAAAAACAACCTAAGGCAAAAACTGGCCCCACTGGTGTATGTACAGTCGGACTGTGATCCACCCTCAGACAGGGACAGCTATGTTCGGGAGCTGATGGCTTACATTGAGGTTGATTCCTATGGTGAATGTTTACAAAACAGAGATCTTCCCCAGCAGCTGAAAAACCCCGCCTCCATGGATGCGGACGCCTTCTACAGGGTCATTGCCCAGTATAAGTTTATCCTTGCCTTTGAGAATGCAGTCTGTGACGATTACATCACAGAGAAGTTCTGGAGACCACTGAAGCTGGGGGTGGTGCCTGTATATTATGGATCTCCCACCATTGCAGACTGGCTTCCAAGTGACAGAAGTGCCATTCTTGTTTCAGAATTTTCTCACCCCAGAGAACTGGCAAGCTTCATTAGGAGACTGGATTATGATGACCGGTTATACGAGACCTATGTGGAGTGGAAACTAAAGGGCGAGATCTCTAACCAGAGACTTCTGACAGCTCTCCGGGAACGGGAGTGGGGCGTGCAGGACATTAACCAGGACAACTACATTGACACATTCGAGTGTATGGTGTGCCGCAGGGTGTGGGCAAACAGTAGGCTACAGGAGCAGGTGAGTGAATGGAAGTCTGGTGGCGGGTGTGGGCTATCTCTCTGTGTGGTCCTGGTCTTCCGTCTGTGGCTGTCGCCTGCCACCAGGCTCCATTCCTAGCAGAGAGGTGGGATACACTAGAAGGTAGAAGATTGCCCTACTCTTTGGGGATGCTGGCATGCTTACAACTCAGGACCTCTGAGGACCTTCTGTTCTCCTTGATTCTTCTGAAGGATGCTTTTGGTACCGGTGCTGGGCTTTGGCACAGGGGTTGCAGAGAAAAGGAGAAGGTCCCCAAATCAGAAATGTTAGAGGTCTCCCTGCCATATGAGCATGAGCAACCCTGTAACTTTTTCATGAATACTGTTGCTAAGGAGCCTGTGGCTTGTGCCAGCCCCCTCCACTCAAGCCCACTGCCTGCCTCAGGAAACTCATATTGTACATACAGTTAGCTACCTTTGTCTATTCTTGATCTTGTTCTTTCTGACATCTACTCGTGCTTACTAATAGAATGTAATTATCCTAATTCTTAAGGCACGGAGCATAAGTATTTCCAAATTTGAAGGTTTTCAAAATGGAAATCATTTGCATAGACTCTACTAGTTGAAACATCTCTAATCCCCAAATCCCAAACCTGAAAAGTTGTAAAAGTAGAAAGTTTTGAATGTCACTTTGTTCCTCAAAGAGTTTCAGACTTTGGAGCATTTTGGATTTCAGATATTCAGCTCTCCTAAGGGATGCCCAACTTGTAAGCGTCTTCAGGACTCAGGTGAGGGATGCTCAACCTGTATGAAGAATTCAAATAACAAGGAGGCTAGTGTCATGGGGCAAAGACCCAAGAACCAAGTAACAAAACCAGAGTATGAATTTGAGAGTTTTTATTAAGCCCACCATGATGACTGCCGGTAGAGAAATAGTTCTCACAGAACAGACCCAGCTAGTTTCTGCAGGGAGCTTTTCAAGGCAGAAATCCATATCTGGGTTGTCAGTTGCAAGTGGCAGTGAGCAAGCAAGCAGTTTAACAGAAGTAAAAACTTGCGGTTAGCTGTGGTGTCTTGACCTCAAGTGCCTGGGACAAGGTTGGGATTTTTTTTTTGTTTGTTTTTAAAGCTTTATTTATTTGTTATTTATGTGAACACACTGTCGCTGTCTTCAGACACACCAGAAGAAGACACACCAGAAGAAGGCATCAAATCCCTTGATAGATGGTTGTGAGCTACCATGTCGTTGCTGGGAATTGAACTCAGGACCTTTGGAAGAGCAGGCAGTGCTCTTAACCACTGAGCCATCTTTCCAGTTTCCTCCCTTCCCAGCCCCCCTTTTTCTTAAACTTTTATTTTATTTTATTTTATTTTATTTTAATGTATTCACCATTGTTCTCTTCAGACACACCAGAAGAGGGCAGAAGAGGGCATCAGACCCCATTGCAGATGGTTGTGCACTACCAGGTGGTTGCTGGGAATTGAACTCAGGTCCTCTGGAAGAGCAGGCAGTGCTCTTAACCACTGAGCCATCTCTCCAGCCCAAGGTTGGGTAATTTTAAAGGGACTTTCCCATAGGAAAGGGTTTAAACAGGGAGTCAGCTCTGAGTCAGGCCTTAGATGTCTGCAGTAGAGACAGAGGAGCAATCACACTAAGCCTGAAGAAACTTCCTTTCCTTAAATTATTATAAAATGGTTTATGACATCTTCAGATTTCTAGATTACTCTTGATACATGTTTGCATAGCAAATGGCCCCACTCTCTGCATAACTGAATCTACTAAAATGGTATTTATTGAAGGAAATAGAAAGGCTAGTTTTAGTTTCTTACAAAATTAAGAAGGCTCCACACATAGTATTTTCTGACAGCCATTATCATCTTTCCTGACCTCAATAAATACATCTTATCTGAATTCTGCAAAGGCAAATGATTTCTCTAAATATTTGTTTTAGCTATCACATAAGCACTATAGAAGTATTTTTATGTATTATGTGGGCACTGTGTGAAGTATTTGTATACTAAATATGTACATACATATATATATATGTATATACATATATACTAAATAAATATATATTTATATGTTTAGACAAATTTAAAATATTTGAAGTATCATTTTCTTCATTTTAACAATTTATGAAAACTTAGAACCTTACCTGATTTTTTTTTTTTTTTTTTTTTACTAAATTTTAAGTCATAAATTTATTTGCTTTATTCTGAGCACCTTGGTCAGCAACAAGAACACTAAATATTACATCATTCTCAGATCCTGTCTCCTGCTTTCTAATGACTTCCTTTATAATAATGCAATTTATAGGGCGACTTCACAGAAAAAGTCAAGGTACAGCACACACACACACATGTACACAGGCACACACACATGTACACAGACACACACACGCGTGCACACACACACACACACACACACACACACACACTGCAGAAATGTGGGAACCAGACCACATCAATTGTCCATGTTATGACAATTATTTATTCACAGGATATATCAAGGCAGAAAATAGAACTTTGAAAGATGAAAATTTGCTTTGGCTCTCTTTTAAGACGTAGATTATAGTAGCAGAAAATAGAAAGAATTATTAAAATCCTGACTGTTCCTCTGTGCCACAGAAACCATATTAGCAAGATTATTGCAGGCTGGATATGAGATATAATAGTATTAGTAGAAAGAAACCATTTATTTACAAGTATTTTTTGAGAAAATTTCTCTTATTCATTAATTAGTTAATTAATTTATTTTACACCCCAATCACAGCTTCCTCTCCCTCCTCTCTTTCTGGTCCCTCCCTCTGACCTCCCATCCTTCCACTTTCCCTCCTTTTCGCTTCAGAGAAGGGGAGGCCTCCTATGGATATAAACCCTCCTTGGCATATTGAGTTGCAGTAGAACTAAGTGCATCTTCTTCTACTGAGTCTTTCCTGAGTACAGGAGGTGGCCGTTTCAGGTTCCGTACCACCCATTTCTAGTAGTCTTAGTGAGGATCACCCTCATAGTTTCCTGGGAGTTTTCATTGTCTTAGGTTTCTAGTTCATCCCAGAGATCCTCTCCCTCACTGATGCCAGTTCTCTCTCCTTCCATCTTCCCCAAACTTGAACCCTCCTGTTCCCTCACCACCCTGTCTCCTACCCTGCTCCTCTCTCCATCCATCCCCTGGTGTTTATTTTATTTCCCCTTCCACTGAGCTTCAAGCATCCTCCCTTGGTCTTTCCTTATTATTTAGCTTCTTTGGGTCTGTGGATTGTAACATGGTTATCATCTTATGTTATGGCTGATATCCTCTTATAAATGAGTACATACCATGTTTGTCTTTTTGGGTCTGGGTTACCTCACTCAAGATGATATTTTCTAGTTCCACCCATTTGCCTGCAAATTTCATGATGTCATTGTTTTGAATAGTTAAATAATACTCCATTGTGTAAATGTACTGCATTTTCTTTATCCATTCTTCAGTTGAGGGACATGTAGGTAATTTCTACAGATAACGATCTACAGATTCAACAGATTCCCATCAAAATTCCAACACAATTGTTTACATACCTTAGAAGAACAATACTCAATTTTATACGGAAAAACAAAAATCCAGGATAGCTAAAACAGTCCTGTATAATAAAAGAATTTCTGGTAGTATCACCATCCTGGATCGCAAGTTATACTATAGAACAATAGTAATAAAAACCTCATGGGATGAAAACAGAGAGGGTTGATCAATGGCCTCAAATCAAAGACCCAGAAGTAAACCCACACACCTACAAACACTTGATTTTTGACATAAGAAGCCAAAACTATACAATGGAAAAAAGAAAGTATCTTCAGCATATGGTATTGGTCTGACTAGATGTCTACATGTAGAAGAATGCAAATAGATCCATGTCTATCATCCTGTGCAAAACTCAAGTCTAAGTGGATCAAAGACCTCAACATAAAACTGGATACACTAAGTCTGATAGAAGAGAAAGTGGGGAATCTTGAACACATTGAGACAGGAGAAGACTTTCTGAACCGAGCACCAATGACTCAGGCTCTAAGATGAACAGTTAATAAATTGGGACCTCAGGGAATTGGAAAGCTTCATTGAGGCAAAAGACACTGTCAAATAGGACAAAACAACAGCCTAGACAATGGGAAAAGTTATTCACCAACCCTATATCCGACTGATGGCTGATATCCAAAACATATAAAGAACTCAAGACATCAACAAACCAAATAACTCATTTAAAAATGAGCTACAGATCTAAATAGAGAATTCTTGACAGAGGAATCTGTAATAGCTAGGAAAACTGGAATCTTGAACATCCTTAGTCATCAAGGAAATGCAAATCAAAAGACTGAGATTTCATCTCATACCTCTCAGAATGGCTAAGATCAAAAACTCAAGTGAGAGCTCATGCTGACAAGGATGTGGAGCAAGGGGAACACTCCTCCATTGCTGGTGTGAGTGCAAACTTGTACAACCACTTGAAAATCAATTTGGTGACTTTTCAGAAAGTTGGAAATAGTTCTACCTAAAGACCCAGCTACACCATTCCTGGGCATATAACCCCCAAATACCCTAGTATACCACAAGGATACTTGTTCAGCTGTTTGTAGCAGCTTTCTGAGAATTTCATTAATGGATTCTGGTCATACTCACCCACACTCCTTCCCTTACTACTCCTTAGATTCACACCCGTCCACACCATCCCCTCAATTTCACATCCTCTTTTTTATTTAACTCATTGAGTCCAGTTGGTGTTGCCCATATACTCAAGAATATAGGGTCATTCACCTGAGCATGCTCAAACCTGCTCAAAGAAAGTTGACTTAGCCCCTCCCCAAGATGCCATCAGCTGTCCATAGAATCTTAGTTAGGACTGAGGGCTCATGAACCCACATAAGAAGCTTGTCATGGCAATGTACATATCTATACCTCCATTAATGTGGAAGGAGGAGCCAAAGACATTTGCTGGGGCTTGCTGACTTATAGCCTGGGGCCATGTTCAATGAGAGACCCTGTCTCAAGGGAATAAAACAGTACGATGGACAGGACACTGTTCATCTCTGCCTCTTTTCTCCATATCCATGTGCATGGACCCATACCCCACTCCCCATATGCTTCCCACATGGGGACACCACACACACACACACACACACACACACACACACACACACACACACACACAGAGAGAGAGAGAGAGAGAGAGAGAGAGAGAGAGAGAGAGAGAGAGAGAAAGAGAGATGCCCACGTAACACTGAAATTTCTAGCTCCTTGATCTTTTACTACCCAGACTCTAAGATTATGAGAAATACCTAGTTTATAGTAGTTTGCTACAGTAGCCTGACTACTCAGACACAATGTAAGATATTAAACAAGGGCTGTGTACAAGAAAAACATCACAACTAATGTGTGAACTGAATAAAATTGAAGTCTACAAAGTTGATAAAATTATTTTTTCTATATTCTAGCCGTAAATGACTAGAAAAATAAATTGCTTAAAAATGCTGTTATAGTACCATAAAATATGAACTAATTAGAGTTGCATGACCAGTTACAAAGTAACACACACCAGAAGTAGAAAAAATACTGTTCAGAGAAGCCGAAGAAGAGCTAAATCAATGGTCAGATAAATCATACCAAGGATTTGGTCAATATTTTCAGTTTCAAAATTGATAGCAATTTACCATAATCTCCGTAGAAAGCCTATCAAATATGTTTGCAACAACTTACAAATGAATATAAAACGTGTAGAGATCTAAACTGACATGAAATTTGCAGGTAAATCGATGCAGCCTGGAATACTCATTCCTAGTGAAATAACCCAGACCCGGAAGGAAGAACGTGGAATGTTTTCTCGACATTTGTAGATGTTAGCTTTGAATCTTTATATGAGGAGTATCTACAGAGACCAAGAAACTGGTGAGAGTGTTTGGGGGTGGGGATGGTCAAGGGAAAGGATTAAGAATTCAGGTAACATGAAGGGAAGTGGGAAACAATGGAGCAGGAAGGATTAAGTGGCCTAGGTAGGAGGGAAGAGGGATTATAGGGAAAGATAACTAATACTACAGACCTTCAGGAAATCCTATGGAAACCCACGCTATAGAGGACGGCAATACTCTTTAATAGGAGGACAGTGCCCCTCCTAGATCTTATAGGCTATCAAAAGCCAATGCCAGGAATGAGTTACCTCTTTCATTGGAGTTGTTGGTGCCATGAACTCCCCCATACAATGCTATAGGTTATTGCCATTGCTCTTGATTATTCTCCAGAACTTGGGTAAGACTCTTGCTGAAGGCGTTATATTCAGAAGCCATAGAACTTGGAGAAATCAATGGTAGTGACCTGGAACCTTCCTTTCGATTAGTGCATCTCTTAACTCTGTTAGAGAAGCTTCTTTTTGTAGTTTATTGTAGTTAACACAGAGATCCAAAGCTGCTCAAAATGTAGAGGATTAGAGCCTGTTCTCTGTTCTAAATAAAGTGTATATAGCACACATCTCCCAAGGCTCAAGGATAACTGTAGAAGAGGGAAGAGAAAGATAGTAAAGAATCAGAGACCTAATCAGTGGTTAGGGTTAGGGTTAGGGTTAGGGTTAGGGTTAGGGTTAGGGTTAGGGTTAGGGTTAGGGTTAGGGTTAGGGTTAGGG
>JANHMN010000015.1:22158334-22196390 GCA_030674055.1 Rhabdomys pumilio
TACATATACATATACATATACATATACATATACATATACATATACATCATATACACATACACACACACACACACACACACACACACACACACACACACATATATATTTAAACTTTTTATTGGTTCCTTGTGAGTTTTACATCACAAGTCCCTCCCATCTCCCTATCCCCTCATACTCATTCTTAGCCCTTGCAACCATACAGCATCCCTCCCCCAATAAAACACAAGCAAAGAAATGAACAACAAAAACCCAAAGAATAAAAAAAAAACCTCATCATGGAAGCTGTAGTATGTTACAGTGCATCCCATAGCGTGTCCCTCTGCCTACACATCTTCACTTGCAAATTTCATTGCAGCGAATAATCATTCAGGCCCAAGATCTCTGGCTTCTGCGACACCATCAATATTGTATCCTCCCTAGCATTCCTTCAGGTCATCCTGTTGCTGCCCTGTGTCATGGAGATCCTGCAGCCCTCACTCAGCAGGATCTCACATGTCCCGTCAGTTCACAGATGGTATAGATTTTGGGGTGGGCCAACTCAGAACCCTGGATTTGGTTTGGGCCTGAATGGCAGCTGCCCTGGCTGAACAGGTTATATGTATGTGTGTGTGTACATATATATATGTATGTGGATATATATCCATATATATGGATATATATATATATATATATATATATATATACACACACACACACACACACACACACACACACACACATATATATATATACACACACACATACACACACACATATACATACGGATATATATGTATGCAAGCATGCAATAACAACTGGAAAAAAAAAGAGGACATAAATTTGAAATTCAGGGAGGGGTGTGTGAAAAGGCTTATAGAGATGAAAGGTAAATGAGAAATGGAATTACAATTGCAAAAAGTCCTATTATGTATTTAATATAATTTAAATGCAACATTATGGATCCTATGTCTAGTTAAAAAAACAGTCTAGCCTCTCACCAGTGCTTTCTAAATAGATGTCATAAGGGAACGTCTTCTGTCCAGGGATCATAATCATGAGGTTAAAAACCTATCCTTGCCCTTTCAGCTCCCATAACTCTTGGACCACCCTGCTCATTATTATGCCAAGGAAGCTTTGACATCTCTATTTACAGTAGGTTGTCATCACGTCCAAGTTCCAAGGACACATTCAACCTGTCACAAGAAACAGCTTCAGTTATTCTTGTTACAGCATTGGGTTTCATGAGTGTGTCCCTCCAGGTCTGTGAAAGCTATTCTATGTCACCTCTCACCTCAGCCCACACACCTCACGATGGGCTCCATATGCTTCCCTGGTTCTTGCCAGCACAGCCTGGTCAGGTCGACTAGAGTATTCTTGTGGTTCTAGCAGGCTGTCGCTTGTCAGAGCTGGTGATGGGTAGGTGTTACCCTTATTAATTAATATTCAAGGCTCCCCAGCAGTGGAGGGTACATTTACTCTCATCAGGTTAAGAATGCTCCATAGGACCACTTAGCCTGGTCTCCACAGAAAGCAAAAATGGAAACAGAGTCTTAAGGACTATGGCTTTATTAGGGAGTCCAATCCCAGAGAGGAGAGGAGAGAAAAGCACACAATCCCAGAGAGGAAGGAAGCAGGGCAGATATGAAGATGTGACAGGGCTTTTCTATGAACTTCACTGCCTACATCTTTCTCCTTATCCACTGAGACACATATTCTCCCCCTGGTTAAGGAAAGAGTGCCTCACAGAGCCCAACTCTTTCCCGGTATTGGGTTGGGATGTGGTTACGAGGCGGTTCATGACTTCAGAAGTTAACTTACTGGGTAGGAAGGGAGAGTCACACAGAGGGAGGTTAGGTATGCACTTGGTCCCAGCCCTGCTCTGTTGCAACAAGAGAGAGCTGAACTCTAGGTGTCCATGTGATGTATGTCAGTCATATCACTGTGACACATCCCTAGTGCAGACAGTGTAGGGCAAAGGCTGTTTTACCTCATGGTTTCAGAACTTTCAGTCAACAGGCCTTGAGCTTGTCTATTTTTTTAAAAATATTAACAGGCGAATACTATGGCAGCAGGTATGTGGGTCAGTTATTCACTTCAGGAAAGAAGAGAAGTGGAAGATAAAGGCAGGTGTGTAGGGACGGGAGGGAGAGGAACACCTCAGTGACCTCTTCACCCAGTTACATCCTGTATCCTAAAGTTCCAGAACTTCCCAGAACAGTGCCAACAGCTGAATGTCGTTTTTAATACATAAGCATTTTGGGGACATACTTCATATCTGAATCATAATGCGGTATCTGCTGTCATACAATGCCATTATCCTCCTCTAAGCCTGCTCCCCCTTAATCCTGGGAATCTAAAGTCTTCCTGTTAGGCTAGTGAGATGGCTCGGTAATTAATGGTGCCCGATGCTAAGGCTGACAACTCACATTTGATCCCCAGAATACACATGATGGAGGGAGAGAGCTGACTTTCAGGGTGGTTCTCGAATAACTTCTGCGTGTACATCCCTCCCTGTCCTGCCTGCAAAGTCAATAAAGTGTGATGCAACTCATTATTGAGAAAATCAAGTCCTACTCCTCAAATTCTTTGAAAGTGGATGTTTTCCCCCCATGAGTGGTGAGCATCCGTTTTCCATATGCAGAATAATGACATGGGGACTCAAGCTGCTTCTTACCCAACCAACAAGTAGCTTTAGTTTTGCTGGCATACTCATGTTTATGGCCACGCCCAGAGATTCCATCTGTCACCAAGCTCCAGAGTATCTTTGTGTACTTACTCCTTGTTGGAACTGGGTTTTCTCTGGTCAGCTGAATCATTTGCCGCCCGTCTATTAACTTGACAATTTGCAAATTTTGGTTACTGTTTTCTTCATCGTATTAATTTTTTTCTTTATGAATCTTTATCATAACACAAAACGTATCATTTTCATCTTGTGGGGGAATTCAGGAGAGAATGGAATTAATATGTGTGTCCAGCTACTGCTGTTTTACTTGGACATCTCCATTTTATTTACTGAAACGAAATGCTGTAAAACTATTTTATTAAGGCAGTTCCCTCATTCTGGACTGACCGACTTAGAAAACAGCCATCAATAAAAGACATTGCCTTTGTCACAATGCTTGCAGTTTGAACAGACAGCATTGAATAATTATGGAAATACACTTTGATGGGCTCTGTGAAGGAAAAAGTTTCTGATGAGGAACATGAATATTTACAGTATAGATTCTACTAGAATCTTCCAAAGGGCCATCCTCATTATTGGAGAAACGTTTTAGTATAACTGCCACAGTGCCGAGGACACCAGCTGTTAACAGTGACTCCATTAACCACCAAGAGACTGCACAGTCTAGTAGCAAAAGATAGAATTAAATGGAGCTGGAGTCACATTTCAGAATGCCCTGGCAAGATAAAGCTGCTGGCACTAAATAAGTACCCTCATCATGACTGTGTCATCAACTGGACACTTGCTAAGAGACAATGAATTGCTTTATTCTTTTTTTGAATGTGTATGTGTGTATGTTTGTGTGTATATATATATATATATATATATATATATATATATATATGTTTGTGTGTATATATATATATATATACACACACACATATGTGTATATGTGTATATATATATGTGTGTGTGTGTGTGTGTGTGTGTGTGTGTGTGTGTGTGCGCGCGCGCACGCGCGCACATTTTTGCGTGTTATGTGTGCCACAGAGTAGCTGTGGAGGTCAGATGACAACTTCAGGTTGGTCCTTACCTTCTACCGTATTTGAAACAGGACCTCTTGTTTCGTGGTACCACTGTACACATCACACTAGCCACCTGTGAGCTTTTGGGGTGTCCCAGCTTGGCTTCCCATCTCGTCTCAGCTGCACTGGGGTCACAGAGTGTATGCTACCATGTCCCCAGCTTTCCATGGCTTCTGGGACTATAACTCAGGTTATACTGGCACATGCATTTGCTCACCAAGCCCTCTTCCCAGCCTTTAGCTCTTATTCTTGTATGAACAAACTTTTATCCAATATTTACTGCCTGCATAAACTACAGATACTAGCTGTTAAGAGTTAGCTAATGAACATACCTTGAGTCAAAATGCTTCTTTTTGTTGTTGTTGTTGTTGTTGTTTTTGTTTTGTTTTGTTTTTTTGTTTTTTTGTTTTTTGTTTTTGTTTTTCAAGACAGGATTTCTCTGTGTGGTCTTGGCTGTCTGGAACTCACTCTGTAGACCAGGCTGGCCTCGAACTCAGAAATCTGCCTGCCTCTGCCTCCCAAGTGCTGGGATTAAAGGCGTGTGCCACCACCGCCCTGCCAAAATGCTTCTTAAATGTTCACCAGCATTTTATGTAGTTTGGATGATTTGGAGGGACTAGAGTGATGAATGAATACTACATAAAGATGGAGGTCTTTCTCACCCAACTGTACAGGAGAATTTAATTAATTAATTAACATAAAACATTGTCTTCCCCCTAGTCCTCCCCACAGAGATCCTTCTCCCATCCCACTTCTCCTCTGAGAGGATGGGGTCCCCCTTTACTTTCCCTCCACCCTGGCATATCCAGTCTCTACCAGGATAGGCACATCCTCTCTCACTGGGGCCAGACAAGGCCCTGTTGGAGAATGGATTTCACAGTCAGGCTACAGCTTTAGGGAGAGAATCCGTTCCAGTCATTGGGGGGCCCACAGGGAGACTGAGCTGCACATCTGTTACATATGTGCTGGGGGCCTCGTTCAAGCCCTTCTGTGTTCTTTGGTTGGTGACTCAGTCTCTGAGAGCTCCCAGAGGTCCAGGTTAGCGGGAGAGAGTCTGGCAGCCACCGGCGGCATATCCCACAATCAGTTCAAGGTTCCAGGGTTCCAAAGGCTGGAATCCTTGCGGAGGCGCAGGACACGTGGAGTCTGGTTTTCCAAAGCTTTAATTGTTCATGGCGTGGTGAATGGGTGTAGATGGTATGCGCTTTCCCCCCAAAAGCCAGGCTCCCCTGACTCTTTATAAGGAGGGGAAAAAGGGGAGGGGATAACTTAATTAGCTACACCCCCTGGCCTTTAGATAACTCATTAATATTTTAATCTCTGGAGGTGGAGACCTGCTAATCATGCCCTCTACCTGTGTGCTATGTGACTGAAGGGCGCAGGTTAAATGGAGTTACCTCATCCAAGATCCAATGTTCTCATCTCCTTCAGGGCCTTCAGTCCCTCCCAACTCTTCCAGAAGAGTCTCCACTCTCTGTCCAGTGTTTGGCTGTGGGTATTTGCGTCTGTTTTAGTCAGCTGCTGGCTAGAGTCTCTCCGAGGTCAGTTATGTTAAGCTCCTGTCTGCAAGCATAACAGAGTATCATAAGTATTGTCAAGGACTGATGTTCGCTCATGGGATGGGTTTCAAGTTGAGCTGGTTATTGATTGGCCATTCCTTCAGCTTCTGCTCCATCTTTGTCCCTGTATTTCTTTTAGACAGGACAAATTTTGGGTTGAAAATTTTGTGGGTGGGTTAGTGTTCTTATTCCTCTATTGGGGTTCGTGTACAGGAGAATTTAAACATTTCCTATTTCTACTTAAACAAACAATGCAGACTGGCTTCAGGTTAGTAGGATTTACTGTAAGGAGAGTCACCAGGAAATTCTGCTTTTTATGTTGTAGATAGAAGATGGGTGGGTGGGTGGGGGGAAGAACAGTTCCAAGCTGGAGGTTGTCCGTCACCTCACAGTTCCCACATAGAGACCACACATGTCCTTGTTTGGTTTTTCTGCTCTCAACCTCTTGAAGTTGTGGATTTAAATCCATAGACTAGACGGATGGGCCGGTGAGATGGCTCAGCAGGCACATGTACTTGTCGCCAAGCTTGGTGACCTAAGTTAGAGTCCCTAAAAGCTGTGTGGAGGAAGGAGGCATGAAACTTTCAAAAGCTGTCTTCTAACACTGCCATGTGCACTATGGCATGCCCTGGCCACCATCCCCCAGTAAACAAATAAATGTTAAAAAAAAAAAAACAATTAAAATCATAGAGCGTCAATGGAAAGTAGCGTAGGCATCACCAGATTCAACACCCATTCAGCTACTGAGACTTAGCATTTTTATTAGATCCATGTTTTTCAATAAAATCACCGCCTTAGCATACCTTTTTTTCTACATTAACCACTGTGTATTTTTTAGCATGGTATGGCCATTGGTAGGACCGGTGTCTGAGCCGTATCTGATTCTGGTTCCACTCATTTCTTTTTCTCTTGACAATACTTATTTAGCTACTGTTTTATTCTATATGTGCCTATGGTCCTTGACTGATTGCTGTGCCCCAAGTAACAGAAGGACAGACATGGAGGTAGTCTAACCATTGTGTTTAAAAGTGACTAATATGGCTGTCAGTCTAGTTTGGAGTGGAGCTGGATTTTGATTTTGTGTTTTTAACTCCTTCCTCCAGTGTGCTTTTTAGTTTGTTTGTTTTTTTGGGGGGTGTGTGCTAGAACTTTATTCAAAGTGCAATGAAACTTGTTAGGAACTTAAAAGATAGGGAAAACTAAACACCTCCCCATCAACCCCAAGAACAAGCACAAGGAGATCTCTTTCTAGATACTGTGATGAGAAAGGTACATCTTGACTTTCTTGGTAGTAACACTGGGCTCAACCTCCAAGGTGATGGTCTTGCCTGTCAGGGTCTTCACAAAGACCTTCATCCCACCTCTGAGGCGAAGGACCAGGTGCAGGGTAGACTCTTCTGGATGTTGTAGTCTGACAGGGTGCAGCCATCTTCCAGCTGCTTGCCTGCAAATATGAGCCCTCCTTGTCTTGGATCTTTGCCTTGACATTCTCAATGGTGTCACCCCAAGAACAAGCACAAGGAGAGCTCTTTCTAGATACTGTGATGAGAAAGATACGTCTATCTTCCTGCTTGACTTTCTTGGTGCTAAACACTGGGCTCGACCTCCAGGGTGATGGTCTTAACAGTTAAGATTTTCACAAAGATCTGCATTGTCAGTGGTGGTGGCAGCAGTCCTCACAAAAGAGACGGAACTTGTAGTCTCAATGGAACTAACTCCCCTCTGGGCTTTGTACATATCAGAAAAGTGCTCTGCTATTGAGCTGTTGCCCCAGACCTTTGTTGCTTGCTTTTAAATCTCCTTAGGCTGTAACGGTTTTCCTCCTGCCATGTGGTAGGCTTCTGTTGTGGATTATGATGTGGCAGGCTCATGGTGGGATGTGCTAGGTTCTTTGTCTTGAAAGCCTCGGACTCAGGAAAGCTCTGATTTCCTGCATCTAGAGGTAAAGCTGTGTAGATTTTTCTGATTCTGTTTCCTATGGTAGTCAGACTATACTTTGTATTTCTGCATGGTTTTGGTGTGAGAATTCAGTGTCCCTCACCAATGGCAAGTGACCTTTAATAGCATTGTAGCCTGCTAGTCACAAAATGGTTTCTAGGTTTCCCTCAACCATTAGTAAGATAATTTTTTTTTCTTGCATGAAAGTAGAAGGATTTTTTTTTCTGTTTCCTTAGTGGCTCAAGATGGTTTTCTTTATGAAAAAAGAATCTGGGATCTTTTTTTTTCTTTGTTTTTGTTTTTGTTTTGTTGAGACAGGGTTTCTCTGTGTAGTCCTGGCTGTCCTGGAACTCACTCTGTAGACCAGGCTGGCCTCGAACTCAGAAATCCGCCTGCCTCTACCTCCCAAGTGCTGGGATTAAAATCTGGGATCTTGAATGTCCACCACTCTTATACTCTACCAAAGAGGGAGAGAGACCCTTTGTGTTTTCTGTCCCACCTTTCTTTCTTCTAGGGTGTTTAATGGAAGTCCATAGAGAAGAATATTTGAACTTTATTTGCACTTGGGCCTCCAAGCACACCGATAAAGCAGATGATTCTTGACCTTTAGGAATCTGTGGAAAAATTTGGCTGATTTCTTGTGACTTCTTTGTGTGGCAGCTACCTCTTTCCTGCTTAATGCCCAGAGTCACAGTTCATGTGCCTGTCATTCCTGGGAGGCTGTTCTTACTCTTTGCAATTCAGTTCCCTAAAGACTGTGGAAAAGTTAAGAATCTTCAGAATCTTTTAAGAATCTTAAGCTAAGACTCTTCAGAATCTTTACTCTTTGTTAGCTGAGGAACCCCATTCTCTTTGGAAGCAGAATCTTTTAAAAATCACGCTTTAGAAACAGCTGGATTTCTACTCAAGTTCACAACTGGAAGGAGATGCAGAAACTTAGTTATTTCTAAAAATGCCATAGCCGTTTCATCAAACACACTTCAGATCACGTTGTAAAATATTTTTTGGTAGAACCTTAGATTGAAAACAGTGCATTTCATACATTTCTTTTCTCTGTAGTGTCACCCTCAGATGAAACTTAACACTACACCATTCAGTGGCCCCTTCTCTTGAGTGTCAGAAAATTGCTCTCATTACTGACGGCCTCATATAAACATCTATGCAAGGCCATGGTTGAGGAAGACCCTCAAAGTTATGTGGCCAGTACAGTTACTAGCTGGCTGCTGATTCAAATTGTACAGGTTGTCTGCAGCATGTTTCCAGTGTGGGTGATTTCATTAGTTTTTAAAGACAGCTTAGTCTAGTCTTCATCAGTTTTGACAGTTGTGTGGTGTTTTGCATGCATCCCGTGATTCGCTTTGTGGTCCATTCTTAGCTATGTGCCACTGGTTCTTCCAGTGCTGAGAAGTTGAACCAGTGTCTGTGGTTATCACCTTGGCATCTTTTTAACAGCATCTAGTAGCTCCTGCTCCAGGTATACCCCAATACAGTTCCTGGCCAAAGAGACCCTTGGTATTCTCCAACATAGTGCCTGGTCACAGCTACCTCAGGTGTACCCCAACAAAATGCTTGGCCAAAGCAACTCCAAGTGTACCCAACACAATGCCTGGTTAAAGTAAGCCCAAGTGGACTCCTAACACAGTGCCTGGTCAAACGATCCCAAGTGTACTCCAATACAATAGCTAGGAAAAGCAATCCCAATTTTGAATCTTCTTCTGGTCTTTTGAACTTTGTATTGCTATTGCATCTCCCAGATATTAAGTCTGAGCATTTCTTCAGGGTCTGCACCTTGTTTCTCTGTGTTCAGAAACGTCTTGGTAAAAAACTCTTGTGGTATTATAATGGTAGACTAAGACTTAGGGAAGTGGAAGAGGGGGCTGGTTGTCACAAAGACAGCATAACAACTTATAATAATTTTTTATTGTTGGATTACCTTTTCTCTGAAATTCTCACTGTTAGTTTTTGCCGATTGCTTACGTCTTCTTTGAAGAGTTCATGTACTCATGATCAGTCTTGATTGTTAACCCGGCAGTCCTGAGATGCAGAGGAGATCAGTCAAGCACACCTGGGTGTGTTTGTGAGGACATTTCCAGACATGGTTAGATCAGGAGGGCTCTTAATATGATCAATGGCTTAACCCATTTATAGAGTCAAACCTTAACAGACCACTGTAAAGTGGTAGGATCAGGAAACTGGAGCCTAGATGAAAGACATAGGACATACACTGAGGGTGTATCCTAGAGCAGTGGTTCTCAACCTGTGGGTTCTGACACCTTTGGGGGTGTCACGTGTCAAATACTTGTATTACAGTTCATAACAGTAGCGAAATTACAGTTATGAAGTAGCAACAAAGATAATTTTATAGTTGGGGTCACCACAATATGAGGGTCAGAGTATTATGAAGATCTTAGAGGGTGTATCTTTAGCCAGTGAGATGGCTTGGTATAGAAAGATACTTTTACACCTGATAACTTGAGTTTCACCTCTGGAACCCACATGACAGAAGGAAAGTATCAGCGAGTTGTCCTCTGGTTTTTGTAGGAATGCCATGACACACCCTCTCCCCCCTTTAACAAATAAATGAGATGTGATCTAAAATAAAAAGGGCGTCTCTTGCTTGGTTCTTCCTGTCTTCATTCAACTGACAAATGTGTGGGGTATCGTCACTTCTACTCTAGTGTTTATGACATACCTTAGCCAAGTAGAAACTATGAAAACATCAAAAAACTATGAAAACTATGAAAAATTTCCTGGAATTTTAAAGCATTTTGCCATTGCCTTTAAAAATGTTTTTATTGAACAAATTTTTATTAATGGAAGAGTTACAATGAACAGCTGATTTCTGTATACCATTTATCTAGCTTTTCTTAAAGCCACTCTATATTTGTCAACGCTAAAACATTTGCAGTTGATAGCTGCTGGACGAGAGAAAGTCAGTTTCTTTAACTGAGTGATGCTAGTTGTGTTAGCCATACTCCAGGTATGTTAGCCATACTCCAGGTATGTTAGCCATACTCCAGGTATGTATGTTAGCCATACTCCAGGGCAGATGCCCAGAAGTAGTTGGCCAACAAAAATCAGGTTCTATTTAGTTTCTTTCCTAATGTAATATTTTATAGATTATTTGGGAATTTCATATAAAGCACCCTGATCACAGGTGCTTCCGTTTACTCCAAGGTCCAGCCTCCCACCCCTGTGCCTTTACCCCTAAAAAAAAAAAATACATCAAGTCCAATTTGGGTTGTCCGTATACTCATTGGAGTATGAACGATCAAACTCCCAGTCATGAGCCCCTTAAAGATAACTGAGTCCTCCAGGATCTGTTTGTTTTTTATTATTTTTGTGTGCGTGATTTTTTTTTTTTTTTTTGAGAATAGAAAGAGCATGAAGGCCGGGCGTTGGTGGTGCACGCCTTTAATCCCAGCACTTGGGAGGCAGAGGCAGGTGGATTTCTGAGTTCGAGGCCAGCCTGGTCTACAGAGTGAGTTCCAGGACAGCCAGGGCTACACAGAGAAACCCTGTCTCGGAAAAAAAAAAAGAGAGAGAGAGAGAGAGAGAGAGAGAGAGAGAGAGAGAGAGAGAGAAAGAAAGCAAACAAGCAAGCAAGCAAGCAAGCAAGCAAGCATGAAGTTTTCTGGATTTGTAGGGAAATGTGAGAAGGGGAAAGCATATGATCACTTGGTCCCCAGTTGGTGGAACTTTTTGGGAAGGATTAGGAGGTGTGGCCTTATTTGAGGAGGTGTGTCACTGGGGTCAGGTTTTTTGGTTATCAAAAGACTCACACCATTCCCAGTGTGTCCTCTCTGCTTCCTACTTGTGGAAGAGGATGTGAGTTCTTAGCTGTTTCTGTTGCCATAGCTCATCAGACTTTAATCTTCTGAAACTGTAAGTCTAATTAAATGCTTGTTAAAAGCATAAATAGCCTTCATCATGGTATTTTGTCACAGCAATAAAACAGTAACTAACATTACATCAAAATCTCAAGTGCTATGTTCTCACAGTACAAAGGTTTTCTATTCAAAAAAGGATATGGACGTTGGCATAGAGGAGAAAAGTAATTAAATAAGGCAATAAACAGGAAAGGGGAAGCAGACTCTAGAGAGAACTAGGCTGAGTCTTAGGTGTGCTGATATATTGTTTTGGGACAGTACTTAGAATTCGACTTCCCACCTCTGTAAAATATGGTGGTCATATTTATTTCATGTAATTGCCAGGAAAACTTGAGACTGTCTCAGATGCCTAATGGAGTGTCCAGTGCATAGAACAGCCCCCAATAAATGTTGATACTTCCCCCTGTGACACTTCAACCGTGTAACTGCTGAGACTATGGAGGGAAAATATTTGCTTTATAAAAGTATGCTGTGTCCTATGGTTGAACAGCAGGAGCATGGGGACTGCATTTCCTTATCACATATCATAAATTCTTTTTCTCCTTCTCTCCATGCAGGGCTTACCACCCAAACAATGGAAGGCAGACGTTAGCCACCTGTATTGCCCAGAGCCTACCTTGTTCTCCTTCTCATCTCCAGCTTCTCCAGCCCTACGTGGGAGATCGTTGCGAGAGCTGTGGCTACCCAGCTTTCAACAGTCTAAGAAAGAAGCCCAGGCACTGAGGTGGCTGGTCGATAGGAATCAAAATTTTTCATCTGAAGAGTTTTGGGCGCTAGTGTTTAAGGACTGATTTTAAAAGGCACTAGACTGACAGAGTAAGCGTAATTCTCTTGGTGGCCTTAGTATCTGGAGATGGGTATTCCATTGAGTATCCTTTAGGATAGAAAGTAATTGTAACGATTCTCACAAAGAGCCCTGGCAAGTAGTGAATTACTTCTGGGGGTTGCCTCTGTATTTTTATACTCAACAAACAGTAGACTTTTAAAAATGGACATTGGTTGCCTTCAGTCTATGCATTTGGACCCAGGTACTGGCTGTCTTCTGTGGAAACTGACCTAAGGTCCCGTGTTTTCCTTGCTATACATCTAGCTCTGAGTGTGTGATACTCACCTCCCTGTCAGCAGCTCATTGTTCCTTAGCAATTCCAGTGTCTTGAGGCTGGGAATGAATGAACCACATTAGAACTTGGCAGTGAGAGACTCCATCTGTTGTTTTTGGGGATGTGGGTAAGGAAGAAAAGGTCTGTCAAGTTCCTCTGCTCTTCCAGTCCAAAGGACTGGGACACGTGTGTGTCTTCCTTCCTCTCCACACCTGCAAGCCACATCACTAGTCACTAGCCTCGCTTATATCTGCCTCACCTGTGCCCTCCCCCTCGTTTCCCTCTGAAGGGGAATTTTCTATAAAGATGTAACTTCTCCTGGTTTCTCCTTCAGTGAGATGCCACTCATTGTTTCTTATACTACAGAGGCGGGAGAGGAAAAAATGGTCAGTTTCATGGTAGACAGCCATTTGTTTTGATCAGGTTGTGGGATGTGAATGCCCGGGGCTCTCCTCTGGTTTGAAGCTGATGGCTCTTAGAATGATGGATGCAGCCTGTCATGGTAGCAGGCAGGCTGCTGAGGAACATTTCCCAGGTTGCAAGGCTGCCGGAAAAGCTGTATCGTCATCTGGTTCCCTATTGGAGCTCTCTGAAAACAAGGAGGAATCACCACACTGGCTTTCATTCCAGTAAGATAGTAAGGAGACTTCTGGCCCACACCAAAGCCTTTTGATAATGGGTGTGTTGGCTTTTCTGTTCTTTCTGTGGGAAGACGAGCCATTGCTCTCCGGCTGCGGAGGCCAGCCTGTGAGAAATGAGGATTGAAGGCAGCACATTCTTTATTAGCAGTCGGGTCACCTTGCTGGTGGCAGGACCTGTCTGTGGAGAGTTTTTCCTCAATCCCACATCTGTCGTGGAATAAATGTGATCATAGACAAATCTCTCAACCTCCCTGGGACTTGAATTTGTATCTTAAGAAGTGGCTGAGCTTGCCTTTGAAGTTGTAACTTTTTACATTACTTATCCAAGTTTAAGGTGGTTAACTTCACAGGTGCTTTTTACTAAGTGGGAATAAACTGGCATAGATGTGTGTTTTTCAAATGGAATGTATTCTTTGGAAGAAGGAAAGTTATGTATTTTTACATAGTATTGGGAAAGAAGGGCATTCTCTATTATTTTATTTAATAACAACACAGTAAGTGTTTGAAAAGGGGTTGTTGGTGGTGTTGATGTCAGGCCCTAAACTGTATGCTGACAGAAGTGGAATTCTTTCAGAATCCTCAGAAATAGTCTGCCAAAGGATTTATATCTTTGACAGAATAACACAGTAGCTCTACTTTACATAAATGTGTAAACCAAATGCTCAGTGCTTTCATGTGTGTCTCAAATCTCAATAGGTCGAGCAATTCTTAACATATTTTTGAGAACTTCAAATATGTCATGACGTATATGATTCTCCCCCACTCCTCCCAGTGTCCCTGCAGTGTCCACCCCTCTTTTGTCTTTTTTTTAAAAATTGAAAACAGAATCTTCTCTTACACAATACATCCCAACCAGTTTCTCCTCCCTCCACTCCTCCTAGCGCCCCCCTCCAGCTCTCCTCTCCTGCAGATCTACTCGCTCTCATTTTCTCTTCAGAAAAGAGCAGGCCTCCAAGAGACAGCAGCTCAACAGGACAAAACAGGATGCAGGAAGACAAGGCAATAGCCCTAATATTGAGGCTGGACATAAGACATGTATTAGAACACACTAAATCCCGTTAGTGCTGCTCATTAGTGCCTGGGCGAGGGACCATACACTGGTACTTAGGAACACTGTCAGTGGCCACATTCTCAATTGTACATAGCTCCTTTGCAAAGCATGGAGTCTGACGACAATCTGTCCTTCTTCCAGGGTTTGTGGCTGACTTCATCTTTTGGAGGTGTAACTCCAGTGGTGGTGACAGCAATGACGTGTCTAGAAGGCAGTACTTCACAAAGATGTCCCATTTATGGCTGAGTACCTAGCCTTTTATTCTCAGTACTTTTGACCAGTTATATATCCCTAGTGATTGGTAACCTACTGCAAAAAAGTTTCTCTGACTAAGTTTCTGCTCTAGGTATAAACAAAAATTATTTCATAAAAAATTATTTAAAAAATAATTTTTTAAAATTACTTTTTCTAGAATTTCACACATGATACACTGCATTGACATGATTTCCACCCATCTTTCTTTGTCCCCTAACTTCTTCCCCTCCCTCACTTTCAAATTCATGACTTGTTTATAATTAATATTGCAAATATATACACATATATGGCCATATAACCTACTAAGTCCATTAAGAGTTGCTTCTCTGTTCATGAGTTTAGGGTTCACCACTTGATGTTGGATCACCTTGTCAGGAGTCTTGTACCCAAAGAAAACTGGTTCTTTTTTTCTCAGCAGCCACTGATTGCCTATATTTCCTCTTCTAGAGATGAGCCCTTATGTAATTTCACCTATTTCCGGTGACATGTTGACTGGCCTGGACATTATGAGGTCTTGTTTAGGCAACCGGTCTGTTGAGATTTTTGTAGACACAACTCTGCTGTCATGTCTAGAAGACATCTTGTACCAGGTGTCATGGTCTTCTGGATCTTACTATCTTTGTTTTCTTTCATTCTCTCTCTCATTCTTTCTTTAAAGTATTATTTATTTTATGTATATGAGCATACCATCTCTGTCTTCAGACACACCACTCAAGGGCATTAGATCTCATTACAGATGGTTGTGAGCCACTATGTGGTCGATGGAAATTGAACTCAGGACCTCTGGAAGAACAGGCAGTGCTCTTAACCACTCAGCCATATCTCCAGCCCCTGTTTTCTTTTTTTAATTGAAAAATTTTTTTTATACAATTCATTCTGATTTCCCCTCCCCCCTCCCAGATCCTCCTCACCTCCTCACTCACCTAGTTCTATGACTTTTCTTGCTCTAGAACAAATACAAACAAACAGATTTAAAAAAACAAGAAACACCCCTGAAAAACCTCACAATTGAATGCAAAATATGCAAGTAAAAGACCAATAAGACTAAAAAAGCATAAACAAAACAAAAATGAGTAAAAAAAAAAGTCTACAAAAAATGTCATTGAGTTTATTTTGTGTTGGCCAGCTACTCTTGGGCATGGGGTCTACCCTGAAGTGTGGTTAATACACCCAGTGAGACTGTATTAGCGAAAGCTAATTTTTCCTTTGCCGGCAGTTATAATTTGCACATAGCTTCTTGGTTAGGGGTGGGAGCCCATGTACACTTCCCCTGCTTGGTGCTTGGACTTCATCTGTCTTAAATCTGTGCAGGTGCTGTACGTGTTGCCACAGTCTCTGTGCATTCGTATGTGCATCAGTCCTGCTCTGTCTGGAAGTCATCCTAGCATGGAGCTGGGAAGGATTCTTGAGCCCTGACCAGCAACTAAGGAACTGTGGACAGTCGTTGTCTTCTAGGGAAGGAAGAGTAATTTTTCTTTAAAGTTGTGGCTCCTGGTAGGTAAGCCATGCTCTTGTAGATCATGCAACACCCAGGACTATATGGATAGCATTAATTGGACTCAGGGCTATTAAAAAAAAGAGGACATGACATTGTGGGTACAGGAGGTTGGGTGTATCTGGGAAGAAGTAGGGGAAGAGTGCATGAATATTCTCAAAATATGTTGTATGAGGTTCTCAAAGAATTAATAAAAATATTTTAAGAGAGTACATTTCAATGAAAATAAATGAGGCATTGTGGGACTCTACGTACCCACAGATTTGAGACTTCCATGCTTTGAGACGTTTTTGTTACTTTGCATCTGCTGCTTCTTTTATTGGGTGTTCCTTCGTACGATACCTTCCTGCTTCCGACAATCACTGTTACAGAGTGAGAAGTGTCTCCTAATCTCACAGGCCTCCTGTCTTCAAGTAGAACTTGCACTCTAAATGCTTTAGTTCACTTCCCCCATGTTTGTCTTATCACACCACGCTTCTCTTTACCCCACTCTCTGAGAACTGCTTCAAGGGGACACCAGAAGTAATGCCAATGCAATATTCATGTTAGTGACTTAGTGGATTTCAGTGGGGTTATTTACAAGGATGAAGTTTCTGAGCAGTACAAAAAGGTGAACAGAAAACCCACCAGAACTTTTATAAAGATGACGACTAATGTTCGTCAATAGTCTGCATGTCTGCACTTGAAAATGGAGACAGCTTTGACATTTGGTCACACAACAAATCTAAAGTTTCAGAGACTATATGCTTACTGGCTTAAGGACGAGTTTCTAGTAGCTAGAACATCAGTTAGGGCCATTATTGTTGTTAGTAACTGGATGGAAGGTAGGTTGCTTGGAAGAAAAGTGAAAATGAGTGTCTTCCCCCTCCCCCATTCGTACATTATGTATCACGCATACGAAAGCAAGATCAGTGTCTGCAGAACACTGAATCCAGCATAGAACAAAACTGAACTTGAAAAGCCTCACATGATATTACATATTTTTTAAGGCCTTTACAACACAGTTCCTGCTAAAGATAGTCAGGGATCTCTTCTAGCCTTTTCTTTTCCCAGTTCCAGGACACTTAACTCACTGTAGGTACTTGTACAGCACTACCCCACTTCTGATACCAAGTTTTACCTTGGTCTCGGTCTCTCTCTCTCTCTCTCTCTCTCTCTCTCTCTCTCTCTCTAAAAATATATTATCATAGACTTGGAGACTTACAAATAACAAAAGTTTACTTCTTATGTTTTTGGAGGCTGGGAAATCTGAGCTTAAGGTGCCAATAGATTTGGAGTCCAGTCAGGGGCTTCTTGGTTCACAGATGGTAGTCTTCTTGCTGTGACTCACACAAAAGTAGGTGAATGAATTCTCTGAGGTTTATTTTATAACGCAGATGCCCTATTTACTTCTCAAAGGCTCTACCACTCTATATGTGGGTGTTTTGTTTTGTTTTGTTTTTTAAACAGGGTCTCACTATGTATCCCTGGCTGGCCTGGAACTTTTTTTGTAAATGTGGCTGTCCTCAGACTCACAGATCTGCTGTTCTCTGAATTCCAAGTGCTAAGATTAAACGTATTCAGCACCACGTGTGGCAAATGGCAAATATTTGCTATTCAAATTTTAGCATATTCAGTCCATAGCACCAGTGTAGGAGTAAGTTGGTCACCCTAGAGCAAGATGGGCACAATTTTGCATAACTAATTGTCTTGGAGTGTTCAGAGTATAGCGTGGAAGTTCAAACAAAAACAATGATAAGTTTTGTTTCAGAAAACTTGGCAGCCTTGAATATTTTATAAAGCATCCTTACTGTCCTTTAACTTTTTAAAAACAATTTATTAGTGAATATTTTTATTGCATATTATATTATCAATATATATACATATATGTTTATATGTACATATACTATGTGTATATATAATATATATTTTAATACATAATATATAAATCACACACACAGACACACACACACACACACACACACACACACACACATATATATATATATGATAACTGGAAATCTTGGGGAAAATTCAGGGGATATAGAATTATGCCCTATAATACTGGAATAAGAAAAATATAGCCTGAGTTACAATGTATTATATTATCTTAAGTTATTTGTTCTTTCTCCCTATTCTACCATATGCCTCCTGTACTAGCTGACCTCCTTGTGAGACAGCTGTGATGATTAAATGAGCAAATGTTCATGCTTTACATTTTACATAAGTGTTGGTGACCATAGCTATCACTCTCTTATTTTTGAAGACTGTGATTGAGATTTGTCTAGTAGGACAGATTGGTGAATGATAGATTAGGGGGATGCCCGTTTGTTCTTGTTTGTTACTTCATCTGTATTTATTGAATTGTTGTGAACTAGGCATTGTGATGGGCAATGTAATGATGTAAGATGTGAGCGAGAGAAGGTGAAGGATTCTGGGGAGGGCTTTGTGACTTCATTAAAACCAGGGACCAGGAGGCTGAAGAGATGGCTCGGTGATTGAGAGTATATACCTTACATAGCACCCATGTTTGGCAGCTAGTAAATCCAGCTCCAGGGAATCTAATGCCCAATCCTGGACTGCAAGGATACCTTCACCCATTCATCCCCTTTCGACACTCTCCCTTTCCTGTTCCCTCTCCTTCCTTTGCTCCCTACAATGTCCATAAAATAAATCATAAAAAACCAAAAAGGTATGAAGGAATACCCAGAGTATTCATAGTTATCCTTGTGGGACTTTTGATATGTTTGCACACAGCTTCAAACAGCAGAATGACTCTGGAATGGTCCCATGATAGGAAGGGACAAACCCTATAAAACTGCCTGTTTGATTGATGAATCAGTTTAGACCTGAAATCCAGGGAGGATTTTTTTGTTGCCTTCCCATTACTCTGTCTTGAATCTTGGAACCAGGCCATATAATGGACTTGGACTGAGAAAGGATAGAAATGACTAGGTCTGTAGATTTAGATCCCAGTTATTCATTCACAGAAGATCAATGAGGAGAAAGAAGAGAAGGGAAACCTGATAAATCTTCTGCAAACAGACCTGCCCTTTCCTGTGCTCCATGTGGTGTGGATGTGGGGCTACAGGGATAACACACAGGAGTGAGCTTTTGTACAGTAGTGACTTCTCTACCTGTGACTTTGGCCCATCACTTTCCCAGGCTCACATGCATTGACTTAGAACCTTAGTAGGGCTGGAGATAGGGCTGATTGAGGAGCTGGGGAAGGGGCTGCAGTATGGGCTGCAGCAGAGGTGACTCCCTAGGATTTTATCCTCTCAGTGCATTGGGATGAACAGCCTGATTGTCATCAGTCCAAGGTGAAGCCATATCTGAGCAGTTAGAACAAGAGAGACCTTTATCTGTCTTCATGGGTTTCTTGTCTGTCCTCCATTGTTCCTTCATACTCCTTGGAGCAGTGATCTGGGAGATTCCTTTAGTCTGTTCCACTGAAGTTTCTGAAGTGAGTCAGAACTGGACAGTGATGAATGCATCTAAGGACATATGTCCTCTGTGCTTCTTATGAACCCCACATCATTCAATCAGGAACATGAGAAGACATTCTACAACCAGCCTATACAGGCTGTTAATTTTTAATAATGATTGAGGTGATCACGAGACCATCGCTGTAGCTGATGTGGGTATTAATGGTTTTGAGACTGGCCATATTCCAAGAGCCTTTGAGATGAACTTAAGTTGTATCTCAAAAACACAGAGTAAACTCCGATGAATCTACTCAAAGGAGGGGTGAAAGGACAATACTATGAAAGAATGCTCATGATAAAGCAATAAAAATGATTGATTAAATCACTGTGTGCCTTTTTATTCTGTGTGACGATAGTAGTCTAGGTAACAGAAATTATGGGATGGATATATAAATTATGGGATATATATATATATACATATATATATTTAATATGTAAAGAATTTAATAAGTTAGGGTACCTTAAAATAGTAAAAACAAGGTTGAGGAACACACCTAACAGAAACCTCAGGCCTCCACATCCATGTGAACACATGTCCCTACACACCTGCATGCACACATGCACAGACCCACATGAGCAGGTACACATACGACATCCATAGATTTCACATTAAAGCATATACTTTGTATTTTACAAAGTATAGCAGCCACTGGAGGGCAAGTCCTGTGTGATGGGATTGGGAGCAGAGTGCACATGCTTTCCCAAGAACATCATGTTTACCCAAAGCAGACCGTCTGAAAAGCTACACAAATGCAACCTTGAGGTTCTTGTCAGTTATTTTCCTAAAAACAAAGGGAGCCCCTCACTTTAAAAGACTAATAGAATTGGTTGTCAGTGATTAAAAATGAAACAGCCTTCGAGTGAAAATGGAAGCTTTGGAAAGAGAGTATCTACTTGCATTGAACCTGATAACTGCCCGGCACAGACTCTCCTGAGGAGACCAGAGAGGGAATATGAACGAATGTTGTGTTTGACACAGAAGGAAATGGAGGATAATGGTACAGGGTGAGGTGGTCTTATTCTGTGTTGCTTTTTATAATTCTGAAGAGTGGAGAGAGAATATATGGTGAGGGTTTATTTTAGTTTAGTTTTGTATTTTACTTGAAGCGTTCCTTAGGTGAAGTTTCGGAAATACTGATAGAAGAGTGAGGCCTGATGGCTCTAGCTTCAGTGCTCTGTGGACTGAGGCAGGAGGATCACAAGTCTGAGAGCAACTGAGGAGATCCTGTCTCTAAAAACAATCACATAACTAAGACAAATATTGATTATTTGAAAATGAGAGTAAGATAAGTAACAGTTAATGTGGTCAAGGAAAATCAGGCTGTTTTATATTTGGGAAACAAGAAAAATATAAATTAAGGAATAAGAAAAAATATGTATATGAATTAAAACAAGAAAATAATTATTGTTTGGATCAAACATCCCAGAACTTATTAATATATTTAATAAAACTTTATTGAGCGTGCAAGAGTGAGCCTAATTGATGCAAACCATGTTACCATGGCGTTCTTCATTCTAGTAGGGGATGACAAATTAAAATGCTTCAGCAGAACATAAAACACTCAAGGAAGCTTTTATATCTTTTTGTAAGAGCCCGGTGAGATGAAACTTACCTCTGGGCCCCTACTACTCCATGTGAAATGTGATATGAGTGTGCAGTATTTATGGAGTATATTAAATGGGCTGTATTCATAACAAGATTCACTCAAAGCACTAAAGAGTTCAGTTTTGCCCCAACCACGGAGCCTGCATGGGACTGACCCAGCCCTCTGCACGTGTTAGAGTTGTGCAGCTTGGTTTACTTGTGGAACTCCTAATCGTTGGAGCAAGGGCTGCCTCTGACTCTGTTTCCTGCCTCCTTTGGGACCCTTTCCTCCTACTGGGTCGCCTCCTCCAGCCTTAATAGGAGAGAAGGTACCTAGTCTTGCTGCAACTTGATATGCTATGGCTGGTTGATATCCACAGTAGGCCTGCATTTCTGAAGACAAATGGAGTGAGTGGAAGCAACAGAGGGGAAGAGGGTGGGGAAGAACGGGGAGGAAGTGTGGTTGGGAAAGTTGAAGAAAAAAAAAAAAAGGACACATGCTCCCATCCCTAACCCAGAGCCCAGAGACAACCCCCACTTGGTAAGCATTTGTAATGAAAATTTAGCATTCTCCAAGGGAGTCTCACTGGGGAAGCAAACTATTATTCAGAGTAGACTGCATGCCCAGCAGTAGATGGCAACAAAATTAACAGCATCACTGGAGCCTCCTTGTCTCATGATGTCATGTCAGACTGTTTTCTAATTTTATCTATCTATCTATCTATCTATCTATCTATCTATCTATCTATCTACCCATCATTTTTATGGGATTCTTGAGTGTGTGACTTTTGGGGGCATCCTTTTTCTTCTGTTTGTTTTTTTCTATTCCAATGTATTAGTTTTTATTCTATCCTATTCTATTTTATTATTATACCATAGGAACCTGCTTGTTTTCTGCTTGATTCTTTTCTATGATAGGGTCTCATGTAGCCCAGGCTGGCCTTGAGCTGGTCATCATCTCTCAAGTAGTGATTTTATGCAGTGCTGAGGATTGAACCTGGGTCTTCATGGTTGCTAGGTAAGTGTTCTCCCCACTGAGCCACACACTCAGCCCTGAAACCTACTTGTTTTCTAAGGAGAGATAGAGATGGTGTGGATCCAGATGGGAGGGGAAGTGGGGAGGAACTAGGAGGGGTAGAGGGAGAGAAACCACAACCAGGATATATTACGTGAGAAAAATAAAGCTATTTTCAATAAAAGGTGTTCAGCTCTGCAGTTGGTATGTCTAGAAGCAATCATTTGTATAGAAAGGTCTGAATGAGTCAGTGCTTACTTAACAAGAGCATCTCTAAAGGGTGAAGTTTTATCTTACGGGCTGCGTTCAATCATCATCTACCCATGTACATAGGCTGGACAGCTGCTTGCTTCCATGGGCTTGCCACTGTTATATCCAACCCACCCCCAAGAAAAATCTCAGTCCTTGTCAGAGGATATCCAACTCCTTGGAAACAGGAAAAAAACACTGAAGTTAAAAAAAAAATAAAAGGAAAAAGAGATAGAAGAATAAAGAAAAAATCCAAGGTTCACAGAGAAACATAATATTACCTGTGACAGCAAATGATTGATGCCAATTAAAATGGGGATTTCTAGCAAACATCTTCCAATTTTCTCTTTGTAAAGCAATAATAACCAAGAGCTAATAGTTGTGTAAAGTTATTAGATTATTGGAAGAGTTATGAAAGAGAGTTTTGATATAAAAAAAGATAGATATTCATATTAAAAGATGGGACTTTATTGTTTTCCACGATGAACAGAGGCCTAGTAAGGTCCCAAACCCCACTTTTCCTGAGCCAGAACCTTCTCCTCCTCAAGCACTGACATTCCTGGTTTGTGGGCCTTTGAACCCAGGCTTGGAATTCCCCTGCCACCCCCGCAACCTGCCCTTTTCAGTTCTTGTATAATTCTTGGACCAGGAATTATACTCAGAGCCTCCCTTTTTCTCCAGCTGCAGAGTATGCAGAGGGACTTCTTGGCAACTATAATCACATGAGCCAAGTCCCTCAATAAATATCACGACATTTGTCTAAGTCTATCTATATGCCTGTCTTTTTGGAAGCTATATCAATATCATCTATATTTACTTCTTATTGGGTCTTTCCAAAATTCATGTTTGAAAGACAAATATCCCCAAATAAACTTTACCAAACAGATGTTCCTTGAATTAGTTCATAATAACATTTGTAAGTTAAACATGCCTCCTGTCCATCTAGAGTGCTGAATTCCATCTCAGCCAAAGAGTACCCTGTGAAGTGTTCTCGTTTCCCTCAGGATCCTGCGGCCTCGCTGGAGTCTGACCTGCCGCCGCCACCAGACCTCACTAGAGAGTCTCAGATTGCATGACCCCAGTGTGGGAAGAGATTAACATCCAAAATTGGAAGTACAGTCCCATAAATGTGTATTACTTTCATAACATCATGAAGTTGAAAGTACTGTAAGTTGAGCCATCATATGTCTGGGCCCATCTGTTATAAAAAGATTCTCAATTTTTCCCAAACTCTGGAAGACTAGCAGCATGGAACAGACAAGTACGAAAAACGTAGAGAAAGTTATCGAAGCCCATTCTAGGGTGATAGAGTAGTTAAGCTGTTGGGGCAGATTGCTCAGTAGAGCTGATATACAGATAGTTCCAGAAAGAAAGGCTTCCTGTGTTAACCCCCCTCCCCCGCCCCCGCTCCCAGCCTCCCCTCCCGACAAAGCCTAAAATTCCCCAGATAGGAAATACGATGTTGCAAACTTTGAGCTTTGGGGACAGACGCATAACAGGCACAAATTTCAATGCTCTAAAAAGTGCTCTGTGAGCCTTTCTTTGGCTTCTGAAAACATGTTGCTGAGCCAAGCTACCATACCTAGCTCTCAATATAACGCGGGAGGCTAAGGTAACTTCAGCCCTGCCACCTGTCACTGCCAACTTCGGTTTGAGCTACTCAACCATCACACCCGCAGCGGCACCCAGCATCCCCCGCTCCTCACTCCCCCTCATCGAGGTTGCACAATCCTGCAGTGAACTGGAGGGCCATTCGTAGGAGGTGGAGAACAACAAGGAAATGAGCCTGGTGATCTGGTATGGACCAGAATCTGTTCGGGCTGCAGTGAGAAGGGCCTTGCTGTAGAACTCTGTTAAATGGTGATCTCATCTCTGGCAGCCTCTGCAGTGACCTTGGAAAAGACTTTTTAGTCTGTGTCAACTTGATCAGAACCTCTAGACGAAACATGCAAGTTCAGCCAAACCATGTGTTCAATGTTTGTTTGACAGTCTTCACTGCACTGGGAAATCTCAAAAGAGTTCTACCTACCCTCATTGTCTTCTTTTCTGTCATCGGCACAAACATATTTGGGGGTGGAGGGGAAACATTTGACAATGTAAGCACAATATGCTATTATATGGCTGTTTGGGATTTGAACAGATTTGTAAATGGCCTGAAAGTGATGCTAAGGACCAGAGGCCTGAATGTGTCTCCCAGAGTTGACAAGTTACTTGAAATATTCTCTTACCCATTGCTTTGCCGTGAAACTGAACTTGGGCTCTCTTGAGTTTACATATTTCTTTCAGGCTCTGCCCACTGGGATAATTGATTAATTTAAAATAGCCATGGCTTGTTTGCAACTGTTATGTGGGAGGGTAGCATAGTCTAGGCTAATCTAAAATGAGAATGGCTGGGAATGAGTGTCAGCTACTCTAGTCATCTAGGCATGGACTCCCATCAGTCAAAGTCTGCGTGGGCAATTATCCCAGAAAGAAAGCAGTAACAAGCTGCTCTTCCCAATGGGGGATTTCACTGTCCATTTGGGTCCCTATGTTTACTGACTTTCAAAGAAACCATGGCAACCGTAGTTGTCTCTGTGTCCTCTCCCCAAAATGTTTCTGGTTCCATCTGTTAGCTATTCACTGATAAAATCTATTTTTCTTTCTCCTCTTTTCATTGTAAACAGAAGGAAAGTTATGAGTTACTTTAAAAAAAATAAAATTCAATTGTACTTGACTTGGTAAATTTTTGAATAGGGAATGGCTCACAGAGAGATGGCTCAGCGGGTAAAGGAACTTGCTGCAGTCTGATGACCTGAGTTCAGTCACTAAATGGTGGAAGAAGAGAACTTATTCTTACAAGCTGTCCTCCAACATACATGACTGTGCCTTGTCACACAGTTGCATGCAACGCACGCATGCGCATGTGTACACACACACACACACACACACACACACACACACACACACACAAATACATGTAATAAGTGTTGAAAAATATATAGCATCTTCATACTTTGTCTTCATTAATTTCTGACTGTGTAGCAGGAGCTAGCCTTGACCTGCTGCCACCTCCCAGTTCTGGGATTATTGGGTCACTATACTTGGACCCTCTTTCTTAATCTTTACTGACATATGAAAACGGTCACTTGTTTGCTTTGTCAGAAAGTTCTTGTGCAATGTTGAGCGATGTATCATCACAGAGCAAGGACGCACCCATCTCCACACCACGTACTTAGTACCCTTTGTCACCAAGGATCCCACCCTGAATTTCAAGGAGCATGTGAAAACACAGGATCTTGAAAACAGATATTGTCACATTGGGCCATTTCAGATGGACTTAACAGATACAGACATATCTCAAGCTTACAACGTCCCACAGGTAATATGCAGGGCCCTTGTTTAAAAGGCAGAGGATGAGTAGCTGGCAAGACTATTTCCCTGGGAATTGCCTGTGGCCACAATACTCCTTGCATTTCTCCGGCATGAGGGGTCTTTAGAGTAGATGCACTTTTCACACTGATCATTCCTTCCTACAAACTTTCCCTAGTTGTACATACCCAGCTTAGGCTCAGCCTTCCAAGGTCATATCCATACAGCTCTGGTTCCTGGCTCAGATGAATTTCCTATCTAGTGTTTTCTCCAAATGGAGGTAAACTATAATCTGCCCACTGCAGATCTTCTCTCCTCAGCAACCCCTCCCTCCCCACCTTGAATCAAACATGCTTTATTTGATCATGATGGAAACTGTCATATCTGTCCTTGACTTTCCATGTGTGCATCTTCTCAGTGTGTCTCCAGGTTCTGGCAATGCAAAGAAATTACATGTTGTCTGGACTCTCTCTATTGTCTTCATACCTCTGCACTTTGTTCAAACTGATTTCGTTTGCTGAGATTACTAGCTAAACCCTGCAAGACTCAGATATAACTATGTTCTCAGTGAAGTCTGTCCTAATAGACTCAGAAGAAGTCAGTTTCTCCCTCACCCCACCTTCCTCTCTTGGCAGGATCTCATAAACAGACAGAGCTTTCATTGATTATGTAGCAGAAGATGACCTTAAACTTCTGATCCTCCTGCCTCCACCTCCTTCTGAGTTCTAAGATTAAGGGTACTCAGTTTCCCATCTTTCCATCACAGATTGTGTGTATGTGTGTTTCTTGTGCAATCACCAGGCTATACTCCAACACGGAATGGAGAGAGCAGTGTCTGCCATTCCCCAAGTGGTCTCACCAGGTAACTGGGCAAGTTAATGTACACACACTTACTTGTGTGTACATGCACATACCTATGAGCTGAAACAACACATACACTGACTTTTGGGCAGAATTCTAAATTCCAATACAGGGATTGGAGTGGAACAGTGTGTTTATTGTCCCTAGTGTTTTGGATTATGTACCATCTACAATATCATATGAATGGTCCATAGAGCTTTGCTAAACTATCACATGCTTTTCCTGTTATTGCGCCATGTGTTGGTCTAGTACGCTCTCGGCACCAGCAGCCTATAGAAGGATTCACATTGTTTTAAGCATCTGTTTACCTGTTTGTCTCCTCCAGACTAAGTTCCTTGGAGATCAAGTGTTACCTTTTCTCCTATGCACAGTGCCTGTCTGTATCAGTGAATGAATTAGGGACTTGAATCCTCCTTGCGTTTCTATTACCAAAGCTAATGACTTATGTTAAGTACCGTGCTCTGACTTAATTAAAAACCTGCTTATGACCACGAGAAAATGTGCTTGCCTATCTGCAAATATGTTTTAATTCTGATTACTTTTCCCATTTAAAGTTAGAAGCAAGCCTGATGGCTGGTGCTTTTATATCACCATATTACATCTTAGGGCAGAATTCAAGCCAAGCCTGGACTATTCATCTGATCACTTTTCAAATCTTAGTGCTAGAGGTTTGCCCATAGACATCATGTATATGCTCATAAAGCATGGAGACTTCAGTGGGGAAGAAAATTAACTATCACAAAAGATGCACAGACAAACAAGATATACACAGTTTTTTTCTCATCAGTACTTTGAGAAGAGAAAACTGTGTTTGTGTAACACGTGGATGGGAGACACTGGGCTGGGCCTGTGCATTTTTCCTCCCGGACTTGAAGAACCCAAAGAGTTGTCTTGTTCTTGTGTACCTGTGACAGGCCCAGGAGAAGAAACACCCGGAAGTCCTTTGGGTTTTGATAAATGACTTGAAGAATAGGTTGCATTGCTAAGTACCCGAGCGCTCAGTAAAGTACTCAAGAAGCCCTCTGGAGAGCTGGATGTCTTGCAAACACCCACAGTGCATTATAATTCCAGGTTTGATGGCAAGATTATCATGGTTCTTTCCAAGGTGAAAACGCTGGGGGTGTATGAATTTAATTATTTAGTGCTGTAGGCCTTGGTACTTTGCCCATGTTCCAGCAAATAAACTCTCATGTCTACTCATGCAAGCAATCATAATTGAACTCAGTGGGTCACCAAACCAAACCAAACCAAACCAAACCAAGCCAAACCAAACCAAACCAAACCAATCCCATCAAAGTATAGGAAGGGGTGGGCTTGGAAGAGGGAAGGATTCAGTGAGAAAGGAGGGGGTGACAGGGCAATGAGGGATAAAAATGAGCATGATATAACTTAGACACATATGAAATCGTCAACAACTAATAAAAAAATCACTTACACTGTGGAATATCTAAAAGCTGCCAAAAATAATAGAAAATTATTTCGTATATAAGAAGGAGGATATGGTGGAGATTCTTCTATTAGGCAAATTAAGTCAGACTCAGCAGGACAACATGTTTTTTCTCAGCTGTGGAGACTAAATATTATATGGGCAGATAAAATCATGTATGTGCAGATTCCATGAAAATAGAAACAAAGGTGTCTATGCCAATGAAGGGGACAAGTGGGAGAGGGAAGAGAAGAGAGCATGGAGATGGACATGCCTGTATGAAAATGTCCTGGTAAAATCCAATACCACAGACAAAGAATATACACCTGTGATGGTTTGTATATGCTTGGCCCAGGGAATGGCACTATTTGGAGGTGTGGCCTTGTTGGATTAGGTGTGGCCTTGTTGGATTAGGTGTGGCCTTGTTGGAGGAGGTGTGTTACTGTGGGGGCAGGCTTTGAGATTCTTGTCCTAGCTGCCTGAAGGCTGGCAGCCTTCAGATAAAGATGTAGAACTCTCAGCTCCTTCTGTGCCATGCCTTCCTGGATGCTGCCATGTTCCTGCCTTGATGATAATATCCTGAACCTCTGAACCTGTAAGCCAGCCCCAATTAAATGGTGTCCTTGATAAGACTTGACTTGGTCATGGTATCTGCTCCCAGCAGTAAAACCCTAACTGAGATAACACCAACGTTCTAAAAATTGTACAGTGAGAACTAAAGAAAATTTAAATTATAATTAGCTATGCTTTTGGAGCCTTTCTCACAAAATCGTCTTTTCTCCTGAACTAAGTAAGCATTGAGGAACTTTTAGAAAATTGAATAGTCACAGGATTCTGCTATTTCTTGTTGACTTCACTGCCTTCCCTATCATGGTAGTACCTCCTCACTACCTCTCCTTCTGCCTGCTGTCATGGTAGTATCTCTTCACTGCCCCTCTGCCTCCCTTTTGTCATCATGATAGCACTGCCTTACTGCAGTCGGTAATTCCTCAAGGATAGAGTATAAAAACTCATTAAAACATTATCAAAAATGGACATGAATTGTTAGAGGAAATCACTGTAGCCTTAATCTTGGACCCAGCTTTTAAATGGCGTGAATCCAGTAACTTATCTCACTCTCAAACTCCTTTGAATCTGAGTGTCTTAATCACTCTGTGGCAATACTGCCTTTTCTTCAGCATAATTGAATAAAAAGGATGAAATCGCTCTGTGTATATGTTAATTACATCTTTACATAGGATAGGTCGATGTAACATGGTCTTCTCTCCTGAATCAAGTACAGATTTACTTTTAATGCAGACCATATTAGTCCATAAGAAATTACTGGAACAGCATAATGTGCACGGAAAAAGATGTCCTGCTGGCTTCATTGTGACTTTCAATTGCATTAGGCAATTTTACATTCAACCCTTATTTTGATGTCTGATTATTCTGCTCTGTTTATTCCTGGGACCCACATAAGGTGCCACAGTTACAAGACTGTCATTAAACCGTGCCATAATGGAATTATCTTTAGGTACAAATAACTTGCCTGTGCATAGAGGTAAATTGCACTGTTAAAATTTGTATCAAGCAAGGGATTACTAGGTTGCCTCTTGGATCATTTGCCAGCTGCTGTCTTGAATTGCTTTAGGTCCTTTGGCGATGGGTCAGTAGTCTCTGAAATATCTTAAGTTTTAGCTGAGGCGTGCACTCTGTGGCTCTAGAGTGAGCTAATTTACTTTTCTACACCGCAGCCTTCATGCATGTTTTTGTTTTGCTTCAACAAACGAAGGAGAAAACCCAGGCGTGATCCCTCACTCCATTAGAAGGATGCATTTCCGTCTTCATCCAATTAGCCGTTTTTAATTTGAAGCTTTCAGCACCGACTGAGATAAGGTGGAGAAACTGGTAGCAATTAAGGGGAAGGAGGGCTTTTGGAGGGCACAGTGAGCTGTTAGCATGAGTTTCACTCCAGAGATCAAGTGTCAGGCCATCACCGAAGCCTGGTCTTTAAATCTGCAAGTATCCATTAACGGTTACGGTTACTAAGGGACCTTACAGCGAGGTGTCTGGCTGTCAGGGATCCAGGTACACAGGACCAAAGTAGTCAGTGATGGATTCAAATCCCTGGGCACAACTTGTTCTCAGTCACGAAGAGTTCAAAGGCTGGCTTCGTTTTCTCTTTGAAAAGCTTAAGCACATCAAGACTTGGATAGTTTAATACAACTCCATTTCTTCATTCTGAGTGATCTCTTTCATCTTAGAATAAAGGAACTAACAGAGAAAAATAAAATCTCTTAATTCTTGAAGCCCCTAAAGCTGAAATCTCCAGCACTGTGTGATGTAATTTGTTGTAGATGGAAAGACAATCAGGATGGTGGGCTGGGAGAGCTCGCATCTCATTTACTCTCTTTATCCTTTTGCAAATGAGGTAACACAGACACCTCTTACCCCAAGGACACTTCAGTCTGACTGATGATGATGGCAGGAAGGTTTCTCTCTGAAAATTTGGAGTTACCCAATTTCTAGAATTGGTCATCTCCCATTTTTTCTAGAAACCATCCAAAGTAAGATGATTGTGATGAACAATTGGATAAATAAAATCCTTTTTAAAAAACAATCCATAGCAAAACATGTTGATCTGAAATAAGATTTTTGTTTCTTTGTTTTTTTTGTTTTGAGTCAGTCTCTCTCTAGATACCTACCAGGCTGATCTTGAACTCATGATCTTCTTGCTTTAGCATCCCCAGTGCTCACATTACAGATGTTACCACACCTGGCTCATTCTCAATTCTGAAAGTAAGGATGGATGTGTTACCATAGAGATGTCCAATGGTAAGCCTAGGCTACTGCTTGTTTCTTCCTTTACTTCTTCAGTTTTCTTACTGGCAATATAGTGGGGCTTTCTTGATCACTTGGTCATTGCTAGTGCTACCATGGTAGGGCATTAACCAGGCATAAGCATGGAGGTATGTCCTTCAACTCTACATCTCAACTGTATAACAAATACCACAATGAAGTGGCTTATATGAATATTTTGGGATCCCAGTACATATAAACTTTATATTTATATATAATTATAGTCTATGGAGCATGCAGTAAAATTTTACACACACACACACACACACACACACACACACACACACACACACATGCAATGTTTATATCTGAATTTAAAAATACACCATTTACAAATGTTGATTGTGGGAGTCTTAAAGTGAATCTTCCTTTATGTAAAGGATCTCACCTAGATGTTAGCATCTGATGCTGGTTGTTAAGGATTATAGAGTGACAGTGGCAATTTCTTATTAAAAGTAATCTTGTTCTTTGCCAATTTCATTCCTATACTATGCATTATGATTATTCTGTCCATCATTTTTTATTCTACTTCTACTCAGGTCATCTTCCTTTCTTTTCAATTAATCTCTTCTGTAATCAAGAGTTGTGGTTTTGTGACCTCATTGAGTTTAATTAACCTGGGCCATCTGTGTGACCCTGGGTTTGGAATACCCATTGGAGCCTGGTGGGGGTCACTGAGTAGGTAAATGACTGAAGAAATGGCTCCCCCTAACCCAGAGTCTGTCAGGAGTCAATAGTTGAGCAGTAGCAGATGACCCCATGAGCTCCTTTACCATTCATGGCTGACTGACAGGACTAGTCTTGTGTAGGCCTAGTGCTAGCAACCATACTGCTATGCGTTCATGATTGCAATGGCCATACTGTCCCCAGACAATGGCATTTCACAAGACTTCTCTGCATCTTCAGATGTCAAAGTTTCCCAGGGGAACTTTTAGGGTCACTTATGTATCATCTGCAAATAAAGATGCTTTGACATCTTCTTCTTTTCTAACTTGTATCCCCTGACTCTCCTTCAGTTGTCTTACTGCTGTAGTGAGAATTCAAGTACTATATTGAATAGGTATAGAGAGAGTGGAAACCCTTGTCTTGTCTTTGATTCTATTGGAATTACTTGATTTCTCTCCATTTAAGTTGATGTTGGCTTTGTTTTATTGATACTCCTTCTCCTCCCCTCTCTTCCTCCTTCTGGGGTGTGTGTGTGTGTGTGTGTGTGTGTGTGTGTGTGTGTGTGTGTGTGTGTGAATGTTTCTATTTTATTGATTTCAGCCCCTCATTTGATTATTTCTTGACATCTGCCCCTTTTGGATGTTATTTCTTCCTTTTGTTCTAGAGCTTTCAGGTGTGCTGTTAAGCTACCAAAATGAGATTGTCTCAGGGTTGTTTTTTTTTGTTTTGTTTTGTTTTTTTTTGTTTTTTGTTTTTTGTTTTTTTGTTTTTTGTTTTTTGTTTTTTTTTTTTAAATGTAGGCACTTAGTGCCATGAATGTGCCCCTTAATGAACTGCCTTCATTATGTCCCATAAGTTTGGCTATGTTGTGTATTTATTTTCATTCAGTTCTAGCAAGTCCTTAATTTCTATCTTCATCCGTTTTTCATTCAGTAGTGAGTTGCTCAGTTTCCACGACTTTGTAAGATTTCTGTCATTGTCAATGTCTAACTTTAATCCATAGTGGCCAGATAGAATGCAGAGTGTTATTTCAATTTTTTTTTTTTTTTTTGGTATTTGTTGGGATTTGCTTAGTGTCCAAGCATGTAGTTAATTTTGGAGAAAGTTTCATGAGGTGAAGAGAAGAAGGTGCATTGTTTTCTGGTTGTGTGAAATATTATGTAAATATCTGTCAGGTTCCTTTGTGCAGCTCCAGCATTTTTCTGTTTAGTTTTGTCTTGATGATTTCTGTATTGATGAGAGTGGGTTATTGAAGTCTCCCCATCACCAGTGGGCGATTTAAGCTGTACAGTGTTTCTTTTATGAACTTTAGGTGCCCTTGTGTTTGGTGCAAACATGCTAAGAATTGTATTTCTAACATAATTGCATAAGTGGAATTTTTCCTTTGATAAATATGTAGTATCTCTTCCTTACCTCTTCTGAATAATTTTTATTTGAAGTCTATTTCTGTTAGATATTAAAATGGTTTTACCAGCTTGTTTCTTAGGTCCATTAAGAATATCTTTTTCCATGCTATTACTCTGAGATTATGTATAACCTTGATGTAAATGTGTTTCTTAAATGCAGCAGAAGGATGAATCTTGTTTTTGCATCCATTCTGCTGTTACTCTGACTTTTTATTGGGGGATTGAGACCATTGATGTTGAGAGATACCAGTGAGCACTGTTGATTTCTGTTATTTTCTTGGTGTGTGTGTGTTTCCCCTCTTGATTTACTAGTCTAGGATTATTTAGTCCTTGTGCTATCTTGGGTATGGTTAACATTTTAGGTTTCATTTCTAATACCTTTATAGGGCTGGATTTATATATAGATATTGCTTAAATTTGGTTTTAGCATGGAACATCTTATTTTCTCCATCTATTGTGCTTGACAGCTTTGCGGCGTATTGTAGTCTGGGCTGGCATCTGTGGTTTTTTTAGAGTCTGTAATACAGGCCCTCTGGCTTTTAGAGTATCCATTGAGAAGTCTGGTTTTATTTTAGTAGGCCTGCATTTATATATTCCTAGGTATTCCCCTGTCGTAGCCTTTAATAGTCTATGCTCTGTCCATCTAGTGTTTTGATTATTATGTGCCAAGGGAGCTTTGTTTTCTAGTTCAATCTATTTGGTGTTCTGGATGTTTCTTGTACCTTGATAGGCATCTCCTTCTTTAGTTTGGGGAAATTTTCTTCTGTGACTTTTAAAATATATTTTCTGTGCCTTTTATGACCATCCATAACCATTTAGCGGGCTCATCCCTGGGGAAAACAAATGCGCTTTCATCAGTTGCTAGTTGTTATAGCTCTTCTAGGACTGGAGACCCATGTAATTTTCCCTCATTCATGTTGGTATGTCAGTTGGTGTTGTTATTGTTAATGTCTTGTTTAAGAAGCTATATTGATAAGACCCACTGTCTTTTTCGGGCAGTTAGAAGAACTGCCTTTATACCTTTAAAGCACTCTTCTATCAGAACACGTATTAGCCCCTCTTTAAATGGCTGGGAAACTTGGTCAGTGAGTCCACTTGAGTTGAGCTTTTCTGTTTTGGGAGACTTTTAATACTGCGTCAATCTGTTTGAGTATGATGGGTTTAAATTATTTATCTCATCTTTCTTGTTTTATAACCTGCTTTTAATTCTCTTGGACATATATGATACAGTAAGATTGATGGGTTATAGGGCAAGGCTATGGTTAATTAAAAAAAAAAATAACTAGCAGAGGACCAAAAAAAATCTGTTGTGAGATCCTAGAAAAGACAGGGAAGCTACACTAACGATACTTTAACGATATGGCTGCCTAAACAGGAGCTGAAATGTGACACTAGTAGACAAGCTAGCATAGAAGGGGGAAATTTCACAGGGCCCCACTCCTAAAAGAACTACAAATAAATGACAAGGGATTACTGAGGGGAAAATAAGTCATTCACAAGGATGAGCTCCCTGATTGATTATCTAATTTCTAAGGGTTATTTCCCCAAATCATACACATATTAACAACAGTAAACAGACTCAGCAAGATTAACTTTTACATTTTTGCATTTATACATGTATGTAATGATAATGAAGAAAAATCCATGATTTTGAAAGGAAGTGATGTGGGGGGGGGGGCACATAGAAAGGACAAGAGGGAGGAAGGAGAATGGAGGAAATGATGTGATTACATTTTTACTTAAAATCAAAATAATTTAAAGTTTATTCTTGACAGTTATGCACACACATACACATTGATAATATTATAGTTTCAATGAACATAATTTAGATTTTCTTTTTTTGGGGGGTGGGAATAATGTTTATTTATTTTTTATTGGATGTTTTATTTATATTTCAGATGTAATCCCCTTTCCCCATTTTCCCCCCACCCAGGAACCCCCTATCCCATCCTCTCTCCTCCTGCTTCTATGAGGATGCCTCCACCCCCGTCCACTCCCACCTCCCCACCCACAAATTCCCCCACACTGGGGCATCCAGCCTTCACTGGACCAAGGATTTTCAATATTCCAAAGACATTTTAGATGATTATTTCTTTCTTTCTTTATTTATTCATTCAGGGTTGGTCTATCTTGGCATGTATTCCCTGAGCACTTGAAAATACGTGTTCTGATAGAAGAGTGCTTTATAGGTATAAATAAGAGTCCCTCGGTTGGTGGTTAAATGCTCACTTGTTTGTATTTCTATCTAACCCGCTATTGATGTTTAAGCAGTACTGGAATCTCCAGCTGTGATCACATCTGTCTATCCTTTTAGTCCTGTTATTATTTGCTTCTCACATTTTGTTGTTCTGCCGTTGTTGGTTTTGGTGCTTGCCCACTCTGTATTACTATGGTTTTTATTTTATTTTTTTGGAAAAAATGCTTCTTTGATTATTACATAGTGGTTGATTATCATATTTATTATATTATATATTATTATATAGTGGCTTGATTATTATATATTATATATATAAAGCCAACCACTCTATATGTGGTTGGCTTCCAAGTATACCTTATTTCAAACTAATGTAGGAATTAATAACTTTTCTTTGATTAATGTTTGCATGGTATCTCTTTTGATGTTATTTCACATTCAATATATGCCTATCATTGTATTCGAAATTATATCATACTTATAGGTAGTTTGTAGTTCGAAGTAAATTAAATTTAGATTATTGTCTTTTAATATAATTATATATGTACAATTTGATAATCATATATGAAGCTAGGGAGATGACTTTGTGTGTGGAATGGTTGTCTTGATGTGTGTCTGTGATGACTCTCTAGAATCCATAAAAAAATGAAAGGCTATGTGGTACTGCATGTTTATAATCCCAGTAGTAAGGTTGTAGCTAACTGCAGATCTCTGGAGCTTGCTTATGAGCCACTATGGCCCATAAGCAAGTTAGGGTCTTAGTTAGGGTTTTAGGGTTGTGAAGAGAAACCATGATCAAGGTAACTTATAAAATATAACATTTAAGTGGGGCTAGCTTACAGTTTCAGAGGTTCAGTCCATTACATCATGGTGGAAAACATGGCAGAGTCCAGCAGACACGGTGTTATAAGAGCAGAGCATTGTACATCTTGATCCAAAGGTAGCTAGGAGAAAACTGACTCTTCCACACTGGGAAGAGCTTGAGCACTAGGAGCCCCCAATGCCTGCCAACATAGTGATATATTTCCTCCAACAAGACTGCACCTCCTAATAGTAATACTTTCCATGGCCCAAGCATATTTAAACTTCCACATTCCACTCTCTGGCCCCCATAGGTCTGTTTAAACACATGAGCCTATAGAGGCAATACTTAGACATAACATAAAGCAAAATACATTTAGTCCAATTTCAAAAATCCCGCAGTCTATAACAGAATGTTAAGAGTCCAAAGTCTAAAGTCTCTTCTGAGATTCATCCAATCATTTAACTGTAATACTCTATAAAATCAAAATATAAAAGTAGATCACATACCTCTAACATCACAGAAAAAATTTATATATATATATATGTATGTGTATACACACACACACACACACACACACACACACACACACATATATATATATATATATATATATATATATATATATATATATATATAATCATTTCAAAATGTCATAGTGAGGAAATACTAGAACAAAGCAAGACCAAAAACCAGATGGGCAAACTCTAGACTTAACATCTCCATGTCTGATGTCAAAGCACTCTTCGAATTTTCTACTCCTTTCATCTTTGTTGACTGTAACAAACTTCTTTCGCTTCATCTAGTTTTACTCCCCGTTATCAGCTTTCTTCAGCAGGTATTCCAATAGCTCTCTAACAGTTTGTGGTTTCCAAGGTAACTTCCATTTTACAGCTTCTTTTTCCAATGTCTGGGATTCACAAATGGTCTTCTGGGCTCCTCCAAAGGGCTGGCATCACTTCTCCAGCTCTGCCCTGTGTAGCACTAGGCTCTGGTTGACTCCAGTCCATTTGCTGCTACTGTTCTTGGTGGTCACCCCATGGTACTGGCATCTCCAATATATTGCAACTAGGTTTCACCAATAGCCTCTCATAGGGTCTCTTTTATGGTGCCAAGTTTCAACTTCTATGCATAACCCCTTCAGTCCTGGCTCTCAACTACAACCAAGACTGCACCTTCACCAATGGCCTTTCCTGTCCTCTCACAGTGTCAAACTTCAGCTGCTCTCCATGACCCCTTCGTGCTTTCAAAACCAGTATCAGCTGCATGAGCCTTACACAGTACCAAGTCCAGCTGCAACATGTACAACCTTGGTTGTGTCCAGAACACAGCTTCTTTGTGCTCTCAGAAAACACGTCCCAAAAGATTTCACCTAGGTGATGCTGGTCTTTTTAAAATTAAGACTGATCTCTTAACTCCAGCTAACCAGTATTAATTGTCTTTTTCTACTTTCGATTCTAAAGCCAGAACTCATGGTTGAAGCTGCTGAGTTCTGCTGCTTGCTGGGGCTGGAACCTGGCCCCCTTGTTCTATTACATTCCTCACTGCCTAACTTTGCTTCCCCGGAACTTTCTCATTAAACTGACCTTAAACACAGAGATCTGCATGCCTCTGACTCTTGAATTATGGGATTAAAGGTGTGTACCACTATGTCTGGACCTAGGCCATTCATTATAAATCTTAGTCAAATTGACATCTGAGAATAAGCATCACAATCCATCCTTTGTCAATTTGACACAATCATCTTATGTCCAAATGAAAACATAATTATGCATAGATATAACTATCCCTGTTTAACTGCATACATATAATAAGCTTAGCTTGGTGGGATCTTGCCTGTGGGGAGCTGACAGAAGGCACTATCATCCTTGCAGCTATCTTGAGCCATATACCCTGATAAGAGATTTGATTACAGTAGCCTACAACAGTTGAGCACACTCTGATAACATCTTGCTTTGGATACCCAGGATCTTCCCTTGGGTGTGTGAGACTTAAAGGTGTGATTTAGAGCTAAGACTTAAGGGCGTGACTTAGAGATCAGATTTAGAGATAAGACCTAAGGGCGTGACTTAGAAGTGAGACATATACGGCGAGAGGCAAACAGAAGAGTTCAGTACAATTTGGAGTTAGTATTAGGCACTTAGCACTTGGAAGAAGAAACTTGGAACTTGGAGGCACTAGGGACTAGGAACGAGGGACTAGGAACTCAAGGCTAGGGACTTGGAGAGAAGAAGAGAGACTGAAGAATAAACGGGATTGAATCATACTCTGTATGGTCTCCATTCTTCGAGTCCATCCTCACTCTCTCTCTTGCTGAACCCCGACAAGTGGACCGGAGCAGCTTGGGGCAGTACGGGCTCTAACAATTTAGCCTCCAAGGCTTTGGGTAGTGCGGGTTTGAACATTGACACAGTGGTCCACAACATTTTGGTCCCCAAACGTGGCCTAGCTCGGTCCCCAACACTTGCCCTGAGACCACCATGCCCTTAATTCCATTTAATATCCTTGAGCATAGGATTTAGCTCCATTGCATTTCCT
>JANHMN010000015.1:22196400-22235034 GCA_030674055.1 Rhabdomys pumilio
CTAACCCTAACCCTAACCCTAACCCTAACCCTAACCCTAACCCTAACAGACTCTTCTGACAAGGGCAAAATGCAGTCACATTCTTCACCAAAACATTTTAAGGACAATCTCCAGAGTTCAAATCATGTTGAGTACCAGTGTCTTCAATATTCCTACTAGAATGGCCCATTAAGTCCCACTTAAAGCTTTCCATGGCTTTCCAAATCCAAAGCCTTAAAATCCACATTTCTCTAAACAGAAACATGGCTAGGCCTTTTGCAGCAATGCTCCAGTGTCCCAGTGTCTACATTCCTCCAAACAAAAGCATGGTCAGCCCTATCACAGGTATACTTCAGTTCTGGTGCCAATATTTGTCTTAGGGTTTTATGGTTATGAAGAGACACCATGACCAAGGTAGCTCTTTAATTGATGCTGGCTTACAGTTTCAAAGGTCCAGTCCACCATCATCATGGTGAGAAGCACAGCAGTTTCAAGGCCATACCTCCTAATAGTAGCATAGTAGCACTTCCCATGGGCCAAGCATATTCAAACCACCACATGTTTTTAGTTCAATAATTTACTTTCTTTTCAGAGGTGTTGTTAATCCATTTTTAAAGGGTGATTTCATGTCAAAACATAAGTTTTACTTTATCTGAGCATGGCTTCACCTCGTTACATCTCAAGGATGATTCTGCTGGTAGAGGAATCTAAATTGATATTCATTTTCTTTCAGTTCTTGTCATTTTCTTCTGACTTCCATAGTTTTTTGATGAAAAAAAATTACTTCTCTTTTGGGCTGTTTTTCTTGTGCAAGTAAGTAAGGCATCATCATTCCATAGTGCTTCCAAAATATTCTTTCTTTATTTTTAATCTAAAATCCTTAATCCTAGGATTTTTTTTAAAAAAATGATGTATTTATTTTCTTTTTGTTTATGTATAAGGGTGTGTACCTGCCTGAGTTTACATGTAACGTGTGTGCAGGTGCTTATAAGGGTACCGACTGAAACTACTATTGGTAGTTGTGACCCACCTGACATAGGTACTGGGAATGGAACCAGATTCTCTTCGCCACTAATCTATCTCTCCAGTCCGAATTTTAAGATTTAAAATCATGATGCATTTTGATGTGGACTCTTGTTTCTGTTTCATGTGTGTTCATGTGTGTCTCCTAATCTTGACTCTGTGGGTTTATCTTTCCCTGAGTTTAAGAGGTTTCCCACTTAATTCTTTATGTACCTTTCTAGCTTCTCCCCTTGTTCTCCTTTCAGAACTGATAAGATAAACACAGATCTTCTGTTGTCCTGGAACCCTTGGGGCTCTATGCATTTTAGCTGATTTTCTTACATCTTTCCAGTAGCAGAAGGGATGCTAAAAGCTATTCCATTACTGCCATTTAGCAGGAACACCTTGGCATCTTATTTAGCCATTGATGGCACCGATTACTGGTGGGTAGGCATGGAGGCTCAACTCCTCATATGGTATCCAGTGATACTGAAGTGGGGTTGCTTTTCTTATTGCTGGGAAATGATGGGCATTGTGAGTACTCACTCATCTTTCTCTGTAGCCATCATAGTAAAGCAAATAGGGACATCTTGTTCTTGCCTAGCAACGAGGAAGACTATGCTCTCTGTCTGATGCCCTCTGATTCTCTGAAGAATGAGGATAACAGTCCCAGCTCCCTAGTTTGCTTTCTTTGACAATTATTGAGACATGAATGTTTGGACACTGACTGTTAAAGTCTTGTAAGGGTAGAAGTCTAGGTTCCTCAGTCATCCTCTGCACGTGTGGGCGGATTCATGGTCATTTCTTTGTGTTTTACCTTTTACATTTTTGTTGTGGTAAAAAAATAAAATAATATATGCATTTACTATTTTAAGTGTACAGTTCACTGGTATTAAAAATTTCCGTATTTGTAATCCACCACCATCTGCCTCCAGGAAATGTCACCTTCCCAATGTTAAACTGGATTCGGACTGTGTTGTCCTCTCCTCCCAACACTAGGCAACTGTGATTCTGTTCTCTGCCTTTGAGTGCTACTACTTTGAGTACTTAATACAAGTAGAAGCATGCAGTGTGTGTTTAGCTTATTCATTAAGCGTGGTGTTTACAAGTTCCATCCATAGAGTGGCATGGGTGAGAATTCTCATTTGTTTTAAAGCTGACTGTATGCCGCCTTGTGTCTATACTACATTTTCTTGGCTATTTGGGTCGCCTGGGTCTTTTGATGACTGTGACGACTAATACTACTGTTCACAACTTGGAGGAAGAGTATCTACTTAACTCCCTGCTTTCGCTTATTTTACCTACACACACACTCACAACTGAAATTGCTGGATCCATTTTTATTTTTTGATGAACTGAGGTACTCTTTACACAGTGGGGTACTGATTTACATTCTCATCAGTCAAGAATAATGACTGCAACTTCTCTGTTGTCTTTCAAACTCTCTCTCTCTCTCTCTCTCTCTCTCTCTCTCTCTCACTTTCTGACACACACACACACACACACACACACACACACACACACACAAGCACACCCCTCCTAATAGAAGCCATGTCAATGGGTATAAAGTGGCATCTCACAGTTTGATTGGCAGTGTCTTAGCAGTCATGTTAAGCATTCTGTCATGCTTTTATCTTTGTGTAGATGAAACAGTTTACCTGTAATTGTTTATGCTAAAGAAATCGGAGCTTGAGATGGACTTATTGTTTTGATTATCTACTCAAGAAGAGATGGGAAAATGTGCTGTGTTTGAAGCTGTTGTGTTGTAAACAGTCTCCAGAGTGAAGAGACTCTTTTGTTATTCGAAACTATTAATCAATCTCTGTGAAGATGTCAGGCTGGCTGACAGATGAGTGAAGTTCCAGCATATATCTGTGTTGTCTTTTAAATGATAACAGAAACATCAGTCAACATTCCTATCAGGACTCGATTCACGACATCAGGGACTTAGGTGGTCTCTTTATTAAATAACATGAAAATCAGGCATTTACTTCTTAATCTCTTTGTCAAGTAATGGTTGAATTGGAATTATAGGATAGCAACTAATTAAACCACAAACTTGAAAAAAACAAAACAAAACAAAACCAAGCCATTCTATGAGTATCCAATTCTGTACAGAGTTGACACGGCATGTTGTACATTTTATTATTTGTGAATCACACGCTATGAAACTTTATATCAATAAAATGTATAATATATGCACAGATTCCCTCAACTCCCACCCAGAAGATTCACTTCAGATAAAGTGAAAAAGTGCAGACACTTGATGCAGTTTTATTCCAAAGCTTTCCTATAGCATAGAATTAAATGCAACTCACGAGTTGACCAGCAGGTGCCACTGTGGTGTAGGGTCATAGTCACAGGCTGGAAGAATGTACCAGAGTTGGATTGCTTCAAAGTAAAGTAACTATCTCCTAAATTCACTCGGTGGAAAACATGCCCTGTGACAATGGACAACAAGATGACAGGATGTGAAGTATTGGTTTTGTTTGGTGATGCTAGGGTTTGCACATAGGGCCTTACACATGCTGGGCAAGGGTTTTGGGTGTTTTTCTTTTGAATACCATCTCACAAAAATGCTCAGGATGGCATTGAACTTGCGATTCTCTCACCTCTACCTCTCTAGTACCTAAGGGTATAGTTCTATGTGTTTTAAACTCTTTTAATTGCATTCAGAAAACCAAATGGCTGTCTGATTGGCTCTCCCTGCTTTCACGTCTTCTGATCACTCCTGTCTTCGCTTCGTTCCCTCACTTTGTCCGTCTTGTTGTCTCTCAACACTTTATGTAAGTACATCCTGTGTAGAGCTTAGCTGCTTCTTCCCTGTGGGCCCTTTCTTCACTTTCTGGGCCAACTCCCTGTCATATCTATCTAGAGCTAGACCTCATGGGAAGATCAATGATTAGCTTTGGTGTGAATCTATTTTCCCTACTTTTCAGTGGACTGGTTGTTTTTGCCCCCTCCCCCACCCCCTTAAGTAGAAAACAACTGATCTGGTATCAACATAGTACAAAGATGTGATTCTGGTAAAAAAGACTCCTGTCCCTAAAGTGTGGTTTCTGGGTTGACTTCCGCCTGAATTCACACTGCAAGATGAGCCTCCCAAGAGACAGCCGCTGCTCAGTGAAGTGGTGTGCCCGTTACTGACTGAGTGATTTCCCTGCAGGCTGTGGGAAATAACGGTTTGGGGTAAAGGATGCTTGGATAAGAGAAGAGGGATTTAATGACTATTTGTTGTTTGTTGGCTTATCTGTCAAAGTCCAAGAAACAGCTCAGCCCTCTTCCTTCCTCAGTGCTCCTGCGTCAATGTTATTGATGCGGGAGAGCAGCTAAAATGAGCCCAGACATGCCGACTGTTTTTTTTCTTCCACAAAACAAATTTGTTGCTTAGGTAATAAATGCTTGGCTTCCTTCTTCCCTTCTGGGGATTCTGTTGTCTCTATTTCTTATTTCCAGGCATGGGTGTGCTCGGATTGTAGACGGGTGCTACCGTATCTGGCTTGAGATGGGGTACTGTAAAGTACTTTAGGCATGGAGCCATCTCCCTAGCCCTACATTTATCCTCACCACCCTGGTATTTGGAAGAGCATTTGGAATGCAGCAAACATTTAGGGCACTGTAATTTCCATTTCCTGTTTCCGCCTCGCCTTACCCAAAGCATCTTCCTTCTCTAGACTGTTCTCTCTTTCTCTCCCCTTCCCCCAGTGTAAAGCATCTTCAGGGGTGAATGAGAAGGTAAGAAGAATCATTATTCTTTTGCTCCCCCCTCATCTAAGCATTTGCCTAAGTGAATCTTTGGATGGAAAGCAAGTAAAACCACTCTAAAGAGGAAAGATCCATTTATAAAAATACCTGCCGCCTATTATTGCCTTGATGTCCGGCTAGAAACATATTCAATCTTGCTAGAATGCTTCATTATGAGCTCTCATAATTCTTGACTGTCCGTATTTGTTTAAGAGTGAAATGCAAGTCCAGGGAGCCGCCCCTCTTCTCTGTTGCATGGTTTGGAGCACTGGGGACTCCAAGTCGCATCATGTGATGAATGAGAAAATAAGGCTGGTTTCCCATTGCAGTGTTAGAGAATTTGTCTCAAAAGTAATACTTGTAAAAAAAAAAAAAAAGGAGTAATAGTTGTGAGTCCAGCATTCTAGTAACGAGAGGAGAAAGAAGTATGAAAGAAGGAAGATGCTTTCTTTCTCAGCCCTAAATGAAGGTATCAGAGTTTCTTATAACCGACCTCAGAAAATTTTTGTGTTACTTTGCTTTCTCAAAATGTAGTGGGACATCCTCAGTTCCCTTTGAACTTGTTCAGTGTCTTGGAACATTTCAGTGTTTTCTTTTTTTTTTCCTTTTCTTTTAAAAATAGAGAAGCTTCTCCATCTTTTTAACTCTTACTTCTAATTCCCCACTCCATGACTCCTTGAAATAGGAGAAGGAATGAATCAGTTGGGATATATATTCGGATTCTTATGCTGCAACCCACCTTGCCCAAATTCCGCCTCTACTCCCTACAGTATGCTTTTGGGAACACAGAAGACAGCGCCGTATTTAATTTTCAGCTACAAAACACACAGTTTAGCGGTCTATGGAAAATATATTTTGGTATTATATCCAAGTGATCCACTAAGCATTCCATAAAATACACAAAAGTCATATGGAATACCAGAATAGGTAATGTGCTAATGAGTGGGTTTTAAAATATAAGAAGTGCATGGAGCATTTTTTTTTTTCTTCTGATGAACAGATGTCTACCCAATAGCCACTCATTTCTCAGGAGATACCCTTCCCTTCCTCTCAAGCTTCTGCCATGTCATTCACTGGGATCTGCCATAGGAGAGTCTGGCCAGCTTAAGCTTTATATATATATATATATATATATTAGATCAGGCATGTTTTCAATACCTGAACTTGACAATTCATATAGTACCCATGCCATGAAACACAGCATCCACTCACCTAATGTTTTCTCCATAGGCCTATTTCTGAAGGTCACTCTCTATCACATATGTCTGGAGCCACCTTCCTGTAAAAATCTCCTTGTACACCTGCACACTTCTGCTTCCCTCCTCTCCTACTTCTCGTCCTCTGTTTAGAATTTGGAATAGATGAACTTTAGGAAAAGCAGGTGAAAAGATTCTATCCACTCCATGCTCTAAGTAGGTGGAGCTAAATAAAGATGCTCCGGGGTCCAGGGGAAATATTTTATTAACCCTGAATCACTGTAAGGTCATCAGCTATTGCCACAAGAGCAACCCCTTTCTCTATCAGTCTGTCCCGGAAACCCATTTCACCAAGAAACATGTGAACTGTCTTGAATGAGTTCATCAGGCTTGGATCCACTGGAGAGATAGGAGAGCAAACCCATCAGCTTTCCTGGAAAGGAGTAAAAGACCAAATGAGAAGTTATTTATACTTCGGGCTGTCACCTGCAGCAGGCTGTTAAGATTGCCCTATCGAGTGGCCTCTGCTTATTAATAGTGGGAGTGAAGGTAGAGGAATGGAGTTAATGTTGCAATGAGACATGACATAGCCTCGCATTTCCAGGATTGGCCTGAAATGAATTAAAGCCAAATTATACCAACAAATCTGTCATGCTGCCCTGAAAACAGGAAGTCTGGGCCGAGCCAACATTAGTCACGGCACACACTGGCAAACTCTACCAGATCAGGGAATGAGAAATGTGCTTCATCTGCAAAAATTAACTTTTGGAATTTGTAGAGTGTTTTCCATTACCCACTCTCGACTCTCCAAAGGCCAGTCATCAAATATGCTTGGCTTACTTCTGCTTCTGCAGTGCCGTTAAGTGTATGAATTTGTATGAGAAATGGAATCCCAGCTAGCTGTGTGCCCTTGGATAAATGACCTCATCTTTCTGGGCCTGGATTTCTTCTGAAAAATGAGGCACTTGGCATCTCATGATGCTGGGGTTTTCCTTTAGCTTTGTTGGGGATTAGGAAAGAGGATAGCAGACATTGGTCACACGCCCACGAAATGCTCCATACTGTGCTGGGAAATGGAGACAGAAAAGAAGGAAGATACATTCCTTTAAAGAGTTTCCAATATATGCAAGTAGTCACATACTTAGAATATGTGTGTATGTGTGTGTGTGTGTGTGTGTATTTTACATAGATGTCTATATCGAAACAGTAAAAGACATTTAAAATAGTTGCGAAACCAGTCTTTCCCCTGTGCTATGAGTGTATACAAGATACAAAGCTGAAGAAGAGAGGCCGTAAACACACCATATTGCACATGTTCGTCAGTATACAAAGCCAGCAGCCCTTCCCTATGAATTCTGAGGGGAGGTAGAGAATCGTAGGTGCTATGGGTGTTACCATTCTATAGCCTCTTCTTTCAGTAGAGGGCCTGAGGAAGGAAGAGGAGTTATGGCTGAATGAGTAGTTAGTGCTCCAGGAGAGGAGCTATTACTTCTCATCCACAGAGAGGGTCTGAGAGAACACCTTCCAAAGCCTGGAGGCTGCTGAAGGACCCGGAGAAAGGTGTCCGAGGTTTTGACTGAGTAAATGGTAAGCTCTCAACTTTCCAGAATCACACAGACATCCTAGGGAGTGAATGCACGTGGTATGTTGGAGGAACATACTGGAATCTTCGAGCAGTGCCCCATGGGCCTGCAAGGCCATGCTCTCACATGCTCTCTGAGGCTTGGAGGTATATTTGAACCCCAGGAATTTAATTCTAGAGGCTTCTTAAGGAGAGAAAGATCACCGCTTAAGCACACTAGCCGACTTGAAAACAGATCATAGTACAAAGTGAGAAATCGATTCGGCAGCTTCTATATCACCCTAGTTCCCAAGAAGCCACATATAGAAAGGGTAAGGAAGGACACAGTACTCGAGTTCATGAAAATCACCAGGGATGCAGCCACTGTGGGCACACCTTGTAAGACGATGTACATAACAGCACACTGCTTAACCTAGGTCTTAGAGGTGGGAGTCCTTTTGGGAGAGACTCTCAGTTGGAGATGATATTGGGTTGAAGTTGATTTTCTCTGAAAATACACTATTCACACTATCAGTTGGAAGCTTTTGGACGTTGATGGAACTTGAGAGAACTACAGTGAGTCCAGTAATAGCCTACTAAGGTCATAGTTGGCTTGTTCTTTGAAGGTTTGTGCGCTGTAACCTCAGTAGCTTGACCTCAGTACGATGATGCTGAAGCTTGGGTGGTGCCTGGAGGGAAATGATCAGTTCATGAGAAAATATAGCTTTTTTGTTGAATCAGTGGAGTTTTTTTTTCCTCAAGTCCCAGTTCAGTTACTAAGAAAGCAGATTGTAGTAATAAGATCAAACTGGTCCCTTCACGCTCTCTCTCTGGCTATTTGTCTCAGTAGATGATCTCTTTCTCACACGTGCTATGGTTTCATCTGCCATGTTGTGAAGAAGCCAAAGGGGTCTTTACCTAAGCTCAAATTGATAAGGTCTTCTGGTCTCAGACTTAGCCTTCAAGACTCTGAATGAAATAATCTTCTCAATAAAGTACATAGCCTTGGGTATTTTGTTTTAGCAACACAAAACCATGCAAAGAGATTCTGCTTCCAGCATATTCCACCCCCCCCCCCCCGTAATGCTGATGAATGTTCAGTTAGGAAAAAGAGGAGCAGCTCTCCTCTCTTACATCCACATCACAAAACTTTATGGGATCTAATAGCTACTAAAATGATTAAATCAACCATGATGTTGTTAGGAAGCCTTTGCTTGGTTGGAAAGAGGGAATTAATTTAGCCCCGTTGAAGGTAGTTTCCTGGGTAGAAATGAAAAGTTTCATTGTTTTATGCCTCAGTGATCTGAGGAACACAATAAAGGAGCACGATAGATGTCATGCTGCTCAGGTTCATAATCAAATAGAGACAGGACCCTTAGAACCAATGGCTACGGGACACATGATAGACCATTGATGCTTGGCAGATGTCTTCCTCATTGCTCTCCATTCTATTCTCTCTCTCTCTCTCTCTCTCTCTCTCTCTCTCTCTCTCTCTCTCTCTCTTTCTTTTCTTCTTTCTTAGAGTCAAGCTCTCTTTGAAGAATCTGGAGCCATGCTGACTGGCCAGTAGCCCTGGAGATGCACTTTGTCTGTGGGCCCCGAAACAGGGATCTAGACTTGACTAAAACACTCGAGGAAAAACAGGTGGGTTGGGGGAATTCTGATTGGGGCAGTCTGCTACTCTGATACTTAGAGAGATGGATTTCTAGGTACAAGCACCAGATTCAAGAAGATCTAGAGAGCAGGATGTGTGAGCAGTTAGCTGTGGTTGGAATAGAAAAATGAAGTGGGGCTTCCCAGACTGGCTTGACCTGAATTCTCAGATTTAAGGAGTATGGAATTTATAGAAATGTAAGAGAAGATGTCTCGTAGAGATATATACTCAGGCAATTCTATTGAGAGGAAGTTACCAAAGACACAGTCCAGAAGGATCAGTATTTAAGGGAGTTTTATGAGGGTTTTTTTTTGGGTGGGGGGGAGAGGCTGTTTGAAAATGGTGGGAAGGAGAGAATGCGAGAAGAAGTGGTTAGTTTTGTGAAGTAAGTCATGATGTGACTGTGCACTGCAAAATTTCTCACAAAGCAAATTAGATCTCTGGAAGACATTAGAAAAGACCGATTTCCTTGAACATCTCTCCAAACTTCTAACTTGGTTAATTGTGTACACACACACACACACACACACACACACACACACATAAAATTAATTTTTTTTGTTGCCATAGAAAATAGTATGTTTCATGATGGCATTTTCATACGTGCATGTTGTACTCTACATACGTTTGCCCCATCTCCCTCCCTTGTCACCCGACCTGTTTTCCCTCTTTTTGAATCAGCAGCAGAGATGGAGTAAACCCTCCCATTTCACACAGCTGGGATCAGCTCCCAACTTCCTCCCAGGCATCTGACTTGCACATGCGCGCACTTCTCAACATATCAAGGTCTCCTTTCAGCCCAGGTGCAGGGAGAATCCAAGGTCAATCAGCACACAGTGGTGTTGAAAGCAGACTTCATTACCTTTTGTGAATACCACCTGATATCAACCCCGTCATCATAAGCAGAAAAAGCTTAATGCGCCCTGCATATGTGCAATGCATGCACTGTCGTCATGGCCGTGGAGAATGTCTGAGAACCTTGCTTAAAAGAGAAGCCCCTTGCCAATAGCATTTTGCAAGGGAATATTATAAAAAGATTTGCAGTTGTGAAGCACACTCAAAATCATCAAGAGACATTTCAAATGTTTTCTTGAAACAGCTGCTAAGTCAGGATTCAGAAATGTGTTCTAGTACAAACTACAGCTAAAATCTCTCTCTCTCTCTCTCTCTCTCTTTCTCTCTCTCTCTCTCTCTGTGTGTGTGTGTGTGTGTGTGTGTGTGTGTGTGTATGTGTGTGTGTGTGTGTGTGTGTGTGTGTGTGTGTGTATGTATGTGTCTGTCTGTATTTCCCTGCAAAAGCCACGAACACTGGACAGGACAGCATTTAAGCATACTCTCAAACACCCTTAAATAGACATCACTTGTAATATTGCCATCCTCATCACTAACACGAGCTTGGGAATCAAATGTTTAGTTGACATTAAAAAAAAAAAAAACCTAAATCCCACATATTAGGAAAGCCCACCTTGGAACAAAATCCAATTTCCAGTGTTCTCCAAAGGAAAATAAAAGAAATTGAATGCACTCCACCCCCTCACCAAGCATATCCAAGAGACAGTCAGTCTCGTAAATTCACATCAACTTAGTTTGGCCCCTAAACCAAATCTACCGTAATGCTATTTGTACATATAGATTGCTGTCTTTTTCATTACCATTTTCAAATGATGCATTTGTGGCTCCGCTCTGAGCTTCTTGCCCCATTAAGTGGATTAGATTGCCTGTTGCCTTTGTCCTTCGGGCTTTCGCTTTATCCTTAAAGAGTCTACTTGCACGATGCCATGTGTATAATCTATTTGCATCCTTATGTATGGCATGCACACCCACATGCCTGCCTTGCCAATTAGCCTGACATGGCTAACCCTCAGTTTCTGAGAGGACTGTGTTCAAATCTCTTTCTCCATCTTCAATTCTTCTCTTAGCAGCAGTCACAGCTGGAACCCTCTGGGGAGTTGCCTGTCGCAAGCCCCACTTGGGGCTTTTTGCAGAGCTACGCTCAGCAAATCGAAGATCACGTTCCTTAGAGTCAGCTCCTGCCTGGTGCATCACAATTGATTAATTTCCAGAAGCAACCGAGGCTCCTCCCCTTTTGTCCTGTGCACGATCATCCATCACTCCTATAGTCCATAGGAGCTAAGACAGAACAAAATCCTGACAGCATTCTTAATGTGAAAATAGTTGCTTCTCTATACTTAGGGGAAATGGAAAAATGACACAAAGACCAAAAATTCAGTCCTGCTTCAAAAGCCAAAGAATAGCTTGAAGTTGGTTGTGGACACAGTCAGCTTCAACTTCTCATTCACGAGGCATTCACTAAATGTCCACCATGGTCAGTGCATCATCCTAGCTGTTGTGGATGCAAAGGTGAGCAGGGCAGATGCTCACAGCAGCAACTAATCAAGAAGACACATTATTAAGATGCTTTAGTAAATGGAGTGAGAGTGGATGTGATTAGTGTATTTATATCAGGCACAATCAGGAGGAGCACCTCAGTGTTCTAGGGGGATCAAGGCAAGTAGCATTAGAACGAGCCTAGACAGACAAAAATATTCTCAGGAGAGTTCCAGGCTTTGGGGGCGGGGGCAATATTCTTAGTAGCTTGTCTCTTGGATGGTTACCTTCAATCGATTTCCTTTGTGCACTCCTTGTCTTCATGCAGAAGAGCCATTTTCTATTTTCTTTCCCTGGAGTCTTGGCAGCTCTTGGTTTAGTAATGGCAAAAGTGTTATTCTGAGACATTCTAGAACATCTTTTGGGAAAGCCAGTGACCAGGTAAGATCACATATCCTAAAGGTACCATGCTATCAGAAGATGTCATATGAAGATATGTAACGTGCCATATATGGGTGTCATAGAGAGGTGGGTTGGGAGAGGGGATGAGGAGAATGGGTAGCACTACAATATGAACTCCGTAAGAGAAGATGGCATCTTGAAATTACTGTACCTGCCACGGTTGCTTCAGTTGGAGCCATATCTCAAGCCAGCCAGCATATCCTCTGGAAACTCCATGTTTATAAGAACCATGCATGTTATAAGTCTCCCAATTCAGAGTAGCTTGTTATGCAGTAACAGCTGAGGAGTTGAGCATTGATAGCAAATGAAAAGTTTCATCTGGGAACTCGACCAGTACTCTCAGTACCTAGGCCTGATTTCAGGACAGGACACTAGACTTTAAAACTGAAACTTTATCCCATGGTGAGACCAGCCTTGGAGGCCTTAAGAGAGGAAAACATACATGCACATGAGAAGCATATGACTCATTAGTAGCCAGACTGGTTGCTAGTCTCTAAGGATGCCTCTCTAATGAACCAAGCCTCGGACGATTACCTTGTTGTTGTCTTCTCCACTTGAATCTGCATGGTTCACTACTGGCAAATATATATACCAGAGATGATAATTTCTGATGCTGGAAGAAGCCTTATAATTTGGGCTCCCAGCTTCTTGGTGTGTTTGCTTTTATGGCTCTACTTCTTGAGTTCCAGCAGCCAAGAAACATAGCTAGCTACAAGACGCCTGTGGATTCCAGCAGTGAGCACTCTTGTTTAAATTCCCGCTTGTTCCCAGTTTTTAATCAGCATCAGTCCTCAGCTACAGAGGGACTATCTTATTTGTTTAGCTCAGAGGAACTCATGGAACCTATGGTTCCACATAGAGTGTCAGACCTTAGGTAAGAAGCACCCATTTTGGTCCAGCTACTGGGGACACCATAAAGAGGTAACAACTAACCGTTGAATTTTGATTTGAGACAAGGTCTTACTAGAATCTAGGATGGTTTCAAACCAAAGATCCTACTTCCTCAACCTTCCAAGTCAAGCCTTTGTTTTGCTGGGACAGTGGATGATAGTCACTCAGGGCTGAAAAATCAGCCATGATTCAAAGAGGCCAGCATCATTGAGTTGAAATCTTCTGAGAAGTGTTCCCTAGGGGTTAACACATGCCAGCTCTGTTCAAAGGCAGTCAAAGTTGTATCTTGTGCTGGCAGCCATACTTTGTCATATGCAAGAATCTCTTAAATGGTTCTCATATTGAACACATGTCTGGGTCATGGACAGCAGCTGAGGCTTGGCACTGTGAGAGGTCAGAAGAGGCCATTGGTGAAAGTGCAGCTGAAGTGACAATAACTGCCCTTGATTGAAGAAGTCACAGAGAACGGCTGAGGCTTTGAACCATGAAGAGAGCCCAGGAGAGGCTATTGCCGAAAGTACGGCCCAACTGCAGTAGTAGACCCTAGCTTTTTGGAGATGCCAGTACCTTGGGACTACTACCAAGAAAGCAGCAGCAGTGGAGTGGAGATGACATAAGCTTAGCAGAAAGACTGTGTGCCCCGCAAAAGGCAGAGCTGGAGAAGTGAATCTTGGAGGAGCCCAGAAGATTGTGAGTAAATCCCGGATATCGAACGTTGAATTATTGATACTGTGGAGTCTGACTTTGCTTTGCTCAGATTGTGGCTATGCCCTGGTTCTTCCCTCTTGAAACAAGGAAGTATTTATCTTATGGTTGATTTTAGGAGCCCATAGTTAAGAGACTGAATTTTCACAGGATTTGGGATTTTAAAAGAGACTAAAGTTTTCCAAAGATCGGACTTGGAAAGTATTTGAATCAGTAGAGACTGTGGGGTGTTTAAGTTTATAATTTATATTTGTGATATTTATTAATCTGAGATCTTAGAGACAAAAAAGTAAAAGAAAAAAAGAAAAGAAAAAAAAGGAAGGTTTATGTCTTAAAAAGTATATGTCAAGCTGACAGTTAGTTTTATGTCAACTTGTCACGGGCTAGAACCATCAGAGAGGAGGGAACCCAAATTGAGAAAATGCCACCAAAAATTGTGGCAGAGACCATTTTTTTCTTATTTATTTATTTATTTATTTATTTAATAAAATACATTTCAGATTTTATCCCCTCACCCCATTCCCCCCACCACCCAGGAACCCTCTAACCCATTCCCCCTCCTGCCTCCACAAGGGTGTGCCCTGACCTACCCCCTTCCCCCTCCCCACCCTCTAATTCCTCCCCATCTGTGTTCAGCCTTTATGGGACCAGGGATCTCCTCTCCCACCTATGCCCGACAAGACCATCCTCCTCTAAGTATACAGCTGAAGTCATGGGTGCCTCCCTTTGTGCTCCCAGGATGGTGGTTTAGACCCTGGGGAGCTCTGGTTGACTGGCACTGTTGCTATCCTCTTGAGGCCACCAACCCTTTCAGCTCCATCAGTCCTCTAACTTCTTCATTAGGAACCTTTGATCAGATCTATGGGTAGCTTCGAGCATCCGCCTCTGGATATGCCAGACTCTGGCAGACCTTCGAGGAGACAGCTGTGTCAGGCTCCTTTCAGCATGCACTTCCTGACATCCATATCGGCGTCTATCTTTGGTGACTGCACATGGGACGGATATCAAGGTAGAGTGGTCTCACGATGGCCCCTCCTTGACTTTCTGTCCCACTCTTTGTCACCTTATTTGCTCTCTTGAGCGTTCTGTCACTCCTTCCAAGAAGGACCGAGGCATCCACACTTGGTCTTCCTTCTTCATGAGCTTCATGTGGTCAGTTAGCTGAATCTTGGCTATGTCAAGCTTTTGGGCTAACATCCGCTTATCAGTGAGTAAATACCATGTGTGTTCTTTTGTGATTGGGTTACCTCACTCAGGATATTTTCTAGTTCCATCCATTTACCTAAGAATTTCTTAAATTCATTATTTTTGATAGCTGTGTAGTACTCCATTGTATAAGTGTACCACATTTTTTTTGTATCCATTCCTCTGTTGAAGGACATCTGGGTTCTTTCCAGCTTCTGGCTATTATAAATAAGGCTGCTATGAACATAGTGGAGCATATGTCCTTGTTATATGTTGGAGCATCTTCTGGGTATATGCCCAGGAGTGGTATAGCTGGGTCTTCAGGTAGTGCTATGTCCAATTTTCTGAGGAACCGCCAGACTGATTTTCAGAGTGGTTGTACCAGCTTGCATTCCCACCAACAATGGAAGAGTGTTCCTCTTTCTCCACATCCTCACTAGCATCTACCATCACTTGAATTTTTTATGTTAGCCATTCTGACTGGTGTGAGGTGTTATCTCAGGGCTGTTTTGATTTGCATTTCCCTAATAACTAAGGATGTTGAGCATTTCTTAAAGTGCTTCTCGACCCTTCGAATTTCCTCAGTTGAGAATTCTTTGTTTAGCTCTGTACCCCATTTTTTAATAGGGTTATTTGGTTGTCTGGAGTCTAATTTCTTGAGTTCTTTGTATATATTGGATATTAGCCCTCTATCAGATGTAGGATTGGTAATGATCTTTTCCCAATCTGTTGGTTGCTGTTTTGTCTTATTGACAGTGTCTTTTGCCTTACAGAAGCTTTGCAATTTTGTGAGATCCCATTTGTCAATTCTTGATCTTAGAGCATAAGCTATTGGTGTTCTGTTCAGTAACTTTTCCCCTGTGCCTAAGTATTCGAGGGTCTTCCCCACCTTCTCTTCTATTAGTTTCAGTGTATCTGGTTTTATGTAAAGGTCCTTTATCCACTTGAACTTGAGCTTTGTATAAGGGGATAAGAATGAGACTATTTTCTTAATTAGTGATCAGTGTTGGAGGGCGAAGCCCATTGTGGGCGGTGTCCTGGGCTGGTGTTCCTGGGCTTTATAAGGATGCAGGTTGAGTGAGCCATGGAGAGCAAGCCAGTAAACAGCACCCCATCATAGCCTCTGTATTACCAGGTGCCTGACCTTTTTGAGTTCTTGTTCTTACTTTCTTCAGTGATAGATTATGGGTATGGAGGTGTAGCCAAATAAACCCTTTCCTCCCCAACTTGCTTTTGGCCATGGCACTTCATCATAGTAATTGTAACTCTAACTGATACAGGGGAGAATCAAAAACTGAGAAGTAGGGCTGAAAACAACTAGGGCTCTTTTAGAGGAAAAAGAAAGGCAAGAAACTCCAGTTTGGTGTCTGGGTGTTGAGGGCAGCGTAGAAGGAGCCAGAAGTTGAATCATTACTTTGTGAACTTGTTCAGAAGCTGCCTTCAAACGCAGACTCAGACATTAATGCCATTGAATGCCTCACAATGGGGACACAATGGAAAGGGAATGGGAGAAAACAGAATTATGGCTTGGCTTCACTCTGTATCACCCTTTGTCACAGTCACAAATATGGCTTATTTCTGTCTTTGAGACAAAATTTCATAACCCACAATCTTATGTCTATTTCTACTCAATAACCACATAGACAACTTCAGAGAGAGATTTCTGTTTAGTTTCTATGTGTCAACTAGGTTCAGTTGAGGAGATAGAAATGATTCTTCCATAATGAATCTTAGGATTCTCTCCTAAGATTCTCACGATCTTACTCAGCATCATAGTAATAGGAAGGGAACTTTCCAATTCATACCCAAGGGTCACCCATTTATGCCCTGTGATATCGGTAATGGCCAACTTTCTGTAGTATATAGTAAGAGATATAAGGGGGAAAGCCTGCCCTTGGGCATCACTTCTCAATTAACACTGGCCATGTTTCCAGGTGGATACAGGTGTTTTAGATCTTTGCCAGCAATGGTAATGTCTGCAATCACAACGAGACAGCGTTGAAAAATGAAAAGATTGCACATATCTTAAGCTCCTCATTTCACTGGAATATAAATGTAAATATTGTAATGTAAATAGGAAAAAACCACATTTAAACATATTTTAAAGCACAAATAGGAGAGGTCATCGGATTTAATGGTTCACCATGACAACAAGTCAAAGAAGAAGACGTCATTGCTGGAATTCTTCAAGGGCCAGCTCCTCTCTCACTGAAACTGAAGGGGGTCTTACCCAAAGGCTGAGGAGTCTTCATGAAGTTTCAGGTCAGGGCTGTAGATGTGTTCCTGAACAGTAAGCACAAGGGATGAAGCCCGCCCCAGCCTTCTCTGGTGTACTTCAGCTATTAGAGTCAGTGTTGTTCCTGGTTTATCTTTAACATAGCGTTTCTCTGTGCCTCCTGGCCTCAAGGCATGAAACAGTGTTCAAGGGCTTGGATGGCAATGCATGTGCATCAGAAAGATGCTGGAGCAGGTATAACATGACACTATGTGACCATTTCTCAACAACTCAATGCTCCTCAACTCTCATTCAGGGATCCCTTTGTCAAAAGTTTCTTGACGTATAAAAAATTATAACGCAGACTTAAAATCTCATTAACAGTGAAGGTATTCTTGCCAGACCTGCCCGTCACACTTGCCTGCACTCTTGAGTTCCCCTGCTTTCAGAATGATCTGACCTTCACACCCCACTTTAGGACCATCAGCAACCTCTTAGCTTCTCACTCCAGGTTCCTGGAACTGTGTGGATACATTTTAGTTATCAGCAGGCACTAGGCTCAGTCTGGTGCTTAATCACCCATGAAAACCATTTGTTTGAGCAATTAGGAGCATGGAGCTAGGATGCTTCCAGCAGTTACTGACCAAGTGGAAACACTGCCTGCCTGCATCTTTGTTAAGGGCTGTTTATCAGCAGGAAATGGTCTGATTTAAGGTGGCTGATGTCATTTACCTGGGGCTTTAGATGAACAAGGAGTGGTTGATCAAGGATGGGGGTGAGGGCCACACTTTGGGGATGATTTGCTTTAAGGTTAAATGTTTAGAGCATTTTGGCCTTGGTGTGAAATACAGTTGGGAATCTCTATGTCCTGAAGTGAACAATCTAGGTTTGAGTACTGGAATGAGAAAAGTTTGAGCTACTTAGAAGACTCAGTTTTTTGGGAGAACCCTCAGAGAGGATAAGGCATAATGTAATGGAAAGAATGAGAGAATAAACTGCGGGGCTATCAAAACAACACTCAAAAAGCAAAGGTTGGAAGGCTGCAAGTTCAAAGCCAGGTTGAGATCCATAGGAAAAATGCTGTCTCAAACAAAACCAAAGTTAAGACCAGGGCTCTAGGCATAACTATCATTCCGTCCCTTTGTGATCATGGATAAGTCACTCATACGTTTATTCCTGTGAAGTGTGACCTGTGGAATAAATGATCCTGAAGATACTTTGAGCTCTACTATTTTCCTAGCAGAACTGTAGCTGCTCTCACTGCTTCTACAAGAGAAAAACTTGGTACAATTGGAAAGGATGCTCTATTGGCATTATCTGACTTTTCTTTGATGAAAAAGTTCTACACACAGAGGCTACGTGGCCACTTGCTTGGATGAGTTGTCTATCCATTCTTGTCAGCACAGCACCAGTTTCCTATGTTCCCAACTTATTTATTGATGGTTTTCTACTGGTCTTGTTCAAGGAAGGCCTTTAATACTGAGAAAGCACAAAGCGTGACCTATAAGGTCTATGACCATTGGGAAAGTCTTTATGGCTTCAATAATTGGAGCCATATTTAGAATGTAGTTTTGAATAACAAATGAGGCATTGACAAAGGGAACCAATTTGGGTGAGGATAGCCTTGTGGAATTGTGTGGCCAGAAGGCAAGGCATACAAGGACTGGAATTGAGAACACTTTTATTTTATTTTTTTTGTTTTGTTTTATTTTTATTATTTTTTTTTAGCTTGCTGGCATGCAGTATGGTTTGGATCAGCAGAACAGAAGTATGGCCCCTTGTTAGGAAATGTGGCCTGGCTATGAAGAGTACCTTGGTAGAGTACTTTCTCAGCATATATGAAACTCTTGGCTCAGTTCCCCAGTACTACATAAACCCGACATGGTGACACATACCTATGATTCCACTACTCAGGAAGCTGAGGCAGGTGGATCAGAAGTTCAAGGCAATCCTCAGCTTCATAGTAAGTGAGAGATCAAGCTGTACCTTGAGCGTCTATAAAAAGATAAGCCAGTATTCTGGGATTAAGAATGAGGTTTGCTATTTGTGTACCTGATGCTGTACACTCGTGGTGTGTGCTCAACGTGATCACTTTCATGTCAGCTCCAGGACATGTTGTTACAACTGTCCAGGATGGAGTTGAGGCTTACCCGGAATAAATATAATTTTTCAGTGTCATGCAGTTAAAATCGGACACTACTGCTTGTCTGTCTGGCTTGAGTATCTATTACATGACTTTATTTTCTCAGAGGGAATCACAGTACAGATAATCTGCCTTTAAATATTTAGAAGCAGACTATGAATTTATGAATTTAATTTTAAGATCAAATGAAATAACTCCTTAATGCTCTTAATTATGTGTGGGTTCCTGTCTCAAGTGCTTTACACATGTGGGTTCATAGCACGTCTACTGTGTGTTTTGAAAGCAGCTACTGTTATTAACTTCATTTTCCTGGGAGTGAACAGTTAGTGAGAAGCTGAGAAGCATGCCCAGTAGTTCATAGCTACTCAGCAGTAGGTTTAAACCCCCAAGATGGCTGCAGTAGGCTCTCTTGGTGCCTTTTTATTTTCTGTCTTCGGGCTTTAGAATGAAAGGCTACAAAAGAATACTATGGTGTTGAGCATGAGAGGTTTAGCCTCTGAGCCATGTGGTTTAGTTGTCACAGTTGGAGGAGGGGGAGGGTTAAGCAGGGAGGAGAATTTAGATTTTTCTGTGACTTCACTTGTAACTGGAGAGGCTTCATGGAGACACACAGCCTGCTCTCACTCAGGGACAGAGGGGTTCACCTCTGGCAAGGGAAACAAAGGACAGAAACATGAGCCTCTATCAATTGATTTCTTCCTAAAGGGTAGAAGGGGATAGGCAGATGAAAATTCGATGTTTTGCAGATTTAGGGTGGCATTAATCAAATCTCTAAATGAACTAGACAGAATTATAGGGAGCAGAGGGGAGACCTAGAGGTCATTATATGCTGAGTGTCCCAACTGCCACAGCCACTGTGCTAACTCATTTAATTTTCCCTAAAGCTAATAAAACCAAGAGGGAGGAGACTCCACAGAATAGAAAGAGCCTGGGGTTGAAACAAAATAAACTCCTTAGCAATCTAGTTGACTCTATATGAGTCAATAGTGTAATATGGTTACAATGAAGAAAACGAAGAAGAGGCATGGTGGACATTCACAGCATCCGACATAAAGAGTGCAGAATACAGAACAGAGAAGAGACGGACTCCATTTACTGAGTGTCAGAGCTAATGCAGATTAAGGGATATCAGTTCTGTGCACCATGCTCAGAGAGAGAGCACATCTGGAGCAGAGCCAACAATAAGCTTCCAGCTATCTGCCCCAGAGGGAGGGGAGTGTTACAGTGAGGCGGGATGAAGGAAGGGAAGTCTTCCCCAAGAGATTAAAGCAAAGGTGATGCTCATGGCACTGAGGGATATGGCCTAGACAATCAAGAAGAAACAGCCATTTAAGGCAATACGTAGAATTTGTGGGACCAAGTGCTATTGGTACTTGTGTTCCGCTAACTGGGACTTGGCTTACAATATATACCCTTTCAAAATAACACCTGCTTCTAAACTCTCTTAAAATCTCTCTACTTGATTCCAAGAGTCTTTATCAATACTTGAATTATCTCATTTATCTCTTCCCCCATGAGTAGTCCTTTTCAAGGCTGCTCAGTATCCAGTTTCAACTGGTTATTTTCCCAATGCTTAAAGTAGTTTATTAGACAAGACATAATCTTTGTAGGAACTAATAATAGGTAGCACTGGCTGAATGAACGGATTGGTACAACATCAGCAGCAGATGTAGGAAGGTTGAGGGGAGAGGGTGGTATTTATGTTTCAGAAATGGGATCCAGGAGACTGAATGGCTGTCGGGCAGAGGCTGCATTGCATGATCATTTTTAGACCACTAGCTTTATGAAGAAGACGAAGAGAAAGGATCACTGGTAGACATTGTGGTTATGCACTATTGTCATGAACTGGGAAGACTGAACCCTAGAATGAAAATGGGAAGATTTCTATTCATGGGAGAACATTTTAGATTATTTTAAGTTTAATTTTGGTGAACTTTGATGTCATTAGATAGTTTGGATATTTTTATTGGAGTATAAAAATCCCATGGAGGCTGTTATTAGGGGCAACCCACCAGAATTGAAGGATGAGGATGGAAGATGTTAATGTGGAAGGCAATAAAGCCTCTCTGAAGGTTTGACTTCTAGGATTGCTGGGGCTGACAAGCACTGACATTATGCCAGTCTTGCCTTGAGATTCTTTGTCTGGGTTTTACATTTTGAAAATGAGGCTTCCAGTCAATGAATTAGGTAAATGCCAACTCAGAATAGCTTATCTTAACCTGGTGTTGCATATGAGGACCCTATTTCTAGATAAGGTCATGTTCATGGGTATTCAGAAGTTTTAATTTTGTTCTGTGTGTGCATATATTACTGCATATTCATGGATAACTTTTGAATATATCAATTCTTGTTAGAGAGGACGGACTCCACCCATGATAAAAGCACATCAAGCCACCCACAAATAAGGCTTCTGAGGCTTGAATGCAAATGTTTTCTGGAAAGTCTGTTTGCCTCCTACTCTAGCTTTTGGGGATTGCCTGGGTAGCTGGAGCAGGCTATCATCCATGTTCTGAGTTGTGGGAGAGCCCTTTCTCCTAAATATTCCCAAATGTTGTATAGAGAAACAACATATACAAAAGGAAACAACTTAAGTTTTGTACCATAAAATAAAGCTCCTGGACAGAGTTTTCTGTGGTGGGGCTGTCATCCATGTGGCCATTGCCTTGGGATGGGAACGGGACTAGTGATGGCTGTTGCCTTCCCTTCGTCAGTGGTAACAGGTCCAAGATGATTAGGGCAACGTAACTCATTTGTTCCTCTACTCACCTTGCAGATGGCTATGCACTTTCCATTTTCTGCCAGACATCTGAAATCTAACCTCTGTTTGTAATTTTAAAGCTTATTAATATTAAAAGATATAAAAGGAGTGGATGTAGTGGCACCCACCTATAAACACACACTTGGGAAGCAGATGTAGGATGATTATAAGTCCCAGGCCAGCCTATGTTTATATGAGACCCTGTCTCAAACATGAGAGAGGGGGGGATATGAAATACTTTTCAGAAAATATAAATATCCAGGTGATTTCTAGCCAGTGCATGTCGGTCTTTAAGGCTCCTGTGAAGACTCTTGAATCTAGAGTAACACACTGAACAAAGAGGAAAACACTTAGTTGAGTTTTCTGCAGAGAAACAGATCTGAACAAGGACATATGTTCCTGCTGTAAGGGCACCTAACCCCCAGCGAAACACTAGCTGTGCTTAGTGAAGCCAAGAGAAGTCGTATCGACTCTCTGACAGTGCTGATGATCTAAACAAGTCTTAAGAAGTAAATTCTGAAAGTGAGTACTGAATTGGGTTTGAACTGTGTGTCAGTCTCTTGCATGTTAAAGGATGGATGGACTTGCTTTGAATGCTACCTCTCCATATTAGTTATTTTTTATCAATGACTTCCATTACCTACTGTTAACTTCAAAATGTTACACAAAATTGCAGGAATAATTCATACAGTTTAACTAACTTTGGTTATAATATTTTGCTATCACTGTTGCATCTTATGTTTATTACTTTCTACTGCTCCTAATTCATAAGTGAACTTCAGTGTAGGTAGTGTGTGCGTGTGCATGTGTGTGTGCGCGTGTGTGCGCGTGTGCGTGTATCTGTCTGGGAGTAACCACAACATCTTAGAGTTAGGTACTGCCCAGGATTGCAGACACCCATGCAACAGTTTGTCATACTTTTATGTCTACTACCCCTTCCTAAGGGGATACTTCCAGGCTCCAGTTCTGTATAATTTTAAAGCCACGAGTGAATATGAAACAGGGCTTCATGGTGTTTTGTCTTAAAACCTATTCTTCAATTCCTAACTCTCTTGTTTTAGTCTCTCATATGCCATGAATATAGGCATATACCATGGTCTTTGTTAGAGTTCCTATTGCCGTGATAAAACACCGTGACAAAAACCCTTGAGAAATAAAAGGATTATTTTGCTTGTATTTCCACATCATAGTTCCATCATTAAAGGAGGCCAGGGAAGAAACTCAACCCAGAGGCAGAAACTGATCCAGGGCACAGAAGAGTATTGTTTACTAGCTTGCTGCCCACAATTTGCTCAGCCTGCTTTTGTGTAGAGCTTGACAACCTGCCTAGGGTTGCCATCACCCACAGGAGACTTGGCTCTCCTACATCAATCATTAAGGAAATACTCAATAGATTTATCTACAGGTCAATCTTACAGAGGCATTTTCTTAAATGAGAGTCCCTCTTCCCCGATGCTTCTGGCTTGTGCAAAGTTGATGTAAAACTAACCAACACAGCCATTATACCTGGAATGGTCTGTGTTTATGGATTGTTATAGAGATTGTTTTTAGTCTGTGCATTTTAAACAGAAATTTTTTGTGTGAGGACAGCTTATCTTTGACAAGAAAGCAAGGGTAGAAACTTCATGGTTTCTTCAATGGGCACCATGAAGAGTTTGGAAACCCCTCTTGAGGTTATACTTGAGGGTATAGTGGACTCTTGGGTAGCAAAAGGAGGTAAAGGGAATTCAAAATTATGTCTTAGCAGTACTTATATGAAGTAGATAATCTCAAATGGTCAAATAAATATGTCCTTGGGGCAAAACTTTTCTATCCTACATATTGTTAGTCTCCTTGGTCATAGAGAAGTAATTGATAATGAGGGAAAAATCATGTACAGTTTGGGGCTGGCAAGTAAACAGGAGGTGTTGGGTTAGAGGATGTCTCATGTCCTTGTGATTACCCATGGTGATGTAAAGAAGGAAGCCTGGTCTTGGGTAGCTACCCAGTCTTTGCCAAGTCATTGATTGTTTCCAATCATCTTATTTACCAAGGGCTTGACTGAGATTTCCTCCCCAATAATTTAAGAATTAATATACTTTTAAAGCTATAGTGAGCATTATGAGTCATTTTAATTATATATATTACTCTCATTAACTTTTTGAGAATTATATGCATACCATGTATTTTGGTTTTTTTTGATGGTGAGCCTAGCTTTTAACAGCTGAGCTATCTCTTGTCCATGTATTTGATCATCTTCACTCCTCACTTCTTCCCATAACTCCTCACAGAACCACCCCGCCTCCCCACACTCACTGAATCAGCCCCTCCCAAATTCATGTCCTCTCTTCTCTTTTTAAATACCTCACTGGTTCCAATTTGTGCTGTATTTATACTTGTGAGTGAGGGGCTATCCATTGGAGCATGGTCTACCTACCGGAGGCCATCCTCTTAAAGCCAAGGTTTCTCCCCTTTCCAGAAGGCATTAATTGTCCATAGAACCTCTGCTCCTGAGCACCTCCCCCTCCATACTGGACCAATGACTGGCTTCATCTTAGGCAGGCAACCACAGCTACTGTAAGTTCATGAATGCAACAATCCTATCATGCTCTGTTTCAGTCTGGTCCTCAACATCTGGCTCTCACTCTTCCACCAACCCCCGTCCTGCGATGGTTTCTGAGCCTCGAGGTGCAGATGTGGGGGTGATATGGATATTCCATTTATGGATGATCACTCAGCACTCCACTGACACTTTTTTCTGCATTTTTATCAGTTGTTACTTTCTGTGCTAACCACCACTGTAGAAACTTCTCTGATCTGAAGGGCATTTATATTGGGAAGAGATTAAAGCATATTAACAAGGCATTGATGCATGAATCACCATCTCTTGAGATATTTATTCTTTTGTATAGGCTCATACTTATACCCGGTGTTCTATTTGTCTTAAAAAAAAAAAACCAAACAAACCAAACTTGTATTTTGATGGTTGTCAAATATTTTAATAAGAGTTAGGAGTAATTATAAATATGACTGTCTATTGACAGTTTTTAACAGTGTTTCCCAACTCACAGGTTAGTTCTCATTCCAGTATAGGAATTTTGTTTATTTACCATTCTAGGCAGTGGAAGCCAACCATTAGATCTTATGCCCATCCAGGTTCAAGTGTGGGGACCTCTAAGCCCCTCATGGTGCCAGGCACGAACATGATGATGTCTTTACTTATTTTAAAAAATATTTGCACATCTAGGAAGATCTTCATTCCATTTCCCTTTCCAAAGGATATTTCTGCTGACATGACAGCTAGACTGCCATGTTCACCTGGCATTTTTGTGGGTTCTGGGACTCTCTTCAGACCTCATTGCTGCCCAGCCTGTGCTTTATCTACTGAGCCATCTCCTCAGCCCCTAAGCTGCCCATGTGTTGGAAAGTGGCAGGTATGGAAATAGGGCATTGCCACAATAAAAGAGAAAAATAAAACCTGCGAAAAGAAAGGCTATGGCCCAATCATCATCTGACTCTTTTGACTGCTCTTGGGACCCTTTTCCTCCTACTGGGTTGCTTTTATCCAGTCTTAATATGAAGGTTTGTGTGTAGACTTACAGTAACTTGTAATGCTCTGTTTGGTTCCTGGGAGGCCTGCTTTGTTCTGAAAGGAAACAGGGAGGAGACGGAGAAGGATTTGGAAGAGTGGAGGGAAGGGATACTGTGGTCCAGGTATAATGTATGAGAGAAGAATAAATATCAGAAATAAATGCTATCAAATAATAAAAATGATTATTCCTTCTGTTATTAAATATACCTTAAAATTATCCATATATGATTATTTTAAAAGTAGATTTTTTTTTTAAAAAAGGGAGTGTGTTAGATAAAGGTTTATGTAGTTTACATCTTTATTTTTTATTATTTCACTATTCTCATATTTGAATAGAATATGTAAGGGAGATTTAGGGTATATAATTTCTTGGCTACATTAAATAGTATTTTCAACATAGCACATGAAGCTATTATCTTTAGCATCCTGACTACTTACTTCTATTTAGTTTTCTCTGCCACAAACACCCAAATTAACCTTAATATATTATTGATGTATCCACAATAGTTTCTATAAGTAACTTTTATCCAATGAAAATTTCATAATACTTAAGATGCTTAATTATGCAATTATGGAACTCTGTGGTACTTGGCATGGGCTGGCTTCTACCTTCTTCAGCTTTCCTTTCCCACAACTGCAGCCATGCAACTCTGAATAGCTTCACTAATTTCTAGGACAAAATAGGCCGAACCTCTGGATTACATACACATTCCGTGGACAAACTTTCAAAAGGCTCCTGGGTTGCCCTGACCTTGTGTTACAGGTTAATAAACTGGGATTCGCTTTGTTTCTGCGACAGACACTGTCTGTGTCCCACTTCTGGTGTTAGCCTTTCTTCAACAGCAGGTAATTATTGATGCTCTCTCAAGAGTAAGCCCTTTCATGTATCAGCAGTCTTTTCTAATATTAATAATGTCACTTCACGGATTTCTGCATATCTGATTCTTAGGTGGCCCCATTTAAAGCCCTTGGGCACTGTGTAAAGATAGGTTTTCTTGTCTGGTCTATTCTGAAGTCTTTCTGGATTTTTTTCTTTTAAAACAAGATATTAGTTCACATGTCATTATGATATTTATATAATTATGGCAAAATCAGTTGCCCAGGCACATGTGTCTTGTTGAGAAGAAGACACTGTCTTCCTTCATGAAAAGAATTCAGGATTCCCTAGGGGATCCCTTTGTCACAGGCTTGAAGAGACTCTGAGGTCAGATGTAGTAACAAGCACAAATTTCACGCTGTGTGCTGTCTGCTCTCAGTGTATCGATGTGATCAGTATACTGATGTGATCAGCCCTCTGGTACTTGTCCTCTTAGATGTGAGTTTGCTTCTGTCACTGGTAAAGAGCCAGAGGATCTTTCTAAAACAGCCAGCAGTTAACAAGACAAGTCTCCTCGCTGAAAAAAAACTTGGCACCAAGTGGCAGTAAAGAAAGTGGACTTTGTAGAGTTATAACATGCTCAGTTTAACTCTGCAGTTTCATTATCATAAACCTGTCTCACCCTCAGATTCCAACTCCTTATGTGGATTAAACGAGATAGCATTTCTATTTAAAGAAGCCCTATTTTTGCACCAGATCTATTTGAAGTTCCTTACCAATGGTCTTGTCATATTTATCCTCTAGAAAAAATTATAAGTACTTATTGTTGAATTACTGATATTTTTGAATAAAAGGTAGATTCAAGACAGGTGGATTAGAGTGGATCTGATTTTTACTAGCTGTTCAAAATATGGCTCTAAACAGTATAGCATTGATAAATTGATGTCTCTAGTTTCTTTGTGTCTATTTATATGTTCTGGGGATTCTACAAGTATGGGGGTTCTGGATTATGATTTCTAAAATTTTTACATCTCCTCCACCCACTTTATCCTGTTTTTTTTTGGGGGGGGCCTCTTATTGCTGTTCAGCTCTTTAGGCAGTCATGTTGGTGAGACTTTAAAGGTGTGTTGCTTCTGATGTTAGCAGGAGACACAACCTTGCAGCAAACTCCCTGGTCTTCTGGCTCTTACAATCTTTCCATCCCTTTTCCAGTGATCCCTAAGCTTTAAATGAGGGATTATTTTGTAGCTGTTTCCATTGGGAATGGACTCCACACTCTGCATTTTGATTGGTTGTGATTCTCTTTAATGTTCTCTGTTGCAAAGAGAAGTTTCCTTGATGAAGGGTGAGGTCTCTACTGCTTATGATCTTGAAAAATAAAAGAAATAATTTTTAAAAATCTGCACATTCACTTACTCAGAGGCATAGCCTGTATACTGTTCTTTTTTTTGTTGTTGTTGTTGTTGTTGTTGCTGCAGATATTGATGGTTTAGTTGGGTAACAGTTCTGCAAATTTCAGGTCAAGCACTCAGTGGTTCCCTTGATTTGCTTTCTGGTGAGGCTCTAATGGAATTCACAACAAGATGGTGTACATTAGTGAGAGGTCTGATCTGTTGTTTTGTTTTTGTTAGTTTGTTGTTGTTTGAGATAGGGTTCCCTGGTGTAGCACTGACTGTTCTGGAACTCACTCTGGAGACTGGGATGGCCTTGAACTAAGAGATCGACCTGCCTCTGCCTCCTAAGTGCTGGCATTAAAGGCATGCGCCACCACTGACGTGAGGAATCTGATCTTAACAGGAAGCCATGGAGTTTCTGAGATCCCAAACTCATTTCCAGGGGAATGCTTTAATGACCGAAGGACTTTCCAGCAGGTCCCACTCTTAAAGGTATCAATCATCTCCTCATACAGCCACATCAAGGACAAAGACTGCAAAACTGCATCCAAACTATAGAACTATTCAATCTATTCTTCCATCTACTGCTGCTAACCCCAGGATATGAGATTGAAGGCACAGAGCCATCAACCTTGGGACTGTCAGATGTGTATTCAAATACTGGCTGTGCAATTTAACAGCTGAGTATTTGTGGGTAAATTATAAATCCAGTCTGCAAATGATTTTTTTATATATATTTGTAAATTGGAGACAATTATAATCTTGACTTTGCAGGGTTGTTATGAGGTTTGGAGGGTTAAGTGAGACCGTGCATGTAAAAGGGTTGTCAGAATGACTGGGGTTTTATAGTCACTTTTAAAATCATTCTATTATTAAGAGGCAAACCACTTGGTGAAGGAACAAGAAGGTGTCGATATGGCTTATCTATTCTCCTGTATCTTCATTAATTTTTCTCCCAGAATATTCTGAGTCAGTGCTTTCTCAACCACCAGATTCTTTGTTGTTTTTCAAGAGGTGATTCTCCTAGAACTTGATCTGGGCTTCAAGGTGCCCTGTTTGGAGGATTGAATTGCACCAGTGAAATTTTCTCTGCAGTTAGCAAAACAGCACACCAGACTTAGACTATGGCATGCTGAACCATCACTCTTTATAGAGGAGTTTCAGCAGGTACTGACTGCAGCCAGATAAGATATCCAGACCTCTTCATATGCTCCTGTTTCAGGACGAGCCAGGCTAAATGTTATAGCTTAAAGGTTATCCTAAAGAAACGTTTTAATGTCAAGGAACTCTTTAATAGATCCATGTCTCATACGTTTAATATCTACTATATATCAGACACTGAACTGGATGCTGGGGAGCAGAGATGGATGAAACAGACAGGGGGCTGACCCTTTGTGGGACTCATTGTTAAGTAGGGTCAGAATGGCTAATAAGTAGGTAAGCAAATCCATCAATACCCAATTACAGGATGATAATATCCTATCACGGAAACAGCTGGCTATTATTAGGGATGAAGGGGGAAGATCAAAGACTGCATGCCTTAGTTGGTAAAATAGAAGGTGCAACTTCAAGGACGGGAGGGGGATAGGGTGAGGGGGGAGAGAAGTCCTAACAAAGAATGACAAAACAAAGGGGTAAGGCAGGGATAGTCCTAGCTAGTTCCAGGAACTGAAAAGGAGAAGTTAGGTTAGGATACTGTAAAGTGAGAAGAAGTAAGTTAAAATAAGTAGGGGATGAGTGAGAGGAGGGATATCAAGAAGCATAAGACCTCTCTTTCTTTCTTTTTTCCATCTATGTATGTATGTACGTACGTACGCACGCACGCACGCACGCACGCACGCACGCACGCACGCACGCACGCACGCACGCACGCACGCACGCACGCACCTATCTATCTATCTATCTATCTATCTATCTATCTATCTATCTATCTATCTATCTATCTATCTATCTATCTATCTATCTTACATCCTGACTCCCTACACAGTCCCTCCCTGATTCCTCTCTCTTCTCCTCCATGAGGGTGGAGGCCCTCCCTGGGTATCCCTCCTCTATCCTGACACATCAAGTCTGGGCAGGTCTATGTACATCTACTCCTACTGAGGTCAGACAATGAAGCTCAGTTAGGGGAGCTTACTCCACACACAAGCAAAAGCTTTAGGGACAGTCCCTACTCCAGTTGTTTGGGGACCCACATGAAGACCAAGCAGCACATCTGCTGCATATGTGTAGGGGCCCTAGGTCCAGTCCATGTATGCTCTTTCGTTGGTGGTTCAACCTCTGAAAGCCTCCAAGGGTCCAGGTTGGTTGACTCTGTTGGTCTTCCTGTGGCGTTCCTATTCTCCCAGGATCCCTCAATCTTCTCCCAACTCTTCCATGTGACTACTTGAGTTCTGTCCAATGTTTGGCTGTGGGTCTCTGCATCTGTTTCAGTCAGTTGCTTAGTGGAGCCTCTCAGAGCACAGTTATGCTAGCTTCCTGTCTGTAAGCATAACAGGAGGCTCCCAGGAATCTAGGGGGTGCTTTACCTGAGACTCTGAGCAGTGGGCCACCTCCAATAGTCAAGTGTTACCCCCCTCAGTGGAGGGATAAGGATACAAACTTACCTACAAAACTTTCAACCCCAAAATTTGTCCTATGTACAAGAAACAGAGGGACAAAGACGGAGCAGAGACTGAGGGAATGGCCAACCAATAACTGGCCCAACTTGAGACCCATCTCATGGGCAAGTGTAAACTTTCTACCCCCGGTATTTGTTGGGGTCTAGGAGCTGCCCCACAAACATGAATACCAATGTCAGTAAGACAGGATGGTTTATTGAATGCACACCCTAAGACTGATTGATCAGGACCATTGCTCAGAGTTTGGAGTTGAGGCTATGACCCCAAACATTTTTTAATGTCAGCTTATAAAACTGCGAAACCCACAATGAGCCCATATGTAACTGCTGGAGGTGCTGCATGGTGGCCGGCTCTGACTCAAGTCATTTTGGATGTAACAGTTCATATTGACCTTAAATAATGATGGGTCCTGCATGAAGCTGTGAAATTGTTATGATGTTGTGAAATTTCTTAAGATTAACAAACGTCATAGCATATAGAATATAACAGGCTATGTGGCCAGCATGACCCTGCTCTGATTTAAGTTATTTTTCTGTGTCAATGACTGGCAGGCATATTACAGCAACAATATGATATAGCTGGCAGGTGTGGAACAAAATGACCACAGCTATGCTGAGGGAGCAGACCTTAACAGTACTGAGTTTGAGAATGAACATGGAGGGAGTGGAAAGTGGCTTGAAGGGATATCAGAGAGCAAAACTCGCTGTCTTCTCCCTCTTTCTCTTTCATTTTTTTCTGTTCTTTCTTTTCCTTCATTTCCTTCTCCAATTGTCTCACAAGCACATACATCTACTGGATTTTCCAGCTCTAGAGATACTGAACTAAACAAAAAAGCAAAAAAAAAAATTTAGCCTTGGTGTTTGAGCTGGAGAGTTTTTGATCAGCTTGACAAAAAGACTCATCTGAAGAAGGAATCTTAACTGAGAAAATGCCTCCATCAGATTGGCCTGTAGGCAAAGTGTGTGGGGGCATTCTCTTGATTAGTGATTGATGTGGGAGAGCCCAGGCCACTATGGATGGTGTCATCCCTGGGCAAGAGTTCCTGGGTTATATAATAGAGAACAATGAATAAAACACAAAGCAAGTCAGTAAGCAGAATTCTTTTGTGGTCTCTGCTCTTGTTCTTGCCTTGGGTTCCTGTCCTAAGTTCCCTTCATTGGGCTATAAGGTAAAATAAATCCTTTCCTCCCCAGGTTGCTTGAGATAATGGTGTTTATCACAGCAGCAGATAATACATGATCCTTAGTGTTCTGGTCAGAAGGGATGCTGCTGAGATCCAGTGGAGGGGATGGTGAGCTTGTTAAGGAATGTAGTGAAGATGGAGAGACACTGATGACTTTAACACCCCTTTCTTCCACCTGACCACCACACAATGCAATCCTGATACATCTACTACTAGTATTCCACTTACTACTGACTCTTACCAAACCATTTCCTTAGCTCTTCTGCCTGAGTCTCTTCTGCTTAGATGCCATCTGTTTCCAGATTATTCTAAAATAATGCTGTTGATGAGAAGTCAGAAAGAAGGGGGAAGGGGAGGAAAAAAAAGAAAAGTCAGAGAAAAGATTGAAAGAGGAAATTAACATATGAGTTAGAACATCAATCAATCATCAGAGAGGCAAAATGCTTATGAAGAACAGAAAATAGCAGAAGGCCAGCATTAGCGTGTCTTCTGATGGAGAAAGAGATGATGGCTCAAGAAAAGGATTGATTAGCATGGTTCACTTGAAGAGATTAGTTGTAGGACTTTATAAATTCAATTTCCTATTAATTTTTAGATTTTGACACTGGTGGTGGTTTGAATGTTCTACTTTAGTTTTAATGAACACGGAATATATCGTTGTTCCAGAAAGACAATTCCCCATTGGATTCCTCTCTTGTAGCCACTAGCTTTCAATGGCTCCAGGCACTTTATAATCTGTCTAGTTTGAATTAAGCTATACTACAGGTGTAACATACATTGGAGTTTTAAAGATATCATAAAATCAAGAATATAAATTATCTTACTTATGATAGTGAGTCCAGAACTCACATTCTTCTCCTTCTTCTGTCTCTCCCTCTCTCTCCCCCTCCCCCTCCCCTTCCCCTTTTACCTTTCCCTCTCCCTCTCTCTTTCCCTCCTCCACTCTGTCTCTTTCTCAAACTGACTGCAGGCACTGACACTCTACTGAGGAGAATTCTGTTCTTTTTTCAAGGAGAAACTCAAATGCCTCCACTTCCCTGGTGTTTCTAAAAATGATTCCTGCCGGAAATGCTCATGGAAGTCCTGCAAGAGACCCAAGGTTCACCCCTAGTGTCCGTGTAAAAAGTCAGGTATTGTTTTATGTGCATATAACCCCCAGTGCTGGAGACTCAGTGAGCCAGATCCCCAGTACTTACTGGCCAGTTAGCTGAGCCTAATCTGTAAGCCCTTGGTCCCACTGAGAGAGCCTGTCTCGAAAAAAGGTGATTAACACCCAAGGATGAATGAACCTGAGGTTGTCTTCTGGTCTCACACACATGCCTGTCATGCAGCTGCCTACACACATGTACCTCACACACATGAACACGCACATATATACCTGAACAGCTGCACACATTCACAAAACATAAAGTACATATTTATTATGCTACATTTTATTAGTAATTTAAACTGTGCTTCTATTTGTAAGAAATGGTTTACTAGGCAGGCATGGTGGTACATGTCTATAAGCCTAGCGCTTTTGAAGTGGAGGAAAGAGAATAAAGGGAATCAAGACCAGGCTAGACCACAGAATGAGATTATCTCTAGAAAAATTCCCTTTTCTTGGTTGTGAAGCACTATGACCTTTGCTGTCTGTAGCAGCCTACAGAGTTGTACTTTTTCACTGCATCTTTTTGATTGCAACGTTTCTTTTCCAGTTGATTTAATCTCATACTGTTTCAATCACACACACACACACACACACACACACACACACACACACACACCCTCTCTAGGCAGTAAGAGGATATGTTGAATAATTGACAGGAAGTATAATTATATGTGTTTATGAAGGGGCTACAGAGGTGGAGGCTGTTGCTTACCAGTCCCATGTGTTCCGGTCTGTCATAGTCACGATCCTGAATAATAAGGAGAGAGCTACAGAAACTGTTAAGGGATCTGCTTTATTGAAGCAATGTATATCCAACATGGGGAAACTTTTAATGCTCGAATTGAAGACCACACATGGAAGACTATATTCTCTCAGCACTGTTCCTATTGCCGACAATGGGAAAAGCTTGCCTGCAAAGATGCATAGAAAGGTTAAACAGGATGTGATGCTGAAGTTACTGCTAGTTCTGGGTATTTAGAGCAACTTGAGAATCACTACAGTACAACATGGAAAGTCTATTCTGAGTCCCCGAGTGGCGCAGTGAAGGTGGCCGAACAGGCTCTGGGAACTCCATACGAGCTGATTGTGGAGTGAATGACTTGCCAGAACAGATCTGGTGAGCATGGTCTCCCAGAGCCAATGAGATCAATCTGCCACACTCTGAGGCTAAGGTTTGTGCTACGCTATTCAGTCTCGGTCTGTGTAAATAGTTTCTGTGGTATTTGCACAAATGATAACTTTGCCTTACAGCATATTTCTCAGATGCTTTCTGTCATTGAGTGGCTGAACACAGTGTAAGCTAGAACTCTCAGGCAACCACGCTTGGCTTTTACGTTCTTTTGCCTCTTTCTTAAGCCACTATAGACTGACAGTTTCATGGCTTTTGTTTGCTTATGACTTTGACTAGTTACCGTGTCTCAGCATATGTCTGATTTGGCTCCTGTGCGTCTTGTTGCCTATGATTTATATTCTGGTGTTGATCCATAGGCAGCTGGATTGGTTGACTCTGATGCATTCCAAGAAGACTGGTTCTACTAGGGAGATGTTTCTGCCAACCTCCCTTATAAGTTATCAGCCTTATGTCTACATTTGAGACACTATCCATCACTATTTGGCTCCTATGGACAACATTATGAATTCCCATGACCTACATCATAAAATAATAGCAAGATTTATTATGTCACTAAGTCCATTTGATCAGTCAACTATTCATTATTATTATTTTTACTGAGTGTCTACTATGTGCTAGACATTGTTTTTGACACATGGAAACCAGTTAAGGAAAACAAGAGCAAAGACTGATTCTCTCATGGAGCTTAAAGTCTAGCTGGGGGAGACAGGCAGTAATGAATGTAACAAATGCATTGTAAAGGTTATTAGAAGGTGATATGATGTGTGGAAAAGAAATTAGAGTAGAATAAAGAAATTAGCAATATTGATAAAGCAAGGCAGTAACCTCCTTGTGGCTGGTACAGGTGAGGGGGAAAAGGCCAAAATGGCTGAAGTAGAATGAGACAGGAGAGAGAAAGAAATGGAATGGGATTGATTCAGATGGAGTTTTTGTAAGGATTATGAATCATGTTTCTCTGAAATTATACAAAACAGACATATTCCTGAAGATTAAAAATTGTAGATTAGTGTATGTGTATGGGTGTTTTGATTCCATGTTACTTATGTGTACCATAGGCAAGCTTGAATACCTTGGGGGCTAGAAGAAGGCATCAGACAAAGAAAAAGGAACACTCCTTCATTGCTGGTGGGATTGCAAACTGGTACAACCACTCTGGAAATCAATCTGGAGGTTCCTCAGAAAAATGACAGTAGATCTAACTGAAGACCCAACTATATCAAGGAAAGTCACTGAGGGCAGGTGTGTGGTGGAGATGTTCCTGCATCGAGGTCTACAAAGGCCATTGGGTAGAGCTGTGAAGGTGAAGCCTGGATTGTCTTGGAGATCCAAGGATGTTAGAGATACCAGAGTTATGGGATACCTGCTGAGGAAAGCTGCTAACAGGAAGTGGAACAAGCCCAAGAAAAAGAAGTGTTTTGCAGTCAACAAAGCTGAAAGAAATTGGAGATCTGAAGCGTGTTTTGACATCAGACATGGAGATGCAGAGTTTGGAGTTTGTTCAGCGGGTGTTTGGTCTTGTTCTGATCCAGTATTTCCAAACTATGTTCTCTTTCCTATATTTTGGTACAGTAATGTATATCCTGTGCCATTATGTTTTTGAAGTATGTGATCTTATTTTTGATTTTGATTTTTATAGGGGATTACAGTTAGGAGATTGCATGAATCTCAGAAAAGACATTGAATGCTGGGCTTTTAAACATTGTTGAGACTATAATAGACTATGGGGACTTTTGAAGTTGAACTAAATACACTTTGCATTATATTATGGCCATAATCCTTTATGGACCAGGGAGTGGAATGAGATGATTTGAATATGTATTGCCCCCACAGATTCCTGTTTTTGAGTGCTTGGCCCATAAAAAGTGGCACTATTAGGAGGTGTGGCATTGTTGGAGTAGATGACGCCTTGTTGGAGGAAGTGTGTCACTGTGGGGGCAGGCTTGGATGTCTTCTATTCTCTAGCTTTGGCCAGTGTGGAACATAGTCTCCTGCCTGCAGACCAAGATGTAGAACCCTTAGTTTCTTCTCCAGCGCCATGTCTACCTGCACACCACCATGCTTCCTGCCATGATGATAATGGACTAAACCTCTGAAACTGTAAGCCATCCCTAATTAAATGTTTTCTTTTATAAGAGTTACCGTGGTCATGGTGTCTCTTGACATCAATGAAAGCCTACCTAAGACAACCACTAAGTACATAAATAAATGTGTAGTGTACTCGCTTCTATATTTGAATTTGGTTCAGGTTTGTTTGCTTTGCTTTTTTGTTTTTGGTTCTGGTTTTGTTTTGAGCCAGGGCTTCTCTTTGTGTCTCTTGGTGTCCTAGAACTTTTTTTGTAGACCCAATTAGACTCAAGCTTACATAGATCTGCCTGGCTCTGCCTCCTGAGTTCCCAGACTAATGTTGTGGGCCACCACTCCAGGTCACATAAGCTATATACTTTTTAAGAATATGCTTTGCAGTAGTCATGGATGCAGGGGAGCCTGTACAGTGGCTACTCATGTATTCTAAACAAAGGATCATCCTCTTTGTGTCTGGATATTAGGAATGAAGAAAAGGTGCCAGAAGTAGTTAATTCTTAATATATTTACAAACTGGAAACAATGTGCTTACAGATTGCACGTATTGAATAGAATAAAATGTGATTTCAAAGAGCATTTTAAGACTGGCTATTGGCAGGATGTAGTTGCCATGGAGATAAGACATGGTATTGGCCATTACTTTGGAATATAAGGAAGAATAAAGTTGGGCTAAATTGGATTGGTACAAATGTAGGCATGCAGGCAGAAATGCAGAAAAAATTATGGTCATATGAGTTAATGTTTACAGTGGAATTCTGAATTTAACATTTATTTTATATTTTATTTTTAAAATATATTTTAAAAATGAAACAGATTTATACCTCCCTTTCTTATTTATGTTCAACCTCTCTGAGGTCCTTTCTTTTTAATGTTCAAATACCCTCTTCAACTCAAATAGATAACTTTTTTTTATTATTGTTACACATATATGTATAATTTTGTGTCTGTGTGTATATGTACTAATGTATAAATTTAACCTCCTGAGTCTATTTTGGTTGTTTGTATATGGTATCAGGAGTGATCATTCTGTATTGGACAACCCATTAATGGACTTATCTCTGGCAGAGGCTAATTTCCCTTCTCTAAGTAGTCATTAGTTGCCTGTAGTTCTTTTCTAGGGTTAGGATCTTGAAAAAATTTCTCTTTTTTTTACATTAGGCTATTCATTGATACTGTCAGTGTTGTGGTCCTGTTTGTACAGCCATTTCTATAAGAGACTTCCTGATATTCTGGTTCTCATAATCTTTTGGCCCCTTTTTCCATGATGTTTCCTGAACTATAGATGCAGGAACTGTGATATAGACATGTTCGTTGAGCATGGGGTCCCTGCAATGTGTTGATTTCTGCATTTGAAAATGGTGGACATAGCATTTAAAACAATCGGACTCATTAAGAATATTAAGATAGTAAAGGTAGATAGAAATGAAAAGAAGATTAAAGTCTGAACTCTGGAGTATTTAAATATTAGTGTCTCATGTACAAAGCAAAGCTCAGCAGCTGACCTGAAGACATCACTGGGACAGATAGGTACAACACAGAATGTGGGGTCCTGAAACCCAAGTCAAAGAAGTGTTAGGAAGGCCACAGTGAGTGACTGGAGTGATTGAGGACAGGGCAGATAACTGACTGATGTTTTTGAGAATGCGCAAGTGTTTCCCAACTTTGATGAAGAATAGTTTGGTAACAGTGGCATGGTGGCTGTTAATGGAAGTCATTGCAGAGAATTTGGTATGGTTTGAATGTTTTTCCCAAAGTTCATGTTCACGATCTCCAGAGCGAGTGTGTCAGGTGTTTAGTTCACGAGGTCTCTGCCTTCATGATTGGATCATCATGATTATCAAAAGAGCAGATTTGTTATAAAACTGAGTTTGGCGCCCTGGTGCTCACGTGCACTTTATCTCATTTTCTCTTATCTATGGTGGTTTGTATTCTAATTATCTCCCAAATGCTCAGGCACTAAAGGTTTTGTTTTGCATGCACTGATGTTCAAGATGATCAGATTGTAAAAGGATATAATCTTACCTTGGATTCATTCATTGATAGATACATAGCTTCATAGGTGGTGAAGTCCTCATAGGTGGGATATTGATGAAGTAGATCACTGGGACTACAACTCTTGAAAGGTACTGTTGAAACCTTCCCTCCTGAATTGGGAAAGGCTTATACCTATTAACGTTCTTGATTACCAAGCACTTCTGAGCAGAGTAGTCTGTTTTAACCCATTCACTTACTAAGTTGATATCTAGTAAAGTAGGCCTTATATGTACCAAATTTAACAATTCAATCCCAAGGAGTAGGGACCTACAGCTGAACTCTGAGCTATAGATCTATCTGGGTGACACAGGAAAAAAAAGCCATCATTTTCTTAATGGAATGAAATATATGAGCTTACTTGTTTTTAACTGTCAAATTCTGGCTGGGTTAGAGCTGTTGGCAAGGAAGAAAAGAGACAGGTTTTCAAGGGCTGAGCCAGAGGTAGGAATTAATTATTGAAATGGGAAGGTAACTTATCTCCTTAATTACACTTCTAACAAGTGATTAATCAAAAGGGGGTAGGGAGGGAGAGATAGACAGAGACAGAGAGACAGAGGCAAGAGAATGAATGAGAGAAAGAGAAATAGAGAGAGAGAGAGAGAGAGAAAGAGAAAGAGAGGAGACCAAAGAGATAGATCATCAAAACAGACAGAGACCAAAGAAAGAGAGAGACCAGAGAGAGCAACCAGAGAAACATCAGAGAGAAACTAGAGACAGACTAGAGAGATCATAGAGACTATATAGAGACCATAGAGAGACTAGAGAATGAGAACAGAGGGAGAGATGAGAGAGAGAGAGAGAGAGAGAGAGAGAGAGAGAGAGAGAGA
>JANHMN010000015.1:22235044-22257624 GCA_030674055.1 Rhabdomys pumilio
GAGAGAGAGAGAGAGAGAGAGAGAGAGAGAGAGAGAGAGAGAACAGAGAGAACAGAGAGAACAGAGGGATAGGCACACATGAGAGAGACACCAGAGAGACATCAGTTAAACAGACAGACAGACAGACAGACAGACAGAAATTGACTGGGTCACTGACTGAGAAGAGAGACTGACAGTCTGACAGACAGAGACTGAGAGAGACAGAGGTGGGGTAGGGCATGTATCTACAATCCTGGAAAGATGCCATTGTGTAACCGGTAGCATCCTGGCTGTGTGGCCTACCTGGTGCATGCCAGAGATAGGAGAGCATCACTCCAGAGATTACAGCATGAAATGAAAATGCCCTCCCACCTGCAGCCTTTTTGAACTTAGTTTATCTTTATGTTTGAACTCTCAATAGGCTCTGTACAAGAGGGGGGAAAAGTAAAAATAGAAGATCTAGGGTGAAAGTAGTGAAAACAACATATAAGGATGGGATGTTTGCTCACAGCTTACCTCTTGTGATATAAACCTAAGAATCCAGAAACTCTCTGTTCTGATTCTCCAAATGCTTGAGTTTTGAGTGAGCCACACAGTAGTTCTCAGAGGACTGGGGCTTGGGAGGAAATCCTACTCTAATCTATTCTAGAGAAAACAGGTGATTCTCAAGGGCCAGTTGCTTTTGGGAATTAATAAAATCATACTAGCAGAATGTTGTTACATAAAGATGTCAGCATAAATCTAAGGATGAAAGCATAATTATAATTTCTAATATTTTGCTTAATTTTGAAAAGTATAGTTTATCGTACATATGGCATTATACTTTACATATTAAATGGCACTATAACAGAATGGCTTATTGTATGTACAGTAATATAGTTTATATGTTAAATATAGCACTATAATAGAATGTTATTATATAGTTTTAAAAAGAAAAAAAGGGAAACATTTTTGGCTACAAAAGCCTTCCACTAAAACAAATGAAAACCAGGTTTTCTAAGTGGGTCACTGTGGCAAATGTATTCGTTGGGTAGTCAGGTGTAATCCCTATTGTACTAATTAATAATCAATGAAATTAAAAATAAAGCTCAACTTTTTAAAGTTTTAAAAATGTCTTCGTTAAAACAGATAATCAGGGATTTCCTGGCAGCAATTTCTTTAGTCTTTTTAGCCCTGTTCTTGTGATCGTGTGCTAATATCAAGATTGGGGAAAGAGAGCTTTCTGGGCACTAAGCCCTTTCACCTAGCTCTGACAGCCTGTCTCACACATATGGAAACAGTTGGACACCTTGTTCGGTACTGCCCAGCAAAGTACCTATTTATCTAGAGCAAAAGAATAGGCTTCTGCTATCGTTAAAGACCGTCATTGCTGCTCCTGACTTATTTTATGTCAAGAGCATGGGAGTGGCCAGTCAATCAACATGGGTCATCTACTTCTCAGAAGTGAATCAAGTGCCTTGAATTTAAGCTTTCCATTATATGGTCCCTTTCTGTGAAGCAAGGAATATACCAGAATGATGTTTGGTCTTTTAGCCTTTATTATTATTTTTTTTTTTTAAAAATGCTGATTTTTTTGAGAGCATAAATGAGAACAAAGAGATGAAAAGATGCTATGTTTTCTAAACGTGTGTTTTACTAAAAAGCCTCTTTCCAGCTTGGCTGGTATTTGTGGAATGCATACTAGTCATCAGGGTTATTTCCAACAATACTAATATTGTTACTTCTGTTGGAACTGGATGTCAGGTAGGGTCAGGGAGAGAACCATCCTTCCAACAAAGGTAGGTTTACCTGGGAATGACAGATTGCTTTAAGAACTAGAGAGAGATGAATATTTACATGGCAAGATTAGGGGCCTTCTCTAGCCATCAACGGGAGCTCATAACAAAAGCAACTGTAAACACATACATTGCAAATTACTTATTTCTAGTCGCCTAAATCCTTGCCTGTAAGGAAAAGAAAAGTTAGAGTTAGAGTTAGAGTTAGTGTATTCATTTTCTGTGAGTGTATTTAAAGGTATAAACAAATAATGAGAACAATGAACTTTTTTTTTATGCTTTTAAACTTTTTTTATGCATTTAAAACTTTTATGGCAGGTGATGTTCTCACCTGAGATGCAGGCACCGGAAAGAACAGGGAACAGTAAGATAATTGTGAATAAGCATCACTGAAGAGAATTGGGTGGGGGTCAGATATCTATCTCCTGGTGTTCTTTAGGTACCAGAAGTACACAATAAGAAAGAAATGCACTGGTGCACAGATTTCATATGCACTATAGCTCAACATTTAATTATCCAATGATTTGAATCAGGGCTCTTCCTTGACCAAAGTCAGTTGAGTTCTTTCTAAAAGACTTTCTGGATCATCAGAACCAAGTTCAACTTTCAGGGATTTAAAAAAGAACTGGTAGTTAAGAACGTGAAACAGAGTCTGACTTTACTGTTTTATCTTCATCCACAGGCTAAGAATTTAACCTCTGAAAGCCCCTGACTCCAGTTCATGGAAAGATGGTACCCTGGGAACTTGACTCTGGAGAGAGAGATGCCCTCTGCTCTACCGCACCTTTTGACTTTCAAATTTTAATATATTGTAAAAGTAACATGTATAAGAGTAAACATGTAAAAAAAGATAAGAACAAAAACAATCATGTTTTTAATACTTAATTGACAAGATTTGCTAAGTTTGACATATATCTACCTGTCTACCCACTATGACCACAGTGAAGAGAATAAACACAGCTATTTTTTTCTCCAGAGTATTCTCATATCCCTAACAACCCCTTTCTTGAGACTACCCCATCTTTAAACCTTCTGTCCCACCTATATACCATTAACATTGAAGTTACTTTGCAGTTTTTGTCAAGGAAACACATTGTATTAGGGTATAGGTGTTGAGCAATTAGCTAAGTTTATACTATTTTAAAGTCTGCTCTCACCTCACTATTTTATTATAACAAAAGCTATTCTGACATATAACTCATGGGAATTCAAAAGTAGTCTACATCATGTATCATTTTCATTGCTTGTGACAATCTTCATAGCCAATTGAACAATCTAGAAGTGCTTTTTTTGTTTTTTTGTTTTTCAAGACAGGGTTTCTCTATATAGCCTTGGCTGTCCTGGAACTCACTTGGTAGACCAGGCTGGCCTCGAACTCAGAAATCCGCCTGCCTCTGCCCCCCAAGTGCTGGGATTAAAGGCATGTGCCACCACCGCCCGCCTAGAAGTGCTTTTCTATCTAGCCATGGATTGTCTAAGGACAAAAGAAGTGAAATATTCCAGTTCATGGCGTAAACTTCCAGAAGAAAACACCTTAAGATTTTTTGTTGTTGTTACAGTTATTTATTTTTGCAAGGGAGGTGGTTCCCTCCCTCCTTTTACAAAATGAGTTCCAGACATCCAATTCAGGTTTTCATGCTTGGCAGCAAATACCTTTACTTGCTAAAGCAACTTGCTGGCCACTGACATGAAAGTTCTAGGTCGTGGTAGTCATTAATCTAAATCCTTACAAGGTCCCGTGATGTGATGTTATTTACATCATGAGTCTGCTCTGCTTTGGCCTAGAGAAAACTGAATCAAAACAATTACAGGAAACTGTCTCAAGTGGTTTTTGTTTTGTTTTTGTTTGTTTGTTTTTGTTTTTTTTGCTCAGGGAGCAGTATATATACATCATATGCAGCTAATCACACAGGATCCTAGATCAACCTTGGTTAAACATAATCTGAGTAGCTTCCTTGATAAGTATTGTCATAAAGTATTTTCTATCTGGGGAGGTGAAGCAAAGCCCATTTACAGCTCAAGTTCTATTTCATGGTTTTCTCCTTGGCCTAAGAAAGCAGTACGTGTGAAGTTTAGAAATCTCTCCTCAATCATCACAGACTTGTGATGACCCTCAACTGTAGAATAAATCAAGGTTTGGAGGGTTTAAGAAGAAAAGATTAGGGGACTGAAAATTCATTCACCCAGGGCAAATTTATTTCTAAAGCTTTTATTAATATTTAAACAGAAAAATAAATAAGAAGGAAAGAGCAGATTGAAGGATATAAAAAATCTGCAAGAGCACTAAATTGTAAGCAGTAACCCTGAATCCTGTGACTTCACTTTAGCTTCCCATGGGAAGGACTTCATGTCACGTCCAGTGGGGGCAAGAGGCAGGTGAGGCCAGGGGAGGGCCACGAACTAGGAAATAGTGAACTAGGAATGGTAAAAGCACACCTCCTTCATCTCCTGGATGTGAAAACCCCAGGTCTGTTCTGGAAGGTGATTACTGTGCCCCCACTTTAGCTATGGGACCATAAGAGCAGGTGGCACAAGCCATGTAGATTAGGGCAAGCAAGTGAGTTTTCTGGAGATGGACCACTGTCTTTACATGGCTGCAATGGATGTGCTCTGAGAGGCATGGACCCCAGAGACTTCATCCCAAGATTGCTTCACTCTGCTGATACGCCTTTCTTGTCATTATTGTATAGTCTAGTGATTCCTGGGCATCGGTCCACACTGTTGGGCAAATTTCCTGCAGATCGACACGAAGGTGAACTTTCATGAATTAATGCTGTTTAGATGAATTAATGACTGTATACAATTCCTGATTTGATTCAAATAATTTTCAGGAGAAAATTTAAGGAAATGGCTTTAGTTGTTTTACCAGAAAGATATAACAAAATTAGAATTGAGAACAGAATGTTCTTCCTCCTCATAAAATAGTAAATAAAGGCTGCATAATAAAGAATACAATTGGCTTTCATAAACTGCACTAAGATGAAAAATAGGCTTGGATCAGATTTGTGATCAAAGAAAAGCATTCACTTTAAGTCATGTCTAAGGATGAGGCCACCCATGTGCACTATAAAGTAAGGCCATGTGAAACTGTTGCTTTGAGCTTATAATGAGCTTATAGAATGAAACACTGCTTTGAGTTTACTATAAGCATCCTTTTGTAACCTCCCTTTGTGTAGCATTTTATCTCTGAGGTAATTTTATAAAAAAAACTTTTGTCTAAGAAGCTGTAAAAAGACTGAGAGAAAAAAATAGAGTGTGGCTGTTGGGGCCCTGTTCTATTCACCAAAGGTATGTATGTGTAAATATGTGTATATGTGTATATGTATACATATATATATGTATATGTATACATATATGTGTATGTATATGTATATATGATGTCTGTCTAAATGTAGGTACATAAATACATGTGTAGGTATATGTATGCATATACATATATAAAAATGCATGTGCAATTGTAAAATTGATGAAATTGGTGGTTGGGCCACCAGCTGAGTGAGTGTATGTGTATGCACGACTTTTTCTTACCTCTTTTCTTTCTCACTGAAAGATGAAGAGTAAATGAACTCAGAGCCTCTAGACTGGCCAGACCAGAGGTCTCTGAGCCAAAGAACTCAAGGATCTAAGTTTCAAGTTTCTTTTCCTGATCTCCAACAGCTATCAGCAGGAGTCAATTGCCAGAAGTCATCAGCTTCTGGCCCCCCAGAACAGTAAGAGAACATAGCAAGAGGTCATTAGCCTCTGGTCCCCCCTCTGTGCACCACCTCAGCACCTGAATATCTGGGCAGGTCCCTGACAAGCAGGACTGTTTTTGTGTGAAGTCCTTGGGAGAGCTCTTTGGAGTCTTTCCTTTGTGAACGTAAGGATGAACAAAATGGATGGGCTGTTGAAGTGATGACTTAGCTCTTCTTGATAGACATGGTTAGCCTGGATTTTGATTTTTCATGTGTTCAAAACGGAGTCTTTAAGCATTAATGTTTTAATCATTTGATTTGTTTAGAAGCCCATATTTCCTGCCAGTATTCTTTGAGAAACATATCCTTCCTTCTCTGCTGGGAGATGTCTCAAACATGAGAGCCTCCATCTTTCTGGTGGTCCCTTATCGTTACTTTGTGTCCACAGGTTGAGATGACAAGGTGAGAAATTTAATGCCCCTTTTTTAGACAGAGTCACTTCTAACACTTGTGGGATAATGCCAGAACTTTATTTGTAGTACGTCTTAGGTACGGAGCTATTGGCTACGCTTAACAGTTGCATTGCTGAACGGACAGTGTTTGCCAGGATCTCAGTTTGACCTTAAGGGTACTTGCAGAGCATAAAAGCAGCTTTGGTTGGCACATGCTGAGAGGCAGAATAGTCCTTTGCATATATGACTGTTTCATTTTAAGCCCTCCCCTTCTCAAGTTTCCTTGCTTGATCTATTGTCCTGAGGCTCACAAGCCCCGTCTTTGCCTTTTTGCTTTAGCTGATGTCCGGTAGCAACATTTATTCGGCATTATTATTTACTTACTTCCTCTCAGTGCACCACAACATCTTATACAGTGTTATCTCCAGTCATGAGATACAAAATCATCGATGGCTTAGACAGAAGTGCTCAAAAGGAGTCTCCCCCACAGATCCACCTAGTTTACAGGATAGATCCCCCCCTTAGACATTGCGCTGACTTAGAATGACTCTTACGCAGTGATCCATCATTCAAATAGTCAGAGAAAACCTGTTCACATGGAAATCGGCAAACACCACAAAAATCTCTTTTTCAGTCTGCAGGAGTTTGGAGACAGTTTCCATTCATAATTATAAATTAAGAAAGAAAATGAATTACATAATCTTAGTCTTAGTAGTTGCTACATTTTTTTTTTGGAGTTGATCTTGAACTCATTTGGTGCTATGTTGGGTAGTTGAGCAATAATAATAATAATAATAATAATAATAATAATAATAATAATAAAAATACTTTTGGGGCTCATAGTAGTCATGGCAACTAGTGTCATGTCATAAGTCATGGCTTTATTTCTGGTTTCACAGAATCTTTATCTTTCCTTTTGTCTTTTCCTTTTTGTGTCTCTTTTCTAACTAACCACACCATATTTTAAATACTGTAGGAAGCCTGTAGAACTCATTTGAGCATTCAGGCGAAGAGTAGTTGCAATCTGGGAAGACCCTTTGGAGAACCCACAGGTAGTATGATAAATAGCTCTTGTGGGTTCATCCTTCATAGAAATTCCTTTTTCTCTAAACTGTAACAGCTTTCCTCTCTTTTTCTATAATATTTGTTTAGATTTTCATTACACAGGCATACATGTTTATTGTTCTGTCACTTGAATAACTTAGGTTGTCTGAGTGTGTTCGCATGCATGTTTGCGTATCTTCCATTATCCTGGGAAATATCCCCCACCACCAACACTCCACCATCTGCTCTTTCTTCAAGCTCACAGCATATTCTCATTTCCAGTATAATTCAAGTCATCCTCTGATCCTTCTCACTCCACGAAAGCAAAATATTTGATTACGCCTTAATCATTTTATCTCAGTTCACTCCCGGACAAAGGCACCATGATTTATTTTCTGTGATCAGAATGTAATCGGGTTTTCACCCTTTGGCGATTCAATATTGTTGGAAAATTGTTTTGTTTATGAGTCTGTCATGGCAGAATGCATCTCCGTCTGTGCGGTTCCCCGAGGAGAGAACCCAGTAGGGCATTCTTACTTGAGAAACTGCTCTGGCAGGCACACTTTCCTCCTTATCATTCATGATTTTCCAGGGTGGATAACACAGTGTATCATTGAGTTTCAAAGGAGATCAACAGTGTGTAATTTTTCAGGAAGGTCAGGAGGCAGACATTATTCTGTCTCTGGTGGGCAAAAGTATGAAAATGATGACAAGTTTTCGTACTTTTGTTTGTATCATCATCATAAATGTAGGACACTTCTTAGTGTCATTAGAACTTTGAAATAGATAACACCATTAAATAATACATTTGAAATTGATATGAATGTTAAACCAAAGAGTTTCTAAATGAAACTTTCAAAGATCTACTATAATCAGCCATGAATTTCTTCTCATGCTCTGACCAAAATGCTATAAGAAGACAATGAGGTAAGAGTGCCCATAAATACTCTAAATTCCCACTGTGGATTCTCCTTAGCCGTAGCTGAGCTGCAATATTAGGTGATATCTCTGAAGTCTATGCATTTTACTACAAAGTCACAGTCAGAGCTAGCAAGATTCTTCTTTAATGGAGTGATAAGAACTGGATTTCAAGAGTTTAAAAGATACACATTGACCATGTAGTCATTTTCACCAAGATTAATCGATATTTAGGCAAGACTAATCTCCAATAGAATTGTTAGAAACCATCAAAGGAGGAGACAGAAGCCATGTGAGGCAGAGTATCTTGGAGCTTAACAGTCACTGGCCTCCCTGCCCCTCAGATGCTCAGTTTTCTGAGGTGTTTATCCCAGACAGTTATCTAAGCTCTACTCAAACACTTTACTCTTGTGCTTCTCTATACCTCGATATCGAGGGACTAAGGACCATTTGCCAGCCGGGCTGATAGATTGTTACTGGTGGGGTGGCTGCTTACCCTTCTAAAAGCTAGGGAGGGGGAGACCAAGCATTGTGCAGACTCCATACTACCTGCCTGTGGTAGGCAGGTTGCTTGAGAGGAAGCTGTTTTAAGCTGGGGAGGAAGGAAGGCACACTTCTTCAACATGTGAAACGAAGCCGAGCATCTACTTCGAACATTCTCTGGTCTTGCGGGTCACTTGAGCTTTACACTCTCATTCCCTCCACTATAAAATGCACACACCAATAGAACCAATGCTCAGGGCTGTAGAGAGGAAGAACTAAGTGGAGTTTAGCAGAGTATTTGCCCTTCAGCGAGAACTCACAATTGTCGTTGCTACTCCATAATTAGGATATTCTATCTCTTTGCTGATCTTGGATGAGGACCTGGGCTTTCGCTGATGTGATGCTGTGGTGTTTATTTTAAAATGCATAGAGATAGCTCTTCTACTGGAGATAATGGAGTTCACAGTGTCAGAAGTTTGCATATCTCTTTAAGAAGTACATACACTATATATACACATACATGAATACTTATGTGTACCTATATGTACATGTGCATGCATCCTGTGTCTATATATGGAGATTTTTATATCTGTCTGTTTTTATCCTTTTTCTAACCTATACTCACCTATTCATTACCCAACTTTTTCTTTGTGGTAATGTTCAGGTCTAGTCTCTTTCATTATAAATCCAGCAAGTTGGGGACTTGACTTGAAACAAACATCAACCATTGGGGTAGGTTTAGATTTAGGCACTTGAGGACCTGTCCCAGCTCGACTTATGTTCATAGCATTATTCCCAACATCTTCTTCCCATGCCTCAGAGATCAGAAAGGAAGGCAGTTCCTGTGGCTGCCTAGAATAAGACAGAGTGCCAAGGCTAGCTGAGTTAGATTCTGAAAAGATTTTTTTTTTTTGAGATAGCATAGACTCTAGGTCCAGAGGTATCAAAGTGAGCCTGGGGACACAGAAGGGAGTGCCACAGTTCTTTAGTGAGATAGGCTTGATTTGTGGGAACTAAGAATAACTCAACAGGAACAGTCCAGACCATGTTCAGTGATGAATAGGCATCGCTTCCAGGGGCCAGTCCTGTGGACTATACCATTCTGAGAAGTCAGAGGTTAGAGAGTGGGGTGGGGGTTGGGTTAAATAGCACAATATCCTAGGAGCAGGGATCAAAGTAGAGTCCTACCACCTAGAGATGCCCAGGATCAAATGGTTAGTCATGCGAAGTGCTGGATAGCTTGGTTGTGGGAATGACTTGTTGGAGATAAAACTATGTGCTCAGCCATGTGAGTCTTTCATGAGTTTCTCAGCATGGCCCAGACCCAACGTCACTCTTCCTATCCTACTACTAAAAGCTTTTAACTGTATCGTGCTATAAGCATTATAGTCATATTAAGTATTTTCCTTGGGGTATTATACATTGTACATGACAACAATGATGATGATGATAAATCTGGCCTAGCATTTATTATGCCCCTAGAGGATTTACAACCTTGGCAAATCTTTCCTCTTCTACAGTACTTCCTATTTTATCCTTTCCTCATTTTCAAAGCAAGGTGGCTACGTCAAGAATCCCTGTACTAGAATTAACCTGAATTTCCCTTCCTTTAGGATTAACTTTCATGCTATCTGATGTTGCTCTGCAATTTTCAAAACGAGGGAGGCACCTGACAGTCCTACCTAGTTATGATGCCTACAAAGAGAATGGCCTATGTCCATTACTGCTGGCCCTTCTCTGATTATAACCCCTAAAGTGGATACCTTGATTTTCGAGTTGGTTTTCCATCACTGTGACAAAACACCTGATACAAACTTAAAAGGTAAAAATACTTGGCTCATTGTTTCAGGAGTTTCAGGACATGATTATTGGCCCCACTGTTTGTGGAGACAGGAAGCAGAATATCATTATAGGAAGTTCATGGTGGAATGAAGGCTTGTTGTCTGATGATGAAGCCAAGAGAAGAGGGTTGATGTGTCACTGTCCCCTGTATGGCAGGCCCACCATGACTTCATTTCATTCACTAGGCTCCACTACCCAAAGGTTCCAGAATCTCCAGACAATGACATGAGCTGGGAATCAACATACAGGGCCTTGGGTTTGTTGAAGCATTAGCTAGAGGGGCAGTTAAAACATTCCATAGGAAAACGTAGAACAGAGATATGGGAACCATTAAGTCCCACTCTTAGATTTTTTTCATACACTACTGAGTACAAACAGCTAGATCATGCTTTCTATTGCAGCCAGCCTGACTTGCTAATTGTATTTTTTTTTTTTTTTTACATTTGCTTTTAAATCATCCTTAATGAATTAAATAAACACTTCAAGTAACACAACTGGGGCTACTAGTGACAGATAGGAGTAATCACAGACCCGGGAAGGCTCTCTGCTGTTTCACACCAGTCCATGGCATCTACAACTAACAAACTTTTGAGAAGAAAATACTTCGATCTGGAGAACCAACTCTCAGATACGTGAAACCTAAGACAAATCATGACTTACTTTTTTTTTTTTTTATGTTTTTCAAAATATCAGTTATTCCTTGTTGTTGGAACTGATTGTACCTTTGTGTGTGTGTGTGTGTGTGTGTGTGTGTGTGTGTGTGTGTGTGAAGAAACAACAGCTTTTTTAATTTAGAAAAGTACCCTAAGGTATTTGCAAAGTTAAAGCCCAGATCCCATGCTGGAAAAGAGACAATGAGAAGCTAAGCTACTCTGCATGGCTCTGCCCAAGGCTGTTTTCCTCCTGGGCAAAAAATCCTGAGATTAGGTGTGAGCAGAGGCTGACTCCTATTGCTGAGTTAAAAAAAAAAAAAAAAGACAAAAAACAAACAAACAAAAAAACCCAAAAAACAAAACCTCAGGTTTGACTTTCTGTTTGTCCATGCCTTGGGCTACAGGACAGATGATGAAGGCCACCTGCCTGGTTTAGGTCCTGGTGCTGCTATTTTATCAGTCATAGGCCATACAGGAAAGAAACATGCCAATTACACAAATGCATAGAATTTCAATAATTAGAGTGTTAAGGCAAACATAAACTTGCTAATTCTGTAGCTAGAAAGGCTTCTCAGAGGCAGCAACTGAAAGAAGCAACATATATATGTGTGCATTTGTGTGTGTGCCCATGTGTGTGCGAGCATGCACTTGTGTACGTGTGTGTGTTCATGAGCATGCATGAATGTGTGCATCTATGTGATTATGTACATGTCTTTGTGTGTACATAAGTATGGGCAGGAGCATGCATATAGGTTGCAAATGTATGTTTATGGGTGTATGCACACATGTGTATTCACATAGCATGTGTACATACCTTTAGGCGTTTATGTGTGCATGTATCTGTGTGAATGTGTATAGCTACGAATATGGATATATGCATTTAGATATATGATCATGCACGAATACATAGGTACATGTGTACCCGCATTTAAAAAGTGCACAAATGGGCACGAGAGTTTGTATGTATGTATTTGAGTGTGTACTTGCCTATGTCTACATATGTGTATGCCTGTGTGTGTCTTTTGGATTTAGTGGTTCGCCTTATAGAACAGCATATGACAGAACATCAAATGTTACCTGGGGAAAGTTGTTCAGAGGTGACCAGAGGCTATGACAACATAGGTAATGAGATCCAAGTTGAAAATAAAAGTTTACGGACTGACCATAACATAGGGAGAGAATGGGGTGACATGGTTTTGAATGAAAAGGACTTGGAATTTAGGTATTGTTAAATTAAGCAATTAATAAGGGAGATGATAGTGTAACATTGTGACTGCCTTAAAAGGCATTTAAGAAACCAGTGTATTTATGTGCAATTTAACAAGAAAATATTAAGGTAAGACTATTACCTGGCATATAAATGTTTAATCTCTAAGAGCAATGAATCTTTGGGATTGTCTCTTTTACTCTGTTGAAATTATTTGTACCACAAGTCAACAAAAAAGCTACAGTTAGCAAGTAACTTCACGTGGAATGTAAATAGTATCTACAGCAGGAAGAGAGGAGACAAATATATTCCCTAGAAGCCTCTGTGTGTCTTGTTCTGTTGTGTATCAAAGGGACACGCTGCCTATCTTTTGTCTTGATTTCAAAAGCATGCAACCCACCTTTCAGTTAAAGCTCCTGATATTATTTAGGCACAAAGAAAAATATGACCTTGTAGGCTGCTCTTGAGATCTTACAAAAACCTTCAAGGTAACTGTGTCAGAACCTACCTGAGACTATGGTTGACTTTGGTCACCTTCTGTTGCCTGTTCTTTTAGACCTGTTATTTTCAAATTGATCAGGTCACATCGAGTCTGCCGATCCTGGATTCCTGCTTTGGGTCTTCATTATCTAGTTAATTGTATACCACCTTGACATCCTGGCTTTGACAACAACTAGCGGGTGAATGACTTAAAATTGCTGCTTTAGCATGGCACCCTGCCCATACCCTCTTTGTTTACTACTGAACATATATGATGTATGGCATGTGCACATGTGCCATATATAACTAGAGTACAGTGGTTCTCAACATTCCTAATGCTGTGACAATTCTTCATGTGGTGACCTCAACCATAGAACTATTTTAGTTGCTTTTTCATAACTGTAATTTTGCTACTGTTGTGAATCATAATGTAAATAACTGATATTTCTAATGGTCTTAGGTGACCCCTTTGGTCATTTGATGCCCCCAAAGGGTCATGACCCACAGGTTGAGAACCATTGCTATAGTAGCCTATAAATAATAGATGTTGCCAGAGATGATGTTACACTCCAGAGATCTCAGAACTCTCAAGAGACAGAGAAATGAAATTGGGGCTGGAGAGATGGCTCAGTGGTTAAAAGCATTGATTGCTCTTCCAGAGGTCCTGAGTTCAATTCCCAGCAACCACATGGTGGCTCACAATCATCTGCAGTGGGGTCTGATGCCCTCTTCTGGTGTGTCTGAAGAGAGCAATGTTATACTCATATACTAAAATAAATAAATAAACCATTAAAAAAAAGAAGGAAAAGAGAAAGGAAATCCATGTGATTGAGGCCAGGATGAGTTGCATATAAACATATTGCTTCAAAATGATGATCATGCAAATAAATGCTATATATATTAGATTTTGAGTGTTTAAGCGATTGTGTGAATATCTTTATAAAATGTCTGTGTATGTCTAAATGGAAAGTTTTGAAGGGTAGAAAAGGAACCTAGATTTTTGAACAGAATTGAAAATTTTAATACAGGAAATAAGACTTACAATGTCAGAAACTGTCAGTAGATGATGTGCTAGCCACATAGTATGCTTTCCCTTGCTGTCCCAAGCTATCATCATCCAGGAGGCAACTGTTCATCCCGCAAGGCCATTTCTCGGACCTTAAGAGATTCTAATAGCTTTTTAAAATAAACTCTCCTGGTAAATCCTCTTTAACAAACTTTCTTCCATATTAGGCTTTGTTGAGCTACAGTGAGCTTGTTTGTCTTTTTAGTGACAATATCTCATTGCCCTGGAAGATAAAGGATTTGAATCTGTGATTATATTATCACTCATAGTGGTTGTTATCATTGGGGGAATTGAAGTGGAGATGTGTTATAAGATTCAAGATAAAGAGAAGAAAAAGAAAGATTTCAGAAGTCAGATATAATAGAAAAAATCCTTAAGATGGAGCAGTTACTCTATAGTTTTCACCCTTGGAAATGCTGGCCACTGTCCAGAAGCTTCTCTGAGTTCTTTAGAAGCAGAGTAATAAAAGAACTTTTATTTTATTGTGAATTATTGTCAAAGATCCCTTACTCATCAGGTTGTTTATTATCTAGTAAAATAAAAATGTATTACGTTACTGTTTTACCTTATTGTAGCAAAATAACTTTATAAGGAAAAGAGGTTTATTAAGTCCACAGATTTAAAGGCTGAAAGTCTAAGATTGGGAGGTGACTGTGTTACAGTCTGTCAGGACTTTGTGTGTGTGTGTGTGTGTGTGTGTGTGTGTGTGTGTAACAGAGAGAGAGAGAGAGAGAGAGAGAGAGAGAGAGAGAGAGAGAGACCATGTGGTGAGAGAAGAGGCAAGGTGATCTAGGGTGAAACTTGTCTTGGGCAACAACTCACTCTCATGGAAATAACTCACTCCAGGAGAGCAGTGTTAGACTGCAAGGGAAGTATCCTCAAAGACCTAAAGATCTTCCACTAGGTCTGAACACTTCAAGGTTACACAACTTGGGAATAAACCTCCTGCATAGGAACCTTTGTGTTTTCATCTCGACACCTTTGTGAATATGGCAGCTTGTGTCTTCACAGGCTCCTATAAAGAAGGCTTTTTGTGTAAGTACAAAAAGGATTATGGGAAGAAAAACACTCCTGCTAACGATGGAGACTGGTGCTCCAGACTCAATTTGTACTGTCTTTTTATAATGACAATGGTGATTCAAGTTATCTAATCACGTAAACAATGTTATAGTACAATATATGGAACACACAAATGCATGTGTATAATAATCCAAGGATAGAAACCTTGAATGGAGAATATTAACATTTTAATGTGATTAACTTTGGATTGAATAATATAAATGTATATTCTTTTTTTTTTTTTTTACTCTGCTAATCGAAATTTACAATTAAAAATAAAAGACAAGTCTTTGGGAATTGTGGTGGCACAGAAAGTATTACCTGTATTAATAAATGATTGTTGTGTTAAGGTCCTGGAAGAGGCAGTTTTCTTAGACTTAATTTATATGAGGTTACTTCACGTGGATTTTCATACTCTCTCTAGTGCAGCTACCAGCATAGATTTATGCTTACATTAGCACTAGGCCTCATACACTGTTTCTTATGATGGCCGTTAATAAAATCAAGGGCATTGCATTAAAAGTGAAGTCAATGGAGGTTAACCCTGGGAGGAGCCCTGATGCAATAAAGAGGGAAGTTCAAGTGGCTGGCTTGATCTAAAAGATCTTACAGAATCATCAGTTCCAAGGTCAAAGAATATGCTAATGGCAGAATCAGAATTAGCCCCACGTGACTCAATTTTTCAGCCTTACAATGCCACGTATCTTCCTGCCTTGCCTCAAAAGAACACCCACCTTGGATCTCTTTCTCCAAACACTCTGCAGGGGTCTATCACCCACACTCATTCTGCCTTATACCAAACTATTTTTTTTTTACAGTTTGGAACTCAAGTCTTCTCCAGGGCAGGGAGAGGGAAGGAGCAAAGCGAAGACCAAAAGACACCCACAGACTTGCATATACACACACGTAAGTGTGTGTGTGCCTTAGGTTGACAAGGCTTGAGGAGAGTTAGACATATATCCAAATTTTATACACAAGAGACCAAACTAAAAACATTAGTCCTTCATGATTAATGGAAAGAAATTATAATGTAACTGATGGGAAATTTACAATATGCTTTTAAAATAATTAAATACAATGTCTCTATTGGCTCTTAACTCTTTTCTAAGCCTTGTATTGGCTTCTTTCCAGAACTAACACATTTCATCCAGCAATAGGAGAGCATATTTAAAGGAAAGAAAAAAATTTTTTTTCCATCTTTGATTTAATATTTTTTGACCAAAGAGTAGTCTATGGAATTTAGTTCTTGTGTTATGAAAGAGTCACTAGATTGTTCCAGTAATATTAAAAAGAAAAAAAAAAAAAACAACAACAACCAAGGACTGTTTTAAATCAGAAAGAAACATATAAATCCATTACATGTCGTCTCATTTTAAGATAGGGAAACTGAGTCCAGAGAGGTTACCCTGTTGCTAACCATTAACCCTGTGATTTTTTTCTTTCATTCAGAATTATTTTTTGAGCATCTACTATGTTTTATATCATTCAACAAGCCCTAAAGTGCTGAAAATCAAAGCCTTAATTAAGGACATTCTTGGTTCGAAGAAACACCCTCTTTTGGGTGCTGGGTTCAACTTTAAGCCTTTAAGGGATGTGGACTTAGTACTGTAAGATTGTCTGTACATGAAAACCAAGGCAGTCCCCACTGTGGTTCTCAGTCAAGAGTGAGAAATCCCTCCAGTTCTGCTTGATGGTGTTCACATGCTGATTCTTAAACCTATATCCTCTGGCCCCCTGCTAGCTATTCCTGGGCTTCTGAACTGGCTACTACCTAGAAGTGGAGGGCTTAGCTTTGAGTCTGTGAGTAGCTCAGTCAGTGGTGTTTCTTACAAAGTAAAGATTGCTAACCAAGAAGGATGAGGTGAATGCAGGTCAGACTGGGGAACCATCTTTTTTGAACGTCAGGGAGGAGGGTTTTACAGTGAATGGGTGGCCTTTCGCTCTGAGATTTGCTGTTCAGATCAGTAGAATGGGAGTTACAAAGGGGCTCACTAAATTTGTCAATCATCTGCTCATGTGGCCAATGGTAAGTTTTGGTGAAAGTTTGCAGAGAAGCACCAAGATGGCTTTTGCAGAGCATTCTTGAAAGGGTTCTGTGGCAAAGAAGAGAGAGAAAAAAAATGTGAACTCAGGGCTGTGGCTGGGGATAGGGGTGGTGCACACCTTTTATTTCAGCACCCAGGAGGCAGAGGCAGGTGGAACTCTGAGTCTGATGCTAGTCTAGTGTGCATAGTGAGTTTCAGGGCCCCCAGGGTTACATAGTGAGTTGGGTATGGTGGTATACAGGCAGGAAGATCACGAATTCAAGGTCAGCTTAGATTATGTGGGCAGAACCGTCTCTAAACAAAACACAACGAAAGTAAACCAAAAGATGCCGTTCAAATGTTAAAGCAGTTGCAGTCTGATAAAGCCTATCCACTGTTTTATCTATTTCATTATTAAGTTAGTACCAGTTCCTTCCTATATTGAAAGGAAGAAAACTCATCTTCCATGTGAAGAGTAGGGATGCTGAAGGGAAGGAAGAGGATGTAAGCAACATGAAAGAGAGAGGTGGGGGCTGGGGCACCATGACCCTTAGGAACCTAAGGGATGGGATTTCCATCAACATTTTACCAACATCAGTATCATGTGATTTTTTTTTTTTTTGGTATGCTCTGTTTAGTTTCTTGGCTGTGATGAAAAATTGATATGTTTAACTTATACAGTCAGGCTTAGCAAGATGATATGCACTTCGTAATTGCACCATAATTACATTAAAAGGCAGAGGCAATTTTCTCCTGAGCGCGGCCACCCACTCAGAAGATTGGTGTACAGAAAGCAATCGGGCACATTTCGTCAACGTCGGACCAGATTTACGGTGCTCAGTCAAAGTGTAAAACAAGTTCTCAAGCCTGAGGTCAACAGGCTTTAAATGTCACCCACTCTGTGATAACAGCAACAGTGATGTTAGCGATATCCCCCTGTGACCCACATGGTGCTTTTCAGTTCTCAGGGAAAGCAGCGTTGTAACGATCTGCGGTTCATTCTGTTTATGAAGCGTGCGCCACAATTCTTTCAGTTCCCCCCAAGTCGCAATGACCCGGTGAAGTAAGAATAGCTGATATTATTTTTTATCTCGTAGATGATAAGAGATAAGAGAAAGAAAAGAGAAGAAAGGAAAAGAGAGTCAAGGAAGAGTTGCTAACTGATTGGCTGACTCGTAAATGGAGAGTTACTGACACACAAAGTGGCGCCATATTGAAGCCGGGACAGGAGGTTTCATGGCAGATTCTTACTCAAAGTAGACAGGGAAGGCTTTGGCCACCGGAAGGTTTCCAAAGTAAATGGGTGAGCTGATGGTTCCTGACTGAGGTCAGGGTAAAACTGCAGAAAATTTACTGAGGGTCGTATTTGAAAATGACTTTTAAACACCATTCTCACACTTTCTTCTCTTTTACCATGTTGATTCCAAGACCCAGAGAATTACTAGATAGGTAAGTGACTGGGAGCTCAATGACCTTTCTATGTAACTGCAAACTTGGGGTTATTAACAGCAGAGCATCTGAGGGAGAACAAGACTGAAAGGCAGGTGGAGTGGTTTGGTTCACAGGTTCACATCCTTCAAAACTCAGTGTTGGAAGCGCTAATGCTCGTAAAGGAACCGACCTAACCTAGTTACTCTGTACCTGAAACCACCTAAACTGAATGAACAGATGCCCCAACTCAGAAGTTCATTTCAAAATGCAATGTGCTACGAATAGGTTTGAATTATGAAGTCAGGAATGGGAACATACCCTGAATTCTTTGCAACAACCCTGAAATAATTGAAAAAAAAAATATTGTAGTATTGGCACAAGTTGTCTTGATTTTGGGCTGATCAGTCAAATATTTTAAATTGTAGATACTTTGCAGTAATAGATACCTCCCCTTTGAGAGACGGGGATAGTTAGGGAATGCAACTACCTTCAGGCTGATTTATATCCCTCAGAGCAAGCAGCAAATGGCCTTGTTTATTATTGGTCATAGTTATTACACTATTCAGAATCTGCTCTCCCGAAAGAATAGTATTGCAATGATGAATGACAGCTTATGTATGGAGCAGAGCGAATTTATTACAGGAAGCATTTTCAAATAACGTGGAGCAAAAATTAGGTCTGCAACATGTTCAAGCTGTGTCGGGCAACTGCTCTACCACTGCAGAGTTCCCTTTTGCAGCACAATAGTGAGTAGATACGTTGCTAACTTATGTTTAAGAGCAAACTCCGCTCTCTGAGGGCAGGGCATGTCAAATGCGCCTTTAAACCTCTCGGAATCCCATTCCTGTTGCATGGTGAAATAAACACGGGGTGGAAAATGGTTGAAAGAGAGTCACGGTTTTAGTGTGATTTTCCTCCTGTCACAGGGATTCACATGGACTGAGTGCTGACTGTGTGTTACAAACTGTTTTATTGGTGTTAATTCACCCAAGCATACCAGCAAACTCTTGAGGAAAATACATTAGTTACCACCAAGTAGTTGCAAAGAAAAATAGACACAGAGATGGAACAACTTCCCTAATTAAATGATGCAGCTAAGTAAATTATAGAGTGGGATTGAGCTCCAGGCTAACTGTGCTAAATTGTAAATGCTACAACCTTAATCGTGGCCCTCCCAACTCTTATTTCTTCCATGCACACATGAATGTGTATGTACGGTGTGGTGGGGGTATATTTTTCTTCAAATCACTAATGTGATATTATGACTTATTTTTTCCTGTTTGTACCTCTCTTATTTCTGTCTCTTGTCTTAATTCTATAATGCATACATTGGCACTATACTGAAGAAGAGATGCCTTGGTTAAGTTCATGCCAAGGTTTTTATATTTCTAAAGTTCTTATAAATGGATTTTTCCCATGTCTTTCTGAATATGTTTTTATGGTTAAATAAGTTAGCTACTGATTTTTATATACTAATTTTTTATCATTACACTTTACTGAAAGTGTCAGTCTGAGAATTTCCCAGAAATGTCCATTTGGTCTTTCATACATAGAATCCTATTATTCACAAGTCGGAATAATTTGGCTTCATTTCTTATTTGTACCTCTCTTATTTCCGTCTCTCATCTTAGTTCTATAATGCATACATTGGCATTATATTGAAGAAGAGATGCAAAGAGGGCACAGTTGTCTTGTTTCTGATTTTATAGAACTATTTTACAACCTAATTGTGTTTGCTATAGTTTTGCTGTATAGAGCTGTTATTATGTTGAGTTATGTTTCATCTATCCTTAGTAACCCTAGATTCATAAAAGTGAGCTTGATTGTGTTTATTTTTAATTTATCTTGAGATGCATTGCTGGCTTATATGTTCTGAGTAGCTGGGATTCAAGACATGTATCACCAGGTCTGCTGTGTGCCTTTGCTTTCGCGTGTTGGATATTTTCTACCCAAATCTACTACTCAAACAGCTATCAGAGAAAGTAACTTTTATTGAGAAGCTACTTACTTCTATTCTTATGCTGTGAAAATGGTCCAAGACTGTATGTGAGTGAACTCACAGGAATGTGAATTGATAAAAATTTATGTTCAAAACCAGACCTGGATCAGATTGAGTTTGTCAACCACAATCGTACTCTTTCTGTGTTAAGTCTTTTCTGTCAGTTAATTTGATCTTGGTCTGGTTAAATTACTATTACCCATATCTAAGCTATAGTTTGAATATTATTTATATCTTTCAAATCTCTACTATGGTTAACATCTTGATCCCAGGGTGGCACTATGTGAGGTGAACCTGACGTTAAATATCCTTAGGTCAATGTACAGATGCTGTGAGAAGGTTCTTGAGGGGCGTGATGGTTTTCACATCAGGGTTATTGTAAGAGACTGGGTTTGACCCTGCTCCGGTGCGTCTTTGTTCTTACTCAAGAGATTGATGATTCTTGCCACCTGCCCCTGTGTTTACTAGGAATTCCTCACCAAAAGTGAGATGGCTCAGATGCCATGGTCTGCAGTCTTTAAAACTGTGTGCACCTTCTTGGGCTGGGTAGTTTTATGCCAGCTTGACACAAGCTAAAGACATCGGAGAGGAGGGAACTCAGCTAAGAAAATGCCTCTACAAGACCGGCTTGTAAATAAGCCAGGAGGGCATTTTCTTAATTAGTGATTGATTGAGGAAAGCTCAGACCATTGTGGGTGATGTTATCCCTGGGGCCAGGTTCTCTATGAAAGGAGGATGAACAAGCCAGGGGACACAGACTAGTAAGGAACACTTCTCCACAGCCTCTGCATCAGTTCCTGTCTCCAGGTTCCTGCCCTCTTTGAGTTTCTGTCTTGACTTCCTTCAGTGATGTGAAAGAGTAAGTCATATAAACCCTTTCCTCTTCGAGTCCCTTTTGGGCATGGTGCTTCACCACAGCCATAGTAGCCTTAACTAAGACATTTCTCCACATACATGGCCTGTGTGAGCTGTTTCCCTGTGGTGTTAAAAAGCTGCAAGCACAGTTCCACAAGGAGGACATGACTCTTGCTTTCTCTTCCCTGATTGCTTTGCACACCCTTGCAGAAGGGGCATGGGGAGGGCCACATGCTTCCTTAACTTTCCATTTGTAGCAATTTGATTTCCATCTTCCTTGCCTTGCAAAGCATCTCTCATCTCAAGAATCAAACTGGACCTGTCACAGAATAGGTGCTATAAATAGGTGTCCAGTCAATGGGTGACTATTAAGCACATGCTGTTAACCGCCGCCTTCGATATTCAGACCCTGTGGAAATCCATCCTTCCTTCCATTTGCCTCCCCTCTTCCTCTTTTTCCTATAGTCCTTAAGATTAATAGTAGGAAACCATACCCACAATTGTATAACGGTGATGTTTTTGAATGGAGCAAATGCCACAGAGATATTTACCTGCAGGCCTGTTCTTTGGTCTAAATGTTCACCGTGTTCCCTCTTTACCAGTTATATTCTCATTGGAACCATAAATCCTGGGATTATTGTGTCTAGGAGCTGAGAGCTGTCACAGCTCTGGAAGTTAACGTCATGCCAGGCCCTGTAAGCAGGAAGAGGCTATTTCTGAAGTTTTAAAAATCTCATTACTTTAGCGTCTATAGATCCGGAAAGTTCTCTAGTGTTCCTCAATATTGTAGGTATTATTTGGTGCGTGGATTACTCCAAGAGGTCAAATACAGCTTTATCATTTACGGACAAAGAGTTTGTAAGAAAACTGGATACAAGCTGTAGTGACAGCTTAGACCATCAAGAGGGAAATCTGTGAGGGGTAAGCAACAGCAGCTGAGGTGAAGAGAAAGTGAACTGAGAACACTCATTGCTCTGACAAGTTTGGTTGCATCTGATAGACTGCAGAGCCCACAAACTCAAATACTCCCAATGGCAAATTTGTAATGCAGCAAAATTACCAGTCTCCTTCAGTGACAGCTGAGCAGTGGGCAGTGCTTTAGAATGCCTGTTTTCACTTATGTTTTGCTCAAATAGCTTCAATTTCTCCTTTATAACCCTACAAACATCTCTGCCACACAAGCTTTTCTCTCCAAGCTTACTGCTCAAACAAATGTCCCTTCATTTACCACTCCTGGGGATCCCGACCTCACAGGCTTTTCAATGGTGATTGTTAACCTTGGCAAGTTTAGGAATCTAGAAATGACTGAAAGAAAGCATTCTACTGTGGGACTAGGCACATCCTCTCCCACTGAGGCCAGACAAGGCTGTCCATTTAGGGGTGTGGGTTCCACAGGGTGGAGGAATAGAGAGATAGGGTGGTGTGTGTGTGTGTGTGTGTGTGTGTGTGTGTGTGTGTGTGTGTCTCGGGGGGTTGATACCCAGAGGAGAGCTTCCCCTTCTAAGTGGAATGGGGAGAGGACTTATGTGAGGGGGTACTGGGAGGAAAGGACGGGCTGATATTGGGTTGTAAAGTGAATAAATAAATAAATTTAATAATAATAATAATAATAATAATAATAATAATAATAATAATAATA
>JANHMN010000015.1:22257634-22269423 GCA_030674055.1 Rhabdomys pumilio
TAATAATAATAATAATAATAATAATAATAATAATAATAATAATAATAGCATTCTGCTTAGAAGACAGCTTCCACTTGTCTCTTCCTGTATGGTATGGTCTGGTCATGGAGACTGGACAGAAGTTTATGCTTATCAGTTATGGAAGGTGTTGGGGTGGCAACTCTTAATATGGAGTCTTAAAGGGCTTGAAGACATTAATGCCTTCTGGCCTACGACGTAGTTTAAGAATTAGCTAAACATAATATCCTTTCGGGGAATAAAATAACATGCAGAAAAGCCTTGCAGACTCAGACTGGAAACTCATGGGTGGGTATGTGGCTTCAATTTAGTCACATGTATAAAACATCTTCCCTGCCCACAGACATGCTCCATCCAGTTGCTGAAAGTGGCTAGAATTGACTTCTCACAGGGGATGCTATGAAAGACTTCTGAGTTGTCATTGTTCCCTCACTGTAGTGTTCCATAAGTGTCTGTGAACTATGCGACTGATGAATGATGGATGGCATGCATGAATGAAAGAGACCTCTCATGGTAGCAAAGTTAATATTTTGGTCCCAATTTATTATTTGATGTTTATTTTCTGACGCTGTTTCCTACATTCGTCACGATTACGTGTTAAGTGGATTTATAAGATGACAACGGACACTCTTGCTGGTATCAATTTTGTCTTTTTTTGGACACTGGCCATTTGCTGAGTAGTCCTGGCTGGCTTGGGTGGGAACTGCGCAGTCCTTCCTGTACCTCTGTGGTTCCTGGTTCACAGACTTGTACCACCTTGATAGATCTTATGCAATACGTTACATGCCTTATTCAGAAATTCTTGGCTTTAGTTTTCTGGCCATTTTTGTATGATCTTGTTGACCCAGATGCCAATCAATAAGCTGTCACTGCCTTTGATTTTGCATGGGTAAGGCTGCCCCTGAATGTGTAGCATTCTGCTCAGCCCTTAGTACACAGAGAAAACGTCTTCATTCTGAACTCAGATAACAATTAAGAGGCTGGGTCAGTTAAATTTAAAATGCAAATCTTCAAACTATGCCTCCTAAAGGCACTCAGTGTGGTCATTAGGATAAGCAAACACATTAGGCCTTTAGAATAGGATGCTGAGACAAATGCAACATAGGGAGAAAGACACTTCCCCTCTGCATCTTGCAACTGCTTGCTGCAATTTTCTGCAATAACATTTAGTCTTTCAGCTAAACTGCTGTATCAGACATATTTCAAGCTAATTATCTAGCATTATAAGATTATATTTTGTTCTCTAATAGCCTTTCAGCGTCCTCTTTTATTAGGGAATCAGTGATTTATAGGGTTTTCTTTTCTTTTCTTTTTTATTTTTAATGTAAAAGATAAACAACGATCATTTGGCCGGGGTTGTTGGTCTCATCACGGTGTGGGCCTGGGGATGTGACTTGAGAGAGTCATCTTGAATCATACTGCTTAGACATTGGTTTCTACTAATCTCTCTCTCCCTCCTCTTTCTCTCCCTTCTGTCCCACCCTCCTTCCCATTCCTTCCCTTCACCTCTCTCCTTGTCTCCCCCTTCCTCATCCCTCCCTCCCACTCCCTTCTTCCTCTCCCTTTTTCCCCTTCCTCTCCCTCCCCTCCCTCCTCTCTCCTTCCTCCTCTTACCCCTCTCCCACTCTTTCTCACCCTCCCCTGTTTCTTCCTACTCTAATCCGCCCCTCTTTTCTGTTACACACATGTTTAGACAGAAAGCAGTCAATATAAAAACTAACAAGTCGATTTTTTGACTGAACTTCAGATCTGTATGTAAAATACTCTTGAACGAGAGTGTCATTGGACAGAGCAAACCCTGATCTTCTCTCTGTCTCAGCCTCTCTTGCCCCCTGAGTCTTTCTCTTTCCTGCTTTGTAGAAAGTTTCTTCCCATCTCATTAGGACCATGGGATCCTCTGTGCCCCTCATTATGCTGGCTGGCTCAACACTCACTTTCAGGGACAGTCTGATCAGTGATCACAGCGGCCCAAAAATGAATGTTCCATGGAAATTTCTGTGGATCTTAAACTTAAACTTCTCTTTCTTTCTTTCTTTCTTTCTTTCTTTCTTTCTTTCTTTCTTTCTTTCCTTCTTCCTTTTTTGTTTTTTTGACCTTAGATTTCTAGGGCAGGATTAAAGCAGCTTTTATACAGAAAGCCAAGAAAGCAGATGTTTACCTATAATAACACCTTATGAGCTAAATAAAACAGGGAGAGTGGCTGGGATTTCTGTTCGTCTTCCATTTACCACAGGAGGAAAGATAATTAACACCTTACAGCTTGATAAGCAGATTATTTGAAAATAATAAAAGATCATCCTCTCCAATGGGCAGAGTTTGGGTATAGCAGTGTCTTCACCAGACCTGTTCTGAGTGGGAGGAGCCTGGGGGGCAGGTTAGATGCTTACTGACCTTCCCCTAAGCAATTTCTATTTTCCACAGGACTGGAAAGAGGGGAGAGCATGCTGAAGGTGAATTGCTCATGGCCTGCTTTCCTGGCCAGTGCCTGACCAGAGAGCCCGCTACAACTTGCTTAATGGCTGTCATTGATTTACAGACATTTGAGCAGAAAGTGTCCGTGATAAAGTCAGAGCTATTGGAAGGCTGAGCCACTTAGAGATCAAAGCAAAACACTTCTAGGCTTCTGTGGGCTGTGCCATTCATTTGCAGTCCAACTGAGTGGGACAAAAATGTCTTTTGATTGCACACTAATGTGGGGCCATTAGAACACTGGTGACATTCAGACACAAAAGAAAACCAGGAGGCGGAGGGATCTCAAACTGACCTTGGTGACAAAAAGCACTTCCGGAGAGACACACATATCTTAGGAGGTGCAGCCAACAGTAAGCAAACTGTGTCAGCTGACATTTCATTCCTGAGTGGCTCCTTAAACATTTGGAGCTGGGACACTCATCCCACTACCTTGGAAATCCCCAAGAACTCTCACAAATGCCTGCTTTTACTTTGCTTCTGCTAAAACAACCAAAATTTCCTCCTCACAATTGTTGGGACATCCCAACAGCACAGTCCTTTCTTTCCCATCTTGCAATGCAAACAAACAAACATTGTTTTGTCCATTTTTTGTGGGTACTCCAGCTTCATACCAATGTTAACATTCTTTCCCCCTTGTCAAAGGGCATTTCCTAAAACTACCCGAAGGTGGCAGTATTGTGCACCAGTCAGTGATTAGTAAGGAGATCGGGAACCAATTAAGGAAATGATTTAAGAAGTAGGCTGTAACTGACTCAAAATGAGCAGATTATATACTGTAGAGACTTCTTCAAGCATAAATACAACTACACCACCCCAGACATACACTTCAATGTGTATATATACTGCAAAAAGGTAAGAGGAAACTTACGTGTCATGTCAACAGAGGGTAATGCTATTGTTATTTCAAATATGCTCAGTCTATATAACTAGTACAGTGATATCTTGGGGTCTATTAAGACAGCTGGCTGAAGAAGTTCCAGTGATGCCAATTCACCAGGAATTTTCCAGGAGGAAGGCCATTATTCTGTCCAACTTAAGCCTCCAAGAATGTGCAATCCATGTAGTTTGGAAGCAGACTCCTATTTCCCTTGGAGGGGCATGAAGCAAGACTGTGCAGATATTTTCCATTTGTCCGTGCTACAAAAGTCCCCAGCTCTCTGAGGTGGAACCGAGCAACAGCATTACAGTAAAACTAACTGATCATTGAAATGGGGTATGAGGATCATTGCCCATAATAGTGACTGGAAAGGAGATATGCAACTCTAGCATAGTCAGATTGAACCCATTCCTGTGACCAAGATGTTTATTATGGCCTACTTGGCAATGACAGCACCACCTAGGAAGTAGATGAATGATTGATTCAGACTGAGTGGACATTTCAAGGAACATTGACCATATAGCCATGAAACTGAGGGTCAGTTACAAGAAACAGGTCAGAGGCAGGAGGAAAGTCCCTGTGTGTCAGAGGCAGGGCACAATCTGGCCTTCTCAGATCTTAGATTGGAGCATATCCAGACTTCCAGCTGAGTCACTATCTTAATCATGTTTGGTTACTGGGGCTTTCCACATTTTTAGAATTCCACAGGAGAAGAGCCACAGATACTCTGGATCTGCCATTAAAATGAGACAGCACAAATGGTCACTTGGTTTTGTTTGTGGAATAGTGAGTTGCCTGGTACTATGTTTCCCAACAGTATCAGACACTGTTAGGCTCACTTGAAGATTCTTCCCAGAGGCCAGTGGGCAATGGTGTGGGAAAAGACTCCTGAAAAGAAATGACATTTTATGCCATTTAATTTTTATAACTAACATGAGGTAGAAGTAAGTATATTTATTTCAATTGTATAGAAGTTAACCTTTCCCAGAGCTATAAGTACCAAGTAACAGGGCTGGTATCAAAACTCTGAGTTTCCTTAGGGGAAAGAGGGTTAAATATATTTATGAAACCATTAAATTCGAACCATTTTGTTGAATTTGGAGACTAATGGGCCATTGTGAATTTTTTAAAGATTTATTTCGTGTGTGTTTATTTGCCTGCATGTCTGTGCACTAGGTGCCCACAGAGGCCAGAAGAAGGCATTGGATCCATTTCCTGGAACTGAGTTATAGATGGTTATGAGTTGCCACGTTGCTGCTGGGGGTTGAACCCGAGTCCTATGCAAAAGTAGCCAGTGTTCTCGCTCTGGAGCCATCCCTTCAGTCTCTCTCTCTCTCTCTCTCTCTCTCTCTCTCTCTCTGGAATCAGTGTATATTAGTATAAAATAATAGGCTTTATCATGATATTTTAATATACACATATATCATATATACCCTCTGTTATATTTTACTTACAATTTAAAGTTGGCAGAGTATGACTAGTTAGCTTCGGTGTTGCATGGTGTTAATTAATTATTGCGTCACCTCAGATAAAACCCGTAACTTGACGCCCACCAATTTGGAGATACTTCCCGTGGACCAGTAAGTGTGCAGTGGGGCCAGCACTGATCCATGTTTTAAGAGTAGCTTCTTTTTTACTTTAGAGGACAAGATTGGGAGATGGGCCCTAACCCTGGAGATGACCACTTGTTCCAATCACTGCTTCCCTCAGGCTCAACTCTCCTTAATAAACCTGTCACCCAGTGCCAGCCCTTTGCTTCTACCATTGCTGGAAACTCTGCCCTTCTTGATTAAGTTGAAATACCTCCTCCTTCCTACAGAAGAGACCTGGGAGATGGGTATATGCCTAGCCAGGGGCCAAGGAGCTGAGTGGGAATGTGTTGAAGGTGGGAAATTAGGCCACCTACTTGACATGTAAGCAAAAAAAATCTCTGCTGATCATCTCAAAGACATACTTCCAGTATTGTTCAGGATCCTGCACTCCGTAAGTTCTTTGTCATCTATGGTGTCCAGGGGTCATTGGTATGTCACATGGGCTTTAGAAACCACTCCCAAAATCAAAGCTGGTGCTACGTAGAAGAGCCCTTAACTGAACTCCTTAATTAGACCTATTTATCACAAGCATAGAGTTTGGAGACTTGACGCTCAAAATCAGTAGATACATTTGTCAATCTAGGGCTCTGTCCTTATAGTCCTATTGTCAGCAAAATATGTGTAGGAACCAGATGTGTTAGTATAGACTGCAATCCCCAAACTCAAGAGACTGAGGCAGGGGATTTTGAATTGGAGATCTGCTTTGACAACAAACAAAAGAAAACAAAATGTAGCCTCCAAAGAGCAAGAGAGAATGTGTGGGCTAGACTGGAAAGGTACTATCGTGAATGTGCTTAGAGAACAAGGGGCTTAAGTCAGCACTTCTCAGAGTAACACTTGTACCAGAAATACTGGATAATTTGTTGAGATTCAGATCTCCTAGTCATGTCTGTTGAGTTAAGGACCTGGGCTCTTAACATGTAGTCATAAATGAAAACAAACTAACCCATGATGTAAGGGACCTGTAGTCACCATCATTCCTCAGATCAACAGCATGAACAGCACTTGAGAATCTGTTAGAAATAGAGACTTCATTGAGTTGTAGCTTGGGCATGCCTGGCCAGAATTGAGGCTGGAATCCAGCAAGCTGTATTTAACAACCCCTTGAACTCTGATGCATGATGAAGTTTGAGAATGGCTTGCCTCTCCATAGAGTCTTCCATAGTTCTACACCAACACCAGTTAGCCACTGAATCTGAAAGAGATCAAGCTGGAGCTGGGGCATCTGCTTCTAATGTGTCCCTGGTGATTTTTTTTCTTTGCTTGTGGAAGAGCACTAATGTAGAAGGACAAAACCTTTTTCCTTTTGTCTTTGGCCTGAGTACTTACCCAATCACCTCCAAATTTAAGAATAAGGGTCACTCTTTAATTAGTAATAGCCCACTGATATATATCCTATGCAAACTCCATGTGGCTATATGTGTGTGTTTATAGGCACACATATGCAATACATAAGCATACATTAAAAACAGGGACCAGTTTCTGTCTCAAAGTTTATTGTTATACTATGATTAAATAATAACCACTTCTTTCATTTTATTATAATACCCAAATAATTTACTTAAATGATACTTAATTCAGAAAACATTTACCTGTGAAAACATGGCAGGTCCCTGCTCTACCAAGCTAGCTTTCAGGCTATAGAAGACACTGACACACGTGCAACCTTCCTTTTCTGCTAAAAGACTCCAGTTCTTTTATCTGTTCATGACTAGGTCATTTCCTAAGCTTACCGTACTGAACGCACTGCAGTATGTCAACATTCCTTATGCTGTATGGTTCTTAGAACAAAACAAGCCTGGGCACAATGGATGAGACCATCATGCCCTCTGTTTCATATAGTAGCATGTCTTCCTATCTATCTATCTATCTATCTATCTATCTATCTATCTATCTATCTATCATGTATATATCTACCTATATACTTATATACCTATGTATGTATCTATCTATGCATCTATATACCTAATTATCTGTCTGTCTATCTAACTATCTATCTATCTATCTATCTATCTATCTATCTATCTAATTGTCTATCTATCTATCTATCATCTATCTATCTATCTAATTATCTATCTATCATCTATCTATCTATTGAGCTATCTAATTATCTATCATCTATATAATTACCATCTATCTAATCATCTATCATTTATCTATCAATCATCTATTTATCAAATTATCTACCTGCCTGTCTATCTATCTGTCTATCATCTATCTATCATATCATATCTATCTATCTATCTATCTGTCTGTCTGTCTGTCTGTCTGTCTCTATCTATCTATCTATCTATCTATCTATCTATCTATCTATGAATGTTTAGAACTGGTCTTCAGTTCTCAAATTCCTGATCTTCTTGCCTTCAGCCTTCTGAATGCTGTGAGTATAGGTTTGTGCCATCCTGCCCAGCACAATATGCGTTTTTTAAAAAAGAATCTAAATTCCCACTTGAAATTCTGTCCTCTTTTACAACATCAGCAAAGTTTAGCACTCAGTGAAAATCCAGAAGATTTTCCATATTACTGGTCAGATATTCGTCATATTTTCTATGATTGTGCACTTTCCAGCATAGGGTTTTATTTTCTTTAAAGATCAACCAGTTGCTCTCTTTCTTTGAAGTCCTCTTCATATCTTCTTCTTCTTCTTCTTCAAAAAAAAAACTAAGTAGAATACTGTACTTTTAATAGAACGCTTCTAGAATTAATTGATGTAATTGTTTATCCAGTCACAAAATGAATTCATAGACTTTTCTCAAGAACTAATTTCTAAATATTTCCTAACATATTATATCCAACTGTCTAATCATGATCAAATGACCAAGTAAAATTATTTTTGCCTCAAAAGCATCATGAATTTAAATTCCTTTTTCCTAAAAACAATTTAAAGAATTCTGCCACTTGATTATTAAATCTCTCCTTTTCTTGTAGTTCACATAGCTGATTATAAAGGTATCATTTGCTATTGATCACCCTGGGGAGAAATCTCCCACATGCAGACAAAATACATTAACTTATGTTAATTTATAGTCTTTTGGAAAGATGCCAAGTATAATCACCATTAAGTTGGATTTTACCCTTGGTGTCTCTTTCTCTATACATTTAAATTCATCTATAAGGACATCACAAGAAACTTTAGCAAGGGCTGTTCATCCATCAAGATTCATCTGAAGCATTTACTTCAGGAATCGTGTGTGTGTGTGTGTGTGTGTGTGTGTGTGTGTGTGTGTGACAGAGAGAGAGAGAGAGAGAGAGAGAGAGAGAGAGAGAGAGAGAGAGAGAGAGCTCTTAATGTGTTTACTGGTTTTACCTGACAGTCACCACATCCCCTAGCATGTATTCACAAACTAATCTGTTAATATTCTATCACAGAAACTTGCCTGCATTTTATGTCAAGCTCACTAATTCATAAATGACAAAACCCATCTGTATCTCTTTTAGATAAGTGGAAACACATTCATCTAGTCTCCACAATCCCACAAATTCTATACATTCTTATTCTCTAAGAAAACTACCCCAAGAGTGTGTGTTTGTATAGCCAGGTGCTGCTTTATTGGACTGTATTCACCTATCAATATTTATTCTGTAATTTTCAGAATAAAAATCATGCTTGCTGACAAAACAGACCAAGGCAAAATCCAAATTGAATTCCTCCCTATCTCACTGTCATCTGTTAACATTGTGTCGGTAGCCTAGACAGCCTGAGAATGCATTCTTGCTATTCTGTTTACTTTCAATAAAAGAATGTGTGTTTGCTCTCTTAGCATGCTTGGCATTTCTCAGCTATTTAAGAATATTAGATGTTTTTAATATTATCCTTAGAGTGTGGTGTCTTCTCTCTTCTTTCCTTATATTATTTCCATGCCCGTAACCCCACCCTTCTCCTTCCTGGAATAAATTCCTAAAGACTTCCCAATCCAAGGCTACTAGTGTCTTTAATTGCAACCTTTCTTTTAACATTTATTTATTTATGTGTGCACATGCGTGTGTACTAAGGGGTATGGGTGAAAGACGGTAACTTGTGGAAATTGGTGTATTCCTTCAACAATACAGGTTCTGTGGGGGTTGACTCAGGCTGTTATGGATGGTGGGAAGTATGCAACTCCCTGAGCCATCTTGCCAGCCTCCTCTCTCCCTTTCTTATGGAGGCCATTTGTAACTCTACTGCCAAGTTAGCTTTTTAAAAGATTGGCCAGATCTCATGAATCATCTTCCTGCTTGTCAGGTTAAAGATTAGTAAAGGTGAAGGGGAACAGAGGATGCAGCCAATACATGTCTTAGAAGATGCGTAGAAGACACCACGGACTGGAGAATTTTTTTTTTCACAAAAGAAATGTGAATGCTTAGTAGAAGTGTTGCTTTGTTTGTCTCAATTAACCGATCGAGTATGATAAATGAGAATGACATTTGTATTTAATTCAAAATAATATTTAAAGAAAACCTTCAGGTTTGCAGCTGGTTCCAGGAACTTAACTCTGGTTGGTGCTAATAATTGCCTGCTCCTTCCGACTGGTTCTGCCCAGATCCAAACCTAGATGACAGCTCTATTGACATCAGTGACATCTTTGTCCCGTGAATGGCATTTTTTTTCCTTCCACTTTTGATGTTGAGTCTACCTGGGGAGGTTATTGCCGTCACCTGAGATAGATCACATGAATGTCTTATTCCTATATCTTTGATCCCCTGTCTTTACAGTACCAGAGGGCCCTAGATTCTAGATAGCAACCTAGACACATAACATGTAGTTTCTTTCTAAGTCACTTTTCAACACTCCTCATATTGATGTGAAGGGTTATTTACTTTCCCAAGTCAGAAATGCATCTGGCAGAGCCATTTGGCACACAGAGTCCTGCCCTTGTCCACTGCCTTCCCTGGATCTTGGCATTAACCTAGAGCCAGCTATGTGATCAAAGCCAGTCTAACTAATGACCCAGTATTAGCCTGTTTCCTTCAGTGACATGATGAGTACTCATAGAACATGAAGTTTCAGAAGGAGGGAGAATAAAATTCTTTGGAACTGACATGAAACCAGTGCTCTAAAGATGCTGAAATGAAACCACTTGGGAATGGAGAGGCGGCACAGTGGTTAAGTGCCCTTTCTGTTCTATCTAACCTGAGATTTGATTGTAAGCACCAACAGCAGACAATACACTACCACCTGAAACTTCCAGCTTCAGGGACAGTGACACCTTCCTTTAGCTTCCATGGGCACCCAAACACATGTGGCAGACACACAGTCACAGACAATTAGCATAAATAAGTGCAATAAAAATAAAATCTTTAAAAACTGAATGACATTTAGAAGGATTTATTGTTCTTGAATTGCAAAGCCTTTGAAATGTGAGGATGAATTGTTTCATTGAAAGAGCATCACCAAATCACACAAATATCTATCAAATAACTTCTCCGACAAAGAGATGGTCCAATACAGCATTTGGTGCGTCATTGTCTTCTTCAGTATATTAGTCATTAGAGCTGGTGGCTGACACAATTTGAATTTTCTAGGAACTATGTTTACACCTTTTCTGCTTTAGAGAGGAGGAAACTGATACTTGGAAAAGAATTTTGAATGAGGCACCAGTTAGTAGTTTCCAAAGCCAGAAGTCAGGGCAGCTAGCTATTTTAGTTTGCTCAGAACTGTCTTGGATGTAGCACTGAGTGCTTTGTGTAATCTCTGGACCCTGTGAAGACAGGAGGACAATAGGTTCCCTTTCAAATGAACCTAAATCTGTAAAATTCTGGGAACAATTTTTTTCTCCGTAATTACCTAGCTTTTATTGGGTCTTCAGAACTTAATAATGTTCCTATAAAGCCATTCAGTTGAAGAACTATTAAAATATTGATATTCATCTGTTGGAAAGAGAAAGAGTGACCAATCCAAAGCTCATAGATCAATGAATTCTAAGACATCTTACTTTTAATGTACCAGGACATCTTCCTGACTCTCTACATTTCTTTTTGTCCAGCTTAGTCTGGGCACTTAGTCTCTACAGAAGGTCTCTCTTTACTCTCATTAACTCTATGCTGTGGAGACTTGGCTTCCTCAGGCTGGGATGAATTTGCTCAGTTACAGCGTATGCTCAGCAAAAAACAAACAAACAAACAAACAAATAAACAAATAACATTTACTTTATTGGACGTCACCCTTTCAATTCACTTGAATAACCTGCAAGTAGCTTGTTTGAATTTAGTTCAGAAGCAGAACAAAAATATTGACCTTTTGAAAACGAACAAAAGTGATTGTATTAATTCTTCCTGCAAAATCTTGGAGCATTTTAGCACCACTCCTTTTGTGGCATGAAAGGTGTTTTGATTCAATGTGGATTAAGTTATTTTCATATTTTTTTCAACATAACCTGGAGCGAAGGTAGACAACTTGCTAAAATTTACTTATTTATTTTATCTGTGTGAGTGCTTAGCCACATGTACATATGTTCACCACCTGCATGAGGAGTTTGGAAAATCATGTTGGAACCTCTGGAAGTAAATTATAGATGGCTGTGAGCCACCATTAGGTGTCCTTTGCAAGAGCAGCATGTGCCCTTAGCACTGCACCATCTCTCCATTGCCTGTCCCCTCCATTTAGAGGTGAGAAGGGTTTATTTTAGTTCACAGATTGAGGGTACAGTCCATCATGGTGGGGAGGGCATGACAGCAGGAGTGTGAGGCAGCTTATCCAATGCATCTACAATTAGGAAGGAGAGAGGCGGGGGGAGAGAGGGAGGGAGGAGGAAGAGGGAGGGAAGGAAGGAAGCAGACAGAGAGACAGAGAAAGGAAAAGAGAGGGAGAGACAGAGTGGGAGAGGGAGAGGAAGAGAGACAGAGACAGACAG
>JANHMN010000015.1:22269433-22285263 GCA_030674055.1 Rhabdomys pumilio
GAGAGAGAGAGAGAGAGAGAGAGAGAGAGAGAGAGAGAGAGAGAGAGTAGAATGTAGGCACGTCACTGGCTTTCTCACTAGATTCACGCAGGGATCCAGCCTGGAATGGTGCTGCTCAAAGAGCATGTCTTGTTACTTCTGTGAACTCAATCTAGAAACTCTTTTAAAGATCTGCCTAGAAATTTAGTCTCCTAGGTGATCCTACAGCCAGTCAAATTGACATTAACTACACCACGATCTCAATGATTGGCTATGGATACTACGCTACCCAGAAGCTTGGGTTTCTCTAGGAGACTCTATGATGGTTGTGAATATGTGAAGTTATTATAGGACCATGCCTGGAGAGCTTTGGAAGCTGATGATGTCTGCATCTTTTCAGAGATCCTGGCCATGTAGTGAAAGCAAGACTCAAGTCTAACCTGAGGCTGGGCTAGTGGCACAGACCTGCAATCCCAAGCTACTATAGAGCTTGAGTCAGGAGTTCAAGGCCTGCCTGAGCTATAGAGTGAGCTTTAGGTCATAATGAGAAACTTCAGGGTAACTTATGAACAAACATGCCGAACTGGATGGGGAAAATGTCATGGGGCGTCAATATTACATAAAGAAGTACAGGCAAATAGGGAAAGCTGGGAGCAGGAGGGGTGGTCCTCCCCAGGGAAGAGCACACCAATTGGCTGTTCATTGTCAAGGGTCATCCCTGAGAACATGTGTACAAGTTATATATGGGCTCAACATGTTATATTTATGAATATATATGTATATTTAAATCTATATACAATAACAATCAATGAAAAAAGAGGCCCTGGATTTGAAGGAGAGTGGGGAAGTGTGTATGAGAAGATTTGGAATCTACACTTTAGAGGGAGGAAAGGGAAGAGAGAAATGTAATTCAGTTACAATTTCAAAAATAAGCAAGAGAAAACACTTAAAAAATAAAAAAAAAGGTAAACTTTAAAATTTGTTCCATTTCGTTTTTGAAGCATCACCACAGCTGTTTTATGAGTTCAGAAGAAAGTGGTGCTCTCCCAAGTACAAGACAGGCAGTTGCCCTTTCCACGGGGATGCTAACATACTTTGGGGATGATGGTCCATGGCAAGCTCAGCTCGGTGACCATGACAATAGTGTTCAACTTTCTTCCTGGGGACACCGTCATCTTTATGTCTTCACTAGCAATAGCGGATATCAGATTCTGTAACATCAGCTGCTGTTTGCTGCACCGTCAGATCGGCCTCACACTGTTGTCTCAGGGTTTTGTACTTTTTTGTCTCAAGTTTTTGTACTTTTCTTTTTTTAATGTTTTATTTATTTATTTATTTATTTATTTATTTATTTATTTATTTAATGTATGTAAGTACACCACTGCTCTCCTCAGACACACCAGAAGAGGGCATCAGATCCCATTACAGATGGTTGTGAGCCACCATGTGGTTGCTGGGAATTGAACTCAGGACCTCGGGAAGAGCAGTCAGTGCTCTTAACCCCTGAGCTACCTCTTCAGCCCATTTTTGTACTTTTCAAAAGCTAGTATGTTTTATGTTTGCTGTTTAAATTCCAGACTGTGCCAAGATAGGTTCACCAGAATGAGGGTGATTGCAAAAAAATTTCTTAAGGAGAACAATCTTATGTCTCCCCCTCTCTTTCGGCTAATGCTGCTGAAAAAATGTCCATGAAGAGGTGCCGGGAACTCGGTGTCTCTAAAAATGCATCCAGCTTCCAGCACATCTGTAATGGGTATTTCTGAGTGCTGGGCACTGGATCAGAGTTGTGGAAAAAACAACCCTTTTTTCCTTTGTGGACCTTTTAACTGATGGTGGGGTGGGGTGGGGTGGTGTTGGGTGGTGGTGGTGGTGGTGGTGGTGGTGGTGGTGGTGGTGGTGGTGGTGGTGGTAGTGGAGGTTATTCCATAGCACTGTGGAATATTTTTTACCGAGATGCCACCAAATACATCTAAGGGTTATTTCATGCCTACTAGCTGCCAGGAACCTCACTATCACACTATGGGTAGAGATGGTTATAATGAGGTCTTTATTCTTTTTTTTTTATTGGATATTTTATTTACATTTCAGATGCCAATCCCTTTCCCCATTTCCCTTCCCCAGAAAATCCCTATCCCGTGTCCCCCCCCCCCCTTTTTCATTTGGCTTTTATACAATTTTTTAAATGTTAATCAAGGGCTTTGTAAGTATGGTAATGCTCAATCAGAAGTGTAACCTAATACCCAACCTAGCTATGTAAATTATCTTTGACTAGTGGAGACGCGTGAACTTCTGCCTCCATGCCCCCTCTCTCTTTCTCTCTCTTTTTCTCTCTCATTACCGAGCTTCTCATCTACTTCATCTTCTCCTCTCCTTACTCCATCTTTTCCTCTCGGTGCTCCTTTCCCCTTGGCTCCTCCTACATATTACCCTTCCTGTTAAAATAAAGCTTTTCTCTCAGAATACAATTAGAGCATAATTATTCCTATTTGTACCAGTGAGGTACAAGATAGTCTTAATACCCAGTCCATCCTTTTGTTGACTAGCCAGAACCTCTGCCGTCTCTCTTGACTAGAACACTTAGTTTTGAACCTGGCTTTTTCTTGAGGTCCTTATTCTTAAGGAATATTTAAAGCAAGAATCTTGGTCCAGCCTAACAATAATTATTAGACGGCATGGTAAACACAATACAGGAGAAGATGAATGATCTGCAGCAAACACAGAAGGGAGCAGGGCCTCGGGCAACTGTATGTGACAATAGAAAAAAGACTGACAGTCGGCAGAAAAGGTGCTTCAGAGGAGACAAAACACTTCCCAAGGCCAAGTTCAGCTGGTTAACCTTGAAGAGAATCAGCATGAGACCTGAGAGAGGAAGAAGAGTGCAGCCTTGGATAAGGCTCACATGCTTTTTTGCACACTGTCTGCTAGTACGTAGCCTGCATCTGTCATCTCTTCTAGATTTGTTCCTGCCCCCAGTGAACCAAGAAATGAGTTTTAGGGTCTCACTCCATGGCTGCTCATTTATATATTTTTTTCAGTTCCCATATATTCCCCTAATTGATAATTTCCACAGTTTCTTCAGCTGTCAGATTCTCTTGCCTTCCTCCTTACATGCTCCAGAGGTAGCTTTCCCTGTATTGTCTTGAAGCCTTGTCTGATGTTTCTGAAGCTGTACACATTTTTTTTTTTTTTTTTGTAAAACCTGGAGCCTGGCATTCATGCCTAAGGACAGTTGCCAGGACTCTGGGTTGTATGCTAACGATGCTGGACCCTTTGTCCCTCCCTTGGACACGTTTGCCCACTGAGTCAGAGATCAGAGGTCATGATAAATTGGTTGGGTAGAAGTAAATTCTGGAGACAGGAAATGTTTTGAACTGATGAATCTGTGCAGTAGGCATTAGTTTGCATCTTACACTGAGTGCTTCTTATGTGTGCATTCCCTCTATACATTTCAAGAAAAATATTAAAAAAAATAGAGCTTAAAGCTGACTACAATAAATTATAAAACCTTGCCGAATGAAAGAACTGTAAATCCCACAACTGTGAATTTTGTCAACAGTTATCTGTATCTGTTCTGTTCAAATGATACCAGGACACGGGTTTTCCAACAGGTCTCTGTAAGACTCTCACATCTTTGGGGACCACGGGTGTTGCCACCCACGTCCGACCAGCGGAATAAGGCAGCAGCAATCGTGTTTTTCTTTAAACGGTTTATTCAGCTATCCCTGTACAGCGATCTCCCTCTTCTTCTCCTCCGCTCCCGCAGCCCCTTATAAGCATTGCCTTACACCTATCAGCAGCTGCCACAATGTCACTATTAATTGGTCACACTCAATGACGCGAGGTAAGGTGATCAGGTAGCCACACCTCTCAGTGCTGGCATGCCATATATGGTCTCAAGCAATGCCTATGCCAAGTGTCATCTTGTAACGGCAGAGCTGTAACCAGAACGGAGCTGCTTCCCACACACGGGGTCTAGGGTTATTTCTATTTGGCATCTAAACTTCTAAGGGAAAAACATTTCTGTTAAAATGCAGCAGGCTTAGACTCTTAAAAGACTTAAAAATAAAAGTGAGGACATATGGAGTTGACAGCAGGGCTCGGGTTTTGAGTCCAAATCAGGCAGACATGGGGTGTCTGGAGTCAGGCCCCTGCTGGAGATCTGCCAGCACTCTGGAGTGGGGTGATGTTTACTTCTGATGGTGGGGGTGGTTCTGTTACTATGTCTATGTAGTATTACCAAGTAGAGACAGCAAGCATGGGTTCTTTAATTATTAAAGCAGCATTGAAGAACAAAAGTATTTGTTGAACCCCAGTACCCCAACCCAAAAATTGCCTTTGTTTTCCAGGCTCTCTCCAAAGCTTTATTCCCAAGTGTATGTTTTTAAATGTTGCTACTGCATTGTATGTGTAATTTGATGGCTTGCTTTTCATTCCTTACTAACATTATTTCAGAGAAATGTCCTATGTTGTTGCAGAGGCTTTATATGTTAGGTGAGTGAAGAATTCTGCATAGGGCGATGCTTTATGATATATAGACCTATTTCCTTGATGGTGGGCATTTTGGACAGTATATCTGGACTTTGCTACTTTGTGGGTTCTTCTTTTTGCCAAATCTTTACTACCCTGGTTTCACCCCATTACTAGATAGGAGAGAAAGGAGGATAGAGGGGTTAAAGGGAAAGAGAGAGAGAGAGAGAGATAGAGAGAGAAATCCCTGAATCCAATTTCTTTCTTCTTGCTTCTTCTTTGAGCATGACTACTAACAAACCACAACTGCCTCCCCTGGATAACCAGCAATCATCAACCATGTCTATAGGGGCTTTAGTATTTATATACCCTCTGAAAAGTTCCCAGAATTCCAAACTTCACACAATCACAGAAACTGCAGCTGGCAAAATTGCACCTGTGCTAGAGCACGAGGCAAATCATCGTTAGCTGCTGTGGATAACTGAAGCGGCCCCATATCCTGTACCTGGGATTTAAATGGAAGCACATTCTTATAATATTTCTGTGTTTTAAAAGAAACCAAAATTACAGAATTCTCATTATAGGACAGCTATGATTTTAAATGGAATTCTTTAAACATTTTTCCCAACATTTAAATCATCATCATTGTCATCATTATTGTATGTGGTACGTATGAATGTGGCTAAATGCATGCCATGGTACATATGTGTAGACCAAAGGATAATTTTGGGGGGGTCAGTCTTTTCCTTTCCCTTTGTTGAAGTGTGCTCTGTCTCATTCTGTTATGCTGTGCTGTGTACTCTAGGCTAGGTGACCCATGAACATTTAAGCGATTATCTTATGTCTGTCTCCTGTCTTGTCATAGGAGTGCTGAGATTACAACTCTGAGCCATCACATCAAGCTTTTTTATCAGATTTCTGCTCCTGCAAAACTCATAGCTGTGTGGGTCAAGATGAGAAGGGAAAGCAAATCCAGGCACGCCAAAATTAGATATCAGGAATTGCGGGGACAGAATGTCAAAAGTTAAGTCTGTGAGGTGGAGACTTGCTTAGGGATCAGGGTTAGGGTCTAGGCCAATGTAGGAGGAGCTTGTTTCCCTGTTCCTTTTTCCCACTAGCCTTTTCCCTGTGTCTTGCTTCTTAACCGCTTCAAAATTTGTTTCAGGGAAGGAGTCATTTGAGGACCTAGTAAAAGTCTCTAGAAAAGCTATTTTGGTTTTGCGCCAGTGTTAGCAATATGAGTATAATCTCTTGATGATACTGATTAAAACTAAAAGATATTTAGGAGAAGTTGAAGAGAGAAATAAAAAGCACTTGTAGACAACTAGGGCATATTCCAGCAGATATATATATATATATATCTCAATATCACCATAGAGATACTTGGACATCCACATTTCCACATTTATCGCTGTTCTATTCACACTATCTAGAAAATAGAATCAGCCCAGATGTCCACTAGTAGATGAATGGCTAATAAAAATGTACCATGGAATTCTATATACAATGAAATTTTATTCAACCACAAAGATAAATGGTAATATGAACTTTACAGGAACGTGGATGGATCTGGAAAAATTATCATATGAAGGTTCTCCCAACTCAGAGAGACAAACACAGCATAATTTACTCTACATGTCAGTCCTCTCTCTCTCTCTCTCTCTCTCTCTATATATATATATATATATATATATAATATTATATATATAATATAATATAAATGTATATATGAAGATATATATATATGAAGTTATAAATGATGGAACAGGCCAGAGGAGGAGGTAATTGAACACATGTGACATAGAAGCAGGTAAGAAGCCATTTGATGTGGAAGAGCAAGGGGAGAGGCAGGAGATGATGAGAAATTATATTTGAAATTGCCACAGCGAAACCTAATACTTGGTTAATTAAATCTTAAAATTAGAAGAAAACGCTTGTGAGCAGTGGGTTTGTTTATATATCTAAGGTCACACATATCATGGGTCTACACTGAGTGTACCTGAAGGGGACAATTTCCTTCCGTTCTTCACAGATCAAGGTAGAGAAACTAATTTCATGAGCCAAGATATACTATTAGCAATTACGACTGACAACCGTGTTCTTATATCTTTGTCTACCAGACAATCAGCTCTTCAGACAATGTTCACTGGATAGTTGATGTTCAGGAAATAGTGACTTCTATTCTAGTATGGTCAGAGGTTAGCACTTAGAAGATGAAATTGAAGTAATTACAATTGATGATAAATTGGGTCATATAAGACTTTTTGTATAGGAGAGGTAGTTGCAAATAATGAGCAAATAACGCTTATTTAGAAAACTTAAAAGAGTGTTTCGAGTCCAAATATAGGCTAGGCAACTAAGATATGACAGAAAACTTGTCAAAGAGTCACTCAATTATCATAAGCCAGAGCTGTCAGGAAGAGCACCCTGGTGACTTCAGCTAGCATTTGCCACCAATAATAAGGAAAAACCCCTTTAGTAGCTCTCCTCTAGGTCAGCCTACTCCTGATGTGACTCTGTTCTGAATTCAAAGCTTCTTTTGAGCATTGGCAGACATGAGCAAGTCCTCAGAGCTCAAACATGGCCGCTCTAACTTAACCACGTGGTCTCTCAGCCTATAGGCGGCTGCTCTTCAGGAGGTCTGGTTGCCAGTGAGACAGAGGCATCCAGACAGACCACCGTCACTCACCACTCTATGCCAGGCACTGGGCAGCCCACTTTGCAGGTAGCAGAGATTTACTTCCTTGCAATGCACATGAGTTAAGCGGTAACCAAGGTTACTCAGTTCCGCTAAGGTCATAGGGTAAATTGAGCAGATCTGGAGAGGAAGCCGGAGCCGTCTGCAGGCAAATGTAGCGTCTATTTTCTTGTGCATCCATCTGATCTTTTCTTTTTGCTCCTCACTTCTATTTCTCTCACTCTTCAGTGAAAATTCATTCTAAATTTATTTTCCAGGCGCAGCTTTCTGAGCCTGAGCCCACGCAGAGCTTTATGCTATGTGGCCTTGCCTCAGAGTCACCAAGCATGTGTGGCCACACCCCTCTCACGTTCCCAAGTCACAGCTTGCGTACCCAATTGTGTCATTTTTATTTTAAATTAATCCTCTTTTACCTCTTAAAATAGAAGCAAAACCGTGGGGCTGGAGAGAATGCTCACTGGTAATGAGTACTTTATCTTCAAGAGAACCCGAGCTCTGCTTCTCACATGCAAGCATCTAACAGCTCTCTGTAAGTCCAGATCCAAGGGAGGCTATGTCCTTTATTGGCCTTTGTGTACATCCTGTATATAAACCAACCTCCCCCACCACACCCCATACCACACCAATAAAAATAAAACAAGAAACACATCATTTAGAAAGCTTTGTCCCCTGAGGTCTTTGTTGCTAAAAGTACTGAAGAGACATGTCATTTGAGTAAGGCCACCTAGTCCAGAGAGATATTTTCCATGTTAAATGAAAGACTGTACAAGAAAAACACTGCTCACTAAGCTCTTACATGTCAGTGACTATTGTTTTGTTATATGGACACTCTTGGAAGAATATGAATATAATATGACATATTATAATATGAAATATTGTGATGAAAAACAAGTCCCCTGGAAAGGAAGTGCTTACTCAAACGCTGATGGTTTTTCATGGTGTTCTTTCAACTCTTGTCTCTGTTGGGAGCACTGTTCATTCTTCTGTGCATGCTCTCCTATCTGAGCCTCTGGGCTTGTGTCTAATCCTCTTGGAGCATGCTCAGTAGGTCATCAGCAGTGCACGTTGTGAGTTTTGGTTCAAGGTCTCTTCTGCACGGGCAGAAATACCCTGCAAATATAGAACTGCTAATTGGTTTGCAGAGGGTTAAGTTTGAACCATTTTCCAGTGAGGCTCAATCCTCCCTGTAGCTGCCCATCTTGTGTGCTTAGGGACAGATCTGGGACAGATCATCATATCAAAATAAACACTTTTCTCTTTTCATCAGAGGGGCTTTTTAGCCCAGGCATTTGAAACAGAATGCTTGCCCTTTGAAAAAGCTCACCGACCAGTTAGGTCTTGGGAAGGATTTGTGGATAATAGTAAAAAAAAAAAAAAAAAAGGTAAAACAGAAGCTGTTTGTTAGACATCACTGTTAGCAAAACATCTCTGTGAGTACAGAGATCTGCTCGAGTGAAGAGTGTGCTGCTTTGCCTCAAAAGTAAGATTACTGAACCTGTTAGAAGTATCCTGAGATTGAGAAATCACAGCTCCCTGTGTCTCCAAACCCTCTCATCGATCTGTGCATGAAAACGAATTAGATGTGACAGTTTTCTCCACAACAGAGCAGACTTTACATTCCTTAGTATAACCCCAAAGTCAGACTTAGAGAGAAAGGAGAGTGTGTGGGTGTGGGGCCTTCCTGGGGCTCTCAGTTTGCAATGTTTCCATGGGAACTTCCTTGAATTAGGAGTCAGTCCTGTGAGATGTCTATGAGGTGGCAAATCACATCACTGATGCTTCAGGATCTAATCACAGTCAGCAGAGTTCCTGTGGGACCAAGCAGACATTGCTTCCTGGTCATCCCCACATGGTATAGATGGCCTGGTCTATACTAAGCCCACCAATACCACTGTTGGTTTCTGAGCTGCAGTTAGCAAAGCATTCCTTATAATCTAAAAAGCTCTAATTCCATTCAATCTCAATATGACCAAACCATATACTTAGAATGGGTGAGGTACAAATTTTGTATTATAAAAATACAACCCTGCCTGCCTCTGCCTCTCAAGTACCAGGACTCAAAGCATATATCACTGTGCCTAGCTCAATTTTTAATTAATAATTAATTCTTATATAGCATATTCTGATCATCCTATTTTTTCCCACTGTCACCCCCCCCCCCCCCCCCCCCCCCCAGTTCTCTTCACCTCCTTACTCACCCAACTTCATATTCTCTCTCTTTCTCTCTCTCTCGGTCTCTCTCAAAAAATACAAAAATAAAAATCAAACAGTACAAACTCAACAAGACAAAAATACCTATCCCAAACAAAACAAAAGCACACCTACAGAAAAACATGTAGTCAGTTTTGTATTGGCCAAGTACTCTTGGCCATGGGTAATACTTTCAAGTATGATTGATATACTCAGAGACACTCCGCAGAAGATAACTGATTTTTCATTTCACAGAAAGTATCAATTGCAAATAGCTTCTTGGTTTGCGGTGCGACTTTGTGTCTATTTCCTTTTCTTCTTTTTGAACACTCAGTTTTATTTATTCACTTTACATCTCAATTGCTACCTGCCCCCTTCTGGCCACGCCTCCCTCCTTCTCCTCTTGGATACCCCTTCTCTACCTGCCACACATCACATCTTTGTAGGGCTAGGCACTTCCTCTCACACTGAGGCCAGATGAGGCAGCCCAGCTAGAAGAACCTATCCCACGGACAGGTGACAGCTTTGGGGATAGCCTCTACTCCAGTTGTTTGGGACTAACATGAAGACCAGAACTGCACATCTGCTACATAGGAGGTATGTGTGTAGGGGGCTAGCTCCAGCCCATGTATTCTCTTGGGTTGGTGGTTTCATCTCTGAGAGTCTCAAGTGTCCAGGTTAGTTGATTTTGTTGGTCTTCCTGTGCTGTTCCTATCACCATTGGGGTCTACAGTCCTTTCCCCAACTCTTCCATAACAGTCCCTAAGCTTCATCCACTGTTTGGCTGTGAGTCCCTGCCTCCATCTGAGTCAGCTGCTGGGTGGAGCCTCTCAGAAGACAGCCATGCCAGACTCCTGTCTGCAAGCATAACAGAGTATCTTCAGTAGTGTCAGGGATTGGTGCCTGCCCATGAGATGTGTCTTTAGTTGGGCCAGTTATTGCTGAGCACTGGCTTCTCTTTCAGAAAACCCAGGTTCAATTCCCAGGACCTGCCTGGTGGCTCTTAAACCTTCTTCTTGATAGTAGGATTTTGTCTGCTTTGATCCTGTGCAATGCTGTCACAGTCTCCAAGAGTTCATTCGTGCATCAATCCTATTGGGTCTGGAAGACTCTTTCCATGGAGTCATCCACCACCTCTGGCTCTTACAATTTTCTGCTTGCTCTTCTGCACAGATCCCTAAGCACTGAAGTGCCATTTTGGGATGAGGGTTCCAAAGTCTACAATTCTCTGCACATTGTCCAGTTATATAGGTCTCTGTGTTAATTCCCATCTATTACAAGAAGAATCTTTTCTTTTTTTTTTATTGGATATTTTATTTACATTTCAGATGCCCTCCCCTTTTCCCATTTCTGCTCTCTAGAAAACCCTTATCCCGTGCCCCCTTTTCCTTTTTTTGCTTTTATACAATTTTTTAAAAATGTTAATCAAAGGCCTTATAAGTATGATAATGCTCAGAAGTGTAACCCAATACCCAACCTAGATATATAAACTATCTTTGACTGGTGGAGACAAATGAACATCTGCCTCCATGCCCTGCCCCCTTTCTCTCTCTTTCTCTCTCTCATCACTTAGCTTCTCCTCTCCTTCATCTTCTCCTTACTCCATCTCTTCCTCTCTGTACTCCTTCCCCCTTAGCTCCTCCTACATATGACCCTTCCTGTTAAAGTAAAACTTTTCTCTCATAGTACAATAAGAGCATAATTATGCCTATTTGTACCAGTGAGGTACAAGATAGTCTTAATACCCAGTCCATCATTTTGTCGACTAACCAGAACCTCTGTCGTCTCTCCTAACTAAGACACTTAGTTTTGAACCTGCCTTTTTTCTTGGCTTTAGAATGAATGTCAGCTGAAAACCATCCACTCAAATCTTTTCTCTCAAAGTAAGTAGCCAGGATTGGCTATGAGACTATAGGTCTTCTTCAACCCCATCAGAAATCCAGAATGACTGAGTTAACTGAAGTTATGGGAAGCACAAAGCATAGCTAAGAAGAAGCTTTTCTGATGTGGGTTGATTGAGTCACTGACCTATGGGTATTAGTAGTATGTTGCCAGGAGTCATTTTATTATCATTCTCCTTTAACGAAATAATAGTAGTAGGTTTTCCCTTAAGCACAAGACCTATCGAGGCTCAGGTTCTGGGTCATTTAAGCAGTGTCAGGAATGGGTCCTATCTCATGGAGTGGGCCTTAAATCCAAAATCATTAGTTACTTCCAAAGCATTTGTACGACTGTTACTCAGAGGATCCTATAGGCATGGCACTGCTGCAGGTGTCAGGTGACATTGATGAGTCTAGTCTTCTCTGATAGTATCCAAGGTACCTTTCAGCCCCATGAATGCTAGGCACTAGGGATGAAACTTCTAGTTGCACACTAGCTAGATTTTTCCATTTTTGATGACATGACTAACTTGTGTTCTCAGTAATAGGGCGTTATCATCAGGCAATGGAGAGCAACCCATTGCCTTGGTAATAAATAGCCTGAGATGTTTGGGGGAGTATGGGAGAGCTCTTTGTCCAATGACTCAAGAGGATAGAACCCATTCCTGGCATGGGAAGGTTTTATTTGGCGGCATATAAAATGTCTAATTGGTTCATTGTCTCCCCCATTATATGGCATATATTTTCCTTTTGCATGTATATATATTTTAGGAAGCTTCTAGGGTACTAGATTTTCATATGGCTTTTCAAAATGCCGTTTGGTTGTCCCTCCCCATATTGGCTTTTCTTGTACTGTGCCCTGCAATCTCCCTTCCCATAATCCTTCTAGTCTAGCACCTCTTTCTCTTTATAGAGATATACTATATGTTCCCTATTTTAGAGGATCCTCTTTCCCAGATGGTACTTTACTACCCATCTAAGCTCTATGGTCATTCAGATGGAAATACCTATAGCTAAAGCTAATAGACACATAAGAGAAAACATGCAGTTTTTTCCCCATCTTGATTACCTCACTTAGGATGAGTTTTTTTTTTTTCTAGTTCTATCCATTTGGCTACAAGTTTTTATTTCTCTTTCTTTGTATCCTTCCTTGTTTCTTTTTCTCTTTCTGTTTTTCTTTCTTCTTTTCTTTCTTCCTCCTCACCTCCCTGTTTCCTGCAACTCACTGTGTACATTAGGCTGGCCTTGGACTCATAAAGATCTACCTATCTCTGACTCTGGAGTGCTGGGATTAAAGGCATGGACTTCTGCCATTCCCAGCCAAATTTCATTTTTGTTAACATCTGAATAATAGTCTACTATGAAATATATCACATTTTTTATTATCCACCAGTTGATGTAATCTAGGTTGTTATGAATAGAGCAGCAGTGAACATGGGTGAGCACGTATCTCTAGCAGGATGTAGAGGCCTTTGAGTATATGCCTAAGAGGGAAATAGTTGGACTTTGAGATAGATCTATTCTCAACTCTTCCAAGCTTTTTTCCATAGTGGCTGGGCCAGTTTACACTTCCACCAGCAATAGAAGTGTTTCCTCTTCCCTGCATCCAGGCCAGCATGTGTGTTATTGTCTTACTCATCTTGGCCATCTTCATTAGGGTAAGCTGAAATCTGCAAGTAGGTTTCTTTTTGGTTTTTTGAAAGACAAGATCTCTCTCTATAGTCCTGCCTATCCTGGAGCTTGATAGATAGACCAGGCTTGTTGCAGTAATTCTCCAACCCAAATAAAACCCGGTCAAAGAAAACACAACTCAATAATTATGAATATAAGCTGCACGTCTAGACTGGGCAGACTCACCACTACACTACTCTATTCCCCAGCTATGAGATCCTTATAACTTGCGGGTTTTCCAAGTCTCTCATTTGTCCTTCTACCTCTTGCTCCTCCATTGTCTTCCTTCTCTGTTGTCCTCTTCTATTGTCTTCCTCCTCTGTCATCTCCTTTCTTTCTCTCTCTCTCTCTCTCTCTCTCTCTCTGTCCCCACCAACCTTTACTTCTCCACCTCCCCTTCTCTGCCCAATCACTGGCTCTAGCCTTTATTTTACAAATTAAGGTGGGCAGAATGTTCAACAGAAGTCACCTGTTTACTGATTCACTCTTCCTCTGCAGCCCCTCCCAGGGAAGTGGAATTACCATCAAAATACAAGGCCGGGGCTATCCACAAACAGGCTGACCTCAAACTCACCATGATTCTTCTGGCTCTGCCTCCTCAGTGCCAGGATTTACATTTCCAACACCATGCCTGGCTTCCAAGTAGCTTTTAAATTGCATTTCCTTACTGGCTAAAGGTGTTGGGCATCTTCAAAAGTATTTTTAGCCATGTGTGTTTCATCTTTCGAAAATTCTGTTTTGTTTTATATTCTATTTTTAATTTGGTTATTCGTTTTTCTGATATTTAGCTGTTTTTTTTTAAAATTCTTTATATATTCTTTATATATTCTGGATATTAACTCTTTATTGTTAAAGCAATTGTACAATTGTCAAAGCAAATTTCTCATTCTGTTTTGCTGCTGTTTTGCTTGAATGGTGGCCTTCGCTATACATAAGGATTTTTAACTTCATGAAGTCTTTTTTATTAATATATTTATTTAATGCTTGTGCTATGAGCATCCTGCTCAGAAAACCCTTTCATGTGCCTATGAGTTCAAGCTGATTCCCTACTTTCACTCTTATCAGATTCAGCGTACCTGGCCTTATGCTGAGCTCCTTGGTCCATTTGTAGTTGAGTGTCATACAGGGTGATGTACTTTCATTATTTTACAGGGAGCCAGCCATTTTTATCAGCTCCATTTCTTAAAGATGCTGTCTTTTCTTCAGTGTGTATTTTTTGGCTTCTTTGTAAAAGAAAAAAAAAATCTTGGCTCAAGGTTTTTTCCCCCCCCCCTTTAAGTGAGTATTATGCTCAGGAAAATCTTCTGAGACTCTTGATCTAAGCAGTGTCTTTGGCCTCTTAATAGAACTCTTAGCCTTAGTATACCCTGATATTGTTTTTTCTATGTATATATCTATTTCTTGTTTATTCCTCCAGTTAGGATGTCAGTGTGCTAGTTCAAAGGATGCATTTGGTCTTTATTATCTATCCTTGTAACTCTTTGCCTCTGGCTGCAGTGGGCATTTTTTTTGGGGGTGAAAGACAGATAAATTAATGAAGGAGTAGAAATGATGGCCTGAACTAGTGCCACAAAGGTGGTGGAACAGTCGGTTCTGAAGATTCAAGGGCAGAGGCTGGAAACCCTGTACAGGTGGCAATAAAAGTGATTGCGAGCTATGCGTCCTGCTCCAATGGTTCAGCCGCATCCCTAACCTCGCTTATGGCCACCTTGGGTGTAGGTGAGGTCAAGGAGCAGGCCTATAATCACGTTCTCTTGTTGCCTCAATGGCTTGACAGTCTTCAAATCACACTTTCCCTCTGCCTGGATCTCTGCCTCTCAACCTGGGTTACTAAGAAACAAAATCCCCTTTTGTCATTTACACATTCATGACAGTGAGAGCAGGCCTGTGGTTTATAGAAGATCGCTGGCAATTATCACCGAGTCTCACTAAGATGCTGGCAATTTTATTGATTTTTTTTTTTTGAACGATTGTTTTTGCTTTAGTCTGCGGGCGTTTCATAAAACACCTTTTTTTTTTTTTTTCCTGGCTTGATCTTCAACAGCCAGGCATGTTTTTAATTCAGACCTTAACCTTTGCTTTTGACTCTTCCTCTACTCTTCCCTGACCCAAGTGACTTGTCCTTGTGTGTGGCATGTGTGTAATACCTATTCAATGTTTAAGCTTTCTCCTATGGGAATAGTCACTGTCACCTGGGCTAGTCTGCCTGCGCCCACTCCAGCACAGATGATGACCTGCCAACTTCCTCAAGGGCTCTCTTTAACTTTGTTTTGATTGTGACATGGGATCAGGGTCCTGGGAGTCTTTACTGGGACCAGGCTGAGCTCCAGCTCAGATAGATTTGTGTTTGGAAAGCTGATTACACACACAGCTGAGTAAGAGCTCTCCCTTGTTATTTTCTCAGAGGATTTTGTTCAGTTTTTGAAGTCAGAGGTTAGGCCGGGGTGCTTTCCCATGCTCTCAATGGAATGGAATAAGGTATGATGTTGGATGTGTCCGTTAGACACTTGTAAGATCATATTTTCAGCTTGAAGTTTGCCACCATTATTTTATTTTCTGCTTTTCGAACTACACTGGGATGTGTTCTAATTTTAAGGAAGGCCGAAGGAGAAGCAGGTCTTACATGTGTCAGGTTGAGAAGAAGGAAACCAAGAGACTTGAGCACCTGTAAGCATTTAGTACTCAGGTGTGTAGAAGTCTGAGCGGCTTCATAGAAAGATGGAAGGAATGAGTGAGAGTTTCATGACCCATGCTGGAGAGGTGGCTCAGAGGTTAAGAACACTGACTGCTCTTCCAGAGGTCCTGAGTTTAATTCCCTGCAACCACATGGTGGCTCACAACCATCTATAATGAGATCTAGTGCCCCCATCTGACATGCAGGCAGAATGCTGTCTACATAATAAATAAATAAATAAATAAATAAATAAATAAATAAATAAATAAAT
>JANHMN010000015.1:22300845-22330500 GCA_030674055.1 Rhabdomys pumilio
CCCTTTCCCCATTTCCCTTCCCTAGAAAACCCCTATCCTACCCCCATTTCTCCTTTTTGCTTTTATACTATTTTTAAATGTTAATCAAAGGCTTTATAAGTTTGGTAATGCTCAATACCAATCAGAAGTGTAACTCAATACCCAACCTAGATATATCAACTATCTTTGACTGGTGGGGACACGCAAACATCCACCTCCATGTCCCCCCCCTTGTCACCTAGCTCCTCCTCTCCTTCTCCTCCTCTCCTTACTCCTTATCTTCCTTTCCTTACTCCTCCCACCTTAGCTCCTCCTACATATCACTGTTTCTGTTAAAATAAAACTTTTCTCTTAGAATACAGTTAGAGCATAACTATACCAATTTGTGTCAGTAAGATACAAAATAGACCTAATACCCAGTCCATCATTTTGTTGACTAAACAGAACCTTTGTGGTCCTTCCTAACTAAAAGACTTAATTTTGAACCTGGCTTTTTTTTGGCTTTAGAATGAATGTCAGCTGAAAACCATCCTCTCAAACCTTTTCTCTCAAAGTAAATAGCCAGTATTGGTTATGAGACTGTAAGTCTTCAATCCTGTCAGAAATCCAGAATGATGAGTTAACTGAAATTATGGGAAGCACCAAGCATAGCTTCTAAAACTTAGCCAAATTATAGAGATCACTGAGCACCTGGACAGTCCCTATACTACAAAACGTTGGAGCATCTGATCTTCAGCCTTCTGGCCCAGGATCATCTGACAGACCAAGACATGCAGAATTATTAAGGGCTGATTACTCTGTCTTGGCAGATATAATCAATCGACTATTCTGTAAGTGTGTCCTTTTCTGGACAGTGATTTGTCTGTAGATGAAAAGAGGCAATTCTTGCCTAGTGGCTGTCTCACCACAACTGGAGTAACTCCAAGGATGCTCAATTTCTTCTCAGAATCCAAGACAGGAAGCTGTCAGGAGCAGACAGGTCTCTAATCAAAATGGACATTAATACAGAAATGTTTGTAACATCAATTCTGTGGACTTCTGACGTTTTGAAAACCAACTATCCATGTAAGGCAATTTGGACTATTGTTTGTTAACTCCTCTCAGCTAAATAAAATATAGAAAACACCCTAACAGTAAACTCAGAGCCAGGAATTTGTTATAGGCCCTTAACTCACAGACTAACCATTTCAAATAAGTTTAAAAAGTTAAAGAAGGACTGGGTCTAAGCCTCGTATTCCTAAATGTGTTATATAGGCACAATGCCTATGAGAGTAACAATATTAATCTCACTTTATATCAATAAGAAGCTCATACCAATGAAAACCTTAAATTAGAAATCAAAGTAAATTTTGTACCATTTAAGAAATTATAACTTCATCTTAATAACAATTATACATATTTCTATGAATAGGTTATGGCTATGCAATAAATCCTAGCTAATCCTTCCTGTTCCAACAAAACCACTACTTTTCCCTAGAAAGACAGTCCAATATTAGCCACCTCAGTCCCCAAGCCCAGGGAATAGGGGTGCCGACTCTTCATTAACTTCTTCAAGCTGATTATGGGTGTTGAGATATTAGAAGAGGGGCAGGGGAAAGAGTAAATTGATAAGCCTCTGACGTCTGTGTCTTCACTGCATCCAGCTGCAGTTCCAGGACATCAGAGGTTTGAGCAGGTCTGCTCAGTTCACTTGATGAGTAGATACACTGAGGCTGTGTATTCTGCAATATACAATTCTCAAAACAAATTTTAGTATCAAGATAATTTTTTGTTCGAAGTCTGGAATCTAGTCTTCTGGCGGCCTGCCTCTGTCATGTCTAATCCATATAATTCTGGGAGTTTCTATGAGGGTGTACTCCCACCATCCTCCCATTTTCACCTCCCTGCTCTCAAATTCCCCAACACTAGGGAATCCAAACTTTCAGGCACCAAGGCCCTCTGCTTCCACTGATGCCTAACCCTTTACCCCAACCCTTCTCCTCCAATTACTATGAAGGTGTGCTTTCACCATCCTCTCATTCCCACCTCCCTGCTCTTGAAATTCCCCAACACTAGGGAATCCGAACTTTCAGGTATCAAGGCTGTCCACTTCCACTGATGCCTGGCAAGGCCACCCTCAAATACCTATACAGGTGGAGCCATGAATCCCTCCCTTTGTGTTCTTGGGCTGGAGATTTTAGAATGGCTATTCCAGCTTGTTTCTTAGGGCCATTTGCTCGAAAAATTGTTTTCCAGCCTTTTACTCTAAGGTAGAATCTGTCTTTGTCACTGAGGCAGGTTTCCTGTATGCAGCAAAATGCTGGGCCCTTCATGTATCCAGTCCATTAGCCTATGTCTTTTAATTGGGGGATTGAGTCCATTGATGTTAAGAGATGTTAAGGAACAGTGATTCTTTTTGTTTTTGTTGTTAGAGGTGAAATTATCTTTGTGTGGCTATCTTCTTTTAGATTTGTTGGAAGAAGATTGCTTTCTTGCTTTTTCTAGGGTATAATTTCCCTCCTTGTATTGACGCTTTCCTGCTGTTATCCTTTGTAATGTTGGGTTTGTGGAAAGATATTGTGTAAATTTGGTTTTGTCATGGAATATCTTGGTTTCTCCATCTATGGTAATTGAGAGTTTTGCTGGGTATAGTAGCCTGGGCTGGCATTTGTGTTCTCTTAGGGTCTGTATGACATCTGTCCAGCATCTCCTAGCTTTTATAGTATCTGGTGAGAAGTCTGGTATAATTCTGATAGGTCTGCCTTTATATGTTACTTGGCCTTTTTCTCTTACTGCATTTAATATTCTTTCTTTGTTTTGTGCACTTGGTGTTTTGATTATTATGTGACGGGAGGTATTTCTTTTCTGGTCTAGTCTATTTGGCGTTCTATAGGCTTCTTGTATGTTTATGGGCATCTCGTTCTTTAGATTAGGAAAGTTTTCTTCTATAATTTTGTTGAAGATATTTGTTGGCCCTTTAAGTTGGGAATCTTCACTCTCATCTATACCTATCATCCTTAGATTTGGTCTCCTCATTGTGTCCTGAATTTCCTGGATATTTTATGTTAAGAATTTTTTTGCATTTTGTGTTTTCTTTGACAGTTGTGTCAATATTTTCTATGTTATCTTCTGCACCTGAGATTCTCTCTTCTATCTCTTGTATTCTGTTGATGATGCTTGTGTCTATGACTCCTGATTTCTTTCCTAGGCGTTCTATCCTCAAAATAGTCTCCCTTTGTGATTTCTTGATTGTTTCTACTTCCATTTTTATGTCCTGGATAGTTTTGTTCAATTCCTTCACCTGTTTGGTTGTGTTCTCTTGTAATTCTTTAAGGGATTTTTGTGTTTCAACTTTAAGGGCTTCTACCCATCAACCTGTGTTCTCAAATTATTTGAGAGTGTTATTTATGTCCTTCTTAAAGTTCTCTATCATCATCATTAGAAGTGATTTTAAATCTGAATCTTGCTTTCCTAGTACTATGGGGAATTCAGGACTTTCTTTTGTGGGAGAACTAGGTTCTAATGATGCCAAGTACCCTGGGTTGCTGATGCTTATGTTCTTGCACTTGTCTTTTGCCATCTGGATCTCCTTAGTGCTACCTGCCCTGTCTCTGACTGGAGCCTGTCTTTCCTATTATCTTAGTTTTATCAGAACTGTGGGGGGTGGGTGTTGCTACTGGGGTAAGAGCTGAGGCCCAATATCTGCTCAGGCCAGGAGTGACTTTCTGGGTCCTAGTGGGTTCCAGTTACTCCCTGTTTGGGGCAGGCGTTGCTGTCTGCTTAAGGAAGATAATGCCAGGGTTAGAGTGTCTGGGAGCCCCACTTCCTCTGGATTCTTAGAGATTGGGGGCAGAGCTGCCTCCCGGAATCTGTTCAGTGCTCAGGCCCAGACCAGAAGGAATCAGTGCTCTGGGTCAGGAGTGACTTCCTGGGTCCTTGTGGGTCCCAGTTACTCCCTGTTTGGGGCAAGAATTGCTTTCTCAGTACCTAAGATAATGCCAGAGTTGGAGCACCTTCCCCCCACCCCCTGCTTCCTCTGGGTTCTTAGAGATTGGAGGCAGAGCTGCCGCCCAGGATCTGCTCAGAGCTCAGGCCCAGACCAGAAGGAACCAGTGCCTCCTCTTCTTCTTAATGTGGGCTCTTCTGAGGACTGAACTCAGGTTTTCCTGCTAGCAAGTCAAGAACTATTGACAGATTTGTCTCCCTAGCTCTGGTGTTGCTTTAATCATAAAGGAAGTATATTAGTTACGGGTGAGTTACCAGAGAATGTTAAAGTTTCCAAATGTCAGAAAAGGAACAGAGCTTCAGCCTCCTCAAGGGAAAAAGTGTTCTAGTTAAAATTTTTATCTTCTCCATTTTCTGGATGCATATGTCTGTCCCGGAGGCGATTATTGTCATTTAAATTTTTAAAATAAAAATCCAATAGCCAATCTTCTTGTTTTTATAGCTGTTAATGCCACACAGTTCATCTGCTTTGCAGATTTGCATTGCTGAGCTACATATGGAAGACAATCAAAGATGCTGACAACACCCGTGCCTGCTTAGTTTAATATACAGTCATGTGAGATAAAGGGCTGCCTCCTGCTCTCCAGTAGTGAACTCAATCAGTTTTTCCTTTGGGTAAATATGTTCTCATTTCATTCTTTCTTTTTTGTCTCTCTCTGCTTCCCTAAAGTATCACATTTATTCCCACACTTCATTTCCTATTAAGCACTTGGCTGTGGCATAGACATCGATCACAGTAACCCAGACAGGCGTTCTCCAGCTCCCTGCCTGCCCTTTTCAGTGAGAATCATAGAGAAACCTGAAACAATAGTGTTCGGCATACTTGCATTTTGTATCCAACTTGGATACAAAAGACAAAAGACAACTTCTAGTGTCCTAACAAAAGAAAAAGAAGAAGAAAGAATTTCAATGAAAAGTATAGTAAGCTTCATGCCAGAATACATGGTATGTTTTATTTTGTTCCATTTTTGTCAAAATGTCTTCAATTCAGTTAAGATTTTCTCTTTTACATAAAAGAAATTATTGAGTTTCTAAGAGAATATATGATCTTCCTCTATCAGTCTCCAAACTGTGTCTGTCATTTCTAAGTATTTTTAAATAGTATATAAATGTGTTAGAAATTTTAGACGGTAAGAAAAAAGGTGTTCAGCTGACCATAATTCTGTATCAAGTTTTTTAACAGCTCCTCCTGTGTGTGTGTATATGTGTGTGTCTGTGTGTCTGTGTCTGTGTCTGTGTCTGTGTGTAAGCAGAGGCCAGATGTCAATCTTGAATGTTACTCCATATGGAGTCTTTCATTGTCCTGCTGTTCATGACCCTCACAGTTGGGGTTAAACCTGCTGCTATCATGCATGTTCATATGTGAATCCTTCTGCTTCTGCAGCAAACATTTTACTCAGTGAGCCATCTCCCCTGCCCACTGCAGCCCACTTCTTAAAGGAAACAGTCTACATTCTTGTTGTAGGTTTTTAAATTTCCCCAATTTGTTTTTACCCAGTATAAGCTGGCATCAACTCATCATTCTAAAAAAGAATCATCTGTTTTCACAATGCCACAGGCTCATCATCTTTGTCTTGATTAAAAGGCACACAGTGCTGGCCTTACCGTTAGTATGAGACTTGATTCACAACCAGGGCTGCTATCCAGATTAAAGGTTAATTCAAGAAATCTGGAGAAGTATACAGCACAAAAATATCCCTCAGTAAATATTAAATATTGTTGATATTTGTTGGGGTTGTTAATGTTCGTTAATACAACACTTAGGGTTTATACTCACCTTAAGCAGTAAACATATTTTGCTTAGTTCTGTTACTTTATTACTGCCTTTGAACTTGGACATAGCATATTTCACTCTGGGCTCTACGTTACTTATTTTATTTTTATCGTTTTAGATTTATTTGCTTTTGATTTTTCCTATTAGGTTCATTTATTTTTATTTATGTTGTTTCATATTTCTTTATTTTCATGTGTTTGAATGCTTTGTCCATATATATGCACGTTGCGTTATGCATCACATATAAAACACGTATCACAAGCTTGGTGTCCACAGAGGTCAGAAGGTGACAGATAAAAAGGAGTTAAAGATGGTTGTGAACCACCCTGTGAGTGCTGAGAATCAAGTCAGGATCCTCTGTTAGAGCAATGAATGATCTAATCTGCTGAGACATCTCTTCAGACTCTGGGATATATATTCTTTAAAATCAGTTATATTGGACTTGAATGTATGTAGAATAGCATTCATTAGTTTCCAAACATAATTTTATAAGCTTTGATAAAGTTTTAGATTCATGAGACCACAGCCATAACTATGAGGCAGAACAATTTTGTGACCTTCAAATTGTTCCCATGCCCCTTCAGAATCAACCTTCTTCCCTGTACTTTGTTCTTGGTGAACATTGCTCTCCATTTTGGCAAATGTTCATCTTTCATTTAGACTGTTGAATCTGACTTCTCTCTCAAAGCTGTGGGTTGGATGTTGACCATTATCCAAGATCCATGTGTTGAAAGCTTGGTCCTCAAGGTATTGATAATGGGAGTGGTGGACCCTTTACATGGTGAGGCCTACTGTAGCTCCTTAGGTTGGGGAACATGTTCTTGAAGGGAGCCATGAAATCCTTCTCATATCTTGCTTCCTGTAAAATGAGGGAAATTATATATGTAAAATGTATACATACACATATGTGTGTACAAATAAATAAATATTTGTTTATGTACTTATTTATATATGTTTGCAAAGATTATTCTGTCTGGATTGAAGTGCATTAGCACCTTTGTAACAGACCAAATGGCTAGAAATGTGTGGTTGTATTTCTGGCCCCTTTTCAGTTTCATTAATCTACTTGAGATTAATTTGGCTCGGGCGTTTTTGCTCCTGCTTTGTTATTTGTGACAAGGTTTTATTACATAGCCAAGGCTGGACTAAGCTTCTAGATTTTCCTGTTTCAGCCTCTTGAGTGCTAGGATGATAGGTGTATGCCATTGGTTTTCTCCAGCTTTCTAAAGAAGCATCTGAAGTCACTAATCCAAATGTGCATTTGTTTTTAACAAAAGCATCCAGTCTTGGAGTCCTCTCTAAATCCTCCTGTAGCTGTTTCTCAGATTTTGAGAAGTTTCATTTGCATTTTCACTTGGTTTAGAATATGTTCTAATTTTCATTCTGATTTCCCTTCTGGATTCAAGTGTGATTTAGTGTTGGGTTACTCAACTTCTGTATATCTGCAGCATTTTCCAGATACCTTTTATAGTGATTTTTAATTTCCCTTTGTTATGGTCTGAGCACATTTGTTTGTATGATTGCTATCTTTTAAAGTTTTCAAGACTTGTTTTATGACCTAGCATATGGTCTGTTTTGGTAAATGCTCCGTGTTCAAGGAAAAAGCGTATATTCTGTTGAAATTGTGTGAAGCTTTCCATGAATGTCAGATAGGTCATGTCAGCTGAAATAGTTACCCACATGTTTTATATTCTTGCTGACTTTCCATCTGCCTGTCTACCAGTCACTGCTGGAGGAATGTCACAGTCTTCTACGATAATTGTAAATGAACTTATTTTCCATTTCTTTTCTGTTGTTGTGGATTTGTTTCCTGTTTTTCTCCTTTCAATTTGTTTGATATATTTTGAAGATACAGGAAGGTTCAGCCTCACTGTGTTCTTTGGATGAAGCAATACCTTACCCTTATGAAATGTTTCTCATTATGACTGATATTAATAGAAGCTTACTCAGCATTTTTTAGACGTGTGTGTGTGTGTGTGTGTGTGTGTGTGTGTGTGTATGTGTGTGTGTGTGTGTGTGTGTTCTCAGTGTACATGACACCTGAGGAGCTGGGTTCAATTCTTAGCACCAAAATATGTATCTTTAACCAAAGAGATTAACTCTCCTCCTAATTCATAGCTACTAATTCTCTTTGATTTAAAGAGATTAAAATGAGGAAAGTTTGTTCTATACTTGGTACATAGTATCATCTTGGCATTCTTTATTCTTTGTGTTTTCTGTATTATCATAGGGAATCATTTTCTTTATACCTGAAGTACTTCCTTCAATTTTATTTCTAAGTCCTCACTATTGTGGAGCCTGAAGGGTAAACATGATCTGCTATTTCTTAAATCCAGGGGAGAAACCATGCACTCAGAGATGCTCTTCAGAGAGTCACTCCACGAGCCTCATGAATCTGTGGCTTTCCCCTAGAAGATTCTTTTAGGTTAAAGGGAGGTTCCAATGGAGGACCCTGGCCACCTAGACTATGTTCTGGATGCTCAGAACCTAGTCATTTTCTATTTAAGCTGTACCAGATGACTACCAGGTCAGACCTCGTCTCTTGTGTTATATACTTGGTGGTTGACTTAGAGGTGCTTAGCTGTTGTGGTGGTATGGACATAGAACAGATGAATACCCAGGGGTATTCTGTCTATTTATATGTGCTCCAGATGACTGTGCAATGTAGGCTTGGTCCAAATGGGGAAAAGGAGGATGGAAAGGCATAATAGATTAACTTCTTTCCAAACCACTGTGTTCTACTATGGAATGTTGAGTATTAGAATTCTAAACTCAGCCTGGTATTTCAAAATATTATGTAGTTTCCAAGTAGGATGATTATACCACTAGGATAAATTATATTATATTTACTGTTTTATTCATTTAATTTATAACTTTTAAATAACAGGCATACTGAGCCTAAGCCCATTTTAGACTCTCCAAAAGGAGAGTGTTTTTACTCTCCAAAGGGAGAGTGTTTATACTTTCCAAAAGGAGTCATGACTGTCTTTCTCTTAAGAGCCTACCAGTGTATATCATGTATTTCTTTCTACTTTTTCTAGTTTCATTCTGTTTCCTTGATAGAACTACTCTGACTAAAATCAACTTAGAAGAGGAAAGTGTTCAATTTACATTATACTTCCAGGTAATTGGGAAAAGTCCACCACTGAGGGAAGTCAGGACAGGAACTCAAGGGAAGAACCTGAAGGCAGAAACCATGGAGGACTGCTGCTTACTAGCTTGCTCCCCTGGACACCCATATACTCATGCTTAGCTGCCTTTCTTGTAAAGTACACTCCCATCTTCCTAGGGGTGTTGCTGCCCACAGTGGGCTGTGCCTTCCCACATGGGTTAACAATCAAGACAGTGTCCCACAGGCATACACATAGGACAATCTGATCTGAGAAATCCCTCAACTGAGTCTCCTTCAGATGTCTCTGAGCTGTGCCAAATTGAGAGCAGAAGAGAATGAGGATGCTGTTCTGGAAACCGGATGATAATTTCCCAAGAATTGAATGGGAATGTAGTAACGTACAATCAGCTACAGGTTGGGACAAGTGGACACACAAGTCTAAAAATTTCTTTGTGTGAAGGGAAGGGAGAATGCATGTGCCATTAGGTAATAGCACGCACGGTAAAGAAACCAATCACTTGAGAATTTCATGAAGAAACTGGATCCACTGTGATATTATAGTAGGTGAATCTTCTCTAGAACTTGGGATGAAAACTATGTCTGAACTGTGAAAACTAGGTTAAGTTTCCCAGTTTCCAATCTGCACAATGAGTACTACTCCCTGAAATTACTTTAATGAACAATGATTTAATGGTTGTAAAACAGTTGTAAGTGAACCCATTAGATAGTAAGCTGTCAATGTTTATTAGCTAAAATATCAGCAAGGTAGACTTTCAGGGTATCATCTGGTTTTCCCCTATGTCTTGGTTGCATATTTTAGATTTAGGTGGTGCCTGCTTGGCAACATTAGGATAGTCTGTGATTCCAGCTGCATTTGCCTCTAACGGTGGTTCTAGCTTAGCTTTCCTATTTCCTGTCTCTTGTCACATGAGTAGGTTATGCCCTCCATCATTCTTTGATGTTGCATTGGGTATGTTTGGGTTCTGGAAGAGAAATGTGTACATATGAGGCACAGCCTTAAAACCTTCTTGTTCTTCTCTTTTCACATATTCCAGCTGCTGACTGGATTGTTCCAGGATTAGGTTGAATTTGTAAAATGGCACAGCCATAGTAAGTGAAAGGCTCAACACGACTAATCACTGTTTGAAGCAAAACCACTTCAGAGAATTCTGAAACCAACTATTTGCATTGGACTGGATGCTTAAAAATTATGTCACTAATCCAATAAGCGTTGAGATGCTTGCGATTGTGGTTAGCCTATGGAAACATAGACATTCCCATCTTGAAGTGCTGTCATGCAATGAATTTATGATATGCCAAATTTCCTTAATAAACTGCCAGGTATCACTGAAGAAACTAAAACTGGCCACCAAAAATTATGTTAATCCTTGTACTCAGTGGCAGAGGAGTTGGTAAAAACTGTTCATTAAACATGAGCACCTGGGCTATAGAAGAAGAAATGAGAAACATAATTTCAGTGGTGTGTGGGTTTTGTGGCCGAGTCTGTCCAAGAAAAACCTGGGGAAACGCTGGCTCATTTGCAAGCGTGAGTAAGAGAGCATGTGGAGGATCTGAAATGGCCAGTTTTGCAGTGCTAGAAAGAAACCATTTCTAGAACAGACACAGTCAAAGTGCAGATCCAAAGGAAAGAATAAGAAAGAGAGAAAGAAGGAAACTCTAAAGAAGGAAGGAAGAAAAGAAACAGGGGCAAGAAGGACAGAAAGCTAATCATGAACAGGCCAGTGAAACTTTGAAGATAAGTAAACACACACACATACACACACACACACACACACACACACACACACCACACTTCCAGGTAGAACATTATCATCCAGAACTCATAGTTTCTAAGTACCTTTTACGAATTGAAAGAGGCTACCATGTCAGAAGGAAGCAGAAAGAGAAAATATCTTCAAAAATTGTATGTAGGCCAGGTGTTTGAGCGAGATTTCTGACACTTACAAAGACTGGAGAACAGAGTGATCAGAAACCTTGGAAGCTCATGAAGAATTTTAAATCCTTTAATATGAACCATAAACTAAACAAGCAGAGGGAAAAATCTTCTGGTTGTTGCTAATGTCTAAACTACTGTAACCAAGGACTTGCATTAAACACAAGGTTGGCTTCAAGAATGCCTCCTCGCAAGGGTTTGGTATTCTCTCTTACTTTATATAGGGTAATAGAGAGCAATGGCCATGGTGATCTCAGAAGATGGTCCATGTTGCAGAAAATACCCCAGAGAAACCTTATGTAGTAATATCTCCCACCATCATACCAGAATGCACTATGCTTTCTGTTGAATGCCTTTTAAGATTGGGGGTGCTTTGGTTTCTAGACTTTCTCACCTATTCCTTTTGCCAAGGTGAATGCTTATTGCTATTGTCCTGTTGGCTGATCCTTTACTGCTTGTGCATGTGTGGTGTCAGTAGATAGATACCTCATTCATTAATTCATAGGTTACTAGGACATAAGGAGTCACTGTAAAACTTGATGGACTATTTGTACACCATTTAGAGACCATGAAATCTGAACAGGATGTCATGTGAGCTGATGTAATGTGACTTTGAGTGGTCCTTATAGGGAGAAGAGATAAGGAAGGGTGAACTGGAAACACATTGCTGGGTTAAAAACTGTAAGTTCCTTTTCTAGGGAAGAAAGGAACACTGCATTTGCCATTCTGGCAAGTGATATATTGTAGAAAGGACCCATGCCCTTTCAAAGATTGGACACAGAATCCTTGATACAGGCCTTTATTTGTTCCCTCTTTCTTTTGTCTACCAACCAAAGGTGTAAGAAACACCTGGAAAGAGTCTGAGCTCTTGAGTTGCTTTTCTGGAGAATAGTAACCCAGGGAAGTCACATGACCAGGAGTGTCCATGCTGGAGTTGATATTTGTTATAGCAATCAATTTTGATGTCACTCAACTGAGATGGCTTTCGATTTCCTCTGAAGCTATCCAAAATCCAATTTAAGGTTGAGCTACAAAATAAAACTTAAGCTTCACTAATCAGGAAACATTAACATCTAAGCAGGATGTATCTACTTTTAACCAATCATGTTTCCTCGTTCCTTCTTTTGTGACCACTTCATAGAAGTTTCTGCTCTCGATTTCTCTCCCTCAGTGAAACACTGAATCATTTTCATCATGGCGTTATACATCCATGAATGAAATGAATGCTGGGCTAAAATGGAAAGAATTTTCATATGCCCTTTGTTGGCTTCTAATATAAGCAAACACACTTTGTCAGTATCAGTTGGGGTTTTAGTTCATCGTCACTGAACACCATATGGTCATATCTGGCGATGACAGAGAGAAGTCACATCTAGTCCTGCCTAGGTATAGGGTGAGCATAGTTTTAGATGCTGATCTCCAGATTGACCATGAAGGTGAACAGGTTCAAACCACTGAGTGAGATGCATGGGAAGAGGATAGTTGCTGGTACAGTGATGGAAATGTATCATGGTATTCAATTCCTGAGACTTGAAGAGACATATCTAAAGAAGGGTGAACATGAAAATGAGTCAGAATATGAAAATTTGCCACCCTGATACAATGTTGAAAAGGCAAAGTTTTATTTGGAACAGGAAGAGAAGAACGTGAAACTTCTGCCAGAATGTCTGGATTCAGGGAGAGCCCTCTGTTTTCAATATTCCCGGAAGTTCAATTTTAGACAGGCTGGAGATGTGAAACATGTTTAAGGGACCACCCTATAGAAAAGAGTGGCTATTGAGGAGAATGGGGTGGAATGAACATGGATACTTTTGCTCAGGAAATGTTCTTCATGGTGCAGAGTCATCTTTGAGTTTTGACTGAAACAGTCAATGGGAATGTTACAGTTCCTGAAAGGTGGGTGCTGAGGCAGCTGAGGGGAGCGTCTGGTGGCAGCTATTTGATGTAGTGTATGTCCTAGAAGTCATTTACATAGTCAGCCCTGAATACCACTGACTGAGGGGTCCAGATGACAATTTGAAGAGTGAGGAAACCATACAAAGTATTTGTGTCTTACATGTGCCTGTTAGTTGTGTTAAGGACAAAAACGTATTCCTCTATGAACAGACACTTTAGGAAACATGGGAGGAAGTATGACAAGAGTTAAGAGAAAAGCCCTGTCATTTCATGTTGGACACATACCAATCAGGCTTTCCTTCTATCCCTCTATGAAAATGACATCTACTATCAATGACCCCATATTACTGACTGGATGGTCAACTCACTGAGTTTGTTTGTGTGTTCCGTATATCCTGGGAAGTCATGTGGGAGAGGCTAACCTCAAACTTGAATCAATCCTCCTGTCCCTGCTTCCTAACTTCTGGGATCATAGCCTTGTATCACTCTGGGTTATCAGTGATTGTACTTGATTTCCATAAGCAGATAGCACATCTCTTTGGACTGCAGGACTCCACACTCCTCCCAAGTCATCTTTCATCTCACTGTTGCTTCTTACTCTCGTTTGGTGCTCTCTCCTTCTCTCCCTGGACATCTATATAAATGCGAACATTCCTACAAAATTACTCTTCAGATCTCTCTACTCATGCATTGGGTAACCTCACCCCTCTTTCGGTTGTAACTCTTACCCACATGTTCTTGCTTTTCAAATGTACATCTTCAGATTATACCTCTTCTCTAAGTCCCAGGCTCATATCTTAATCTCAACATGTATCCCTAGTTATTCCTGTGCAGTTTTCTGCTGTCTATATTGACACATTACAACTCAACTCAGTTGCTGACATCTCAGGTCAAAGGTCTCATGGTGACTCAATTCATCTCTCACACATCACATAAGAAACGATGCCTGTCGGCACATGTCCGGCCTTTAAAGTACATTCAGGGTCAACTGGTTTTCTTTGAGTTTTCTGCTCATAGCCAAATGTTCTTTATTCAGAGAACAATCAAAAAGCCTGGTTAAGAGTCACAAGGAAATCAATTTGAGGGCATCAAAGAACTCTCTCTGCAGCTAGACCTTGAGTGGCTTTGGTTTCTGGGGGAAAGAGATTTAGAGTTGTTGGGATTGTTTTTGTTTTTGCCTTGATGCTCCTTCTTTGTGGAGTCAGAATTTGCCTGGTGTGAGAAGTCAGAATGCTCAGTAGAAAGTGACAGATGAGTAGCAGAAGCGCCCACTGGTGTCAGCAAGAGGGCATAGGATGGAGATTAGGTATTATAATTTAAGGATTTGATGATCCATAACTTCAGAATGAAGAGAAATAGTGAAGACTGGGTTTTCTATTTTGTACTGCTTTGCCCTATCAGGTAGTCTACTTATAGACAGTCAAAGGCTGAGAGGCCACAAGGCTTCACAGACTTTTCAGTTTTATAGTACTACAGAGAAAATGCTTAATCTGTGGCCATGAACCACTCTAAACTTTCCATATAAACCCAGGTTTCTATGAAGGGTTAGGGAGAAAGTAAAAATAGACAAAAACTTCCTTTCATAGACTGAGAACTGTCTAAATAAGTTTAGTATAGGATTGGACTAAGATGAGTTGCTACTAACTTTTACCCCAAGTTAACAAACATCCCTGTGAGAAGATAACAACCTCTACAATCTGAAATATATATGTGAATGTGTAATTATATGTAAATATATTACATATATAATGCTTTTATATACTACATATATGTAACATAGATTTATATACATATATATTCAATTACATATAATGTTTTTATATATTACAGATATTTTACATATATCATATGTACATATATTTTAGTATATATCATACATATATATTACAATATATATACAAACATTACATATACATATATGTAATATAAATGTATATATTACATTTATTACTTATATATAATTTATTTATTTATTACTTATATATAATTACACATATATTTATTATTTATTACTTATATATAATTACACACTTATACACATATATATATAATTACATATAATGTTTTTAATATATATATTAAAAAAGCCATTTAAAATATCATTCGACAAATTTTACCAGTAAACATTGCTTAAACTAACAGATAAATAGAATCAAACTGTATACAGATCTTTAGTTCTTCCAACAGTGAGTCATCAGACTCAGTCATTAAAATAATTGTGATTAATAATAAAGTATATCGGTACTGTAGAGCTCAGCAGTTGACAGCCCCTACTGCTCTCACAGAAGATCAAGGTTCACTTCCCAGCACCCATATGATAGCTCTCAACGGCCTGTCAGACCAGTTCCAGGGGAACAATGCCCCCTTCAGGCCTCTGTGTGCCCCTGAACATGTGATACCCAGGCACACCTCGTACACATACAATAAAATATTATTAAAATTAAGCATATAAATAAAGATGTAAACAGCAAGCAGCGATGAAAAAAAAAAACAACAACCAAAATATTTTTGAATTGAAAAATAAAGTAACATTAGCTATGGAACTGGTAGATATACTTAGTATCACATTAGATGTGGCTGAAGAGGGAGTCAGTAAACCAGAAGAGAGATTAGAAGAAAAGTATAATGACAGATAGGGAAAAAGTCCTAACAACTATAAAAGTTCTAAAGAAGTATGTAAGAATCGTGAAGTACACTAACTGTATAATTAGAGGCACGTGTTAGGAGGAGACAGATGGAACAGGAGAGTATGGCTGAGATTCCCAGAATGCATGGAGGAAATCAAGCTCCATATTAAATCAGTACTTTGAATCATAAGCAAGGTAATTACAAAGAAAACTGTACAAAGGCACCTCATAATAAGGGTACTGAAACAGTGACAAAGAACATTCTTTACAAGGAACTGGAATTACTTTTAAACTCAAAGAATTAAAAGACTAGTATCTAAACAAAACCAAACCAAAACACATAAACAAACAGAGGGGCCGGTGACATGGTTCAGCTCTTCAGAACACTGGCTGTACTTCAATAGGCTTCAGGTTCTATTCCCAGCACACACGTGGTGCTCACAACCATCTGTAACTGCAGTTCCCAAAAGATCTGATGCTGTATTCTGGCCTCCTTGGTACCAGGTGTATAAGTGGTATACAGATACAACACATGCAGGCAAGACGCCATATGCATAAAATAAACTACATGTAAAAACTAAAAGAACCCAAAGATTGTAGTCAGATTAAAAAAAATATGAAATACTTTTGTGGTCACTGTTTTATTGCTATGAAGAGACACCATGACCACGACAATTTTATAAAAGAAAACATTTAATTAGGGCTTGCTTTCATTTTCAGGGATATAGTTCATTATCATCATGGCAGGGAACCATTGCAGCATGAAGGCATATATGGTGTTAGAGAAATAACTCAAGAGTTTTATATCTAGATCTGCAGGCAGCAGGAAAAGAGAGATAGTCACTGGGCCTGACTTGGACTTTTGAAACCTCAAAGCCCCCTCCCAACTGACACACTTCTTCCAACAAAGCCACACCTCCTAATCCTTTCAAATAGTGCCACTTGCTGGTGACCAAGCATTCAAATCTCAGAACCTATGGAGGCCATTCTCCTCCAAAGTACCACATTTGGCATCTTTGCAATTTGGAAAACAGAAAAGAAAAGAAAAGAAGAAAAGAAAAGAAAAGAAAAGAAAAGAAAAGAAAAGAAAACAACTTTGTCTATTACACAATGATATCCAAGTAAAGAAGCACTTGCCAGCATAGACAGACCATAATCCAGCAGATGTGTCCTGAAAACAAGCAGGACAAGACAGTGACGTTTGGTAAACCACAGACTCACTTTGATTATTTGGCCAGATGATGAGAGAGACTGCTATAGTCACCCACTGTAGTTAAAGTTGAGGTATTTATTATCTGTGTTACCTCATCCCAGTCTGTTTCCCAACCCTTCAGGAAGCAATTGCAAAGACGCCTTTACCAGACTACAAAGAGAAGGAAAACGAGACACTGTAAATTTTTTCAATAGGATAAATATGCAAATAGGAATGAGGGATGAGAGATGAACATAGAAACTGTAAACCTGGCTGTCACTAGATGATTGAGCCTCCAGAATCTACTTATCCTTGGACTTAGGCTCTAGTTAGGTAGATCAAGGACGATCCCTTAAACTTAAAAGCCTTTTGATTGGAGCTAGAGAGGCTAAAGCATTAAGGACACCCAGACCCGACCTGAGCAAATTATGATACATCTGGATGATGAGTAATGACTTTACCCAGGGCTCAGTCAATGCCAGCTGGCACAGAGCAGAGTTCTGTGACCCAAGGAGGATTGTGAAAACACAGATGGACCATTTGGGAAGAAATTACTTCATTTGCATGTACTGGGCTTGGTTTCTCCCTCCCCTCCCTCAACCCCATATTGTGTTATTGCTCAAAAGGATTTTTATATTAAACTAAAGTAAGGGCTCACTAAGGAGAAGTGGCCCAAAACATATTATCAGTAATTTCTAGGGGGATTAGGCTCTACAACGGTGCTTGGGAGCCAGTTTACATGGACTGGTGTTAGCCAGCTGTGTGAGTCTCTCCTTAAGCTCATATTTTATGTTTGATGGCATGAGATATGGCATGGTGGTTATATTTATATCACACAAATTTGACAAGCGTGGAGAATCCTCTCTTCAGTGTGCCACTGGAGCTCTGTCATATGGCCGCATCTTGTGACATTAGTTACTGGGACAAGCTGTGCAAATTGATACATTGTACCTTTTGTATACAGATATTTCTCACTGTGTAACTTGAGCTGATTTTTCCTGGTATCTGTGCCACTGTTTTACTACCTTCTGTACTATTCTAAGCCCAATTTCTCTCCTTCCTTCCTTCCTTCCTTCTTTCCATCTGTCCCTTCTTCTCCTCTTCCTTTCTTTTCATAATTTCATACATATACACAATGTAACATGATTATATTTAGCCCCCATTACTCTTTCTTATCCTCCTTTCCCTATGAACCGCTTCTCCACTCATCCCCCTTCCTACTTGCTGGTCTCTCTCCCCTTTTATTGACCCACAGAATTTATCTGAGTTTGCCTGTGTGAACATGGTAGAGGGTTATGTGTTAGTACGTACGCTACACCACTTAAGAAAATGACACTCCCTCCCCAGTCAAGCACTAACTGAAATAGTTTCCCAGAAAGGGGGTGGGACTTCAGGTACCTCTCAAATTTCAGATGTTAGTGGCCCAGTTCTAGGCAAGCCTTGTGAACATAGGCCAAGGTGTTGAGTATAAGTGTCTATCGATCTCTTAGCAATAAACAGCATCGATGTCACTTTCTTCGCAGGGCATAATGTTTCATGATAGGAACCCTCATCCTCCAGCTCTTATATTCTTTCTGCCTCCACTTTTCATGATGTACCTCGGGCAGATTTAAGCCTTTGTATTAAGTATTGCCTACTTTAGTAAAAGGAGCATCCCTACCTAAGAGCAAGAGCGGTAGTGTCTATGGCTCTACATATAACTGTTAGAAGTCAATTTCAACAGGATTTGGCCAGATTTACAATACTTGGCATGTATGTCCTCCTACAAAGTGTGCCTCGAATTCAATCAGAAAGTGATTGGCTAATCCCAAAGCAGCCATGTTTTTATATTGCACCAGTGGCATGTTTTGCCTAGTAGGTTAATATAGTAGTACATAGGTTTCCAGCAGCACAGACTGCAGATGTATTTTCTTCCTCAACTGTCTGCTTAGTACATCCTGGCACCATTTCTATTATGTCTTTTCTACCTCTTTTTTATGATGTTCCTTGGGAATTGAAGGGAGAGATTGTCTAGCCCAATTACACCTTGATTTCTCTGTGTCTTGTAATCAAAGTAGGTGGGGTCTTAAGCCATTAAGTCTGACATTATAGTTTTAATGGCCAACCAAAACCAGGGACAATAGCTTATATTGCTTTGGGAGCCTCTGGGACCTCAAAGGCCAAAAAACACAAAGTGAGGTATCCCATGACCTGCACTTGAATTTTTTATTAAACCCGTAGCTTCTAGTAGTAGCATTATCTGTGCATGCAGGATGTTCTGTTCCCAACTCTGGTTTCAAATTAAAAATTTAAATTTTAGCTTATAATGTAGAGAAAAATCCAGTTTCTTTTTTAGCATTCTTAATCTAATTTATTAATACCAAATTAACCCAGGGACCAAAATCCAAAACTTATATGCGGCTCTCAGTATTATTTTTCAATGAACAATGAGTCTGACAGGTCTGTCTACTTAGTATATAATACAAAAATAAATAACATACATCTTCTCATTTTATCTATTAATATTAATGTGTTAGCTTAGCATCCATACTTTTTACCCCTCCAGTTTCTTCAAACAATCATTAGGATCAGATGCAGAGCTAGCTAAAATGCATAATTTTGGCTCTTACTAGAAATTCACATTTGGTTATTAAAAGAGAAATTATGCCTGGTGCCAGGAACATAGCCAAGTACTAGGGGTAGTGAGGTCATGGATGGATCTTGTGGAGAATCTATACCACTACTTTACTAGAACAATCTAATTCCTAACTGTATTCTATACTAATCTGCATACCCACATATAAGTATAGCCATTATCCATCATTGAAGAAGCTTCTGTTTGCAGCAAGCACAGACACAGAAAACCACAACAAGTCAAATATAGAGAATTGCCATGCCTGGCTCCAGGAGATATAGAACAACTCCTCCATCTAAGGTTCAGGAAACATCATAGAAAAAGGGGAGAAAGACTGTAAGCACCAGAGGAGTGCAAAGTCTTCCGCTGAGATTGTTTTCCCCTAGAAATGGTAGAGAAGCTACATCCATGAACTCTCAGTAATATGATTGCCTTAAAAAAATGCTGAAACAATGACAACACTGATAGATGTGCTAATGTAGAAGGAGGAAGTCCTCTAAGGGCCTCATTCCTAGACAAAAAAGCAGGTCAGGTAATGACTGTGGAGAGAGGGAGAATCAATCTTTCCCAGGGATCAGACTATGGAATGTGTAGTGGTTAGCCCTGAAATCAAATACACATAAGGAACACTAAACAGATTCAGTGGATTATATGTATATGATTTACTCATGGAGGACCTGGAAGAGCAAAGGAAGTGGGGAATGATGCAAACATACTCTAATTAAAGTTAAAAGATTATTAAGAAAAAATGTCAGGCCTGGGGAGCTATCTTACTGTTGAAGAGTTTGTATGCTGTTCTTGTTGACACAACTGCCTGTAATTCCAGCTCCAGGGCATCTTTCATCCTCTTCTAACCTCCACAGGCACTTGCACACATGTGCCATACATATACACCAGACACATACATATTATAATAAAACAAACCAAAACAACCAGACTAAGAACCATAATCTATATTTTAACAAAGGACCCAAAATCCAAGTGAATCTAATTCTTAGTGTCTTAGTTCATTTGTCATAGCAAAATACCTGAGGCTGAACATTTCATAAATAAACAAGTTTAATTTAGCATACAGTTCTGGAGGTTCAAGAGCATGGCATCCGTACCTGCTCAGCTCTGAAGAGGGCCTCAGGATGGGTGGCTTCACAGCAGTGTGAGCAAGTGTAGCAGAGCTCACACAGCCAAGAAACATGACAGAAGAGGAGCCAGGTGTGGTCCTTTTGTAGCAACATCTCTACTTCTTGGAGGCAGCATTAATCCATTCATGAGAGTGGAGCCACAGCAACCTAATGACTTTCTGCTAGGTCTCGATTCTTAAGGATTCTCCCATCTTTATGTTACAACACATGAGACCAAGTCATCAAGACACACATTTCTGGGAAACAAACCATGGCTAGTGCATAGCATTTAGTTAAACTTGGAAAATATTTAGAAGCCATATATAAATAACAAATCTTTAGAATACAATTTAAGCACAATATATCCACTGCTTGTTTCCCTATCTTTAGCTCTCATTACTTTCAAGCATATCTTTTATTTCATCTGCTTTTGCCACCATGCATTTGTTGTAGTCTATGTGTCTTAAATTCTCTTTGATTTGAAAGCTTACAATGGTATAATTAGACAAATTGTTTGTAATGTATGTGAATAAGCCACATCTTCCTATGTTTTAGGTCATTAGATTTGGTAATCATAGGAATGACTCACCACCCTCATTTTTTGTGCACCTTTATTCCCATGGAACATCTTTTATTTACTTCCCTTTTCTGGCTACCTTATTGTGAGTGTAGCCAATGCTCCTGGTCTTTTCTCTGCTGTGTATTGTTTATGTTATTCTTTTACTAGCCAGCTGTTTCTTTTAAGGCTTGGCTTTGTAATCCTTAATGTCTGGATCTATTGTTGGCATAAAATAGTTCTCCAATATTTATTAAATGGTTATTACTCAACTAGTGAGTGGCACAGTAGGGATTTGACTGTAGGAGGGTCTGCCTCTAAAGTCACGTCGTTTTAACTAACTGCTCCCTCTCAATAACGTATGGGTCAGCCTGTCAAAGGAGACTATTTTTAATCAAGGAGAATCTAATGATTCCTGAAGATGAAACTACTAACTTTTCAAAGGGAGATGTGCCAATGAACCACTTTAGCTGATCGATATCTGGTCCAGATTGGAAAACTCATGCCAGAGGGTCTTATCTGAGATTTATTAAACTGCTGCAGGAGACATAGCCATCCTGTTCTTGACCTTACCACGTAGGCATATTTATTCTAAATAGAAAAGGTGACTGTCTTAGGTGGGTGGTGATATTTCCTAATATTAACTTAACCAATTAGTCTTAAACTCATTTCTAGGGTGTAGGTCACGCAGAGTACTTGGCTCATAAAATCTTTCATCATTTCAGAATTAGATTAGAGTAGGAAGCTGATATAGTTTGGCACAAAATGAATGTAACTCTCAACCAATTTAAGCATACATTTTATTGAGAGAACGAATACAACTCATATGTTTTATTCTTCAATGCACAAAAAGTTGGGCAGCAAAAGCTAATGGATAGAATTCAGAGGGTCTGCTCTGTCATCTGATTTGGGAAATGTGTGCTGCTGACTCTGCTACTTCTATTAAAAACACTGCCCATAAAATATCCTGGGACTGGTTTGGCACACATTATTTTAAAGCCGTGAGACGAACTGTTATTAATATGGTCTTCTCTTCCCCCTCTAATTAATTCATAGCATCGCCACCAGGGTTCCTCCTGCATGAGAGATTTATGTCTGCGTCTCCCACTGAAAACCTTTTGATGACTCCACATTTGCCCACATTTTCTACAGGAAAAGGTAAACTCTACATATTATATGTAAATTTCCAGACCCTGATTACCACCCACCTGCCTACTCTCCAACCACTTTGTCTCTCTCTGTAACTCAAACTCTACAACTTTGTCTTTCCTAACACACCTGTAAATGGCATCCATCTCTATGTCTTTCCTTAAGCTGCCTTTCCATCTGCCTTCTTCCTCCCCATCCTGCCCTTTCCTCCCAATGCCCACTGTCTCTGTCAGTTGTAATTCAGTTCCAAGCATCCCCATAAGAGTTTATTGCTCTACCATCTTCACTCATACGCACTTTCTACATAGATGTATGAACCACATCCTAGACACATGGTCTGACAAGGGCAAGTATAATTAAAGGAACAAAATAATGGAAATGGTTCTAGAAACTCTGGACGATACACTTGTCATAATAATATTAACTGCTGAGACTCAGTCCTGTACTAGGCACTACTATCAGTAATGGAGCTATAGAAAAAAAAGGAAGAATTTCTATTTGTTTATTTCTAAGGAATTTACATTCTATTGAAAGACATAGACAAGAAAAAACAAAAACAATTTCAAATAGTGGTAATTCTATGGAGAAAACAAAATTGTGAATATTATAAAAAGTAACTTGAGAGGTGGGAAAGAAGTCACGTTTAGGGAAATTTCTGTAATAAATATATTACCTCTGTAGTCATAAGGCAACAATAACAATATAAATGTTCAAGGAAGAGTTTAAATGAATAATGACCAGGAAAACAAACACAGTGATTGTCACACCTGGAAAGATGCTTAAATTCAAAAATTTGACTGGAGATTCCAATGAAATCATCAAACAACCATCAGTCAGTACCCATTGACCACTAACCTTAAAAAGTATAATATAGTCCAGGGCAGATGGGAAGAAGGGTACCCTCTTATATTTTTTGGAATTGCAAAAATTTGCAGACTTCTTGAAAGGCAACATATATGGTAGGATGGTCCACAGCAGCCTAGGATGTTCTCTTATCCTTTACCAGTCTCTGCTCAAGTAAATCCTAGCTTCACCACAGAAAAGAATTTAAAGATGAACCAAACAGAGTCAAAGAAACAGAGTCAAATTTATTAACTCTATACTAAAATTTATTTCATATAGGTTTAAGCTTGGAGGTTAATAGAAAGAGTGACCCCGGAGAAGGAATGAGACACTCTCAGAGTTGGGCGTAGACTTCTTAATGGAGGTCACACTTCATTGCCACATACAGAGCAGAATCACTGCAAATAAACATTTGCAGCATGCAACCATGTGATCAGGCATGCTGACATGCCAATAATTCCAGCATTCAAGAGGCTGAAGCAGGGAATTCATGATTTTGAGGCATAACCTGGGATAACCTAACTATTTAATGAGACTTTGTCTTAAAAAGCTAAAGCTGGGCAGTGGTGGCACACCCAGCACTGAGGAGGCAGAGGCAGGTGGATCTCTATGAGTTCCAGGGCAGCCTGGTCTACAGAGTGAGTTCCAGGACAGCCAGGGCTACACTGAGAGACCCTGTCTTGAAAAACCAAAAGTGAATGAATAAAGAAGAAATAATCAAGTAAAATAAAATAGAAGACACATAACGATTGGGATGCTATTGAGTGTAAGTGTGACATAGGGCAGTACAAGCATTTCCCAACACTCCTTATGAGACGAAGATGGATGGTTTAAGCATGGATGGGGCTGGAGGACCCCTGAGGCAGGCCCAGAAAGATAGCTAGCAAATGCCACTCCTATGGACCGTAAGCAGGTAAACGTTGACATTCTGCAGCTCGGGGAAGTTCTGAGCACTGTCAGTATACGTTCTGTGTATTTTAAACTCATGATGTATTTACCAGGGCACAGATTGTTGTTCCTGGAGGAACATCTGCATTTTACTGATCTCACCAGTGTCACCAGACTGCTTTTCTATAACTCTGGAATTAAAGTGAGGCTCAAGTATTTGGCCTGATGTAAATACAACTACAGAGAGAGTGAATAAATTACCCTCTTTTCAGCATATAAAAAGGTTAATAGTCTTGTTTGTGAGGTTCTTAGAAAATATCCAGAAGAGGAGTAAGGCGACATTTGAGATCATAAATACTCAGGCCCAAGCCTGGTTTATTGCTTTTTTAAGAACATTCTTATTTTGAAATATTTCTATATAAAACAAATATTGTCTCGATGTTGGCAACCTTCACAGCAAATGTTAATTGTCCTGGAATTCTTGATTCCCAGCTAGCGAGAGGCTTCAGTCAGACTTGGGAATGAGGGCTCCTTTTTCGTCTCATGTTCCTATAATTCTTCATACCTTACTCTTCTAATTCTTCCTATAATTCTCCATACCTTACTCTTATAATTCTCTATGCTCTTCCTCAACACCATGTATCACCACCTTGGGAAATGATAACACTGAAAGTTTGGAGTATGGTTTCTACTAAATGTGTATCAGAAATTGTAAGCTGAGCCATCAACTAATCAATCTGAAATGGTATGCATTTGAAAAATTGCAGCGCAGGTATGTGTGAGTCATGCTACGCATTCAGCTTATCTGCAGTGCTCAGAGAACAGAAGTATTAGTGGCAAAGCAAATGTAGATCTCACCAGTGAGGAGTTTGCATATTGGAAAGAATAGGTTGGATCACACAGAGATAGAACCTATCTGATGACACACTAAGCTGAGTGGCAGCGGGTATCTGAACTCCCTGAACGTGCTCATATTTTAATCTGGACACTTAATAATCTGATGACATCTTCAGTTTCCTTTCCTTGCACTGTAGATGATGTGCTGGGATGGTATAAGAGGAAGGAGAGAAAGAAACTCTTCCATGGTCCTGTCAATCACAGTACTTGCAGAAGACTCTCTCTGCCTCTCAGAGTTCATAAGTATATTGATTACATTTATTCTAATTTTCAAATGCATGTAAACAAGTTCCCCCAAATCTTAAATATTTGTCATAGTAAGGTGATTAGGAAAGAAAAAGGAAGAGAAGCATAACACACAGCTCTGTGTCTGGTGCACAAATTTAACTTCTTTGTATGAGATATTTTGAAAGTCAGAATACATTACAGAAACTATCAGCTCTGTCTGTGTATCCTTCCCTGTGTTGCTGTAGTTCAGTAGATTAGATGGTGTTAGAATACATTCTAGCTGTAGCTAATCTCCCATAGGTTGTACGATCCACCACATTCTCTGCACAGAGACCTGAGTAATGGCTCAAAGCCCTTATGTTTCAAAGCAAGGGTGGGCCAGTCTGTTGCATTTTTCTTTACTTCTCTTCCAGAGAATTAAGTAGCCTTTCTTCCTCAGATCAAAGGACAATGTGATACATTTTTCTCCTCTCTCTGTGGCACAGCACCAAGCACACAGCTTCTGTGGTGAGCGGTGAATGGCACTGTGGAGCTTACGTCAGCATTACTGGCTGTGTCTCTTTGCTTTTCTGCACTTGGTAAATAAAGGAAAGAAGAAATCAATTTCTTACTCAGACTAAGTCTACATTACATCAACACCCTTGGTTGAAGAAATGAGTATTTATTCAGTTACCTCACTAAGATTCAGTTAGCCCTTTAAAGTGTTTTAATATGGGAAATCAAAATGTATGTAAAAAGCGCAATGCATCCTCCTGCTCGGGACATATAACTTCAGCAATCAAGTTCCTCACAACCCTGTTTTCTCTCTAACTCCTCTGATTTTACTCTACCACTGAGTAATCGTGAAGCAAATTTTGTACAATCTACTCAAATACACCAGTATGACTATCTGAAGAATATAAACTCTTTTTGAACGTATGTCAGAAATAGCTTCACTCTTAAAATATTAATGTTCCTTGATCAGGTCTGGTCTGGTATTTGAGCTAGCCTATAGTTCTCTACATCATGATATGAATCTGTGTTTCTCAAAATCTCACTCTTTTGTTTTACTGCAAAGTCTCTCTTACATACCTGTTATTTATTGTTTATGGATGTAGGCTTACCCTTCGAAGCTCCCCATGCCTGCATTGTACTGACGTCATCTTTGAAATGTCCTTTACCATATTTACCAGTTTAGAGGTAGAGGTCAAGCTCTTCTCTTCTTTCTATACCAGGCTTGGTTTATTCCCAGCAGCTGGCTGAAACAGATGCGATACCCACAGCCACGCATGGGATGAAGGTCAGGGAGCCCTGTGGAAGAGTTAGGGGAAGGATTGAGGGAGCTAAAGGGGATGGCAACCCCACAGGAAGATCAATAGTGTCAACTAACCTTGACCTCTGGGAGATCCCAGAGGCTGAGCCACCAACCCAAGAGCACACAGGGGCTGGTCCAAGGTTCCCCACTCCCTGCACCCTGCACATATGTAGCAAAGGCTGCTTTGTCTGACCTCAGTGGGAGAGGATGCACCTAATCTTGTAGAGACTTGATGCCCCACTGTAGGGGGATACCAGGAAAGCACCTCAGAGGTGAAGGGAAGGAGGAATGTGGGGAAGAACTCTGCAAGGGGGAATCAGGAGGGGTCAGCATTTGGAATATAAATAAATACAATAATCAATTAATAAAAGAGTCTGCATGTACTCGAATGAGTAGATGTCAGCAGAGGGGGAAAGGAGAATTTCTTGAAGAGAAGACTATGTTTTTCAAACATTTTACTTTACAATCTTGATTAGATTTACTCCTCTCTTATTTTGAATTTAAAACATTGCAGTGAGAAATAGTCTAAGCAAACATTTACTTTTGTCATGGTCTTAAGAACATAATTAGCTTTAGGCTAGCCACATTTTCTTATCTTTAAAACTACTTTCAAAGCTGGCAAGATTGCTCTATTAGGAAAGTAGTTTGTAGGCAAGCTTGAGGACCTGAGTTCAAGGCCCTAGCACTTCTTTACAATGTAGATGTATTGGCATATGTCCATAGAGCCTGGAGTTTACCATTCAGCCCATGTAACTTGTGGATGAGTTCCAGCTTCAATGAGAGAACATGTCAGAAACAAACAAACAAACAAACATCCCTCAAAAAAACAAGATGGAGAGCGATGGAGGACATTAGACATTGACTTCTAACTTCCACATGTATGTCCATAAAACTGTACACCACAGACACATGTATGTAATTAACAAGCGCACACACACCATTTACATTCACAACTGAAAGCACAATTTGTGTGCCCATTTAGATAAAAAATGATGAATATCAAACCAATGGAGTGTTCTAATTCCCAAGTGCTTATAGTCATATTTTCCATTCTAACACAGATGTACAGAATAACCTTTCCCATCTGTGATAGAATATTGCAGTATGACACCAGTGTGAAAGATGAAATGAAAGGAACATGAGAGATAAGAAATTCACATGTGTAGAAGTTAACACAGGAAAAATTGATTATCAGTTCTTCAGCCCTCATGGCTTCTTTATTTTAGCTTGGACATGTGAGATAGTGAGGGGAGGTATTTGAGGGACAGACTATGTTTAGTCTGTCTATTTGTATATTAGAAGGTGAATAATAGATATATGTAAAACAATTCTTTCTATCATCTGTCTGTCTGTCCATCAGTCCATCCATCCATGTATCTATCTATGCATGTGACTATCTGTATACATAAACATATTTGGTTATAATATCCTAGCCAATACTCTGAGACAGGTTTTCTTTACCTTACACAAGGATAATGGAGCCCAGAGCAGTTAGGTTCTATTTGGAGCCTTGTGGTTTTCAGGCTGTAAAGCTGCAATCTACGGGGTGGGAGATGGCTTGGTAGTTAAGAATATATTCTGGTCTTGCAGAGGGCCTGAGCTGTTTTGCCAGTAAGGAGCTGGGCAGTTTTGTTACTCAAGCTCCAGCAGGAGCTAAACATTTTAATATGGTCCTCTGGATTCTGTGGACACCTGACCTCCTGTGCAAATATTCCCACATACATAAACATAATTTAAAAAAATTAAAAAAAAACCCCACAGCATCTCTGTGTCTAAATTGGTATCCCATTTTCTGTATTTCGTCTTGTCACTGATTTAGCTATTTAATTACAAAATCCTCATTCTGTTTAGTGCTCTGACCCCCTTGAGCACTACTTTCATGCAGGGTTGCACTGAAAAAAATATTAGAAGTTTAAAAACCTCATTCAGACTGTGGCTTAGGGAATTCTGCCAAATTTCTGCAAAGTGCTTTTCAATAATTCACGATCCCTTAAACACGGAAACCTGCCGCCTAAATATAGCATGAACAAATGTGCTCCTGTGCTTAGTTAAGCCAAAAGCTGTGTGTTTAAATACATTAAAGCTCTCTTTCTCCTTATAGAAATGCATCCAGTGTCATCCTCTTACCTGTACAGATTGCTTTAAAAAGAACCCTTATTGAAATATTGAGGTACCTGGTACAACATCCTGTAGACTTGTAATATGTATGTTTCAAATTTGCTGTTGCAGCCAAACACCTCTTTGCTTTAGTTGCACGAGCTATGGGAAGACTGTTAGAATCTCTGTCAAAGACCTGGGAGGGCCAAATGGGTCTAATGTCCAATGGGACAGAGTCCATAACACTGGATGATTGCCTTTCTTTCTTTTTCTTTTTCTCTCTTTTTTCTTTCTTTCTCTTTCTCTTTCTCTTTCTCTTTCTCTTTCTCTTTCTCTTTCTCTCTCTCTCTCTCTCTCTCTCTCTCTCTCTCTCTCTCTCTCTTTCTTTCTCTCTCTCTTTCTTTCTTTCTTGACCTTCAGGGGATGTGAATTCTCCCGCTGAGCTCCAAGTGTTTAGAGAAGTCATAACCTTCATGGGAGACATGGGTTCTCAGGACCTCAATGAGGACAGACTGATTGGACAGAGCAGATCTTAGTAGATCTGGTCCCTAAGCCCAGGCTCCCTGCTGGGAAGGGATCTCACAAGAAAGACCAGACACTTGTGATTGTTTCAAGACTCCAATCAAACAGTTAGCTACCTGTGTGTCCTCGGAGTCTTCCCATTTCACAGTGGCCCTTCCCTGTCCATAGTCCTGTATTTCTTTCTAACAAGCAGGACATCAAGTAGCCATTGAGTCCTGATCTCTACCTCCCCCTGTTTGTGAGAAATCTCCATTTGACTGCTCATTCTGCAGAGACCAGGAGTCTCTTTGGTTGTCTCTCTACATACAGTGGAAGTAATTGACCTTCACTTTCTCTACCCTTCCTGAATGATGCATGCCATACTGGAGTCTGTGCTTCTGGTACATCATGGTGAATCATGGTACTTCTGCAGGGGTGTGCTCAAGCTACCCCAGTTCAGCGTTTGTTGTTATTTTCAAACACTTTTTTTTCTTTCAGAAATATTTCATATTTATTTCTTTGTTTTCATTCAATTGCCGTCTCCTTCTCCCTTAGTAAGTTATAAATACCACTGAAGAGGGTATTGCCTTACTTACCATTGTATCCTTGGTACTTAATATGGTATACAGCCCATGCTTAGTTTTATATATACCATCATTGTTTAAAGAATGACTATGTGAGTTAACTCTTGCATAAATTAACTCTATTCCACCTATAATGTCTTCTTGTCAGTCTCCCACTGAATCCTCTTGAACCAGACTTAGTAAAACTTATGCCTGCCATCCATTTGTGCTGTTTTAGGCAGGCTGATTTTGATGTATTCATGGAAAGTTCTCTAAACATGGAGTGCGTGGATGAGCAGACTGAACTTTAGTTGACTGAAATGGTTATCTCTCCAGGCTTTTCACACACACACACACACACACACACACACACACACACACACACACAC
>JANHMN010000015.1:22330510-22371895 GCA_030674055.1 Rhabdomys pumilio
CACACACACACACACACACACACACACACACACACACACACACACACAATCTCTTTTATTAAAGCAGTTAATTTAATGGCAGTAACCAGGTAAGTGGGTCATTCCTTTTATGAAGGCATGCTTGTTTTATTTGACAGAAAGCCAATACAAGTTGAAATGACAGAGGCAGCCTCAGGAAGTACTTGAACCTCGAGAATCAGTCTCTGCCTATTCTCATTTACATCATCAGCTTGCTTTCCTTAAGTGCGTAATTTTTTAAGAGTATCTTTTAAAATGGAACTTTCCCCCTTATGAATTAATTATAAACACAGATCAGAATTAAATCACCTTTCTGCCTGGTCTTTAGACTCTGCATTTGCATAACATTGAAGCATATCCACTGTAGTCATCAGAAGGAGACAGAATGTCACTTTCTGATGTGAGACATGCATTTACCTTCTATGGGCCGAGCTACTTAAAGAAAAGGATGTTTTTTGGCTTTCTATAAGAAATATCTATGCCATTGTTTTTTGTCCTTAATCCAAGGGTTTTAACTTTTTTTTGGAAGGAGAGAACACTCAATGCTACACCAAAAAGTTAGGTACTGTGTACTGAATGTTCATACTACTTGAAAATTCTGAAGATGAAATGCTGTTACCCCAAAGGTAAGTATTAGGAGGTGGGCTTTAGGGAGGCAATGCAGTCATTAAGGTATACCTCTCATGAATAAAGTTAACCTGCTTATCACAGAGACACCAATTCTATCCAGATGCCAGATGTGAAGGATGTTTGTTGTTGAAACTACCTGAAATTAACACCGCACATTAAACTTGCTTTCCATCTTGGATGTACCTCACTTCTGGGTTACTATGTACTCTCAATAGCTCTGGACACCAAAGAATAAGGCAGCAGTTCTCAGTCTTGGCTGTTCAAAATTGCCTAAAGGATTTGAGCATAAACTGATGCTTGGGTTCCTATAGCGGGTCTTTCTCCATGGTGCTGAGCTGGAGCTTGTGCACTAGGATTCTTACAAACTTCTCACTCAATTCTAATATATAACCACGAGAGAGGAATGACATGATTAGAATGTTGGAAAATGCGTATAAGGAGACAAAGGATTTTCCCTTCTCTTTCTGTGTTTCTTTCCCAAAGCTTGGGGAACTAAGCTGATAAAAATGAGATTGACAGGTGGATGAGTACACACATTTTATCTGATGACACTATTTTGAAAATTTTACCCATCTAGAGGTCTCCAGGGAAAAGAAGTGAAAGCCCTGAAGAAGTGGGTAGACTCAGGGTTGTATATACCATCATAAGCAAAAGTGATAAATTGTGGAGAAATAATTAGAGAAAGACAATGAGAGTGTAGGCTTAGTGATGGCAAACTGAAGAGATGTAAATGTATATATAGGGAGTTGATGAGAGGCAGGTGGTCTCTAGTGGTGCTTGTTCTTGGTTCTCCATCACTAGCAATAAGATGTATCTTTCTACTCCTGCTTGGTACACTGTCATAAGAGAAATTTAACACTCCAGCAGGAGAATTCTTCCTGTGTTTGATTTTCTTTAACTTTCTAGCTCAAAAGAATGTACAAGGCACAGTGGTATATTTTGGTGTGGCATATTCTGATCTTATTCACCTCTTTCCATGTCTCATTATATTCGAGGAATTCTTCCTTATACTCCCAAAATGTTTAGGAAACTGGACAAAGTCATATTCCAACCATATCAGACTTATAATGTACATATCGAGTAAACTTCCAGAGACTGTATTATGCACTGTCAGCACAGACACAACTGATGGACAGGCATGCTGAATCAGAATCTATAGTGGATTCTTACAAGCTTCTCAGGCAATTCTAATATATAACCAAGAGAGAAAGGATATGACTGGTATGTTGGACATCCATGTACACTTCCTAATAATTCCTATTTTGGGATTCTGAGCAAACTACTGAAAATTTGCATTTTCACATAAAGTAACATATTATCCAATTTTCTAAGTTGGGTTATTAAATAGTGCAGGCCAGTTACCTGCAATAAATTTACTTAAAGAAATTATAGCCATGATGGAAATGTGGTTGAGACGTGGATTAAACCAGAGGGTTGTCTCTCTTGGATGCTTTAGTAGTTAAGTACAGACTTGAGCTAAAATGTCCCCAGTGAAAAATATCACAGTTGTTTCTCACTTTGATCTTTCTGTAATTTACTTAGGGAGGCAGAATTCACCTGAATTAACCCTATGAAATTGCTGAGCAATTAAGCGTGTTCATGTCAAGATGGGTTCAAAAGAACCCTCTTGTGCTGGCTAGTTTTATGGCAGTGTGACACAAGCTAGAGTCATTTTGGAAGGAGAAATCTTAATCGAGAAAATATCCCTACCAAATTAGCCTGTGCATAAGACTGTTGTACGTTTTCTTGTTTGGTGACGGATGTGGGAAGGTCAAGTTCACTGTGTGGTGCCACCCCTGGGCTAGCAGTCCTAGGTGCTACGAAGAAAGTTGGCTCAGCAATCTATGGAAAACACTCTAGTAATCAGCACTCCTCCATGGGCTTTGCATTTGCTCCTGCCTCCTGGTTCCTGCCCTGTTTGAGTTCTTGTCCTGAATTCCCCCAGCAATGAAACATGACCTGGAATTGTAAGCTGAAATAAACACTTCCCTCCTCAAGCAGTTTGTGGTGATAGTGTTTTGCTTGTTTATTCTTTGTTTTGTTGTTGCTTTACCCACACCAATAGAAACGCTAACTAAGACAATGGCTTAAATTCATTTCTGTGAAGAAGCTATGTTTGCCTCCAAACCTCCACCACCACCTACTGACTCTATTGTTTTTGCTTATTGTTTAATTTTTATTAACACTTCCAGTATTCAGTCAACTCATCCTGTTTGCAGAAGCAGCAGCTGGTTTCTGCCCTAGCTTCCTGTATGTGTTTGTGTCTCTGTCAGACCCAATTAGATGACATAGACCTAGGAAACAGCAGAATGTTAGGAAGGATTACTGAAGGAAATCATGCCAAAAGAATGAAGAGAAAGAAGACATCTCTGAAGGAAAGAGAAGCCAGGACATAGCCAAGAAAATGGGAAATTAAGGGAGACGGTTGGGAATCTCATGCTGTGTATTTTGAATCCAATGTAAAGAGCATATGGCAGGATGCGAGGACATAAAGGGTCAGAGAAGAACAAGATGAAAGCATTGATAAAAACCTCTCTCCCGCTAAAGCTCTGTTTTTGATGAGCCCTGACCTTGGGCTCTGACCTTGACCTATTTAGTCCAGTGCTAATAAAAATCCTGCCATGTTGTTCAGCAGAAACCTCTCATCCTTGGCATTCCACTCCACTGATCTGCCTTCAGCAAGATGCTGTGGAATCAGTCTCCCAAAAATCCCTCTCCCTTTGATCTTTCCCATTCATTAACCCTACCCGGATACTTTATAAATCTTCAGCTGTCCTTACTGCCCTTGAATTGATTCTGAGCTCTCTGCCTCTCACTACAACCCCCATCCCAGCAGGCTTCCACAAACACAGCCTTTCCTTACTACCTCTGAGTGTCTGAATACTTTCCCTCAACAACACAGCCCAATTTCAGGCTCCAGCTGTCTGTGCCATAAGTACAGGAGGAGTGTGTCCTGCTGCGGGAGTGTCCAAAGGTTGTTGACTAAGAGAACCAGAAAAAAACACATGGGAGGAAACCATTATTTGCCCTGAGACTTAACTCAATGTGGCCTAGGACTGTCAGGTCAGAAGACAAAAATCTAGAAAGAGAAGAGTTTGCATTCCTAGGTCAAATGGACCACACTGAGCAGAGCTGTCTGGGTGTTCTAGGAACATGTGCCTTTTAATATGCTAATGAATTGTTTGGCCTGAAACTCAAACCATCTAAACTCTGAATGCAGTAACCTCTGCAGGCGCTCATCATCATTATGCCTTTGACAGTACTTAACTTTCTAATTTTGTATTCCTCATTTATGTAAATATATTATCTCATTAGGCATAGTGTTCTCGAAAGGCAAGGGATTTGTCTGTCTTATCTTTGTATTCCCCCAACAAGGGTAAGTGTGGCTCTGTAAGCATACTACATAGGCCTTCTATTAGCCTGCTGAGCACACAAGAGATTTATTTGTTTATTATCCTCTAAGCAGCACCTTTTCTTTCCTTTCTTTTTTAAAAAACCATTTTAGATGATTTATTTTATGTGTTTGTGTGCACATGCATGTTGTATCTCATGAATGTGGTGGTCACAGGCCATGTGGGAGTCCATTCTGTCCTATCATGTAGGATCTGGGGAATCACATCATGTTACCAGGCTTGGTAAACAATGCCTTTATCCACTGAGCCGTCTCACTGGACCAGGCAACTTCTTGGACCCTGAAACTCCTTGGACCCCCACCCCCCCATGTCAGTGTGGGGTTTTGGTGGACAGCAAAGAAATATTTTACTAGGAACCAGGAAACCCAAGTGCCAATCCCTGCTGTGGGAGTGTCCAAAGGTTGTTGACTAAGAGGACCAGAAAATTAGTTCAATAAATTTGTGGTTCCCAATTCTTTCACTTATATGAAGTAAGATTGACTTATTAGTCCACTAATTTTTGAATTGTAACTGTAAGGTAGACATGGTTTGTTTTTATATTAGTTACAGTAGCCAGACTGTCTGATCAACTTGGGAGTAGACTGAAAGTTAATATAAAGGGTCTCCTGAAATCGCTGGGACAGTTTACTGGCTAGAATAACTAAGTACGTTCACGGAAAATGGCTGTTAGGACTCTGAGACTTGATGACTATAATTTAAGACACATGAGCTGGATAGTCCCTCCCATCCATTCTCTGTATTTGTGCGCCTATGTGTGCGATGATTCTCTATTGTAAAAATAGGAAAATTGTGTCCCGCAGATAAATCTTTGAACAGTCTAAAATATTATGACATATTTATGCGCTTGCATGTGAACAAAATCAACATAATTGCCGGGCAAACATTTTGTGTCCTCCTCCAATGTTGCCTGAGACATAGACTTCTCAGATGGCAGGGCTGCCGAAAGTGGGAATCTCTGTGCCCCGGTACTAGTCTGAATTGTATAAACCCTTCTGAGGAAGACTAGAGAAGAGACATTTTTCAAAGAGGTTTTTCTTTACCTCTCTAACGTTTCAAATGAGCTGGCCAGACATACAAGTGTTCTAGCTCATTTCAGATTCCCTCCCAGCCCCTTCCCGAGCACCAAGCTTCTTTGCATGCAGGTCAGTATGCTCTGTGTTTGCATAACCCTTGAGAGAGAAACTGAACGTGCTTCCTTTTGTGACACACATCTCCACTTCAGGGGGAAGACAAGTGGAGCAAATTGGGTTACGCCGAGGATCCCATCGCAGTGTCAGTGGAGTGAGTTCGTGTTTACCTTCATTAACTTCTCAGGAAGGGCAAACTTCAAGGGCCACATGTCTCTCCTGGGCACATCAAGTTTCTCTAGCGTTTTACCTTCGCCTTGACAAGAAACCTGCCTTTGCCAATTTGCTTCCAAGCGGATGATGGATGGATGTAATGTCCCCTAGGAAGGCAGAAGCAAGAACAACAATAACATACGTTTACATTTATAGAGTGCTTTTACATATTTTTGTATCATTGGATCATTTTCCAACCTGACAAGACTAATTGGCATTATTTTTTCCTAAATTAAGAGAGCTTTAAGCCATGGAATTGATTGTCTTGCTGAAGGTCACTAGGTAATCAGAGGAATCAGGATGGAATTTATAGCTAGCCTTATCCTCTCTAGGGTTCATTTTCAAATTCTGTTAACACATATTCAAGGTCAAGGAGGAACCCTGTGAGTGACAGGCAGATGCCCACTGTGCTTGATGCCCTCCCTCAGTAAGCATTGGATCGAAACAAACTAACTGTGCCAACAAAGAGTAGGCTGACAGGAGAATGAATACAACATTGGCTCAATCTTTCAATGAAGCAACTCATATTAGCAAAGACAGAAAGCAGGCCAAAATCACTGATGGGGTAGTCTTTATTTTGCAACCACAAATGGCCCATCTAAAAGTTAGTCAGGCTTAACGACACAGAACCACAAAGACGGGAGAAGGAGAGTGAAGCAAATTCTATCAAAATGGCAAAGATTCTTAAAATACCATATGATGCAGTTCTGCTGTAGTCAAAGAAAAGCAAAAGTCTAATAATTGTGTGTGGGTCTCTCACCTGTTACAACTTGCTATGGAGTGATTGTGCGTGTGAGTGTATGTGTGTGAGAGTGTGTACGTTTGTGAGTATGTGTGTGTATGTGTTTAAGTATGTGTGAATTTGCATGTCTGTGAGTGTGTGTGAACATGTAAGTCTGCAAGTAGGTATGAGTGTGTATCTGTAAGTATATGCATGAGTGTGTGTGAGTGTGAATAAGTATGTGTATGAGTGTGTCCGAGCTACAGATATACTTACAAACTGTTTTCTTATTCCAGGTATATTATTCGAGAGAGTTAGTCTGTGACAGTAAATGTAATACTGTCCTTGCCTCACCCAGCAGGGGAGATGAATGAATAAGCAATTATGATAATGTAATCATATGTTGAAGGGTGCACAATATATTTTACTACTTTTATAACAATGGTATATGTCTGTGTAGGACATATGAAAAATGCCAAAAGCGTGGATATCAAAGTTTAATGATGCTTGTCTCATCTTTATATAGTCTCATTTCCCCCCAAAATGTTCTGTGTCTTTCAAATGCTTCAATAATTAATGGAGATACTGAATGAGGAATAGGTCATGAATTCATGAACTTGTATTAGCCATGAGACCACTGGATTCACGAGCTCATAAAAACCAGGCCAAAAAAAAAAAAAAAAGAAAATATGTAAAAAGGATGAAAAATCTAAAAGAACTAGGAATGGTGGCAGAATATTAAAACCTTCACTGTACCCATCATGCTTTGGGTGACCCTGTGCGTGCTCACAGCAGGATGAAGCAGGATTCCTTCCTCACCCATGAGTTTCCTTATCACCTGTGTGTTTGTGTACAAGTTGATATTCTCATCTGCCTATTATTAAAGGTTTCCAGTGGAGTGTGTGACTAGACAGGAAGTCAGCTGTGAATCTGGAGTCCATTTCTTCGGCTCCTACATCTGCCTAAGAATGAACACAGTACTTGAGGTCATTGGCCAATAGCTCAATTTGTTGGATAAGTGTCGTCAGACACATGTCCATGTCTACGTAAGGGCTTTCTTGGACTTTATTGACTCTAGAGAGTTAAAAACTGCTCAAAAATAGGATCTATCTATGTATCCCAATTAGACCTGGAACACATGGTCCTCTAGTTCTGTGTGCTGGGACTATAGGCACGTATCATCTCCCTCCCCTCCCCCCACTAATAGAGATTTTCTTTTTAATTTTATCTGGAGGACCCTGGGGTGTGACTTACCATAGCTTCCCTTCCAGGTTACTTTTCTAGGGAGTCATGTGTCCTCCATTTATCTAGTTATTTCCCGCAGCAGCTCCCCAACATCTTACTTAAAGCAGATTTTGTGTGGGAGGCTTCATAGAAAGCTAATATTTATGGTAATTGGTGAATATTTTTGACAATGTTTAATAATCACACAGTCGTATGATTCTATGTATCCTTTTTAGAAGGGGACAAATTATACTCATTTAGGCCATAAAACTAAAGTAACTTTCTTTCATATTTTAATATTTATATAATTTCATGACTTGTTTTTTCCAAGAAGTTTAGATTTTTACCACCTACGCTATTTACATTCATATAGCTCATTTTGAGTTCTTATAGATTTTCAACACAGATTCGATTACATTTTTATTTTAAATTAATTAGTTTTAACTGATGCACAAATCATACAATTCCCTGGTAGTTCTTTAACTCAGATAATGGTTTTCTTTTTTCTCTTTGGGTGACAAAATTTAATTTTAAAAGGATCTGAAAGGCTGGAGAGATGCTCAGGTATTAAGAGTCATACTGCTCTTGCAGTGGACCCAAGTTCAGTCCCAAGCACCCATGTTTGGTGGCTCACAACCACCTGTAATTCGAGCTCCATTGAAATTCAGAGCCCTCTTCTGGCACCCATGGGCACCTGCACTATGTGCACTGTGCCCCACTCTCGCTTCCGCCTTGTGCACATGTAATTAAAAAGTAAAAATAAAACTGTAGTGGGAGACATTTAAATCTCCAACCTAAATATGACTGGTCAATGAAAACACAACTCAGTAATTACGAATATATTCTGTAAGTTTAGATTGGGCAGATACCCCTACACTACTCTATTCCCCAGCTATTATTATTATTACTTGAGGATTTTCCAGACCCTGCGTCTGTTCTTCTACCTCCTGCTTCCCAGTTGTCCTCTCCTTCATTGTCTTCTCTCTCCTCTCTTCTCCTCAGTTGTCCTATCTCTCTTCTCTCCCTAGTCTTTGTCGTAGTCTTCCTCCATTGTCTTCCTCCATTGTCTTCCTCCATTGTCTTCCTCCAGTTGTCATCCAGTCGTCCTCCACACTGCTCTCTTCCCACCAAGAAGATCTCCACCTCCCCTTCCTCTGCCCAATCCCTGGCTTCAGTCTTTATTTTACAAATTAAGATGGGCAGAAGTTTCACTAGAATTCACCTGTGTAATGACTCACACCTCCTCTGCAGTCCTTCACAGGAAAGGAGAATTAGTATCAAAAAACAAGGCCGGGGTTATCCACTTTCTTTAAAAGAAAATGAAAAAGTGGAGGCAATATTCTTGGGAAATTCTTCTAAGACAATGCCCTCTCAAAAATCACTGCAGCACCAAGTTAGTCTGGAAGCCCTTTGATCCTTCCCCTTTAAACCCCCTCCCCCTTGAAAATCCCAATACTCAATAGGCTAAGGCAGGAAGATTGTGATTTTCAGGCAATACAGTATACATAGTGACTTTGCAATCTGCCTGGGCTGTGTGACAAGACCCTGTCTCAATACAAGATGGATCTATGAAAATATATCAATATAGTTATATATTATTTACATGGATAGATACATGTTTGGCTCAAATGTCAAAATTCTCCATAAAATTGTGCACAATGCCTTTAGATTCAGAATAGACAGGTTGTGGGTAACATTAATTATTGAATTTGACAGCATATAACAGTAATGGTGCCTTCATGTTTGATGAAACTCACTTGGTTGCACAGAATAACAGATCTTTGATTCTTTGACTTACTTATTTTAGAAAGATCAATGAAAATAGGTTCACTGAGGAATACTCCAATGTTAGAAGATTTGTGCTAAGTGGAATCATATCTCCATGAGAGATAGATGGTACCTGTGAAACCCAGCAAGACTTAAACATCTAAATTTTCATCTTGACATTAAGACAGGCCTGAATAATTTTCACACGAGTCATTTGTAGTCACAGAGCAAACATTATATCCTAAATTTTATTATCAATAATATTTATTTTCTCTTTAAGTGTTAGTCTTTTCTTAGAGGGTTCTCCTTCGTTTTTCACTTTTGCATAATTTATGAGTATTTCATCCCTGCAATTCCCTACTGTGGCTGCTTCAATTATTAAGCAGTCGAAGTAGAAGTGTTGCTACAAATCTTTCTCTGCTAGAAACCTGATTGCTTTTTTGTGTTAAGAACAAGGGAATATCCTGGATTTTACATGCAGTACAGAGAGTACATATTTCCCTCTACGCATTCAACACAAGCCTAGGTTTACCATCTTCTCAGGAAACAACTTTTTCCTTGAGTGCCAAATACTTTGTCTTGTATCCATGCACAAGACAGCTGTGTTAAGAAATCCTGGCCTGTTGCTACACCTCAGACTCCTGGCATTACTGATTGTTACCTTGACTCCATCCACCTTTCTCTGTTCAGATGAGAATTAGCCCAGTTGGATGAAGAATGGTGTGGGCAAAGGTATCTTTCTGGAAGTTGTTTGTAGAAGAGCTTTTTTGGTCTTTCTGGATGATCTAGTTTTAGCAACTTTTTGCCATGCTTAGTGAATCACATCATTTTAGGGACAGCCTTTTCTCTATGAAGGCTAGATATGGCACATAATTGCATTCTCTTTGTCCTTTGCAGACAAGCCTACATCATACCCCAGGTACCATCTGTCTGCAGCACAAGATTGAATCAGAAGTGCTGTTGAGGAATAAGGACCCTATAGATACCTTTTATGGACAGGAAAGTTACGTTAGCTCCCCAAGACATAGTGGCAGATAATTTCAGCCTTGATATCCTGTGTCCACAGTGCAGCTGCTGGAAGCTTCAGGCTTGTGCTGACTCACAGTACAGAGCCATCCTCTGAGGACATGTCTGTGGCATTCTAAGCAGACCAAGTCTACGACATCATTTCAGTTCTACAGCCCTCTGCATGTCCCAGTGCCCAATTCCCTGAATGTTCTAGAAGCAAATGAATATCCTCTTGATATTTTTGCAAAATTTTCAATTTTGACATATATTGAAACTGACATAAAATTTATAAGAACATACAAGAAATGCCTTATATATATACTTGTTTTAGATTAAAAGTGTTCTTAAACAATCATTGCTTCTTAATATTTATTTTTGAAGGGTTCTTCTGGAAATAATTTTACACTCACATGGAAGTTGCAGAAATAGAACCTATGTTGCCAAAGCAGGCACTGACATGAAAAGGATAAAAAACTGGAGTCCTGGCATACCCTTTCCCAGCTTCCACCAGTAACAACTTACAAGACAATGGCATAGTCATGAAGCCCAGGGCAATAGTTTCCATATTGACTGCTAGCTGATCTGATGACCTTGTGTGGAGTTCATTAGTATTCACACACACATATTAATGGATAGTTTCTTTTTTGGGTTTTTGTTGTTGTTGTTGTTGTTGTTTTCGAGACAGGGTTTCTTTGTGTAGTCCCGGCTGTCCTGGCACTCACTCTGTAGACCAGGCTGGTCTCAAACTCAGAAATTCGCCTGCCTCTGCCTCCCAAGTGCTAGGATTAAAGGCATGCGCCACCACCACCCGGCTCTAATGGATAGTTTCTAAAATGCTTTCTTTTCTATGGAAATATGTGAACACTATACCAGTCAGAATACCAAAGATCCCCATCTGCAGATAAATAAAGCATTAGTGGGTTGAGGCATGAGGGCAGAACAATCAGGCCATGGACCAGTCAATCCATGATGTCCAGCTGCCTCTCTTTCCCAGTTGCATCCTCATGTCTGGCTTCCATGTGATGCTGCTAATGCAGGTATGTAACAGAAGAAGAAAAATAGTAAGAAACCCAAATGGAACAAGAGCCTCCTTCTGCATTCTTCCTGCAGCTGAGGACAGAGCAAAGGACATTTTTAGCTTCTAGGCAAAGACAAGGATGAGAAGCACTCATTTCTTTTTCAAGTTTCTATCTCTAAAACTGCGTGACCAGCTTTGATCTTCTGTTGCTATAATTCATCATCATATGGAAATTTTAGTATATGTTTGCTATTATATATGTAGATATTAATGTATATGACAAACTCATTAGAGACCAGAACTTATATGAGTATGTTTACAAAATACTTAAGAGGAAAAAAAATATCTGTGCCTGGTGAAACATGCCTTAATCTCAACACTTGAGAGAAAGGGGTTAGAGGATCAGAAATTCGGGGTCATCAAGTCCAGCCTGGGCTTTAAATAAAAGCCAAGTCCACCCTGTCTCAAAATAAAAACTATTTCAGAGAAATACTAATAATCTAGCTGTGATGGGAAGGTGTCCTAGTCAGAGTTCTATTGCTGTGAAGAGACACCATGGCCATGATAACGCTTATGAAAGAAAGCATTTAGTTGGGGCTTGCTTACAGTTTCAGAGGTTTACTCCATTTTTCTGTCCTGGCAGGAAGGATGGTAGCATGCAGGCAGATACAGAGGAAGCTAAGAGTTCTGCATTCAGATCAGCAGGCAGGAGGAAGAGCAAGAGTATGGGCTTGGCTTGAACATTTGAAACCTCAGAGCCCACCCCCATGACACATTTCTTCCAACAAGGCCATGTCTATGAATTCTGTCAAATAATACCGTTCCCTGGTGACCAAGCATGAGCCTATGGAAGCTGTTCTTATTCAAACCACTACAGAAGAGTTAGAACTTACCAGAATTTTTTGAAAAAAAAAAAAAAAAAAAAAAGAAAAGCCAAAAACCAAACCTTTATATCCTCATTTTGATGGAAATAGACATTTCCTCCTTCCTGAAAATGTGTAGCAGAATCATGAGTGAATTTTTGAAGACATGAATACCTTCTCCTACAGCAGGTTGGGTTCCTACTTCTACTTCTTGGGACTGGGAGACACTTGTGCAATAATCCACTTACCACAAGGAATTTGTATTATACTGGGTATGCTAAAGAAGACACCTGAGTAAGAAGCAGTAAGTCAAAGCTTTCACAGCCTCTTCAGACAAGATTCAGATAAAACAGGGATGAGGTCATCCACTATTGCCGGATAAGAATCTAGAAACTGACTTGTAAGGCTTTTCTGCGAGTTGCCTGAGATACTTACAGGAAAATGCTGATGGCTTGAGGAAGTAATCTCCGTGTGCTCCCAGGGCAGGTGCTGATCTGGCAGAATAGATGATCATGCCTGAGAAGTAATGCAGCCTTCCCTTTTAAATTTAACTTTCTAAAACTTGGATTATCATAAAACTCTATCAAATGAAGCTCTTGTATCCTCTTATTCCTAAAATGGATTTCCCCAATTCCGATAGAATCTTACAAAGTGTGTGTGTGGGGCGGGGGGAGTGGGGTCTGAAAGTTTTAACTTTGTGTGTTTCACTCCTGTCTTACTGTCTGTTCGGCCAAAAGAATGCCAACTCCTTATGGTTAAAATAAAGATCATTGCCCAAGTGCCTCTCAATCCAGAAATGGTACACTAAATTTCTTATAACAGAGTAAGGGCCTTAGGGTTTTCTGAATCCCAGTTTCTCTTATCTGCAGATTGTCTTTCTAGAGTCCTTTATTTGTAAAACTGTAGAGATCTTATAAATTGTTTAACCGATGGTTTCTCATTGACTTCTGAATGGCTTTGCTGTGGTATTTGTTACTTCTGCCTCCTCTCTATGCATCCCTGTCTCTCATTCCTGCTAGGCAAGTGCTTTACCAAGCTCTGTACCCAGCCCAGAATGCAGTTTTGTCAGCATCTTATCTAGTCCGTGTTTAGGTTACTGTTCCTGATAAGCAATTGGTGCTCTACCTGATAAGTCAGGACTCAACAACACCTTGAGTGGTGCCAAGCTTTCTCTAGTGAAGGAAATAGTTTCTATCTTAAGTGAAAGTACAGTGTGGTACTGCCGCTGACCGAAATCATTTCAAGTGTTTTGTATGATTGAGAAACAGGCTTTTTTTTTTTTTTAATTTTATTTTTAAGACTATAATATAATGGTGGCATTTCTTCTTTTTCTTTTTCCTCTCCAAAGCTTCCCCACAGTCCTTCAAATTCTTAATGTTTCTAATTGTTATTGCATGTATGTATGTATGTATGTATGTATGTATGTATGTATGCAAATATACATGTGTATTCTTAAATATAACCTCTTCAGGCTGTGTAAAGCTTCTTGTGTATGATAGCCCAAGGTACCTGATGGTCCAGAAGCATCCTAAAGGGAATGCATTAAAATTCCTTTCATGTGGAGATTGACTCTCTAGGGTTTTTGACTTCTGAAATCTTTTGTGACTTGCTTCACCAAGGAAGGCAATTTGTAGTCAGTTTCTGACCTGTTCATTATCCAGCCTGTTTATGCTCACTGTTCAGCACTCTTTCAGCAGGCGCTCTTCCTCTGAGGTATTCCTGTGTATTCCTCTCTTTATCATACTGCACTGGTCTCCACAATCCTTGTACACGGAGAGGCAAGGGTGTAGGAAATATGTTAAGAAGGTTAGATACTAAGACAGGAGGTAGTTTACAAAAGGCCATTCTCTAAAGACTCATTTGTAAGTTAAGATTTTGGAGGTTTGAGGAGGTTCCCATCCATTTCAGGGACCTGAGCAATCTACTAAAATCAGTACATATCCCAATTGAAGTCGTGCATATTTGCACAACGAAATAAAAATGTTATAAATCTAAAAGGAATACAAAGCTAAAAATAAACCAATGTTATAGTTTTCCATATAGGGTGAGAGATAAAAGAGAAACAGGAGCACAGGTGCATGGATCATCTCAGAGGGAGGACAAGAAGATGGGTGAGGAAATTAGATTCATCAAAGCAACTGAGAAGCAGTGCTCATCAGCAGTCAGGACAGAGCAAGTTCAGGCCATGGGCAACTTTACCATGAGGAATCAAGGCTTTTAAGTTGCTCCTCAATGTGGTTTGTGTAAAGAGATTATCTTGTGTATTGTCGGGATGCCTCACCTGTCAGTTAAAAAGCCTATGGCCTATGGCTTAGTCAGGAAATAGAGGCAGGACTTCAGAAGAAGAGAGAATTCTGGGAGATGAGAGGAAAGGAGAGAGAGGAGAAAGATGCCATAAGTTAGGAGTCAAGAAAGCATGGCTATGAGGGCTGGCTAATTGGAGTTAAGAGTAGCCCAAATGAACCATAGTAAGCAATAACTAGGGGTTATCAATAAGAAATAGATTTTTTGTTTGTTTATTTATTTATTTGCTTATTCATTTATTTTTATTGGATATTTCATTTATTTACATTTCAAATGTTATCCCCTTTCCTGGTTTCCCCTACACACAGCTCCTCTCCTATCCCCCTCCCCCTGCTTCTATGGGGGTGCTCCCCTCACCTACCCATGCCCACCTCCCTGCCCTAGCATTCCCCTACACTGGGGCATCAAGCTTTCACAGGACTAAGGGCCTCTTCTCCCAGTGATGCCAGATAAGGCCACCCTCTGCCACATATGCAGCTTGGAGCCATTGGTCCCTCCATGTGTACTTTTTGGTTGGTGGTTTAGTCCCTGGGAGCTCTGGTGGGGGGGGGGTCTGGTTGGTTGATATTGTTGTTCTTCCTATGGGGTTGCAAACCCCTTCAGCTCCTTCAGCCAACCATTGAACTGAGCACGAGAACCCCAGTGGAGGAGTTAGGGAAAGGACTGAAGGAAATAGATTTTAGTAGCACAGAGGGTGAATATCTGCCCAGCCTTAATGCTAAGAAAGGCTTATTATACATATGAAGCCCATGTCTGTCTTTTATCCAGGATCTAAATGATCAAAGGCAGGGTAAAAACCCCGGATTAAGATTAAATATTTTCTACAATAGGTTGGAGAGGAGTAAAGTCACATCTTTACTTGTAGTTAGCGTTTTAGTTTTTTAGTAACACTCTATAAAAAGATTTTAGATAGTAGGACTTAGTTTCTCCCGTGTAAGCTCAGAGAATTAGTTTCAGCAAGCCTAGCTGGCGGACTTATTCTCCCCATGGGTTTAAAAGGGGGATAAGGATATCTGAAGAATATCTTGGCCCTAATCCTTCCTCCAGCATGTAGCATAGGGTCTGATAGGGCAACTGTTGACAGTGACTTATTGCTATGTGACATAGTGATGCTATGGTCCCTGTGTAGAGTGGTCTGTCTGCAGGGGGAAGTGAGGCCAGGAACTTCTGACTGTCACTGCTGGAGTCTGGGGGACTACTTGTAGTTTGCCTGGATATGTCTCACCACAGCAGAGTTCTCTTCCATCCATTCAGATGGCTATTTTGTAAATTTTCTTCTCTGGAGTCAATTATGGTTAAACACTACAGAAGTTGCTACTCGTATAGAATTCTCGCATTTCTTTTAGTTTTAGTGTATACTCTCTTCTCTGTGCTGGAATCAGCTTCTCCAGTTGATAAATGAAAGACTCTTAAGAGGCTTGTCATCGCACCAACACCTTCAGTTCGTTTCTCTTGGGCCAACTTTGAGAGAGGAAAGAACTTAATTCAACCATGGGGGTGGGCTGCTATTTTTCATGCTCCAACAGAGGCTCTAGTTATCCCAATGGCTTCCTGGAATGTTTATATGAAAACTTAGAAACAGATTGGTTTTGGTTTAAACCAATTTGTCTAACATTGGTTTAGCTAAACTTTGACCTCCTCTGGGAACTCCTAGATTCATCCAGGCGTCCTCTTTTCTCCTATGCCTTTGAGATTTTATAATTCCAACATGCAGGGCAGACATCTGCTTTTGGACAATATAGAGTAATAGGGACCAGATATATCTTCCTGACTGAAACATTTTTTAATGTAGACAAAATATGAAATAATTGTTTTCAGACTTCAGATATTAGACAGCACAAGGCATTGATCCCTAAGAGAAGACAATTGAATAAATATGAGTTGTCTTCTCTCCCCACCTTTCTTCCTCAGAAGAGATTTCAACTTAGAGTCCAGGAGAGGGAAATCAAAGAGACAGATAACAGTTAATTCCTAAATGCTATGTAACAAGGTTTTAAAAGTTTCCAGGTGGAGTTTTATGCTAGGCAGATTTCCATGAAGAATCAAGATTCTACCATGGCTACACGTTTCTCCTGGGAGAAGGTGACACTATTGTATTCCTATTGTATTGCCTAAAGTTGATGCAGTGTGGCACATTTGATGATCAGAGGATCTATTCTTCATCCACTGGCTTAGATAGATTGGGCTCCAGCGATCACTACTCATGCCTTAATTCAAAACAAATGAGACTATTTGACAAGAGTTTTGCTCCCACAGCCGGTCCTGTCTTTAGAAAGTATAAATCTCAACTAAAAATGTGGGACCCTAGAACCAGAAGCTGTATCCTTTTGGTTATCCATGAGGCCTGACGCGCATCCTAGTATTAAGTGACTTCATTGGTACGACGATGGTATTTGTTTTCCTTATGACAGATCTGTAGAAATCAAAGCAATACCTTTATGTGCTTTCCAACAAATTATTACAACTTCTTTATTTTTATTATTAATAGCTAAGGTGTATGGAGGTCTTTTTGTGAGCTAAGTTCATTTATCTTACCCAATAGTCTGGTTAATACTATTAATACGTTATTATTGAATGGTGCAGACTATGACCTAAGGCTAAATGGGTAGTAATCATTAGTGCTTCAATTCAAACCCAGGTTCAAGTCAATCTGAGTGGTTCTTACCAACCCTGTTGCTTCCTCTGTTTATGTTCTTTGTTTACTGTGTTGATCAATATTTGTTCCACTTAAGTTAATTAGGACAACATAATAACGGAAAAAAGTTGGAGTGTGGATATGACTCTTTCTTAATATACAGACTCAAAATTTTGTTCTTGGAATTGCTAATTCTTAGATAATTATGACTAAAATTAGATTTGTTTTCCTTGGGTGAGTTGTCAGTTAAATGCTATTAAAATTCCAATTAGAATACGTATGAATAACTACTTTAGCAACTAATTCAATACAAGATTATCTCTTTATTCTCCAAGAAAATGTTCACTGCCAGTAAACATGTTTTTTAGCTAATATATTTTAAATTAAACTCATTATAAATGGTATGTTATTGCTATGTAGGAATACTGAAGTTTTAGCAGCAAGAGATATTTATAATCAAATGGATGTGAATAATTCCCTGTTTTAATAGAAGGAAGAAAGATAAAAATTTATTTTTATTTGTGTGCATGTGTGTGGGTGCACATGTGTGTATGCACACGCATGTATACAAGTACCTAAAGAGCAGAAGAAGGCACAGATCCCCCCATAGCTGGAGTAACAATCAGTTGTGAAATGCCTGATACCAGCGCTGGGAACTGAATTTGGGTCCTGGGGAAGAGCAGCAAGTGTTCTTACCTGCTGTGCTGTCTCTCCATTCTTTAGAAGGAACTTTGATGGAATTGTAGGACAGACAAAGAGAATCCAAACCTGAAATCTGCTAATCGAGTATAGTTTGGAAGGAGAGTTTCCAACCAATCAGTAAATTCAATGTTGAAAATAGTTTCTTCTACATTGAGCATAATGTATGTGAACATTACTTAGATGAGCAAACCTAGAATTTTTATTAATCAAAGAGAGAAGTGGGCTTAGGTTAGAGAGAGCGGGAAAATGAGTTGTTGAACTAGTGACTGGAGAGAAGAGGTTTGAATGCACTTGCACTTTTAGCAAGGCTCTAGCAAATTCTCTAACTTATTTGAATTTTAGAAGGAAATGAGGCAATAAAGTACCCTGAAAATTCTTAAACCCATAAAATCTTACACAGTATTTTGTATATTTTGTCCGAGATTATTGGTATAGCATTTGCCTTGCAACATAAGGACCTGAGTTTAGTCACTTAGAAAGCAGGGCACTGTAGACTGCAAGTGTTACACTATCACAGAAGGGGCAGAGCTGGGAGACCCCTGCGGCTTGATGAACAGACAGTGTAGCCAATCCGTGAGCTCTAACTTCAGTGAGAGATCCTATCTCAAAGACCAAGGTGGAGAAGAGTGATTGAGGAAGATATGGGATGTTGATCTCTGGCCTCCACATCACACACACACACACACACACACACACACACACACACACACACGAGAGACAGAGAGAGAGAGAGAGAGAGAGAGAGAGAGAGAGAGAGAGAGAGAGAGAGAGAGAGAGAGAGGTAATAGAACACCAGCTCTTTGGTGTTTCTAGGCAAAAAACAAGTATTAGATCTACCACTGTTAAAATAAAATAGACAGAAGGTGGCACTCTCATGAGCTTTCTTACCAACAGTCTCCTTTTGAAGATTCGTGTACATCTGGAATTCATGTACATAAAACTGGGTATCTCTCTTTGTCATCAGTATTTAAAACTGTTACAATTAGTAAATATACTTTTTAAATGCCATTATTAAAATGTTGTAACCCATGGTGAAAAGTCAAATGTACTTACGGGTACAGGATGATCAGTGAAGGCCCTGCTCAGCCTAGATAAGGGCAGTGGTCTCCTCAACAGTTTGCATGTGTCTTTTCTCTAAAGATGTTATTTCATTTTCATATATTTATTTTTATATAATGAAGGCATGACATAGTCATTTGCTATAGTAGAGGTATTGTAGAGTAGACCTTACAGGAGTTGTGGGATCTTGCACAACCATGGTATTGTTCCAATTTAATCTCAAGAATGAGTGTTAGGTACAGTTACTTCTAGTTATAATGTAAATAAAATCAAACAGACAAAAACAAAGATCTCACTAAGACATTACCACTGTAGGGGAATTAAAGACGAAATTTAAAAACTCAGCAACAGGTGACACTTTGGAGAACTGAGAAAAACCAGTAAAGAAAGCATAGGACACAATTCAGGAAATGGAAATGGAAGGAAAGGACAGGAAAGGAAAGGAAAGGAAAGGAAAGGAAAGGAAAGGAAAGGAAAGGAAAGGAAAGGAAAAGAAAGGAAAGGGAAGGAAAGGAAAGGAAAGGAAAGAAGGTTGCTTCAAGAGAATGGCGATGAAGAATTCTAGTTGAAACAGAATGGTAATGATAGAGAAGAGGCTGCTGAAGTGGAAAACTGGCACCACCAAAGAGACTACCAATTGGCTTTGGAGTCTGGTGTAACTGAATTCGAATCCCAGCACTGCCTCTTAGTAAACCCTGTGAGTCAAAGGACGCAGCTAAGTCTAGCATGCACAAAGGGATGATTGTGTGGTCTGTGACACCATGCACTTCATGTGAAACACGAAGTACCTAGCATATAGTAAGCTGTGATTGACCAAAAGATGACGATGTGGAAGATTTAAAAGAGTACCGGTTGGTACTTAATCCAGGGATGTGCAACTGGCCAATATGCAAGAACAAATATCCGTGGATATTCAGGGTGAGCCAAAAATGAAACATCTGTATCCCATCCCTTCTCCCTAAGGCTTTTAGGGATCACTGTGGAAGAAAAGGCAACAGACAGGAACTGACTATAACGAGAGGGTGAATATGTTCAAAACCTTCTTATGAAAATGTCCAAGAATTACTAAAAAAGAAAACCATATTTGTATATAAAAACACAAAAGCCATTAGAATCAAAGTTACATTTCTATTAGGCAGCTGAATAGTTTTAAACTGGTGGGCACAGAGAGGAGGAAAAGTCAGGTAGATAAATAGATCAGAAATCAAGAGAGGGATGATCAAGTAGGATTGCTCAAAGCAGAGTAGGTTGAAGCAGTGTGACAGAGAAAAAACTAGATAGAAAAAGAATTTTTTGGGGGGGAAACAAATGGAAAAGTCATATTTGGGGCCATTCAGCATGGTGTCTTGTATTTATCACTTGCCATAAACATGCATTTGACTCTCATGCTATTCTGATATTTTATTCAAAAAGATATAAAAAAAATCTTAAATGTCCTTAGTAATGTGGGAACTATATTATAAATCTTGCAGAGTACCCCAAACTCTAAAGTAAAAGAAAATGTTAGTGTTTATAGTCTGGTTTAAGCTATCTGGAAGAGTCAATAAATCAGAATTCCTTATTCCCTGGTGTAGCATAGAAGGAAATCTTTACTGTAGCCTCGTGGTATATTTATTGTGTTGTTAAGGCTACTCTCAAGAGAAGCTGGGACTGAATAAAGCTGGAAAGACTATGCACTTTCAAAAAAAAGAGGAGTCCAATTAACGGATGGATCTCAGTTCTTTTTCAGGGAGTGCTTATATCTCATGTTGTCCAGTAAGCTAGAAAACCACAGATAAACGACGTAGATTCAATAAATATTATCCTCTTTACTTTTTTCATATCCAGTTTCTTCCAAAATCTTTTTAGTTTTAAACAGAACAAGACTTTTTTTTTCCAGTTTCATGTATTTTACGTCACATGTACATGATGAAATGATTATAGGTGAGAAGGGAATGAATGAAATAACAAAGAATTTAATGGAAAGATGGAAAGATAAGACTAAGGGAGAGCAGGAGAGGTGCATTCAAAAACAATAGTGAAAGGATGCTCTCCTGAAGTAAATGGTTATCTCCAGTTCCCAGCGTTTGATATATTCCCTGAAAGCCTTTTTCCACCCCAATCAGATAAGACTGCTTACTGTTCCTTTATACATTCATAGTACACGAGCACATTCAAGTCACAATCAATCTAACTTTGTTTAACTTGACATTTCCCAAATCTGTGTGCTCATGTTCCCTGGATAATAACTACTAATAGCCATGGTAATTTTATTCCTATAACATACACTTTAGGAAAAATGAGACATTGCACATTTATTTGCACATGCTGTTGAATGTTAAAGTACTAACTTTATTCTATGTCACTATAAAAGGTCAACAACCCCCTTTCTATCAAATACTGCCCCATTAAGTATATATACTCATGATCTCTAAGATAAAAGTCTACAACAGTACTTGAATATATGATTTAAACCACAAGAGATATAAAATTAGCTGAGTTGTTAGCATGCCTGTCTTTTGGAAAGACATGAGTGGAAGGTAGAATAATTACTCCTAAAGACATTCATGCCTCAGTCCTAAAAGTTTGTGGATATTTGCCTTATGTAACACTAAGAAATTTGTGATGTGGGTAGCTATGGATACTGAGATAGATCATTTTGGATTATACAGGTAGGATAAGCTAATCACTCTGGTCTGTAGAGAATATTTACCAGGACAGGCAGCCAGAGAAGTGTTCAAGGATTTGGCCCAACATTCAAATGTAAAGATGAGAGAAAAGGCTCATAAACTGAGGAGTGTGAGCCTCTTCTAGGAACTAGAGAAGACAAGGGAGCAGATCTCTCCCAGAAAGAAACTGTATCCCTTTTGACAAGATTTACCTCAGTGACATCTCTGTCAGACTTCTGTTCTACAAACCAAAGGGCAAGACATTTACAATGTGTTCCTCACCATCTTGGGAGGAGTACATAATAGTCATAGAAAAATAAACAAGAATACAGAAGACAGAATAGTAAGTATTTGCATTGAGAAGCCCCTTTGAGAAATTTTTTTTTTCCAAAATCACTGTCTGGCAGTGTGGTTCAGAGCTCCACAGTACTTTAGAAGATTACTAGCTCACCATGTGTGTATGTGATTCAAGAAGAGTGTCCGGTTGAGGCTCATGTTAGCAGGAAGGTTTGAATTAATGGTATCACAGCCCATGGCATTCCATCTTGAGATTCGAACAGAGACAGTGGCAAAGGGCTATGATTTGCACCACAAACATCATCTCAGTTTAGTTGTAAGCAAGAAGCCCAGTTAAGGTCTACAAAAGAAAAGCTCTGCTGGCCTGTGTTAAATGACCTAACAGCTTCTGTTATAAGATCCGTGTATGAAAACAAGCGAATTGAGGTGCTGCCTTTCCATGTGGACGTCCATTGTTCATTATTCTTCTTAGGTGTGGATTGTGACCATGGAATGAATACATAGCTATTTTCTGCTTCCTTCTCTTAGTCTTGTCAGTTAAGAGTGGATTGAGTCCCCAGACAATAACCCAGGGGAACCAATCAGAGCAGAAAACCTAGGTGGATAGCTTTGAATTTTTTGCCCAGTACACAGCTGGCTAGACTGCACTGCCTGCCAGCATTTCCTGACCAAACTCTCTTGCCTCTGTTGGTAATACTGGCAAGCCTGCTGTTGCAGTCTATTAGGTACATGCTGGATACAGCCCATGTACTCTACACAATTTCTCCCTGGGCAGTATGCTCAGTCTCTTCTCACAATGTGAGGGTTGTGGACAGTGTTAGTCTGCTGATGAGAATGTATTTCGTTTCATCTATAAGCTCACTCATTCATGTTGTTTTATCAGGCATAAATGTAACGTGAAAATCATAAGCATAGAGGTATTTAGAGTCCAGTATCTTATAAACTGGTCTCTAAAAAGAAATGGGGCTTGAGAATTGGGAGCTAGAGGTATATATCTCAGGGGTAGAACACTGTCCTAGCATACATTAGGCTCAGAGTTTGATCCCAGTTCCACAAATTATATACCACTGCTAATAACAACCATAGTAAGAATGATTTGTATCTAATGAAATAAAAAGACATTAGAATCTAGAGACTTCTAAGGAAGCTGCTTAATGTAAAATATATGACCACGACAACATTGTTAATTTTAAAAGTCCGAGGCAGAGTATCATGGGCTAGACCATCTAGCTCAAATGTGTAAATGAAAACTGAAGACATTTAGACATAAGACTTATGTCTCACCAGGTGTATTTATTCTAACCCCACAACTTAAAAAAACAACTTAAATCATAAAGAGGATATTGTCAAAAGATAACTTTCACAAGACAAAATGGTTTTGAGGTTGACATTGTATGTATTAAATTTGTCTGGAGATAAGAGTTGTGACGAGGTTAAGTTAGAAAGATGGGAGGTGGGGTCACATTTCACTCATTTTTTAATGGCACATGCTGTCCATTTTTAAAATAAAGTCCCACTTAAATAAATTGCTCCAATAGAAAGTAAAAGCTAAGGCTGCAGAGATGGCGTGGCAGTTATGAGCACTGGCTGTTCTTACAGGGGACCCAAGTTCAGTTCCCAGCACACACCTAGTGGCTCACAACCATCTGTAAGTCCGGTTCCAGGGGATTTGGTGACCTTTTCTAGCTCTGGTAGACATTGTTTATGCATATGTGTTTCCATACACATACATTCAGACACAGAGCGTAAAAATAAATTTAAAATAATTTTATAAAGTGAAAGTCAAGAGCTGTTCTTATGTAGACATTAGACTTATCTTCTGAGTCAAAACCAACTGCCCTGTCTTCTGATGGATGCGAGTTACCTCCTCACTTACTACACGACCACAAAAATGATTTTTTGAGACTAAATGGAATGATTCTTATGGGTATTTCCTTGTTTAGCACACTAGCACTAAAATGATTCTTCAGGACAAAGATGGAAGGATTCTCTTGTAGTATACACAATGATTTATTTAGACAGCATGAAGACACTGATCTATGACCTAATTTCAACAGTAACATTGGGATGGGAATTGGTCATATGTTATTGTGGAGAATAGGGGATTGGTCTCACTGCCAGTGTCTTCAGTGGAGCTTAGCATACAGGCATATGTGCCAACAATAACATTAAGCCACATTTAAAACATATTGGAATCTTCCAAGTACACTGAACAAAAATTTGAACAAAAATCAATTTTGATGTCAACAGTTACTATACTAACAGAATCACTGGTATGGGTCTGTGGTTTTGTTCTTTTATTGTGTGTGTGTGAGTGTGTGTGTGTGTGTTTGTGTGTGCATGTATATGCAGATATCTTTGTGTGTTTATGTGTACAAGTTCATGTGTGTCGTGCATTCGCGTAGAAGAGGGAAGATGACCTCAAGCGCTGGTTCTTGCTTTCCATCTTGCTTTAGACAAGGTCTCTCGTTTGTTGCTGTGTGTGCCAGGTGAGCTGTCCTATGAGAGTTGGATTCACTTGTCTCCCATTCCCATCTCACCACAGGGGCACTGGGATCATAGACGGATGCTACCACATCCAGCTTCATACGAGGCAATCTGAACTCAGATCCTTTCGTTTTTATGATAAGTGCTTCACCCAGGGAGCATCTCCCAATAGCCAGGATCAATTTTTCCATTATAATTCACTGATGATTAATTTGATTTTGTCATTGCATTGCAGAGATAGCAATCTTTGGGTAGGTGTGCATGGAGTAGACAGACAGAAGCACATGAGTGTGCACTTGATGTCCCCTATGGATTTAGCTTTGAGTTTTATGAGACTGACCTTGTGGAGTTTCTCTGACCCAGTCAAACCTCTCATGACCTGGCAGAGTGAGTGGCATGTGAATTATTTAAGCACAGAAAAGCTTAGACACAGAGGAAAGGAAGAGCTGTGTTCTCAGGCTTTGAATTAGTTCTTAGGCATCTTCCCAGGAGTTTAGCTTCTGTGGGACACACATTTGGCCAGAATAAGGCAGAGATACCGTTTCATTTTCACAGCACCACAATGCAGAGAATCATCTCTAGAAGCATTTATTTTGGAGAGAGGTTTTGTTTTGTTTTGTTTTCTCCCTAACATAGGATCCCTCTTTAGATTTCTGACTGTTACCTGGTGTGTGACTCCTAATTCAACTTGGGCATGGCTTATTTTTATAATTTTTTTTTAACCTGGGATTGTTTCCAATTAACTCCCAGTGTCTGTACACACAATTTGAATTCCATGGCCTATTATTTTACAGAGAAATGGAGCTATAGCTGAGTGCAACCCTCACCTAATCTGTATGAGGTCTTGGGTTCCATGTCCAGAATGTATAGACAGACAGACAGATAGATAGAAAGATAGGTAGATGGATACATACATACATACATACATGGATATATGCATGGATAAATAGATTGTTGATAGATAGATACATGTATATATACAAACACAGAAGACTTTAAAAGAGTATAAACTGTTGAGTCTGAATTAGAGAAGATTTTGAACACTACTATTCTTTGAGTGTGACATCTTTTTTAAAATTTTGTAATATTTATGTACAGAAAACTCAGTGTATATTTAACCTAGTTTAATGGTAAGTTCTTTAGCCTTTGCCTTTTCTGGCTTGGCAATGCGAGCCACAGACTTAAGACCCAGGAGAGGGTGACATCTTTTATTTGTTAGCCTGTGGTATCTAGTAGGGTTATTGTCACCCAATTATAGAGTATTTTCATTTTAACTTCTCAACTTCTCTCTCTCTCTCTCTCTCTCTCACACACACACACACACACACACACACACACACATATGCACACACACTCACACACTGCTTCTATGGTAGTAGGTAGGTTTCCATATCTCTTTTCCAGATGACCTCTTCAATGTTACTTATCCTTCCCTGTATTCTATTCCCTCATTATCCTCCTACTCTCTACCCCAATTTGCCCCCTTTTGTTCTATTATTTCCCTTTAAGCCTTTATACTTTCTATCTCTCTTGACTTGAAAGTCACCTCAACTTTATCCCTTACTTGTTTCCTGACCTTTGCGGTTATTCCAAATGAAACACAAATGTTTGAAGATTCAAAGCTATCCACAATCGATAGAAAAAAATGCCATGTTTGTCTTTCTGCATCTGGATTGTCTCACTCAAAATGATTGTTTCCAGCCCCGTCTGTTTATCTGAGAATTTCATCATTTCATTTTTTAATGGCGGAATAATATACCGTTGGGTAAATATACCATATTTTCAGTATCCATTCATCAGTTAATGGACATCTAGGCTGTTTCCATCTTCTGTCTCTTGTGACATAATAAGAATGTCACAAAAGCACACCCTAGAGCCAGGCTTTTGACATGATGGACTTAGGGAATACTCACCCAAACCATAACAAGGTATATTTTCAGTATATTCCAAGATGTAAATGTGTGTAAGTGCCTGTGTGCCTGTGTGCCTGTGTGCATGCATCTGTGTGTGTGTAAAATATAGTACTGTGAACATATTTATATGTATACTATTCATTTATATAAATATATTAATTTGTTTATAAATGTATTCTTTGATAACTCCAAATCTACTGCATGGCTTCATTTTATTGTACTTAAAGCTCAAATTTATAACTTGAGTCCAGAAATCAATACCTTTAGCTATTAAAATATCTATATTAAATTTTAGAAGTAGGTAGTAATATCTATCTATCTATCTATCTATCTATCTATCTATCTATTTACCTATCTGTCTATCTATACACACACATATACATATAAGTGATTAGGGCCACAAGGGCTTTAGAAACTGGGCCTTTTCATAACTAATTTTGTAAGTGTCTTTCCCTTTATATTATTTATTTCTTATTAGGGTGACTTATTATTTATTAGTCTGATTTATTATTAACTTATTGAAAAGTTTTTGAAAAAAGCTGTTAAAAAAAGGAAGGAAAAGGAGATAAATAGATAGACAGACACACAGATTAATATGGCGCAAGGCTGTACTTTTCAAATATTACAAAGACAGGAAGAATAAGCCCACATAATTTATTTCCCTTTCCTCATGTCCAACAGGGAAAATAAGAAGAAATCAGTGCACCTGTCAGCCCAAAAGCTGATCCACAGCAAGAACCAGAAATCAGACTGAGAAACAACAAAAGGATTCTGTTTATGTAGGTGGGTATGATAAGCTTTGAACCATCAGTGATGACACAGTTGACTCTGCCAGTTCTTAGTGTGGACAGCTGCTTCTCGTTATTGTTGAAATAATAATAAAAAAAAGAGTAAGAGTAGAAAAAACTCAAATGTGTTGTTGATAAAAGAACAAAATAATGTTCAGACTCAGGGAGGAATTAACTATTCAATGGAAAATGCTAGAAAGACAGAAGAGCCAGGTGTGGGGACAAATGACCCAGCAATGGACTGCCAACATTACAACGATGAGCAGACAGTGATCTGAGGACAGGATGTGGTGTGAACTGTGGGCTCTGGGGAGGAGAGGAACTAGGAAGAACTGGTTCCAGCCATCTGTTGCCCCTTAGTTAAAGGTAGTGAGAGATTCTGCCAAGAGTCTTTCAGATAAGGTTATATGTGTGCACACACCAGACACTCCACTAGAGGAATATCACTGATCACACTCCAAGTATTATTGTGGCTAGAAGATTCTCCTGGCTAGTAGGGTGCGGGTGGGAAAGGCTAGACTTGGATTGTCAATATGTCTTAAACACTTAATGAAAAATTACAATAATTCCCTTATGTCCTCTGTTCTTTGTCCAAAAGACTAGATGTGATTCAGGCTTCTTTATAGGCTTGTGCTAATTGAAATAGACATTTATTGGTTTTCCTTTTCACTTTCAATTTAATTTTTTTAATTTCAGTTATAAGCTTATTGAAAATGGAGTCTACATTTATTGATCTTTCACTGTGTGCCAGGCCTGGACTAAGTAGCTTATCTCTTGCAAGCCTATTTCCATGCTGTAAAAGAAGCAGTTGTAAAAGTTCATATTTTACAAAGATGAAATGGCTTCTCTTAAGGACACACTGACAATAAACAGAAAAAGCATATGATTTATGAAACATCTCAGTCCAAAGATCATGCTGTTTTCCTTAGAAAAGATGTCTGGGTCTCTGGCATTTGCTGTGGACTCCAAAGAAGCTCTGCTCTCTCTCTCCTTTACCCAGCAGCTTCTTTGATCTTCCACTCTGTGTTTCAGAGGCAACATGGGAGATCGAGTCACTGTGTTTTATGTTATCTTGGACAAGTCACCTCACCAGTGTTAAGACAATGAGGATACACTGTAGAGGCTCAATTCTTTCTTTGACAGTGACAGACACACTCTGTGTTTTCTGATTTTAAGTTCAAATTACTTTTAGGCAAACATGGCAGAATAGCTACATCATAGACCAGACACAGTCTACATTCTCTGGGACCTCTCTGGCCACCCCACTCTCTGTGTCTAAATACCTTGACAAGGGTGGAACACACAACCGCATATAGCTGCTCTCCAGAAACTTAGCAGGAATCCTGGCAAAAGCCTTTGTTACAAAGGTCATGCAGACACTTGCATCTAATAGAAGTGCTTGGTTTGATGTCAACAGATATGATCTTGTAGGTGGAAAGGGTATGTAAGATCTTCAAGAATTTTCCCTAAAACTGACTTGGAATTCTTACTAAAGCTAGCTTAATGTGTAGAACAGGGCATTCTGAGTAGTGCTTAAATGAAGGGGGAAAGCTTTTGCTCAGTCAATTCTGATGGGCCAATCAATCAATCAATCAATCAATCATCAGTCAATCAAATGAAAACTGAGGTACATCAACAAACTGATTTGCTATGATAATACTTTTGATACTGAGTTTTTAGCTTTGCAGAATCTTTTTTTCCCAAAAGTGTATTGAGCTTTGTTCTGAAGGTCTGTTAAAGAACAGTTTGTTCATAGTCGGGGGGTAATAGTGTTTCCTGCTTTCATTACACACACACACACACACACACACACACACACACACACACACACAGAGAGAGAGAGAGAGAGAGAGAGAGAGAGAGAGAGAGAGAGAGAGAGAGAGAGAGAACCACTGGAAAATCCCCTTTCAATTACTTTCAGGCCTCCTCCCCCTTTTTCTTCTCCTCCTTCTCCTCCTCCCCCTTCTCTTCCTTCTTCTCACCCTCTCTCTTTTCCCAGCAGATCTCTCTCACTTTCTTTCTCATTCCATCTTTCTTCTTTCTCTTTTCTTTTGTTATCTGAATTGTAGATGTTACTAATCACTAATGCTTACTCCATCATTCTGATAGGACTGTCAAAGGGATATGTCTGTTATTGTTTTCTAAACAACCCTGTAAAACAATAAACTCCCCCCACGGGGGGATTATAAGGTAGCCTATAGAGTTTTCTGGCTGCTACTTTGTAACCTGGGAAGCAGTTTGAACAGGAGCTTCATGTGAAAGAGCAATTAGAAATAGTAAAAGGAAGAATTTTCAACTTCCTCTTGATTAAAATTTCCAACTACTTAATCTAGCTTAGATCTAGGAATAGTTAAAAGAAAAGGGTGGTATGAAATGGTCCTTCTTACCATGTCTCTATTGTGTACATGAGTGAAGAAGAATGATGAAAAAGATGTTCAGTATGCATGCTTAGCAGAAAAATCTCTCTATTCTAATATGTGTGCAGAATTTCAAGTATAAAACTGTCCTTAGAAAAAGAAGCATGAAAGAGGAGACAATGAGGCCATGGTGAGGAAAATGGAAGTGGTGGTTGAAAGACCCTGCCTCAAAACTCAAGGACTTACGGCCTGACTGTGTATAGCACAGAGAGCTTTATCAATATGGAAGTCCATTGTCCACTTAGAAACTGAACACATACTGAGAAACAGCCTGTAACACAGTTGCCATTTAAAACACCTTGAAATTTTTTCAGTAATTGTCAATCAATATATACCTCTCTCTCTCTCCCTCTCCCTCTCCCTCACCCCCCCTCTCTCTCTTTCTCTCTCTCTCTCTCCCCCCCTCTGTGTGTGTGTGTGTGTGTGTGTGTGTGTGTGTGTGTGTGTGTGTGTGTACACCAGAGGTCAACATTGGGTGTCTTCTTCTGTTGCTCTCTACATGGAATTAACCAATTCTGCTCGATGCTGGTGACTCTAACTCATGACCTCATGCTTCTGCAGAGAGCACGTTACCTACTGAGCCATCTCTCTGAGCCCCCTTTTTACATTTAATTTTTTATTCATCATCATTATTATTTTACTTATTCAATTTATATCCCTCTCACTGCTCCCTTCCAGGTCACTCTCTTCCACAACACTTCCCCATTTCCCTTTCCTTTTCCTCTGAGAGGGTGGTGTCTCCCAGGCATCCCTCAACCCTGGCACTTCAACTCTTTCAGAGTCTAGGTGCTTCCTCTCCCACTGAGGCTAGACAAGACAGCCTAGGTAGAATAACATATCCTATGTGCAGGCAACAGTATTTGGGACAGCCCCTGCTCTAGTTGTTCAGGACCCACATGAAGACCAAGCTGCACATCTGCTACATATGTGCAGGGAGGCCTAGGTCCAGCCTGTGTATGTACTTTGGCCGGTGGTTCATTCTCTGAGAGGCCCAAGGGTTCAAGTTAGTTGACTCTATTGGTCTTCCTGTGGAGTTCCTAGCTCCTTAGGGTCCCTGGCCCCTTTTAGTTTTGACTGGACATAATATTCTGGATTGTTATGTCAGGAAGCACTTGGCCAATCTTCAGTGGGAGAGCCTGCTGTCAGTTTATCTGTGCTTCTAAAATCTCTTGTTTTCCAGTGGCATTTACTTTTACTGTGTTAGTCTTTGTTCCTGTGGCTTTAATAAAATAACTCAGCCAATACAATTTAGGGAGAAAGGGTTTGTTTTGCCTTACAGTTCCAGAATAGTAGAAGGGAGAAGACATGACAGAAGGCTAAGAAGGCATGATGATGGGACCAGGAACTCACTGCATCCATTCAGGGAGCAGATAGAGAACAAGAAGTGGAATCTAGGTGACTGTCTTCTCAGACCCTCCTCCCTCCTCCAGGGAACACAATCTGCAAGTTCTTTTAATAAGTGGATTGTAAACTTCTCAAACAGCACCATTAGCTTGGGATCAAGTATTTAAACACAGGAGCCTGATAGAGTACTTCACATTCAACCCAGAAAATCAGGTATATTGACTTGCTTTTCTTTTATCTTGTATCTATCTTATATTGTTTTTAGTTATTACTTTATTGTGTTTTCTTTATGTTTTGTAAAGCAAACTCTCACTTAGTAGCCCAAGCTGACTTTGAACTTGCCAACTTCTTGCAGGGGCCTCCAGGAAGACTCAGGGATTATGGACTTACAGCATCATGCCCAGACTCATACTTGATTCTTTAAATGTATTTGTGACCCAAGTTGAAGGTTTGGGACCAGAGGAGGTAGCTCAACACCCACATAATAGTCAGGACTGGTTGTGTGTGCTGTAATCCAGTGCAAAGGATGGGAAGAAATAGGCAGACCTGGGGGGTTCAGTGTCCAGCTAGTCTAACCTAATCAGTAAGACTCAGGACTTGGTGAGAGACCCTGCCTCAAAATTTGAGGTAAGCAAAACTTGTGTGTGGAGAAACAATACACAAGACTGACCTCTGGCTTTTCCATGCATGTACACAGAGTTGTACCTACACCTACACACCCATACATATGCACACCTCCCACACATATTGAAAACATAGCTAAATACATTTATATGTTCACCACTTTTGGAAAATCCCTAATAAATGTAGCCTACTTCCACCCCTCCTATGCTCAAATTTTACAATCACTATCAGGTAATAAGTGTGGTCTTAGTTAGGGTTTTACTGTTGTGAACAGACACCATGACCAAGGCGACTCTTATAAGGTCAACATTTAATTGGGACTAGCTAGCAGGTTCAGAGATTCAGTCCATGACAGCATCCAGAAAGGCATGGTTCAGGAGGAGCTGACAGTTCTAGGAAGCCAGGGTGAGGGTTTTAAAGCCCACCCACACAGTGAAACACTTCCTCCAACAAGGCCACACCTACTCTAAGAAGACCACATCTCCTAATAGTCCCACTCCCTAGGCCAAGCATATTCAAACCACCATAAATGCCAAGACATTCCATGCATCTCTATTTTTGTTGCTGTTTTTCCTGTTTGGGCAGGCACCTCAGTATTCTTTTCTGATTTTCTAACTATCTCTTTTATGTAATCCAGATTAGAATTTATCTTATCTGTTGCAGTTTCAAGATTTCACTGTAATTTGATGCTTGAGTTACATAATTGATTGTTGAAATCAGTTGACTCATTTGCTATTGCTTGCTTGTTCCTCATGTTACTTTAAGACTTTTTCTGTTCTTCTTAAGATGCTGGCTATGCCTTTATTTGTCTCCTTGAATGCTTAATATACTTATTGTTAAATTTCTATCAAGCTGCTCAATAACATTAATTTTATCTTGGGCAACTCTTATTTTAGTTATTGATTGCAGTGGCTTTCTCAGCATTAGAATTCTTCAAGTGTTTTGTAAATATTGATTTATGAGCCTTTCTCAATGTTCCACATTTCTCCAAACTGCATAAAAGAAAAAAGGATGAGGGGATCTGCAAATTCAGGCAGGCTGTGTTTATTTTGCAAGCATCAATAGTTGGGAGCATCCTTAGAATTTAGTCCCTCTCAATAGGTTTGAGGAGTATGTCCAACTCATCTTTTGTCTAAGAACCTATATCGTAATTTTGCAATACAAATAGACTCACCAAATATTTACAGAAATAATTTTGTAATAACCATGTTAAAGTAAGTTGCAAAACCACATACAAGAAAAACATACCTGTAAAGGGAAATTAAAACCCTGAAGTACAACCTTCTGCCTCATGGAAGCATAGGAAATTTACACTGTTTCCTGAAGGAAAAAAAGATGAGAAGGTAACAGAGACTAATAACCAAAGCCAGAAACCCCCACACACTGTCCTGAGACACTATCAGGCAAGGGTAAACACAGCCAGGATATGTTCATTATCATAGTCTAGGAATGAGATCCCCACAGAGAAAAGCTTGACACCAAGAGAAGAAATAGGCAGAAAGAATTGAGAAAAGGATGCTGTAGGGTGTAACATGAAGAGAGATTTACAGAGGATGAGCTTCATTAATCGGTGATATGAAAATTTGAGCAAAATCCAAGACCGACTGGATACACATGTGAGATGCCAACCAAAATTCTAGGGGATATAGGAAAGGAAGAGAATTACAGAGGAAAGATAACCAAGGAATGTACAGCCAACTTCCTTCCAAGTCTATGGGCTTTGCCTTGTTTCAACTTAATAATCAGCTTGTGAGGTACAATAACTATTGTTTAGGTTCAGAGACAAACATAAATTTAGCATCTTCTTTATGCCAAGACATGCCTCTTATAGACCTCACTGGAGTCAGAGTACCTGGGAAGTTGGAGGCATTGCCTAATGTCTCTTTGTCTCAATTACTAAAATATATGTGAACATAATAGTTGTTCTTATAAAATATTTACCATGGGTCCATAATGGAAGAAGTCACTTTGCAAATGAAGCCTGTTGATATCAAGAACCTTTAAATGTTAATTACAGTACTAATAATGACAACAGTCATTGTTTATTTTAGATGAAGCACTGAAGTTTTAAGGTTTCCACCTGGTCAAGATAAAAACCCAAAACCTGGGGCTAGAGAGATGGCTCTGTAGTTTAGAGTGCATACTGGGTTTGTAGAGGACCACAGTCTAGTCAGTAACCAGCACCAACTAGCAGGCAGCTACAAACCACTTTTAATTTTAGCTCCAGGGGATCTGACATCTTCTTCTGGCCTCCATGAGCACTATCCATGCATACACACTTCAGTTGCTCAGTAGAAGATTATGTACTTAGCTCATGTGAGATCCTGGGCTGGGTTTAATCCATAGACCACATGAAATAATAATGATCATAATAAGTATCATGTTTGATATGTGTGAGCACAGAGTATTTTACTCACATCCTTAGAGGTTAAGGTAATGATTGATGCCTCCTACATAAATTAGAATTTTCATATTTTGGTAAATTCCATTTGAAGCTGGGTCCTAGATGGCCTTCAAGGACATACCCTAAACTACTGTAGGTCTTCTTGTTGGTCTGAATGACCTATCAAGATTGTTCTGAGTGTTTGACTCTGAGGATGTGGATATGCTGATAATTAATTGTCTTTAATGTTGCCCGAGACACCTCATCTACAGCATCTCAGCATCATCTACAAAGAGGATCAGGGCTTTGTGGCATTGACTGACTATCCGTGAACCCATGTATTGAGTCTTGTCTGAAGTCAGTCAGACTTTAGAACTTTGCAGTTGTACAGTTTTCAACTTTGGAGTAATTTTTTCCTTTCAAATATTAGTTGAATCTTTTTTTAGATTATCACAGTAAATATCAAGTGGCTATTTGTTGTAAAGGAATAATTTTTAGCTCAGCATACATGATATGGGTTAATATCTCTAACACAGGAAAAGCTTTAAAAATATTTTAGATGTGTGGAGAACCTGACAGAGACCCAGAGAACCATAACAGAGACTTTGAAGAAAAGGAAACACAGAGCCATTAAATGAGATGGAATGCTTTAAGCCCACAAAGCCAAACCACTCTGGGACAGAATACCTTATCCATCAACTCGACGAAAAATCTTGATGTTTAGCCAAAAACTTTTGTGAAGAAGTAGACAGCTTTACCTCTATCTGCCAGGAATACAAACTGCTACAGTACACATGGAAGGGATTGATATTCAGAGAATTTAGCAAAATCTACATATATTCTCGCCTTTGACTGAGCAACCTAGTTCGTAGTTGGATAATGAAGAAGGAAGAAAGGAAGGGAGGAAGGAAGGAAGGAAAAGGAAAGGAGGGAGGGAGAGTAGAGTAGAGGGAAGAGAGAAGAGGAAGGACAAACATTATATGGATAGGGCTATTACTCATTGTGTTAAATATAGACAATAATACATTTAAGTAGACTAATATGCACTTGGAAAAAATGAATAACAAATACCTCTCTTTTAAACATGCCCAATATAACAAGTGAAGTAAGCCAGACACAAGCTTATATAGAAAACGACCAACTTCAGAGATAACACATATAACTTATCTCACCTATATTATACTATGTAATTCTATAGAGTCCAGAATAGTCCCAGACAGAATGATTCCTCAGAAAAATGTGTGTGTATGTGTGTAAAGAAGTGTAACAATATGTGCAATATGTGACGTTTCTATTTTCTTCCTTGCTTTCTTTCTCCCTCATTTTCTTTCTTAACTTTTACAAGTATATATTCATTGTACATGGTGGTAAGTGTCACACAGATAACCTTTCAGATATAACATGTATGTTGAGCGCATTCACCCTGTGTCTTCAGTTCTTCCTCCCTTCCTCTCCCCTTAGCTGTCACATCACACGAATCTATATGTGGGTCTATATGTCTTTACCTGTCTATGTAAACATCTACAACTGTTTCACAAACGAGGGAGAAAAAATAGAGTAATATTTACTTTTCTGAGACTGGTGTACTTCAATTCATTGGATACCGTTTTCCACTAGACAGAATGATTTCATTCTTTCTATGGCTGGAAAAGTCTCTACTGTGTACATATCCACAATTTCTTCATATTCATCATGTGTAGCTGTACACTTAGGAAGATTCTACAACTTGACTTTTGTGAATAATGTAAGAAACATAGAAATGTCAGTATCTTAGGGTTGACCTAGAGTCCTTCAGGTATGTACCCAAGAATTGGGTGTGCTGGACAGTTTTATGTCATCTTGACACAAGCTAAAGTCATATGAGAAAAGGAAACCTTAATTAAAAAATCTTCAGATCCCCTAAGGTCAGACTGTATGTAAACCTGTAGGGCATTTTAATTAGTGATTGATGGGAGAGATCTCAGCCCACTGTGAGTGGTTCCATCCCTAGGCTGGTGGTTCTGGGTCCTATAAGAAAGAATGCTAGTCAAACCATGAGGAGCAAGCTAGTAATCAGCACTCCACTATGGTCTCTGGATCAGCAACTGCCTCTATGTGCCTGCTTTGTTTGAGTTTCTGTCCTGACTTCCTTTGCTGATGGATTGTGATGGAGAATTGTAAGGTGAATTAACCCTTTCCTCCCCAGCTTGCTTTTGGTCATGGTGTTTCATCACAACAATTTTAAACCTAACAAAGACAAGTCATATAGCTGGGTCTTGTACCAGTTATAATTTTAGTGTTTTGTGGAACCTTCATACTTATTTCCATAACAGCTAGACCAATTTACATTCTCACCAGAGTGTTTAAAAAAATCTGACCCTTTCTTACATCCTCTTTACTGTTTGTTATTATTTTCTTTTTTAATTAATTATTTTATATATTCGCATTCCAAATGGTGCCCCTCTTATGGTCCTCCTTCCTAGAGTTCTTCACCCCATCTCACCTCCCCTTTGCCTCTGAAGAGGGTACTCCTCCTGCCTCAGGCATCCCCTTTCCATGGAGCATCAAGCCTCCACAGGATTAGGCTCATTCTTTCCCACTGAGGTCAGACAAGTCAGTCCTCTGCTACATATGTGAGGGGGACCATGGACTAACCCATGTGTGGTCTTTGGTTGGTGGCTTAGTATAGAGATATAGAGGTGAGGCTTTAGAGCAGTGGTTCTCAATCTTCCCAATGCTGTGACCCTTTAACACAGTTCCTCATATCGTGGTGACCTCAACCATAAAATTATTTTGTTGCTGCTTCATAAGTATAATTTTGCTACTGTTATGAATCATAATGTAAATATCTGATATATGACCCTCTGAAAGGGTTGTCCAGCCTTCAAAGGGGTCACAACACACAGAATGAGGACCACTGCTTTAGAGAAAAAAATAAGGAAGCCCAAAGAATCAGGCTAAGAATATAGGTTCTGGCCAGCATCACAGGAGAGCCAGAAAAAGAAAAAAAAAAAAAAAGAAAAGAAAAAGAAAAGAAAGGAAAAGTTCTTTCTTTTTGAATTCAGAAAGACAGTCAAACACAATTAACTTGTTAATTGTGGGGTTGTAGGTATTGAAAGAGGGAGTAGGTGTTCTGGGTAGGAAGAGTACAGCATCTCATTAAAAGAATAATTCTTCCACCTATGTTTAAAGCATGGCTTTAGCTAAGCTCACTTTCTTTGGACAGTTTCTTCTTCACGGGTAATGAGTCCTTGGTCAGGTGATTGACCTGCCCAGCGGAATGTTAGCTTTACAGACATGTCAGAGATTCTATTCTCAGATCATGCGTGTTCGTTTAATGGCTATTTTCCCTGTTCTAACAGTATGTTCAATATAAAAATAAAATGGGAAATAACGAGTGTTATTATTATTACACGATTGATACTAATGTACATAACTGCTGTGTAAGAATAAATTTATTCTTCCAAACTCAACAGTTAAGTGTCACACTTACCCTCAGTTAACACACAAGAACTTAAGCTGCAATGATGCAAGTTTACCCCAACAGTGACGTCCAAGTTGTGCGCTGTGTAGTCTAGGGACCCTGTTCTTTAGTCACCATGCTATCATGTCTAGATGGGCAGCTGCCTTCGCTAATGACTGAGGTGATAAAGTGAAGGTTGCAGGTTTAATTTTACTAAGAATGAAGATGGATTTTTTAAATGAGGCCTGATTGGGTGTTTGTGTTCCCCTCCCCCCAAGTCATATGTTGAAATCCTAATCCCTAATGTGGCCATATGCAGTGATGGGGCTTTGCAAGGTAATCAGGCCCCGAGGGCAGAAAGTTCATGTTGGGATTAATGGCTTTATAAAAAGAGGTCCAGAGTGCTAGCTGCCTTTCCCTGTACCAGGTGAGGAAGCCAGGAGGAGAGTCCTCATTAGCATCCAAACATGCTGAATTGTGACGTGACTTCAAACTACCAGATACATGATGGATAATTTCTATTGTTTATGGTACTTATCAGCCTCTAGTTAAGTCAGACTGAATGAAGACATCCTTCATCTATTGGTATGCTTTGGAAATGAGGGAGCCCTGTGTATCAGTTGCTTTTTTGTTGCTGTGCTAACATGGAAACACACACACACACACACACACACACACAATCATTCACTTCAACTTATGACCTGTGAGCCCAAATAAATCCTTCCTCTCTCTTAAATTGTTCATGTTGGCTATTTTACCAGAGTGACATTTCCTGCAATATTGTTTTATGTTACGTTTATTTCAGTTTATCACAGAGACCTTTGAAATTTACCAAATCAGTATTGTCATATGAAAACATGGTTCGAGATAATCCAGGGTCCTGAAGATACAAATTCGAAGCCATGTTAACTTCTTGATGAAAACCAGTAACAGAAAGATTCTTTGGCTGGGGATATGACTTGGTGGTAGAGTGTTTTATCTCTGGGTTGGAAGCCCAAAACTTAAAAAAAGAAAGAAAAAGAGGAGGAGGAAGAGAAGGAAAAGGAGATGGAAGAGAGGAAAGAAGTGAAGGAAGAGGAGGAAGAGGAAGAGGAGGAGGAAGAGGAAGAGGAGGAGGAGTTGGAAGAAGAAAAACAAGAACTAGAAGAAGAACAGCAAGATGATGATGATTAAGAAAGAGAAGAAGAAATGAATTTTGAATTTTAAAAACTAGGGCTTGGCTAGATACTTTCCACAAATTCAGGCGTTACCAATGTAGCAGTCTTAAAGGTGGGGCCTTAAGAAATACTTAGATGATGCAGGCTCCTCCCAGGTGAATGGGATTCAGGCCTTTATAAAAGAGGTTGCTCACAGTACCCAGCTAATTATTGTTTGCTCTCCTGTCTCTTTACCACGTGAGAGGACACAACAGCTCCAAGGCATCAGCTATGAGGCAGAAAGAAGCCCTCACTGAGAAACCATATCCACACTGTGTTGGTATTAGACTTCCAAGCCTCCAGAGAGGTGAGAGAAACATTTCTGTTTGCATTCATCACTATGCATGAGCCTGTGTTCAAAAATTTTGTTATAGCAACACAAACAGACTAGTAGATAAAAAGAGATGCCAAATGTGAGATAAGAATAGGCCAGGCATGGTGGTGCAGGCCTTTAATCCTAGCACTCAGCAGACAGAGGCAGACAGAGGCCAGCTTTGCCTCCATATGAGTTCCAGGAGAGCCAGGATCAAGAGTTATGTAGAAAGACTCCCTCCCCTCTTCTCTCTTCATATGTGTGTGTGTGTGTGTGTGTGTGTGTGTGTGTTTGAGTGTTTGAATAAAAGTAGTGTTTTGTAAGCCCACATAGTTATGGTTATATGCATACACTTGTGAAGAGTATAAAAGTCATGTTTTGGAAAGCCGTGTACATTCATGTGTTTGTGTATTTGAAGAGGAGGGGGGCTGACTGATGTTTGGCATTTCTGCTTTGAGCTTGACTCTGGCTTTTGTATTGTAAGGCTTTCTGGGGTGGTGGTCAGAGCTTGCAGGTTTATACTGATCTATATCTACTTCTTGATAGCTGGTGACATCGGGGTGAGTTGTTCCGGGGTTCACATAATGGGTTCAAACATCCTACCCGATAGATCTCTCAGGGTTTTCATGAATGTCAAAATAAAATCTTGCCTATGACAGACCAGTATGAAATGTAAAGCATGATGCTGGTGTGAGAAACGTCTCCAATTTGTTAATCTATTCCATCTAAAGGAGGGTAGGAACAGGCTTTTATCATAAGGACCAGGGGTGAGTAAGTGACAGACCCATGCATAAATGATGGATGGAATAGGCTCACTGGAATGTGTCTAGACTTGAGCGAAATATCTGATCATGTATCCCAAAGGATCTCATTTGCAAAATATACTGTCAGTAACTGTGTGGGCAGAGGTGGAGTTGTGTTCCAGAAGCCTGGCTGCAAGATGGAAGATAAAGGATGGAGGCCAGGCATGTAGGGTTAGTCTGGGAGGGTACCATAGGTACCCGTGTCGGGTCGGAACTTAATATTGTCATAAGTAGATCACAAGGGGGAGAAGACCTGAGGGACTGGCAATGTTTGAAAAAGAATAAAAGCCTCAAAAAAAGAAAACAAAACATTCATAGAGGACTAGGGGTAGTAGGCTCAGGTTAGACATTAGAATAGGCCTAGCATGTGCCAGGTCCTGGGTTCAATCCCCGGTCCTGACAAAAAAGTATGAAAAACAACATAGGTTTTTGGAGACCCTACAAAGGATGATAAATCTCAAGATTTTACTATTGTATTTCATGATTATTGTAAGTAAATGGGGATCCAGAGAAGGTAAATACTTTTGTTCACGGTGAAGCTAATGAATAAGACAAGTTGTCTAACCGCTGTTTAAAAACAAGGAACCAACTTCTGTGTTAAGTTCTGCTGCAGCTGAGGTAGAACAACTGTTCTACTCTGTTCAGAAGTTTGGATTTTAAGATTTCCACGAGCCAAGGAAAACAGCTGTGTTCAAAAGGAAGCAGCAATGGCTAAGGTGCTTAATAATAACAGACTGTCTGAAGAATCAAGGGAATTTCTCACTTAACAGGAGATTCCATCCTGGAAAAGCAATACTGCCAACCAGACTACTAATAACTTTGTCAGTTGGCCTTCTTATGTAGCATTCACTGAATTACACAAGAAAAACAAGCACAGCAGTAGCATCAACCTTCACCTAGCCTCCAGGACCCTGGGTGGGGACGTTATTCTATGGCCTTTCCCGAGGCAGGCTGTTCACTCTGTCAGAGCCACTGTCTGAGATGCTCCAAGGCTGTTGGCTCTTTGAGCAGTGCTTTGAGATGTTGTCTTTAAAGCTGTGGGCTCCTTGGGCAGCCCTGGGGTACCTGGCATCACTTGAAATTTCCCATCACGTCTGGTTTTTGCCTAAAGCTCTGTCTTAGAAAAGGCAGGGGAAGCTGGCAGTCATTTGCCAGAGGCTCAATGGAGAGAAATGAAATTGTCCTTCGGCTACCTAACTTTTTAGGCAGAAGGCTCCTAGAAGGCTTCTCAATTTTCACAGGCAAGGAATCACCAGGGGATCTTATTAAAATGCACGTTCTGATTTGCTAGCTTTGGTGCCAAGGCACATGGAATCTGCATTTCTCACAAGTTCTGCAGAGAGGCTAGGTTGTGTAGCACGTGCCCAGTAGCTAGGTGTCCCCAGTAGCTAGGTGTTCTCAGTAGCTGCTTACCATGAGAATTTGCTCAATTAGTTACATGCCATCTCTTGATCAGAAGCTCTCAAAAAAAAAAAAAATCAAGGCTGCATTCAAATCCCCAAGGAACTCAGGGGAAAACATGGATCAGGTAGTCTGAAGTAAAGCTTAAGACTTGGCTCTTCTAGCTGTTTCCAGGGGCATTCAAGGAAACACATTGAAGTTTACCTAGAAATACGTGTCCCCAGTGTTTGGAATGAATAATTCTCAGCTGCCAAGAGGTTTCTTTCACTGTGGAATGAGAACAACACCAAGTGCAGCTGAAGAATATTAGTCTATAAATTAGCGAAAGACAAAGCTCACACGGGCTTTCCCACTACTGGGTGGAGAGAATAGGTCTCCAGTTCCTTCTAATTACAACTCTGATTTTCATTCTGAAGGAGCAAAGCAACGTAGCAGCCAACTGAGAGCGATAATGACTGGTATCTGGGATCAAATTGGCTTGCAGCAGCTCCTCCCCACCCAGGAGACCAGACACCCCAGCTAGAAGTTGGAGGATACATGTAGCCCCTACTGCCAAAGCTAGGCTGTATTTTTGTTTTCAAAAATACTTTCTATGGAAACCTACTACAAAGTTTTCTTGGTTTCTGC
>JANHMN010000015.1:22381381-22392057 GCA_030674055.1 Rhabdomys pumilio
TGTCTGTGTCTGTGTCTGTGTCTGTGTCTGTGTCTGTGTCTGTGTCTGTGTCTGTGTCTGTGTCTGTGTCTGTGTCTCTGTCTCTGTATGTGTCTGTGTCTCTGTATGTGTCTCTGTCTCTCTTTCTCTCTCTTCATGTTGAGAGGCTATCTTGACTGATTTCTATCCCACGTACCCACTTTTCTCATACACTTTTATTCTCCTATCTCAGGGAGACATTTGTTCTATCTGATCCCATGTTAACACTTTAATTTCTATTCTCTCCCTATCTCTGTGGCAATGAAGGTGAGAAATCTGAATTTCCTTGGATGAAAGAGGGTCTATGAGGTCTAGAAGCAATGGGAAAATGTTTTAAAACCTCAAATTAGGTTCCATATTTCAATTCATTATTCGTTGAATCTATATCACTGGTAGAATTGATTTAAGCTCTGACTCATGGACTAGCCTCTACTGTGATGGATTTATTGATGGGTCTGTATGCAAAAGTGGTCTAGAGTTATGGTCGAAACAGTCCTCCATGTGGAATATAAAGGTAGTTTCCTCAGGACACAAATGGGGAGGGTAATAATCCTGGTTTCTGGGCTGGGGTCAGAAACCTTGTACCTTGGAAACCTTGCAGCCATTTGAATAACAGTCAGGATGAAAGACTGAGCAGAAAGGTGATGGTTTAGAAATAACTAAAACTCACAGAATTGAAGGAAAGAAGCTTTGTTATTCAAATCTTTAAAAAGAGAAAGATTGTCTTGTTTATGTAGCTCAGGCTGGCTAGAGCCTCAGATGCCCCTAAGTCAACCTCTTAACACTAGATTTCCAGGCACACACTGTCTTTAGTTCTTACTCTTGAATCCTGAATATCTTTGGATATTTGTCCAGGTTTTTGTGTCTTAAATGGCTTCGTACAGTATTTAGGAATTATTTTTTGTAGTTCCATGAATGTCATAAGGACTTTGCGAATGTTGCTTTGAGTCTGCACATTACTCTGTAGAGCACGGGAATTTTAGAACTATTGATTCTTGTGGGTGCTCACTTGTGTTCATTCTATCAGTGTCGTGTTCTGTAACTTACATTGTAGAGATCTTTGCCAGCTTCGATTAAATTTATTCCTGTGTACTTTGTAGCTATTGTAGCTGAGATTGTTTTCTTGATTCCAGATATCCCCCCACCCCCTGCTCTCCTACAGTAGTGGTGTTGATCGTAAGATCCTAAAACTTTGCTGGATGCTTTTCTTAGTGTTGATTTTTAGTTTTATGGCATTGAGTTGAAAAAGATATTGGGTATGATTTCATGTTTTTAAAAATGAAGTCTTACTTTGTGACCTATCATATGATCCATTGTAGAGAATGTGCTTTTGCGAGACGTGTGTAGTTAACAACTGTTGGGTGGAATGTGCTGGAGACTTCTGTTAGGTCCATTTGATGGAGGCTGCAATTAACTTTTCCATTTGATGGAGGCTGCAATTAACTTTGACTTTCTGTCTAGATGCACTGTACACTGTTGAATGATGGGTTCTTGATGCCTCTACTATGACTATATGGGAGTCCAGCTCTCTTTAAGTGTATTCCTGTTTGTTTTATGTATTTTTGTGCCCTAGCCCTGGGTGTTTATACAGTGACCATTTCCTCTTGCTGAGTTGATCCTTTCATTCTTATGTTGCGATCCTCTTTGTTTCATTTTAGTGCTTTAGATTTAAAGTCCATTTTATGAAATTACATAGAAATGTTTTTATATAGAATTATATTTATTTTATATAATATTATATGTAAAGATACATGCTTATAGAATTAGATATAAAGATATCATATATATTTATAGAATGATATAGACTTATATTTATTTATGCTATTCCTGCTCTTGTTGGAGTCCATTGTGTGGAATACCCTATTTCAGCCTATATATTTCCTTAGAGGTGAAGTGAGTTTCTTGTAAGCAATATGTAGTTGGGTCTTCTAATTTTATTCATTCATCTCTTTGTATATAATTACGTGAGAACTTGATCTATTTACATCTAACGTGACTATCATTAGGTGAGGAATCGCAGTACTTTGTAACTTATTTTGTAGTCTCATTATACCAACTTTTTCTCACTCTTACAGTATTAGGTTCTTTGTTATTTTTGGTTCATCTGTGGATTTATAATGAGCATTATAAAAACATTTTTGACTATAGAAAGCTATTTTTCTCTCCTTTAAAAACATGTATCGAATCTTTGTGAGTTTCACATCGTGTACCCCAGTCTCACCCCTTTTTCCATCACTTTGTTTCTGCCCTCCATGCTTGCAACCTCCTCCCCCAAATAAAGTAAGATAGAATAAAAACATTGTTGTGAAGCTGTAGTGTGTCACAGTGTTTCCCACAGTACACTCTTTTGTCTACGCATCTTTACTTGTATTATTGCAATGAGTCATTGGTCTGTTTCACGGCCTCTGGTTTCTAGAAAGTTATTTTTTTAAACCTCCTTTTCCTCAGGCTGTTCTCCATTTTTGTTCCTGCAGTTCTTTTAGATAGGAATAATTATGGACCAGAGGGTTTTTTGTTTTGTTTTGTTTTTAATTTAATTTACTTGTATTTTTTATTGGATATTTTATTTATATTTCAGATGTGATCCTCTTTCCCCATCCCCCCCCCCCACCCAGGAACCCACATCCCATCCCCCCTCCTCCTGCTTCTATGAGAATGTGCCCCCACCTATCCCTCCACTCCCACCTCCCCACCCACAAATTCCTCCACACTGAGGCATCCAGCCTTCATTGGACCAAGAACTTCCTCTCCCACCTATGCCCAACAATGCCATCCTTCCATACATATACAGCTGGAGCCATGGTTCCCTCCCTATGTGCTCCAAGGCTGGTGGTCTAGACCCTGGTAGCTCTGGTTGGTTGGTATTGTTGTTCTCCCCATGGGGCTGCAAACCCTTTCAGCTCCTTCAGTCTTCTCTCTAACTCCTCCATTAGGAACCCACCAAACCCACCATGATCAGTTCAATGGTTAGCTGTGAGCATCCTCCTCTGTATATTTCAGGCTCTGGCAGACCTCTAAGGAGACAGCTATATCAGGCTGTCAGCATGCACTTCCTGACATCCAGGTCAGCATCTGTCTTTGGTGACTGCACAAGGGATGGATACCCTGGTGAAGCAGTCTTTGGACGGCCCTTCCTTCAGTTTCTGTTCCACGCTTTGTTTCCATATTTGCTCCCATGAGTATTTTATTACTCCTTCCAAGAAAAACCAAAGCACCCACACTTTATTCTTCCTTGTTCATGAGGTTCATGTGGTCTGTGAGTTGAATCTTGGATATTGCAAGCTTTTTGACTAATATCCAATTGTCAGTGAGTGAATACCATGTGTGTTCTTTTGTGATTGGGTTACCTCACTCAGGATGATATTTTCTAGTTCCATCCATTTGCCTAAGAATTTCTCAAATTCATTGTTTTTAATAGCTGAGTAATATTCCATTGTGTAAATGTACCACATTTTCTGTATCCATTCCTCTGTTGAAGGACATTTGGGTTCTTTCCAGCTTCTGGCTACTATAAATAAGGCTGCTATGAACATAGTGGAGCATCTTCTGGGAGTGGTATAGCTGGGTCCTCAGGTATAGCTATGTCCAACTTTCTGAGGAACCACCAGACTGATTTTCAAAGTGGTTGTACCAGCTTGCAATCCCACAAACAATGGAGGAGTGTTCCTCTTTCTCCATATCCTCTCCAGCATCTGCTATCACCTGAGTTTTTGATCTTAGCCATTCTGACTGGTGTGAGGTGGAATCTCAGGGTTGTTTTGACTTGCATTTCCCTGATGACTAAGGATATTGAACATTTCTTTAGGTGCTTTTTGGTCATCTGAATTTCCTCAGTTGAGAATTCTTTGTTTAGCTCTGTACCCCATTTTTAATAGGGTTATTTGGTTTTCTGGAGCCTAATTTCTTGAGTTCTTTGTGTATCTTGGATATTAGCCCTCTATGAGATGTAGGATTGGTAATGATCTTTTCCCAATCTGTTGGTTGCCGTTTTGTCCTATTGACAGTGTCCTTTGCCTTATAGAAGCTTTGCAATTTTATGAGGTCTCATTTGTCAATTCTTGCTCTTAGAGCATAAGCCATTGGTGTTCTGTTCAAGAACTTTTTCCCTGTGCCTAGGTATTCGAGTGTCTTCCCCACCTTCTCTTCTATTAGTTTCAGTGTATCTGGTTTTATGTGGAGGTCCTTGATCCACTTGGACTTGAGCTTTGTACAAGGAGATAAGAATGGATCAATTTGCATTCTTCTACATGCTGACCTCCAGTTGAACCAGCACCATTTGTTGAAAGTGCTGTCCTTTTTCCACTGGACAGGTTTAGCTCCTTTGTAAAAGGTCAAGTGGCCATAGGTGTATGTGTTAATTTCTTGGTCTTCAATTCTATTTCATTGATTTTCCTGCCTGCCTCTGTACCAATACCTGTCTCAGCACCTCATGGTACCTTCTCCAAAATAGATCATATAATTGGTCACAAAACAGATCTCAACAGACACAAAAAGGTTGAAATAATCCCTTGCACCCTATCAGATCACCACAGACTAAGGCTGGTCTTCAATAATAACAAAAACAATGGAAAGCCCACATACATGTGGAAACTGAACAACGCTCTACTCAATGATGACTTGATTAAGGAAGAAAGAAAGAAAGGAAGAAAGAAAGAAAGAAAGAAAGAAAGAAAGAAAGAAAGAAAGAAAGGAATTAAAGACTTTTTAGAATTTAATAAAAATGAGGACACATCATACCAAAGCTTGTGGCACTCCATGAAAGAAGTGCTAAGACGAAAACTCATAGTTCTAGGAACTAAGAAGTGCCTACAAAAAGAAACTGGAGAGAGCATGCAATAACAACTTACCAGCACACCTGAAAGCTCTAGAACAAAAAGAAGCAAATACACCCAAGAGGAGTAGGCAGCAGGAAATAATCAAACTCAGGGCTGAAATCAACCAAGTAGAAACAAGAAGAACTATATAAAATATCAACAAAACCAGGAGCTGGTTCTTTTTGAAAATCAATAAGATAGATAAACCCTTAGCCAGACTAACCAGAGGACACAGAGACAGTATCCAAATTAATAAAATCAGAACTGAGAAGGGAGATGTAATATAAACTGAGGAAATTCAAAAAATCAGCAGATCCTACTACAAAAGCCTATACTCAACAAAACTGGAAAATCTGGATGAAATGGACAATTTTCTAGACAGATACCAGGTACCAAAGTTAAATCAGGAGCAGATAAACCATCTAAACAGTCCCATAACCCCTAAAGAAATAGAAGCAGTCATTAACAGTCTCCCCACCAAAAAAAGTCCAGGACCTGTAGGAAAAAAATAAAAAAAACGGCCGGGGGAACTGCAGGGTCTCTCATGTCAAGCTGTGTATAGTTGGCTGAGAATGCCCTGGGTTCCCCCAGCTTGAAGTTAGGCCCGGCTGTTCACCACAGTTCCTCACGGTTCCTCATGGTGCAGCCCCAACACATGAGGAAGTCCTTGGGTTTCCAAAACCGGTTTATTGGCATGGCAGATGTTAAATGGATGCACACCCCTCAAAACCCAGGCCTGACCTGAGTTAAATAGGAAGGGGAACGGGGGGGGGGGGGGGGGGCTGGGAAGGAATGCTTAGTCGGCTCCACCCTCTGGCCTTCAGGTACCTCATTAGTATGTAAATCTCTCTAGGGCCTGGGGCCTGTTTATTACGCCCACCACATGTGTAAGTGATTGAAGGACACAGGTTGAGTGAAGATTAGACCTCGTGACAGGAGCCTGGATTCTGGGGGCACTGCTGAACCCAAGAATCAGGCACCCTTCCATGGCCTGGCTAGGACCAGATGGTTTTAGTACAGAATTCTATCAGACCTTCCAAGAAGACCTAATACCAATTCTCTTCAAACTACTCCACAAAATAGAAACAGAACACTACCAAATTCGTTCTATGAAACCACAATTACAATCATACCTAAACCATACAAAGACAGAACAAAGAAAAAAAAAATCAGACCAATCTCCCTTATAAATATTGATGCAAAAATACTCAATAAAATCTGGCAAATGAATTCCCAAAACAAAAACAATCATTCATCATGATCAAGTAGGCTTTATCCCAGAAATGCAGGGATTGTTCAATATTCGGAAATCTATCAATGTAATCCACTCAAAAAAACTCAAAGTTAGTATAAACGAACTCAAAGAAAAAAAAACCCACATGATCATCTCACTAGATGCTGAGAAAGCATTTGACAAAATCCAACATCCCTTCATGGTAAAAGTCCTGGAAAGATCAGGAATTCAAGGCCCATATCTAAACACAGTAAAAGCAATATATAGCAAGCCAGTAGCCAACATCAAACTAAATGGAGAGAAACTTGAAGCAATCCCACTAAGATCAGGAACTAGACAATGCTGCCCACTCTCTCCCTACCTATTCAATATAGTATTGGAAGTCCTAGCCAGAGCAATTAGACAACAAAAGGAAGTCAAAAGGATACAAATAAGAAAGGAAGAAGTCAAAATTTCACTATTTGCAGATGATATGATAGTATACTTAAGTGACACTAAAATTTCCACTAGAGAACTCCTAAACCTGATAAACAACTTCAGCAAAGTGGCTGGATGTAAAATCAACTCAGACAAGTCAGTAGTCTTCCTCTACTCGAAGGAAAAATAGGCCGAGAAAGAAATTAAGGAAATGACACCCTTCACAATAGTCACAAATAATATAAAATACCTTGGTGTGAATCTAACCAAGCAAGTGAAAGATCTGTATGACAAGAACTTCAAGTCTCTGAAGAAAGAAAGTGAAGATCTCAGAAGATGGAAAGATCTCCCATGCTCCTGGATTGGCAGGATTAATTTAGTAAAAATGGCCATCTTGCCAAAAGCAATCTACAGATTCAATGCAATCCCCATCAAAATTCTAAATCAATTCTTCATAGAGATAAAAAGAGCAATTTGCAAATTTATTTGGAATAACAAAAACCCAGGATAGGGAGAACTATTCTCAACAATAAAAGAACTTCTGGGGGAATCACCATCCCTGACCTCAAGCTGTAGTACAGAGTAGTAGTGATAGAAAGCTATTCTTAAATTTGAACAGCATAATATTGTACTGATCAGAACAAAGGAAATGGAAAAGAAAAGTACTAATGAGACTATTTTATATTTGTGCTTCATTTCTTCCCACATTTTAATGTTTTCTCCTTGTGTGGCAGAAACTGAACCCAGGGGTCTTGCTCATGATGGGCAGTCTCTCTGCCACATCAGTCCCACAGGACCACATTTAAAAATGTTTCATGCCCCATCTTACATGCTAGATGAGATTATTTATTAATGCAGCTATTACTATTTTAAGTTTGTTCTTCATATTAAAGATAGGAGTGCTTTATGCTTTACATTTATGATAGTTCATTTTGAATAATTTTGTTATCTTTAAAATGGTGTTGCCTCTGTTTCCCCCTTATGTGTCTCTTTCTGTTTGAAGAATTACCTTTAGAATTTCTGTGTGGTTTGAGTCTAGTAGAAAAATACTCTCTCAAACTTGCCTGGGAATGGCTTTGTCTCTCCAATACTAGCTATAGCATCATGGGTTGGCCCTTTTCTTTGTACTATAAAAATTCCATGCTACTTTCTCTTAACATGTAATGTCACTTCTAATTACTGTGAGGAAAGGAAGTCGTGTGCATGAAGCATCTGTTGCTTGTTCCTTCTTTCTTGTTCTTTTTTTCATGTATATAGTTATCGTTGTGCACGAATGCAGAAGTCAGAGAACCACTTTGAGAAGCCAGGTCCCTCTTTTCGCCATGTGGGACCTGAGATTGATCTCCTGCCATCATGTTTGGTGGCAACCACCTTTACATACTGAGCTAGTAGTCATTACCCTTGAAGCTTTTTCTCTTATAGCCTCGAGAGTCTACCCTTTACTTCCCACATTTGGGACTTAATTATATAATATGGGGTCTGTTGGCTGAATCTGGGTGGTGACTTTTGATCTTTTTGTGTCTCTATTGTAGTATCTTCCTTGAGATTTATGAAACAGATTGATACTTCTTGGCGTCAAGAGATGTTTTAGAAGTTTCTCATGGAGCTTATTATTAATTCCTCTATTTCTTTATTCTGCTATTGATACTTACTCTCCATTACGTTTAAATGTTTGCTTAATATATTTTCTAGCTCATCGATTTTTGTTTCTCATTTTCAGCTCTTAAGTTTTTGTAAGACTCCTGAGTCACTCTGTTTTTCTTGAAGTGCCCATGGGTTAAGCTCTTTCCTTTCACTAGAGAACTCGCCCATGCTCATTGCTATATGATCAATTTCTAATGTCCCCTTATTATGATTATTAGATAACAATTCTATGAAAACTCTTGATGCCTCTTTCATGATGTCATCTGAACATTCTGGGATTAATTATTCTATTCTGCATCCAGTATCATTTATACTGGAGTTCCAGAAGTTATAAACACATCACTTTTGCCACATCAGCACTACAGATGGTATTTTGAGCCCTGTAGCTGGAACTTCAGATTTAGTTGGTAGCAATGTGAGTCTCTCAAAGCTTGGGTCTCTCCTCCTAGCATAGTCTTGCCTGCTCAGAGCCAGGGCTTGCCCAGAGCCTCCATACATGAGTGTGCACTTGAGGTTGGGTGGTTATATTGTCTCATGCTGGGTGTAGAGACACTTCCTTGATTAACAAAGCTGATATTATTCTGGGTTGCACCTGACTCTTACAGCTGAAGGAATCTGTGTGATCCACTAGTAGGGTATCTTTCAGGCCAACTCTAATACTGACAGTAATATAGGCTATAAGTTAACCTCACTGTCTGTCATTATATAGTTATTATATAATGCTGGAAATATCTGGAAATTGTGTCTGTCAGCTCTGACCTCTAGTTCATAGCTAATACCTGATCTCAAGTCATCAGGGTTGACTCTGAGTTTCAAGGCAAAGCCCATGTGCCAGTCATCCGTCCCTGTTCCCCAGTGAATTTTCCTCCCCTTGCTGCCTGAGTTTAAGGAAGGAGTCCTGGAAGCAGTCCCTGGGATGACTGCCTAATCAGGTTCCAGAGGCTTTGTCCAAAGTCACTGTTTAAGGGGCAGCGGTCATGGGTCTCTGTGTGGTACTCATCGTTAGCAGGCCAGATCCTAGAATTCAAGTGTAAGGTCTAGATTCAATTCCTTTCCCATCCATAAAGCAGGAGACATCTCCCTCTACATCATATTGCTTATAGTTGGGGAAAGGGTAACATGGGCAACTCCTATTTTGATGCAGTTTCCTTCTTCTTTTCTATACTCATTGGACTCAGGCAATTTGGTCTCTACTTGGTTGTTTGGTGGTCAATTAGTTGCTTAGATCAGGGTTTCAGTGAGGGGATGATTGCTAGAGGATCTGCCTCAATGCTCTCCTTGCTAATTAGTATTTATTAAGCATATTGCTTTCTAAAACATGTTCTTACTTAGAAAAACAGAGTTCATATTCTCATGTCTCTCAGTCTCATGAAAGAGCAAAAAATAATTTAAAAGTTAATAAGGTAATAACCATAATTTATTTATTATTCTAAGGTGAGACACATGTCCTGAATAATAAGAATATCAATTAAGAAGTAACAAAGAAATTGAACCAAGTTTGGCATGTAAATGAAGGTTTATTTAAGAGAGCATTTCAAATATATTGTTGGAAATATTTTCATCTCATAACATTTAACTTTAAAATTATATGTGCTTAGGTAATGGGTCCACATTTATTTTATCATATAAATCATCTTAATAGATCATAAGAATCATTCAATAAAATTCAACTCTTATAAAAGCCTGTATATTTCTGATTTGGTTTATTTGTAAATATTTTGAGCTTGTTTTAATTACTTTTCATTTTTTCTTTTTCCTACTTTACAGAGCATTATTCACACACACACACACACACACATTTATGAATTTCTATCTATTGTATAAGCTCTTTATAGTTACATGTTTTTCAAGATACTTTTATTCAATAATCATTATGTCTATTAAGTCTATGTGCTCTTTAACGATCTATTTTCTTACATTTGTCTGTGTGTGTGTGTGTGTGTGTGTATGTGTGTGTGTGTGTGTGTGTGTGTGTGTGTGTGTGAATGGTCACAGATCTAAGTGCTTGTGGAGGTCAGGAAAAGCCTGGGATCTCCTGTTGCTGGACAATCACTTGACATGGATGTTGTGATCCAATCAGTGTCTTATTTGGTGGAGTACACATTCTTAACAATTTAACCATCTGTCCTGCACAGTCAATCTATGTCAATCTTATCATATCTTATCAGGATGCAGGTACATGACCGAATTAATGGTGATAATGCCAGAAATGTTGTCCATCTTACTGGAAGTAATTTGATGACACCACAGGGCTTTATAATTATGGCAGTGTTCTTGTCTACATGCTTATCATGTTATGACATCATCTTTTTAAAAAAATTATTTATTTTTACTTATATGAGTAAATTGCACCTGTCATTTTTTTGTCTTTTTTATTTATTTATTAAATGTTAATCAAAGGCTTTATATAAGTTTGGTAATGTGCAATTACAAGATGCCCATAAAATCAGAAGTGTAACCCAATACCCAACCTAGATATACCAACTATCTTTGACTGATGGAGACACACAAACATCCTCCTCCATGTTTCTCTCTCTCTCTCCCCTCCC
>JANHMN010000015.1:22392157-22513160 GCA_030674055.1 Rhabdomys pumilio
CCCCCCCCCCCCCCCCCCCCCCCCCCCCCCCGTCTTCTAGCTCCTCCTCCTCTCCTCCTTCTCTCCTTACTCCTCCCACCTTAGCTTCTCCTACATATCACCCTTCCTGTTAAAATAAAACTTTTTTCTCAACATACAATTAGAGCATAACTATACCAACTTGTATCAGTAAAGTACAAGATAGTCTTAATACCCAGTCCATCATTTTGTTAACTAACCAGAACATCTCTCATTTCTCCTAACTAAAAGACTCAGTTCTGAACCTGGCTTTTTTCTTGGCTTTAGAATGAATGTCAGCTGAAAACCATCCTCTCAAATCTTTTCTCTCAAAGTAAATAGCCAGAATTGGCTATGAGACTATAGGTCTTCAACCCTGTTAGAAATCCAAAATGACTGAATTAACTGAAATTATGGAAAGCAAAAAGCATAGCTTCTAAAACTTAGCCAATTTATAGAGACCACTGAACACCCGGACAGTCCCTATACTACAAAACATTGGAGCATCCGATCTTCAGCCTTCTGGCCCAGGATCATCTGACAGACCTAGTGATGCAGAATTATTTAGAGCTGACTCTGTCTTGACAGCTATAATCAGTCAACTATTCTGCAAGTGTGTCCTTTTTTGGACAGTACTTTGTCTGTAGATGAAAAGAGGCAATTCTTGTCTAGTGGCTGTCTCACCACAACTGAAGTAACTCCAAAGATGCTCAATTTCTTCTTAGAATCCAAGACAGAAAGCTGTCAGGAGCAGACAGGTCTCTAATCAAAACGAACATTAATACAGAAATGTTTGTAATGTCAATTCTGTAGACTTCTGATGTTTTGAAAACCAACTATCCATGTAAGGCAATCTGGACAGTTGTCTGTTAACTCTTCTCAGCTATTTCTAAATAAGATATAGAAAACACCCTAACAATAAACTCAGAACCATGAATTTGCTATAGGCCCTTAACTCACAGGCTAACCATCTCAAATAAGTTTAAAAAGTTAAAGAAGGCCGGGCAGTGGTGGCGCACGCCTTTAATCCTAGCACTTGGGAGGCAGAGGCAGGCGGATTTCTGAGTTCAAGGATAGCCTGGTCTACAGAGTGAGTTCCAGGACAGCCAAGGCTATACAGAGAAACCCTGTCTTGAAAAACCAAAAAAAAAAAAAAAAAAAAAAGTTAAAGAAGAACTAGGTCTAAGCCTTGTATTCCTAAATGTGTTATATAGGCACAATGCCTATGAGAGTAACAATATTAATCTCATTTTTATGACATCATTGTTTTGCTGCCTACTATCCTTCTACTAAACTCAAAAAACAAGTGCTGAATTTTAGGATGTGTTTCCTAGCATCTGTTGAGATACACATACATCCTTACTTTCATGTTTGCTGAAGTCGTGAGTCACATTAACATGTAAGCCTATGTTAAGTCATTTGTGCCTTTGAGAGAAGCTCTCCTTTTCACGAGATATTACTCCCAGTCTATAGACAAGGCCAGGACTTTTAGCTTTAAGAAGCCATGGCTGAGTTTGGGCATTCTGCAAGTATTTGGCTGACAGTGCCGTTGTGCTCCCATTATTCTTAATTCTCCCATAATGAGCACGAGGGTATCTCTCTATCATCTCAAAGTAGCTGTAAAAGACTTCTATATAAAACAATGGTGATCAGAGAACTAACGAATATGAACACAGGCCATTGGATTTCTACTTTGTACAGATATCCTGAATTCTAACAGCAGTGGTGACATCACTGAACAGATGAGGAACCAGAAGTACTTAATGCTGTGTGTTTCTTTCCCTTAGGATGGTATCAATGTTAGATATGCTATATATCTTTGTCAAGTGTTTGGGGATCTTAACCCATCATTCTAAATGAAGCCATCACCCAGATTAAAGACCATTTTGATGGTTACAAAATTAAAATGGCCAGGGGTGTGGGGTGGGAGTGGTATTTTAAAGATTGCCCACTAGATGGCATTCTGAGTCTATCAGAATTGCTTTAACTGGATATTTAGTCACCAGTTAAATACTGGTTAATTAAAGAAAGATGTCAGTGAATGGCCATCACTGAAAAGAACACCCTCTGAGAAAGTTGCCAATCTCATTTGTTTGGGTACTTGTTAAAAAGTAGCAACAAGACTAACAATTATGCTAAAGGAAGCGACAAAGAGACCTGTTTAAGGACAGCTTTGAAAGCGGTTCCTCCTGTAAGGACAGTTAAGTGTACGCTAGCAAAAGAGCAAGTTATGTCTTACAATAAAATGTCAATTATGTTTTACGTAAATTACGAAACATCTTTTTTACCAGTCTGAATTACACAACCTCTTCATAAGTGATTCCAAGAGAACTTAAACACATGTGTCAACAAACCAGGATTAAGCATGGCTTTGAAAGGAAGCTGCGTAGGATGGCAATGAAATCATTTTGGGTTTAAATTTTCAGTTTTCTTATTTAGTCATCTTCTGGGGACTACTGTTGGAGGCAAAAACACTTGCATACAATTTAGGAAGTAAGAATAAACTCATGTACTATTGATTCTTATAACATAAACTTAACTGATCCTGGACCCCAGACCTGCTGATGGCTTCATGAGAGCAGCATTTACCCACCATCAACAGTTTTCATCCATTTCTATTTTCTTTCTAATAACATCATTTATCCAAACACCCCTCTATCTATTTCCTTCAGTTTTGTTCAATCCTATGGTACTAATGGTTCACCAGATGGTTCAACTTTAGGTTTTATGCTTTATAGTCATGCTAAAGTGATTAGTCATTCAGGGAAATTATACTTTGAATTTTGACCTATTTTGGGTTTGTAATATATTTTTTGGTACCCCTGTCTTAGGCAATAGCAGTGAGTTACAGTCAGCCATGCCATCCTGAGGATAAGCTATCAATATCCCACCAGGAGCTGCACTGTTTTCCTCAGAATGAACGCTAGATGTACTGAATGCATCTTTGAACTTACAATAGTCGTAATAGGAGAATCTTCCATGTAAGTCAAACATCCGTATATCAAAGAATAATATTCTCCTTTATTTAGTTTCTTGAGAAAGACGGTACCTAAGTGAACAGCTCACACAGAGTCATTCTGTATAGATTCTGATAATCACAGATTTGAAATGATTTACAGCACAACAGCATTGAAAGAAATCTCTCTTCACAAGTGTGAAATAGACTTTTCATTAGCAGTTGTGTAATGCTTTTTATAAATTACGTGTTTGATAGCTTTCAAATGGCTAGCAAGTCTTGGGAAAGAACAAGAAAAAAACCAAAAATCAAAACAAAACCTCAAGACATAACATATCATAGTCTCATTATCTAAAGTAAAGAAAACTCAAACAAGTCAGGCTACATAAGAGAATTAGGAAAGCTTTCCTGTGTTAAAATGTTAGTTTCAAGGAGGAAGGATTGTGGGCCCCAAGGGGATAGGAACTCCATAGGAAGACCAACAGTCAAATAACCTGGACTGTTGGGGCTCTCAGAGATTCAACCACCAACCAGAGAACTTATTTGGGCTGGACCTAGGCATCCCTGCACATATGTAGCAGATGTGCGGCTTGATCTTCATGTGGGTCCCGAACAACTGGAGCAGGGGCTATCCCAAAAGCTGTTTCCTATCCATGGGATATATTCTACTAGCTGGGCTGCCTTGTCTGCCTCAGTGGGAGAAAAAGTGCCTAGCCTTGCAGAGACTTGAAGTGCCAGGGTAGGGGGAAACTCATGGGGTGCCCACCCACTCAGAGGAGGAGATGGGGGAAGGATTGTGGGAGGGGCTGACTAGGAGCCGAGCAGTGATCAGGATGTAAAATAAAGTGAATATGTAAAAATAAAATAAAATAAAATAAAATAAAATAAAATAAAATTTAAAAATATTTTCAGACATTACTTCACAGATTGTGGAATCTGGTCCTCTCTGTTAATTAATAAACAGACAACATTTGAAGTCATGCCACTCTCCCGAAATCAAAGGGCAAGTAGAACATTCACCTTCAGGTTTCAAGTGTTGAGTCATGCTGGCTGAAATCGCCTGGGTACAGAGTGGTAGGAGAGATGGCTTCCCACCTCCCACTGGTCATGTGAGTAGTGAGTCACTCCATTCTAGCACTGGAGAGCTCTCTTGGTATCTGAGTCAGAATTCTTAACCAATGGCAGCCAGAGAAACTCAAGCTGCCCCTTTGAATTCAGTAGGAGAAAAAAATGTGTGGAATGTTATTTGCCTAACTGTGACCTCAATTCAGACAACATGCCCGGGCAGGTAGAGCAGGCTCTAGCATCTGGTAGCTTGAAGTATTAAGGGTGTACTTTGCAGTTCTAACATTTCAAATATAGAAGTACTTGCCGTAAGAAAAGAGTCTCCCCTGTGCTGATAAGGATAGCATACAATGGAGTTATTAAAAAAATTAACCCAGCCTAGCAAAGTATGTGCTATTAAATAACATCCTTTCCTAAGAAGTGACAAATCTTGTCTTTGAGAACAGGTTTGAATCCTGTAAACAGCCCAAATGCAGGTAGCTTGGAGGGAACAAAAAATTACTGTAGAAATCTGAAGAGTCGGAAAAGCAAACACTCTGAAACTAAAATCGTTTTTACTTATTATTATTACTTTAAAATCTAGTTTCTCTGTTTTCCATACTTTTCCTGACTGAGCTGAGTGCAGACTCAGGCTGAGAGCTATTCTTGTGATTCTGTGATGTGCTACTGTGTGTGCCCTCTTACAAAAGGATCACTTGCTGACATCACAGCCAAGTAGTCTCTCAGCTTGGAGTGCTTTGGAGGGATTTGGTACACCCTACCTGATATACACATATGAGGATGCCCAGATCTAAGAGATGGGCTTTTGAGTCACTTTCTGTTAAAAGAAATTTTAAAGATCACTTGAATTTATTTATTTATCCTAAATATGATACTAAATATGTAATTTCATGCATGTTCTTAAAAAAAATCCAATGCTCTAGAAATACATGGATTATTTTTATTAAAGTGAAATTTATTTTATTTGTGGTAATTGGCTTAAAATCAACATGAGAAAAGACTGGAAGGCAAACTGCATTACACTAAAACCATGTATGGAGAACTGATGTAGTCAGTCTCTGTCTTCTTCAATGCTACAATTACCTTTGGACTAACACTGTAAGATAAGAGACTTAGACAGGCAAAAAGGAAAACTTTACAGATAAAAATCTGTGTCTTTGCCACTGCTATTTTTTGACTTGCAAATGTGTAGCAGCTTGTAGAGAAAGGTAGACTGAAAGTCTACCGGTGTCCACTTTAACTCCTTCAGTGGTGTGTCATTACAAAATATGAAGTCTTATCACGGGTGGAGAATTTGCTAGTCAGCATCAGAATGTTAACAAAGGCTATGTCAGAAGAACAAGAGGAGAGGAGAGAGCTTTTCTCAAAATACTCATTCATAACAAGCTATGATGTAACTTTGAACTCTATACCAAATCAGCTATATGTGATAAGCTACACATGGCATCTCACATACATAGACTATATAGCCTTTATGTAAGAATATTTCTATAGTTTTTAAACTATGTCTATAAATTTGGACAAGATTTGGGGGACAATTCTTTCTCTTATTCAGTAATGTTCTTCCAACAAACTGACTCAACTGACTAAACTATGATTTTTTTCCTCATAAAATTAGAAATTGGACTACTTATATTATAAGCACCCCTCTTTTTTTTTTTTTTAAATCTTATTCAACAATGTAATTTGAAATCCCATTCCATTTTTAAAGAGGAGCATTTTTATCCAGGAGCAGGAGGCAGCATCTGGAGGGGCATGAACTGGCAAGAGCCTGACTGTGGGAAAGAGCCCCAGGTTTGCCTTTGGGTAAGTCATGACCTACTTAGCCTCCAGTTTCCTAGGTCATAGGAGATAGAGTCTCATCAAAGTCTCAGAGTCGGAGGATTTCCATCAAGTCTGCAGAGTGGGATCACAAGGAGCTTTGAAGGAGATTAGGTCCTTGAAAAAATGGTTGAATCCTGAGAGCTTTGCATACGACAGGAGCTAAAGTGGTCAGGCTTAGCAAAAAGCAACCCTGGATGTCCAAGTTAAATCATGGATAAAATGTTTATATGAATATATCCCAATATATGACGACCCTAGAAATGTTAGCAAGTTGATATTTATTTGGAGAAAGAATGATCCAGCCCCTATGATGGGGATTTTAGTAAAGAATGACAAGGGGTGGAGGGAGTATTTCAATCTTCCTTCTCACCCTTTCCCCGTCGTTATCAGTTTTGACTGAAGTTTGTTTTTAGCATCTGGCTGGAACGGTTACATCATGACATGCTCCATGCTGTAGGGAGATCTCAGTTAAAGAAGCTCAAACAGAAAGGAAATGTAGGGCTTACTCAACAGAAGGTCCGCAGCGGAGGAGTCATAAAAGAGTCACAGTTTCCCTTTATCCCTCTGTGGGGACATCTTTAAGATGTTGGTTTCAGCTTTCGGGTTTGCCTTTTTTTTTTTTTTTTTGTTTTGAAATGGCTAAATTATGCATTCATATACATGTCTTTGGATAAAAGAAAGACACATACTTCTCGTAGTTAATCTTCCTTTTCTGAGGCTAAGAAATGTCTTTCCTGGGCATTCCTCTCCTGGTGGACTCCTAGAAAGTATTAGACAGAGCCATGTCACAAGGCCACACCTAAGCCAGAGAGAAGCTACAACAAAGGTTTCAAATGTTTTTGCCTGTTGCTGTAGGAGGCAGCTTCTGTGAGTTCTGGCAGAATCTCCCGGAACTTTGTGCCACAGCTTTCCCATTTTAGAAGGGAAGTCCCTTCTTGATGAACAGCACCAGACATGACGCTTGATTCTTATCTGGTAGACCACTATAAAAAAGTGAAAAATAGTTCTTTTTCTTTCCTTTTTTTTTTTTTGGAGGTGGGATGGGGAGGGCAGTTCTTCTAAAGGACTTTGTACACTGGACTTTTACCCCAAAACAGGAAGAGATCCATGTCAACCTTAACATAGCCCCTTCACAATGCTATCATATTGTCAGAATGTTTAGCCATAGAAAGAAAAACATGTGAAGAGTCCTTACCCAGAGTAGGGCACAGAAGCTGAGAGGACAGCCCAGTTGGTAATATGTTGGTTCAGCAAGCTAAAAAAGTTCTCAGTTCCTGTGTGAAATACCCAAGTGAGGTGAGGTGGTACACACTTAATTCCAGCATTGGCAAGGTGAAAACTGGTGATCCCTGGGGTATGGTGGCCAGCCAGGCTAGCCTACCATGTGAATCCTAGGCCAATGGGAGACACTGTTTTAGAAGCAATGTGCAGGGTGCTTGTCCTTTAGCTTGCACATGTAGATGTATGTGTGAACTCACTAACACACAAGAGTAAGGCACAACCCTACTGAGGATGCACACAGAAAGGTCAAAGAAGCTGATCGAATTGTTTTATGATATGGCTTTTTCCCTTTCAGGATGTATCCCACTGTTGTTATATTCTTATATATACCATTAGCAGAAGAATAATAGAAATAATAATTTTCCCTCAGTACCAATGACTGCTCAGGTGTGAGCCCCATACTTGCTTTAACCTCCGGCTTCTGTGATCAGGAAAAGTAGAACAATGAGCTGGCTTGTGGGGAATGCCTAATTAGCCACATGACCTATGAGACAGCTGAGGCCAGATCTCCACATGATTTTACATGTTTATTGTGCAACAGGGTTACATGGAAGCTCCTTCACAGCACTCTCCAAAAGACACATATTTAAACACATTCCCCTAAAGCTTATATGAAATTCTAAGTGGCACACTAAATATGTCTATGTGCCACAAGTGGAGAGACAATGGATGCAACTGTTATGCTAGACACACTGCTGTGTGTCTGACATCTTGGATTTATTTCAGCTCAAAATAACTTACTGAGTTATTTTTTTAGGCTATTGATTCACTCAGGGTCATATAATCTCACGGACATCATCAACAGAAGGGGAGAATTATTGCCAATGACTGTGCCTGTAAGGGAAGATATGTAGACGTTTTGTAAGTACTTGATAGGGTTCCCTCCCACCCCCAACCCATGCCTCAGACTGTATCTTTGTCTGCTAAAATAGAAATTCTGCTTTGGATTGAATTTTAAACCTGGTTCTTAACACCCAAAACAGAACTCGTGATTATTAGGGAGATAGCCAATCAGAGATATTTTCTTAAGAATGAGTTGCCTACTTTCTGCTGCTCCCTGGCAAGGGGAGGCACATTCTTTGCAATTCACAGCATTGTACATTCCACATGTGGTAGGTCACTCATTAATTATTCTCAGGAAGAGTGGTCAAAGTTCCCATCCTTCTTTGGGTGATAACGATAGAAACGCAAAAAACAAATCTCCGGATACATAGGAGTTAAGCAGTGCCTGATATGACACTCCTGGGAAATGAGAGCAGACCCGTTTTTGGTTCTTCCATGGAACAGGGGCCAGCTTGAGGGGACACATGACGTCTGAGCATTCCTTTCCTAACTGAGGAAACTCAAATTGTAGCACAAACTCCATCAGGTATCTTGAGCTGTGTGTTTGCTCTTGAGACCCATGTGGTACAGGGAGGGCTTGCAGCGGCCATTGGAAGTGAAGGGTTGGAGACAGAGGAAGCTGGACACAGAGTATAATGAAATCAAAGTGATGGACTTCTGTCAGCTCTGGAAAAAACGTGGAAGAAAGGATGTAAAGGTGAACATTAGACTAAAATAATACTATGTGAAGATTATCTTTCTAGATGTTCTTTTTTTAAAAAAATTGTTTCCCAGTAACTTAGACAGGGAACTTAGACGTTAATTTGTTACTTAATGGTAGGAAAGTCACTTGATCCTGTTCTTAAAAATTATGTCATTATATATTCTCTAATTGTTGGCTGAAAAACAATACATATGTTTTTGACAACATCAGAATGAAATAGAGGTGTACTTGGGAAATAGCACCCAGAAATGAAAGAAATTAGAGCAAATACTGATGTATCCATTCTTTTGCTTGATTTGTGAGTGTCAGTATATCCACAAGGTCTCAGCTACTTGTTCTATAAGCTACTAGTGAGGGCCAATGTTTTTAAAAATCTTATACATACACACATGTAGATTTAATTATTTAAAACGGCTGCCAGTAAAGCCAACTATCTAAACTGCAGCAGCTCTGCCTAGCTCAGCTGCCATGTTCTGTGGCCAAAGGCCATGTGCACGCAGCAGCTAGAAACGGCCAGCCAGAGACACCAGCCCTGCCACCCATGAGACGGCAGCATGGGAAATGGCTTTGCCAATCTTCCACGAAGTCTCCACAAGGCTGGGCATTGCCAGACCATCCTGCCATTCATGCAGACCCAGTAAGAAAACGAGACTCTGATGCTTAAAGATTAATCAAAGGCTTTGTATGTTTGGTAGTGCTCAATAACAATATGCCCATACAAAGAGAGTTGTTTCCCAATTAGCTAACCTGAATAAAAGTTGTTACTTGCGACTGTTCTCCATACCTGTTTGGCTCTGCAACGCTCCTACATCTCTGCTCTCCCTAGCTCCTCCTCTTCCTTTTCCTCTCCTTACTCCTCCTCTTCCTCTTGTTACTCCTCCCACCTTAGATACATACACACACACACACACACACACACACACACACACACACACACAGACACGTCATTTTTTCCCATTTAAGGATATACAAAGATCTTGTGAGAAATGTGTTTTTCAATAGAAGCAACAATTACAGAGGGATACTAAAAACTATGCTGTTGGTCTTTAAATTTAAAACTTTGAGGTCAAGAGCTTACATTTCAACTTTGTTACTCCAAAAAGACAGCTTCAGATTACAACAGTGTTAAAAAAATTTAGCATACTCCTCTAGGACTGTAATTTTAAATGAACTTTTACTCAGAGAAATGTATTCTAAAATCTAACATGGTTCACAAAAACAAAAAACCTCCCAGAGATGATCTCTGGCTGGGGGAAGTGTTTGCTTCTCCAGTATTTCTGTTGCTCCTCAGCTCTTGGCTGTAACAAATTCTGTGTGAATTTAGAACTGGGCAGGATACCACCAATCACTCAGAATCTCTAGCTTTTCCTACAGTCACAAACCAGACAAAGAACAGATCTGCTAGTCCTTGGCATTTGTGGCACATGCATGCAAACAATTGGATCTGGTCATGGGTTTCTCAGTAATTTTCTTGAGAGGAGATTTCCTCTGGTCTTAAGCACGAATCCTTGAGAATGTAAAAACTAGGCTCCCTGCCTGGTTAGTGAAGAGGTCATGCTGATATGAAGAATGGAAAGGACGTTTCCTTCATGCCTTGTGTAACCTGCAAGAGGCTGACCCAAAAATGGAAACTGGGTTAGCCTAGTGTTCAGAGAACATGGCAACATTTTCAATGGCCATTGCAGAATTGCTCTTGTAAAGAGACAAAGATTCCAAATAAAACTTGAGCACAAAGATCTGGTATAGACAGATTTGCTTGACATCCTTATAAATGTTCTTAAATCTGTCCATCAAAAACACAACTGGGAATCTTATGTGAAAGGACACTAAGGGTCATTCAATACAACATGTCCTGACTGCTACGGCACATCCCATGAGCTCATTCATACAGTCATTGCAAAGGTTCCTTTCTCTTTTCATTTCTTCACTTGTCTATCCTCTCACTAAGTTTCTCAACTGGTCTGTGAGTCATTCTCTTTGTTCCTTAAGAATTGGGAGCATGTCTTTGCCGTTTATGGAAACCATAGGACTGACCTTCCTGTTCTAATAAAGGCTTTATAGACAACTAGCTTACTTAAGTCTGCTATACTACCTTCTGAGACTTATGGGCAAAGGCTTCCTGTCTTTACTTTTCCTTCATGAACAGTCTTCTCCAAGTTTTAAGTCTTAATCTCATTCTCTATGTTCTGTTTTGTTTTTCTTTTTCTGAGACAGAGTCTCATGAAGCCCAGGCTGACCTCAAACTCACTATGTAGTCAGTATTGGGCTTGAACTCCTAAACTTCTGTTCTATACCCCATGGGTTCTGGGATTATAGGCATGCACCATTATATAAGTTTCATATGTTCTCAAAGTACATCTGCTTGAAGAATTTGATATGTGCTTATATATCTTCTATCTGGGGTTTTTCTCTCATGTTTTCTGTGCATCTCTGGACCATACATTATCCATATAATGCAAAGAGCTCACAGCATTCCCAAACAGAGTTGTATGTGTTCATATGGTATATAATGAAGCCATTTTTAACTTCATATAGCTATGGAGATAGCTTCTGCCTTGTAGTATTTCTAGAAACTTGAAAATACTATTTGGAGACTTTCTCATTAACCTTTTTAAATAGAGCAGCACTACTAGGAATTAAATACTCTAGAATCATATTTAATAACACTTACATTTTCCAGTTCTTCCATTTATAAACAACCTAGTGCTATTCAGTGGGAAGCAGAGGTCGGCAAGACCCATAATTCCACTTAGGTGACCTTTCTCTGAGTCAGCCAATATGGATGAGACAAAAAAATAGCAGAACTCAAATTCTACAGCAGGATTTGTTATATACTAGTCAAAATACCATTGGGTATATAAATTACATTGATAGAAGAAAAATTCTGGATGTTGGAAGGGCCTTTGTGGAGGGGCAGGAAAATTTACTGTTACTGACTTGAGATTCAGAAGAAATTATAGCATCAGGATTCCTCACCAAAAGAAAAGTCACTAAATTTAAGTCCATGAGCAAGGTGACACACACTTATGACCCCAGTATACAGGAGGTTGAGACAGGGGTGGGGGGGATAAGAAGTTCTAGGTCAGTCTCATCTACATAGCATGCTGGAGACTAGCCTGGGCTATGGTAGCATGCTCTTTCAAAAAGCCGACTAATCAATCAAATAAACAACCAGAATCACATGGTTCTTAGTACTTGTTCTTCTGAACAGTTTGTTATTACATGTAAGTATATTGTTGTCTCTTAGTGCAGTTCTTTTAGAAACAGGAATATCTGGTGGTTACTTTTGCATCATTGTGACAAAGTAAATGACAGAAACAAAAAAGATGGATTTAATTTGCTCACTGTTTCAGAGGGTTCAGTCCATGGTTACTTATCTTCAACATGGGAAGTCTATCATGGTGGAGGTGCTTGAGGCAAAGGAGAGCACCTGACTCTTTGACTTACAAGAGAGTAGAGTGAAAGGGAATACTAGGCCACTGGTAGCCTTTCCCTTTCATTCCATGCAGGCCTCAGCCCATGAAGTGGTATCTACATTTAGGGCTGGACTTCCAGTCTCAGTCAATCCTTTATAGACATGCCCTCCCAGACACACCAGATGTGTGCCTCCCTACTCCATGTGCTTCCAACTCCAGTCAGGTAGATAATGAAGATCAGCCATCTCAGGCTGCTTTGAGAGAGAAAACAAAACAAAAAATGCACCAAGAACACAGAACCAGATACAGATGTTTGCTGCTGTAATAAAACCTGGAGATTTTCCATTAGTTAGAAATAATTTTTTGCCTGTCATTGTTTGAAGCTTAGAATATTAGGTGGCATAGGATACACAGGGGAAGGAAAAGGAACTTTGGATAGACCTCTCCCTAACATGAGTCTGGGAAGGGAATTTGTGTTTTTAGAAAGAAAACTTGGGGCCAAATTCCAGAGATTAGTTTGTGAATTCACAACGGTTGGTCGCTTTGGTTTGTTTTCAAATCAACTTCAGTGAAGTATTACTGGTGGGTGATTTACTGCTTTCCTGGATAGCTATAGCTTGCATGTGTCTGAGATCATTGCCATAGCAAGACAAAGACTATATCTAAGCCTACCAAGGTTTCTTTTTGATCCCTGACTATTGTGCCCAGTGCCTTTGTCTTGAATCACAGAATGGGTTTTCTCTCATAACCTTATCATAGTGACTGGCATTTTTATATAAATGCAATCACAGTCCTCACTTCCGGCTTCTTGGACTGAACCAAATGATCTTGGAAGTAGTTCTTCTTTTATATGCTAGAAGTTTGTTTCTTTTGATTGTCTAATAGTATTCCACTGTTTAGCTATTACCTGTTGGAGCATGTGGATTACTTCCAGTTTTTGCTAATTGTGCATAACGCTGCTAATGGAGTGTATCCAGGTTCTGTTCTTGTGCACAAAGCTAATGTAAATATTTGTGTACAAGTCACTGCACGGACATATGTTTCCATTTCTTTTGTATAAATACCTAGAATGGAATGTCTGGATCACATGTTTAACGTTTAAAGAATCCAACAGCTTCTTCTAAGTGATTATGCCATATTCCATTCTGACAGGGTTCCTGTTGACTAATGTCCTCATTAACATTTTGTAATTCCCATTCTTTTAACTTTGGCCATGCTAACGGATGCACACTGCTTTATCGTTATACCTTTAATTCTCACTTTGTAGATCAGTAATGCACTCCACATATTTTTTTTTTTTTTTGTGCCACACATCATCATTAGGGAGGAGTCTGTTCAAATGTATTGTCTGGTTTTATGGCATTTTCTCTCTGACTCTCCCTATCTCCCTTTGTTGTTTATTTGAGACAGGATCACAGGCAGTCCAGGGTAGTCTCAAACTCACTATAGAACTAAGAATGACCTGTCTCTGCCTCCCAGGTACTGGAATTTTGTGTATGTACCACCTCATTCAGCTAGGTTGCTTACTTTCTTATGTATTCTGAATGTGAGTCTTTTGTTGAGTATAACCATTGTGAATACTTTTTTACACTTTGTGGGCTGTCTGTTTAGGCTTAGCAATTTCCTTCTAAAAGGAAAAGAACAAAGTTGGTAAATACTGTTTGTTGTTGCCTTTATAATGTATTTTTTTGTGCTATTTCAGAAACTTTGCCAAAAATCTAATACCAATATAGTTTTTCCTTGTTTTCCTCTAGAAATGTTATTATTTATACTTGATTTAGGTCTTTGAAAATTTTGAGATGGCACTTCTTACATATTTTGAGATAATGAAGAATATTCTTTTAAGGAATATGTGGCTATCAAAACTTATCCCATGCTATGGTTTGAGAGGGTGTTTTTTGCTGAAGCTCATATTGACATTAAATCCTTATTAGGAGGTATAAAGAGATTGGGAAACTTAAAACTATCATGTTTACAGCTAAGGAAGACCTTTGGAGGATGTTCAGGATTAGACAAGGCCAACAAGGTAGAGCTCAATATTAACTGTGTTTATTCTAGAAGAGTGGGAGACAGTAAAGATACACACGTAGGTTCCCTGTTTCTCTCACCACAAGATATCTTCACTGTCTTAAGACTTCCAAGCACAAGGCCATATGCTGAGATCTCTTGACCTTGTACCTCCAGAACTATGAGCCCACATTTGTAAGTCTATCTGTGGCATTGCATTATTAGCCACAGAAATTGGTCTAATGCATTCTGAAATCTCTGATCCTCTTTGCCATGTTATCTCAGTGTCATGGACTAAAGGAGTGTGACCATTTCTAGCCATAATTCTGATTACTATGAATTTCATCTTAATTGCTACAAATAGTATATATTTTCCATCTTTCTTCTTTTTCACATTTGTTTTGGCTATTCTAGATCCATCAAATCTATAAGTAAATTTCTAAATCAACATGTCAGTTTCAGTGACAATGCCTCTGATGAATTTTGACTGGGCTTGCTCTGACTAGACAGATCAATTTGGGTAGAATTGCCATCTTAATGACAAAATCATTTAAAGAACTTATGAACATCTACTGAACTATGAATTGGAGTCTTTCAATAAAACCATGAACATGAATTTTTTCACTATTCATATCCTCTTTCTTAGTTTCTCTCAGCAACGTTCCACAGAGAATCTTCAGCAAGAAAAATTTCAGCATGAAGTTGCCCTATATTCTTTGTGAAGTGTGTTCAGAGGATGCTGTTATTTTTAGATTTTTTGCAAACAGAATTCTAAATTTTAAAATTTTTAATTCTTAATGCTAATATACAAAACTAAATTGTTTGAAGTATTGACTTTCATGTTGACCCCTTTAGAATTTTCTACATAAATTCTCATTATGTATGTATGTAGAATTTAGTTGTTGTTTTTTTTTCCCTTCTGATGTGATTTTGGTTTCCCTTGGTTTTATCCTTATTTTTATTTTTCATTATTATACACATTTTTGTTGTTCTTTCTAGGAGATGGGGTGATGGAGAGAAGAGAAAATGAGCATAGTAGATCCATAAGAGCAGATACGGCGATCTGAACTTTTTGAATAGAGCTTTGTGTTGACTTTTAAAGGAGACTTCTTAAGAGATTTAGCAGGCATCTCACACTGTTGCTCATTGGAAGGCAAAGTAGTAGCCGATGGAATGAAGAAAAATCAAGATGTGATGAAGAGACAGGTTTATAGTTAGAAGGAGGCAAGTGCCAGTTGCAGCCTGTTTTGCTATTGCTCCGTGGGTCACTCATGTGGAAGTTACTGAGAGCTAGTTTTAAGGGGAGAGAAATGTATTAGAAAGAGAAAGAAGCTGTGTTGAGTTAGCTGGAAAATACTGTTGATGTCAGGACTTTTAATGATTGTTCAAGTGGGTAGATGAATGCCAGTCAGTCAGTTCTAGAAAAACCTATCACTTAAATTCCCATGTGTCTTCTCTTGAACCCAGTGATGGCTGCAGAAGCACCCTCAGTTTCCAGTCTCTGTTTCTGGATTCTTGTCTCTTGTTCAGACTGTGTCTTCCCTTCTTCCAAGAGACTCTTTCCTATTCTTTTCTAATAATAGTAGTTCTGAAGAAAACTATGCCCCTTTCTCCATTAGAGCTCCCACGTAGGTGGTCTTTAGCTAAGATCAGCCAGGAAACATATATAATGCAAGCAATGCTAAATGGACTCAGAAGGAGTCTTTTTGGTTGAATGTATGTAGATATAGATATATTTGGTTATATACATACAATGATAATAATTACAAAATATGAATTTGTGAGTGAGGGAACATGGGAAGAGTTGTTTTCAGGGAGGAAAGGCTAGGAATGATATATAGTATTTGCATATGAAGTTCCCCAAAAAGGTTGAGAAAAAAATACACAGTAAAAAAAATCAGAGAGTGATTTTGAACTTTAGTCTGAGTTTGAGGGAAAAGATGTTTGTCACTATGCTCTTCTTATTGTCTAATATAATTGACTGTTTCAGTAGGTGATGTGGGTGTTGATTTTTCAGTGTGATGCTAGATTGCATATTTCTTCTATCTGGGAGCTCAGTCACCATAATATTCCCCATCCCACCAAAGAACGTGGTTACCAGTAAGTATTGAATAAAGTGATATTAGCAAAAAAAAAATGTACATAGCTCTATACAATTAAGACAGGGAATGTGAGGGAGAAGACTATTCTATTAAGACTTTATCCCGAGATAGCTAACAAAAGCATGTAATTATCAGATTGCAGAATCAGATTATCAATTTAGAAAGCACCTCCTGGCTTCTATTAGGAAAGTGATTGAACGAGCATAAGACATCACTTGGGAGATAACTGCTGATTCCTGGCTTCCAATGACAGCTAACTGATGTAAAGACAATAGGATCGGGGAGAAAAATAATCGAATTTAGGCCTTGTTTAATTTCAGGAGCAAGTGAGAAACATTGCTTGTGGTGAGTCTTAGATTTGGAGTTTGAGGCAACAGGACAATCAGCAGGGTCAAGGAATGAGCTCTTAAAGTCTGGTAGAAAATTAGCTTGAAGATGACATCAGGTGGCTTTCTTCTTGGGCAACTTAAAGCCTATGTTCATCATATTTATTTTACCACAGTCACCACCCTTGCTGTTTCTCTATAGCATCTTCATTTTTAGAGTCATAGTCATTAGTTTTTTATCTGAAGTTTCCCACTAGTTGGCAAGTTTCCTGTATATCTATGTTTGAGACTGGGTCTTTCTGAATAACCTAGGCTTTTCTTGAGCTTGAAATCCTCCCACCTTGTCCCCCAAGTGATGAAGTTACAGATGTAAGTCTCTGTGCCTAACTCAACAAGGTCTTTTTCCTAACAGTGTCTCTTGAGTCATCTTCCATTTACTCTGAGATAACTTTATTGAAGATCTCCATACTTATGGCTGAACTCGTCCCAACTAGCCGATTCCTTACTTTCCTCTTTGCCCGTGGTTTGCATGCAATGTTTCTGGCACTCAAGAGTGGCAGTAACTTTCTTGAACCGTGTCTACCACCTCCTTTCTCATGCTGTCTTAGTTTGGGTTACTGCTGTGAACAGACACCACGATCAAGGCAACTCTTATGAAAGACAACATTTAAGTGGGGCTTGCTTACAGGTCCAGAGTCTCTGTTCATTGTCATTGTTGCAGGAAGCACTGCAGTGTCCAGGCAGGCGTGGTGCCGGAGGAGCGGAGAGCTCTACATCTTCTTCCAAAGGAATCCAGGAGCAGACTGTCCTTAGGAAGCTAGGAGGAGGATCTCAAAGCCTAGCCCTACAGGGACACACTTCCTCCAACAAGGCCACACCTCCTAATAGTACCACTCCCTGGGCCAAGTATATTCGAACCACCATACAGGCCAAACATATTCACACCCTCTTCTCCAGTCAAATGAGTAACTCATCATTTTGTCCTTGTGCCTTCCACCTAAGGAAGCATTGCTGATGTTCTGCTTTTCAGAGCTTCAACCTCCTCTTCAGTTCAGATGCCAATTGCTATTAACTTACATGGTTACCCACAGAAATATAGGTGTCTCTCTAGCCCAGTTATCCCCTGGGACACAATACGGAGTTCATTTGTCTTATCTCCATATTTGAGTAGTAGGCTCTTTAAAGCTGAGACAGGAGGATACTTTTCAAGCTTGTCATACACATGACAAGTGAGGAAACCAGATTGGGATCAGCTCTCAGTTCATGGTGACATTTCCTTTGGATGTACTGGGTCACTGGCTGTACCAATCTGGGCATTTGTCTATTGCATCTTGGATATCATCCTGGGCTACAGCAGCCACTATATCAGGTTCCAAGGTACCAATCCAGCTTCCCACCCTTACACTCACCCTTGTTCGTCATCACATTGACAGAGCTGGGGAAGTCTTCTATATTAGGCAGGCATGCTACAAGCTCCTCAGCAGGAGGAAGCCCTTGTTTCCAGCCTGACACCTTTTAGCCTTTTGTTCCCTTCCCTTTTGTCACACAGTTTGTCCTTTCTGTAAGTTAGCACACTTGTTTACAGAAACAGCACTTTCATACCAAGGTTTATTTCAAGTTCTGTGTATTTCTGGCAACAATACCCTTCTTTATTATTCCCCCTACCCCAGAAAAAAAAATAGTTGTCTGCCCTACATTAGTCCAGTTTCCAGGGTGAACACACCTGCTAGGGAAGAGGTGGAACATCAGAGAGTGATTCTCAGCAGAAGAAAGGTGGTTCATCTGAAGGGAACTTCTACCCTTATAGTCTTTTACAAAGGGGGAGTTTCTTTCACATTTAGGAGATTGTGCCCTGAATTACTTTTTGCTTCCCTCACAGCCCCAAATTCTCTCTCCTAAAGAAGGATACTTTATATAGACAGCACCACCAGGGCATCTTTGCCTAGTACTCCTCGAGACTCTTGCCTCTAGTGGAGCATATGCAAGGGACAAGAATGGTAAGAGGGAGAGTTCTAGGCCCCCACTGCCTTCCTCCGGTTGCAGCCAACAGTCAACCAGCAACAGCAAAAGTTACCTTCCCTTACATTTTTTTTTCTACTGTGGAATGCTTAGGTGTCCCTTGATGTTCTTTTTGACCTGTTCATTGAACTCTCTTTGTTAAGCTTTTCACTGTACCCTCAGGCTGATACATGGATCCTAATTAATATAATGTCCACTGAGAGAAATCCCAGCCTTAACAACTTACCTCTTCAATGACAGAAATGCGATCCCATGGCTTGTCTTCCCATGGTACTACACAAGATGGCTGACTACCATGAACTCACCTATAACCCCAGACTACAAAAGATAAAAAGAAGACCAACTCAATACTTGTGTGTGAACCCAGGGTTACTTTTGAAAATCCATGCTTTCAAACATGAACCCTGTTACTGCAGGTGTTCTGATTTTTTTTTTAATGTCTTGACCCCTCCCTCACCTTGCAGGTCCCAAGTTAACTTTGTAGCTTTCCAGAGAGTGGGAGTACACTTGATAGACTATGCCTGTCTAAATCACAGGAACATAACTCTGATCTTACCCCTCTCTACTGAGTGAAACTCTTCTTTGTACGCCAGCTAGCATGTCACTAGAGGATAGATCTGACAAAGATTCCATGAACAGTTGTGCTTCAGGGTCGCCACCCTCAGGGTAACTCCTTCCTTCCTTCTACTCTTGTACCTCCTTCCACTCAGTCAGGACAGTCCGTGCTCTGACCTGAACAAGCTATTAGCATTAGATGTCAGAGAGAAACTTCAACCAGGTGCCTGAGTGGAGTTCACTGTTCATTAGAGGCCTTCAGTGATCCTGGCTTTAATACTTTGGTCTTCATAGATCATGGTCCTGGAAGAAACTGCTTGCATATTTCCAAGTTATTTTACCTGGCTGTTTCCTCTGCCAGTCTTAAAATGTACACTCCTTCCTTTTTTTTTTTTTTTTTTTTTTTTTTTTTTTTTGTGATTCCTCCCAAAGTAAACAGCCATTTGTTCTTTCAAAGAGCACTATAGCAGCCTCTCAGGGAAGGATGCTTTTCATTCAAATGTTAAGGTTTCAGGGTCCAGAAGGGCCAGCAAATGCAAACCTAAAATGAACGTCTCCCAAGCAGAAGTTCTGTCTGTCACATAAGCATAAAGCAAATGGCCCAATGGAAGCATCACGTAAATCACTCAATAGAGAGTGCCAAAAATTTCACTGCATTCCTCCCAGAACCTAAAGCCCAAAGAGACTAGTTCTCCAAACCCTCACCTAGAAAACTGAGGAGGGAAAACGAGCTGTGAATAACTATGGGGGGAAGTGTGAGGGGTGATGGAACCTGAAGGGACCACCTTCAAATCTACATTCACACAATATTTTGTATCCAGCAATGAATCAAAATTGTTGAGCTCAGTTTATAACTTTAAAGGTCCTAAACTCTTGTTCTCATCATCAGTGTTAGAAACCAGTGATGGAGCTACGACTTGTATAGAAGTCTATATTTCTTAAAAGATGCTGGTCTACCTGGCTTTTATTTGATTTGGAGGGTTGATATAGATGGGGTTCAGGTGCCAGAGTTAATGAGTAGTGCACTAAGTTATTGTCTTGGGAATAAGGGCCTTGGTTTCTTAAGCTACAGTATACTCAGGGGAAAGAGAAGTATCATATACATCTCTAAGGAATATTATATATATATGTATCTAAGGAAAGTCACTTCAACCCATTGTAAAATAAGTGTGTTTTTATACTGATTTTAAAAATTTTTTGAAATATTTATTGGGGCTTACAAGAAATAATTATTGTCAGTTGGGGGGAGTAGCCTGACCTCTCAGATATAGGAAGTAAGTTGGATTTGATCTGAAGCACTCCTAAAAATTTGGAAAAGAAATGGGTTTTCTTCCAGGGTTCCAGTTGTAACAGCAGCACCATGAAACAGTGCATAGCGTTTTGTACCGAACATCAAGATTTAATTCAATGTTTTATATTTTAGGGTTTTATGACTGTTAGGACAAAGTGTCACACACTTGTTAGCTTTAGACAGTGGAAATTAATGGAGTCATAATTCTAGGAAGCAGAAATGTAAAATCTGGACTATGGCAGGAAAAAAGGAGCATCAATAGGATGGCAGAACCGGGAGCCTCCAATCTCATCTCTCTGCAGAAAAGAGAAGGCAGCTGTTTATGAATAAATATGGCCTTGGGAGGGCCCATTAAAAAAAGTAGCAGCACAAAGTGAGGAAACTTCCAAATTACCACATACAAAGGACTGCCAGGGAGACATTTAAGGTGCCTGGGGATGGCTAGGAACAAAGAAGGAAGATGATATCAGCCACACGGAGGGTACACCATGGTCCTCAGTGGCTTGCTTCTGATGTAGATGATACCAGCATCTTTTGCCACTGATGTTATAAAATTCATCCTTACCACTAACCTCAAAGAGAAAGATGCTGATGGTATAAGCTTTAGAAAGGCACTTTTAATTGCCAGTGTGATGCCCTGGGGTAGGATTTCCATACCTCTTAAATCTGCATGTGTTCTACATGCTTTGACTTAAACCACTTAGCACAGGGGCGTACTCCATAGTTGCTCCACATGTGCCAACATAGCATACTCTGTAGTCACACTGTGTGTGCCCACTCTTCTAACACCAGAACTACTGCTGTATGCAGTTCTTGGAGTCCTGGTTGCTCCATGCATACATCTTTGCATCCCTCTAGCTTTGATGCTGCCCCATAGGTGCTTGTGCCTTGCATGTCTGAGGTGCTGAGGACAGAGCTCATGGTTTGATATGACTTAGGACGTGTTCTAAAACTGAGATACAACCTAGCTCAGAAGGCAGACTTACAGAAAAATGAATAAAAAATAAAACTTTAAATATATCTATAGTGTGATACTAGAGATAACTGTCAGAAGTTCAATGTGTTGCAATGAGCAGTAAGTACTCTTTCCTGCCATTTGAGAGAATTGTACATCCAAATTTTGAGTATATTCCATGGCTTAGGTGTAATAACCTTATAACATTCACATGTGTAGACGGCTTCTACACAGGGAGCAAAGATGACCACTTTTGTTCTAGCAATACAAAGCATTTATCTGTTGAAAATTACTATGCAACAGAGGCACAAAAACAAGCTAGAAATAAAAAAGTGTTGCAATGTGTATGTGGGTGGATAGGGGTGGGTGGGTGTTATTCAGTGGATTTCAATATTAAAATTTCCTAGCAGATTTCTTCCTGGAAACAATATATCAAAGTTTTCTTAGCTGGAAACCATGTAATATTCATTTCCAGCATTTCACATAGCCTCTCTCCATGTTCATTAGCAAACTTACTACATTCCTTCAAGAATAAAATGTCCTTGTTGTGCTGATGAGAATAAGCTCAGACAGAAGTGCATTGCTTTTGATAATGCATATGCTATGATGGGTAAGGAAGGCATTCTTGGCAGAATGGCCTAAGACAGACTCAGTCTTGTTTATGAAATAAAAAAAGGGGAGAGGTGGAGAGATTTTGGGGCTGCTTGGCAAGAATTTGACATGGGCCAAGGACAAGGAAATGGGCTGCTTGGCAGGAATATGACATTGGTCAAGGATAAGGAAATGGGTTTCAGGCAGGATTCTGACAGGCTAGAACAAAGATGTAATTTCAGGCAGGAATCTAAATCTTAGGTTAGAACAAGGAAATGACTTGTTCTAAATGTCTTGTTAGAACAAGACATGAAAATGACTTTGGGCTAGGACAGGGAAGTAGGCTCAGATATTTTGGTCATCCTGAGAAGCCTTTACAAACAGTGATCACAGAAGTGTTCAGAGTGTTCATGTAACTGGGTTTAATGCTTTGCTTTTTTTTTTTTTTGACTATTTGTGTTTATTGTCTTGCTTGTTCCTTGACTATTTGCATCTATTGTATTGCTAGTTCCTCAACCCAGAACTGACCTTAATACTTGCATGTAATTAAAATGGTATAAAAGCAAAAAGGAGGAGGGGGGATAGGATAGGGAGTTTTTAGGCAGGGGAATGGGGATGGCCATCTGAAATGTAAATAAATAAAATATCCAAAAAAAAAAAAGAATTAGCAAACCTTTCTCTAAAGGGCATGCTTGTGCCTTGATATTTTAGGCACCATAGTCATAGCATCTCTGTTGAAACACCAAAACTCTCCACTGCAGAGCAGCATGGCAGCAGGTATGTTGGTCCTGCACATTGCTGGTCTTCTGTGATGCTATTTATACAAACACATTGCCCATGTTTGATTAACTTACTCTAGATCATGAGAGAGTACACTTAGTGCATTTTCAGTAAGTGTTTGAACTTCCCTTTTAGATGCAAATCGCCATTGATTTGATCTGTGTCCACTGCCCTAGAAATGTGGTCTGTCTTTCAATGTCTAATTCAACTCTGCACATATAAACCTGGAGGCCATATTTGAGATTGAGGACAGATACAAGCACACTGTTTCTTTATAAAGTATTGTGACAACTCTGGGCTTCTCATATAATGAGACAATCTTGTGACAACATGGTTTTCTGAATTCTTTTTCTCTTTCCCATTAAGTGGAACCTCAAAGTTCATTGAGACTATGAGGTTTCACAAAGAGGAAGGTAAGCTGTAGAAATATTACCTGATGTGCTAACACCAAGCACAAACCCACCCCATTCATTGGCTGTTTTTCTCTCAGGTGGTCTAGAACTCAATACCATGGTTTGCTGGATTGAATTTCGCTGATAAAAGCCCTCTGCAAAGCTTGGGCTGTGAGATTTCAGTCATAAAGCCATGTATAGCATTGACAGTGATGAGCAAGGAGGGAGCTCTGTAAACAGGAGTTGATGGCACACACAGCCTCATAGAACCTTACAATAGTTTATATAATGTCTCTTAAAAACATTTACTGCCATTATATATTTATTGCTCAACTACTTTTCTATCTAAACCTGCCTTGAACTTGTTTATATTTTGGCTTTTACAACTAGTTCAGGTAATACATTCCATATGTGTACTTCCCATCTAGAGAAGAGGGCCTTCTTGTTAATTTGGAGCCTATATTTTATCAAAACTGATGCTGACATAACTGAGTGAGTGCCAGAATTTATCGTCCCATAAAGCTCCTAAGGAGAAAGCACTCTGAGGGTGGACTCTGCAAAATGGGTCTTTAAGTAGTTTTGCACCAAAGCAACACAATCAGACAATACATTTCTACTGGTTTTAGCTACTAAACCTTTTTGGAGTAGAAAAAAAACCACACCAAACAAACAACTCTGTATTGCAGATTAGGTAATATAGCTAACAGATTCAGAAGCCTATAGGACATACTTCCCTGTAAAGGATCACATATCACATACCCTACTATCAATCTGCCTTCCTTCATTAGAACATTATCAGCAAAGACTCATACAAAGAGTGGTCTTGTGAGAAACATTCCTGAATAAATGAAGCCATGGAGACATAAGAGCCTTAAAACTATGGTCCTGATGCTGTCTTCCCTGGGCCATCTAGTGTTATACCTGAGTGTCCTCCATGGAGCCTGTTCTCTATGGATGGATTTTTTTTTTTGACTGCTTGCAATACAAAGCTTTGGAATAAAGCTCACATGTTAATGTCCTCTCATCACATCAAGGAAAACAAAGCACATATAATTCCCAATGTGCAGATGAGCAAATAGACTCAGAGACAAGAATGGATGTGCTTGTGGTCTTATTGGTAAAAAGCAGTAATGCTGTAGATGCCACAATATTGCCAAACATTTAAAACTCTTGATCACAACTTAGAAAAAAGGATATTATGACTACAAACACCAGTGTATAGTCACAGAACTAAAGCCTTCATAAAGAATGCCAATGCTAATATAGTATTCTTACTTTTTAACAGACATGGATTCGTGTATGTGTATGTATGTATTTTAAACTCCTTTATTTAATTACTTTTTCTCTGTTTTTTAAAATTGGAAGAAAAAAAATCACCTCATCTTTGTTAGGTATTCTTTGAGGTCACCAAGTTAGGGATGCAAAATGGTTCCTCCCTGCTGGAGTTAGAGCATGAGAAACTCAGGAGAGATGAAACTTGAAAGTTTTTGAAAAATCAGAAAGGAAACAGGATCCAGGTTTGGATAGCTGGATGATCTGGGCAGGAAGCAGTTAAGGGACTGTGAGATGCTCTGAGCTGCCAAGACCACCTCCATGCTCCTGCAAGATTAGACAGGGAACAGATGTGAAGCGAGCCAGAGGCCTTCAGAGGAAGATAGCAATGACATGCACTGACCTTGTCGAGAGCCTGACAAAGGGACCACAAGCTTTTTGAAGTCATAGCAGCGGGGCCATTTTTTATGGACTCTCCAAGGTTATATAGACTTTTTTCTCCAGCAGAGAACGTTTAATTACAGCTAGTTGTTTACAAGGAAGGGAAGTGAGCCCAAAGGGGGCTATCAGGGTGACTGCACAGAAAGTAAACAAATGAGCCTGCACAACAGCTGAGCTTTCCTTGAGTTCTCTGTGGCTGATAAGAGGCCCATCATCTCTGGAGATGACTTTGTGTCTGTTTTGCTGAGAGTGGAGACATACTGAGGTAAAGATGTCCCAGGCTGATGATCCCAAGATGTCAGGAGTTTGGTCATGGTCTCATTTGAAACTGTCCTTTTTAGTGGTGAGGCAACTAGGTCTCTGATTGCAGGAGTTGAGCACTGGGTCCCATATGCCCATGGGCATTACCACAGGGACACCAGAATACGGGCTAACTATTGTTGAATCTTCAAGCCAAGGCTTTGAGTAAGGCCTCTTGCTTTATTTCCTACAAGATAGTCTCTACTCAGAGAAGGACCAGATAGAGTGAAATATGTGCCAGGGAGAAAGATAGGCGATTCAGCACACCTCTGACAGGGTTCTGTGGACCCAAGGTGTACTAGGAAGTCTAGGTTAGACATCCACTGGACTCTCCTAATAGGAGAAATTACCCTATGTACTGTCTGGTTCCCTGGGGAATGAATAAGGGATTTTGGTCAGGTAGGTGTATAATAAGGTGCTTGTCTAAGGGAACTAGGATTCATGCATCCCTGGAAGGATGCCCTGGGCTCCAGGTATGGGAAAAGGAGTGAGCCACCTTGGGTATATGAGGCCTTGCTCGCCTTTTGTTGAAGAATGACTGGCCCAAGTATCCAGGATTCACCATAAACTAGTGGAGCAAATTCAGTAGTAGGTGCTGCCTCCTTCCTCAATAGGTGTATGCTAGAAAGCATTAGGAATGCTGTGCACTAGGTCTGTCTCCAGGGAAATTCTTTCATGAGGGCAGAGCTCTGTGTTTTCCTGGGAGAGTACGCAAATCATTAGGATTAAACTATGCAGTCCAAAGTACACAAATGCTATCTACTTATTTTGGGGGTTCATATCAAAACTAAAAGACAACATAGGAAGATTTGAGAGCATTTAACTTTTTGCTTATTTTCCACTTATTACTACAACTGAATTCCTTTAGTATAAGGCATGGACAACTTGGGTGTCAAAGACACAATATGAGTCACTGCGGGGACAAATGAGCTCTGGTGAAGTTGGCTGTGGATACTGGCATGGTGATGAGCCTGTGTTTACTGGGAGGGTTCTTATGAGGGCAGGAAGAAAGCAAGGATTTTGGAGAATCCACAGAGATAAGGAAGGGCCAGCAGAGTCATAATTTACTGTTACACCCTGGGCTCAAGGCTTACCTTCTCTTGCTGTTTCTATCCATTCACGTTATTATCTTGGAGCACTAGAGAGGCCTGCTGTTTTCATGGGCAAAAGTAGAAGCCTTTCTGTTTCCTGCCCTGGAGCTTGTGCAGGGAAAGCTCTCATTAGAGTGGTGATCAAGCTTCCCTTGGAACCCATCTGTAAGGACCACATATGATTGATGTATATTTCACCTCACACAGCTTGGTGCCTCATCAAAGGTGCACTGTGATGTATCCCATACAGGAGACAAGGTATGCACATTTGACAGTGGTGTGTGAACTGGGGCTTTTCTCATATTGCCCCTTTCCCTGCCTCATGCTCTTGCATGGTGAGCTTCTGTTTCTTCACAAGACTCAACCCAAATGCCATGTTTGTTTAACAGTCTTTCACTGTCATACGATTTCTTCTAGAAGTTCATGTAGGTGATGTGTCCTTAATCTTACTTACAGAGAGGCCATTTGTATTTTCCTCTCAGTATACAGTATACTGTTTGGTGCCTAGTATGTTTACTTGGTTATCTGGGGAGAAGAAACCTGTGTGTGAGGGATACCATTAATACCCCTAGTGGGTTTAAGCCTGTGTGTAGCCACACTCAGCAGCGTAGGGTACGAGTGAGCTGGAGCTAGAGCGTGAGTAGGTCCTTCTTCATTTCGGCTTCTGACAAAGAGTCAACCATGCCTCTTGAATGAGTAAAATATCCTAATACCTCAGCAATACCTTCTGAGCTCAGCATCTGAAGGCATGAATGCGGCATATGAGAAGTTGGCATATGTCTCTACACCTGGTGAGTAACAAAAGGTTTTCAAGAAATGCTGGCAAATAGAAATCATGCAACCTAAGTCTGTATGTTTGTTGCCAGGGTAGCTGTGCAAGCAGGAGGCATATGTGTGGTTTTGCCTTTCTGGCTGTACAAGATGGACAAGATGGACATTGTGACTTGACATCTGAACATTGTCTCTGGCATTATACAGACTCTTCAGTAGGACTTCTCAAAAGCAGCTACTTCTTCCTAAGAGATGAGGCACTTTGCGGGACGATTTCAGCAAAAGGGAGAGACCCATGTTGGAGGTGGAGGCAGCATATAGGTTGCAGACATTATACTGCCCAGGCTTTCTTGTGACTTTGTTGTAGTTTGTTTGGAAGCTCTAGTTGAAGAGCAAGAAGATTGGCTCTTCTCTATTGGTGAAGGCCAACCTCTTGATTGAGTGCACAGATTCAGGAGGGATGCATATAGAGGGATGAGGGATGAAGGTGATACCTGCTTAGCCAGAATAGCAGGGTCAACCCTGGAGAACAAAAGGGTGACATATATCACAGGCACATCACCCTCACATGCAGAGATGGCCACTCTTAACCTTTTTACTTCAGAGCAAATTTCCAGTCATTCTTTTCTGTTAAGACAAGAAGCTTTTCTACCTATTTTTTTATGTCATCTTTCTTCCTCTTTGTGCTCTCTTTAGTAGGAATGTTGTCAGATAGACACTGATTAGTGAGGACATTGTAGTAAACCCCCCCTGTTTCAATCACCCAGCCTCAGTGATTATCAATGCTTTGTTCTCTTCTCTGTAGGATCTGTAGGCACATGATTTCAGAGATCTATTCCAATTCTACAAAGATAGAGATTTTTCACCTCAATTGTTTCTGGCCAACAATTGTTTCCTTATTCCAAAAAAGTATGTAGGAGGGCATAGTCTACCCAAACTATGGGAACAGATCTAAGAGGTAAAAGGAGGGATATTTAGTCCTGATGACACTCAATTATATGCAGTACAAGGTAAACACAGGATTGCTAAAAGCATCAAGGCTAGCTCATCAAGGCTGCTGCCTTGAGCAGGAGTGCAGGAGCTACATTTTTAAATTACAATTTTGGCAGAAGCACCAATAGCAGGTCTTCCTAACTTGTAGCATCTGGAAGCTGGATATCCTCATTACCCCTTCAAGAGATGATAACTTTCTTTCCCAATCTTATGTCTCCCTGTCTGATGCATGAAGAGCACTACTTTATGTTTTTGAATTTTTCATTTGCCTCACCCTTTGAAAATGTCTCATCAAGAAATCTACTATTGGGCATTTTTGGTTTTTTTTTAGCTTTTTCAAACTAAAGTCTCTAATAGATTGACAATATTCAAAATTGCCTTGTATCTGGCTTTCGGTCACTCTAGCCATGTGTATAGTAAAGCTGTTTCTACCTGAGCACCTCCGCATGTTATAGCCTCCTGATAGCACATGGCTTCTGCTAGTGATGTCACTGTATCCCTTTGGTGTGAGATACAAGAGAGATGGGTAGAGAGATGTCACTTATGGATTTTTCCATTTAGTCCCTGGAATCATGTTAACGTTGATATATCTCATTGTCTTCCTACCTGTAAACATGGGACTGTCACTTATTAACTCCTATTCTAATGGAGAATCCAAATGTTGCAGGGAAAACCCTTCTTAATGACGTAGATTTATGCAATGCCGTCCTTAACAAATAAAAATCAAGGTCAGTCCAAAAGGACAGAATATAGACTTCTATATACGTGTATGGTAGGTGACTACATTCCATGTCACAAGATGACCTGATGTGTAAGAGGAGAAAACCTTTCCCTCACTCAGTTAAGTATTTAAAAATTGCTGAATTATAACATGTTCATAAGTAAATTAACATGTATTTGCATTCCAATTAGTATGCTTTATACACTGTCCAGAGCATTGGGAAATTCTCAGAACCCCTGGTCTTATAGGCAAAGAAGAAAGGACCAAAGATTTCTATGACTCAGTTGATAGTCCTTGTCATGCTTTAAAACCAAGATAGTAGGCTGAGTCACTTTTGTCCTGCATTGATAGTATCTAGTGAGGGCATACATACTGAGATCAGTTCCCTAGAAACTGGAACTGTCAACAGAACCACCTATTAGAGACCTGCCTAAGTACCTTTTTGACCTGGTTATCTAACCAGCAGGAATTATTATGTATGTGTTACACACATGGGTTTTAGATGTATTGTCTGTAGTCAATGTGGATTGATTTTTTTGTGCACAGTAAGGGAAAAATACTTGGTATTTGGCTATAAAAATGCTGGGGTATTTTCTTCTCAAATTAATATTAGTCAGGGGATATGTAAGACATGACAATCAATATACACATACTCTATTTCAATAGCTTTGCCTTTCTCTTCAAACCTGTGGGACAAAATGTGAAGTCCTGTGCAGTAGTCATGTCTTGCTCTTCTTCTTTTATGTATTCCAGCCATTGCTGAAGCACTGTGGCTCGGCAGGTATGAGTCTACACTCTGAATAACAACGTCCCACGTCGGACCAGTCACAGTGCTTCAGGAAATGAGACTCGAAATTGCTCTCAATGCATAATTGGGCTCATACACAGGCAGAAGCTCTTGCTCACTTCCAAACTGGTGATTTCTGAGTGGCAAATGATGACTCTAAGGAGACAACCAGGGGATACTTCTGTGCCTCACAAAGGAGCACAGACCAAAGCTTATTAATTTATTTCATAAAAACTGATCATGTCTGTCCTTTGTGTTAGGAACTGTTCTGGCTGATTGGGATCTGAGTAAAAGATAAAATTCAAAGCAGGAGGAAGGGGAAGGAAATGGGGGGTTTGCGGAGGGGAAACCGGGAAGGGGGATAACATTTGAAATGTAAATAAATAAGATAGCCAATAAAAAAAGAAAAATTCAAGTATAAGTATATAAAGAAATGGTGGGGTAGGATCTGGGCAGAGAAATGAAGTGAATGATGCAGTAACAGGCTAAGGGGAATCCCATAGTCACTTGGGAGTGGAGCCTCTGGGGAATAATATTGTAGGTGGGGCTTGACTGTAAAGATTGAATAAGAGGTGAGTAATATAGAAAGGTAAGAAAGTGACAGAAAGTACAGAGGTCCTGAGGATGAAGTTAGGAAAGGTGCTGGAGGAACAGAAAGAGAAGGTATATATTTCTGTAGGAAGAAAGAGGGAACATATTCAGAAGCAAGACCTTGGGAAGTTCTGTAATGCCAGAGGGAAAAATTTGAAATTTCATTTTCACTGTACCAGTGGTCTGAAGAATTACTTACAGTTTCAGTTAGCTATAGAGTGGGAAATATCCCATGGCAGGAAACAGTAGACCTAAAACACATTGGGCCACTTGAGTAAGTAGGGCATGTAAGAAGAGAGAAAGGCAAGCTATGGCAGTAAGCTAAGTAGTACTTACTGACTGGCTAAGTGTGGGTGTTATCAGGAAGAAAAAAAATGAAGAATAATGTCTAGACTGGGGGGCACAGGCACTTGAGGAAGCAAAACCATGGACTAAAGTCACAGTTCCAAAACTTACATCTAATTGGTGGGATTAGGGATTTACACTTGGTTTACTGTGCAATTCAGTAGCTTTCCTGGGTATTTGAATCTGAAGCCTAGAAGAGAGTCTAGGTAGACGTGGAGTTACTGAGGTACAGCATCACCTAAGGCGATTTCATAGAAAGAGAAGATCCCAGATGACAGGACACTTCAGAAAAGCCTGTGATCAATGAGAATTAAAAATATTTACCAAAAAAGGAGTAATCATAATTCTGAACATCTTGGTGCTATTTAGATGACAAATTCCTCTTTAGCCCATGGTCATCCTCCTGCAGATTTCCCCATCAGTCATGTCTTTGTCTTGAATCGGAGGTAGGTTTTACTTCCTCCCTTGCATCAAAGCCAGGTGCACAATGACTAGTCTCAGTTTCTCCAGTTCAGAAAGGGTAATTCATTTTCTCTTGCTTAGGCTCCGTATCCAGCCCTACCTCATATCTCAAAGGACTGTTCTATCTCAGCACCCTCTCCCAACTAGTCCTTGCCTTGTAAGCAGAGCCTGACAGTAGAGAGTGAGTACAAGCTAAGGAAACAAGACATGCTCAGTGGGATAACATTCTGCTTTGGGGATACAGCTCTTTGCAGACACCTACTTGAAAACTGGAATGTCCAAATTAAATTCTCCAACTCTTTTATGGAGAGGGGCTTTGTAATAACTCCATAAAAGATGAAGAGAAATTTATAATTTTATTGGGAAAAATTATGAAAGTATTCAAAGCAAAATGGTTCTACTATCCATGAGTAATTAAGGGAGGGACTGAGAAATACATGGGGCTAACAGGTTCCTATAACCCCAAAGGCTGCAACAACATGTTTTACCATCTCGGTTCTTCTGCATTGAAATAGGATCCTCAAACGTAGTTAGTTATTTCTTATTGCACAGTTGCTGTGTGTCCGGAATACAGGAGCAACTTAGCAAGGTCATTTTGGTTCAGGAGATTTTATGAGGTGGCAAAACTATGTCACCCGTGATTGTCATAATTTAATGGTTTGACTCGAGCTGGAAGGTCTGCTTCAAGATGGTCCCCTCACATGCTTTTGGCAGAAAACCTACATTTCTCATTATGTGGGCCCCTCTATGGGGTTAACTGAAAACCCTCAAATCATGACACACATCCTTGCTACTGCATCCCAACAGAGTACACGATCCACAAGACTAGAACAAAAGTTCAACACAACAGCGTGATGATCCATACCGGAAGTCCAAGACCATTCTCGTCGCCATGTTCTATTTGTTAGAAGCTGTTGAGTACAGCCCATTGTGCAGCTGAGAGGAATCAGTCTCCACCTTTGGAAGCCATCCAAGCACATGCGGATGCCCTTTAATCCCCTATTCCGGCTCGAATTAGACGGTGAAGTGATAACTAGAGAGTGGACTATTAGTCTGATGAAAAAGCATCAGAACAGATGGTATTTGGGAAAAAGTATCAAGATTGAAAATTTTAAATTCATAAATTTGGAGGGAAATATTGTCAACAAGTATTCATAGCTGTCTCTGGAGAGAGAAAAAGGATCAGGAAATAAGACTCAGCGAGGATAATTTTGCAGCAGAGAAGCACAATCCTTCCTCATTGCTCTTGAAGAAGTAAGGCTGCAGAAGACTACTACTGATCCAAAGGAGAACACTGCTTTCTTCCAGATCTGAGCCTATACGGCAGGGGTCTCTGCCTTGAAGAACACGCTGTGTCAAGCACTGCGGGGATTAGGGGGCTGACAAGGCTAAAATATGGTCAATTATAATAGAAGTTAGCTAGAAGAAGCCCTGAATGTGAACTCTGTAGTAAATATTCAGTTCTAATCTTTCCCTTCCCCCTTCCTTTACGATTTAATACTTGGCAAGAGAAAGGCCACTGGACAATATTTATGAGCTCATTATCTCCGTGTGTCTGCTGCCATGGGGGATAGTTCTTGTAACAAGTATATTCTGCTGTAGGAAGTCCACTGCAGGTGTCTTCATTGTGCAAATGCAGTGGTGAGCGCAAATGCTCTGTTGCCCCCAAATCTGTAGCTGATTATTACTCTCTGCAGTAGATACAAAGGAATATGGTCAGACTGAGTCAGGATAAGCTAACTTGAAGGAAGGCAATGGGGTAAAAACCTACAGTGCAGGAACGTGAGCAGGTCTTCCCAGATGGGGAAATTGATGGCCCCCCCCCCCCCCCGCACCCCCCTCCCCGCTCAGATCCCCAGCCCAACAGTCTCTGAATAACAAAAGAAATATTGTTTTGCCACCATTTGTCTTAATGGACATTGAGTCTTAAAAAAAAAAGACAAAAGAACGACAACAAAAATATCTCCAAGTACTCAGTCATATAGCTGTAATGTAAGCAAGCTGAGGTTAGAACTGGAAGCCTTTCAAACACACTATTCTACATCAAACAGCATGATATGCATGTATATTGTACAGTCTCTCATGTGACTTCTGGAAACAGCTGAGTCTGGATTTAGATGATGTAGTAGTAGCAACAGGATAAAGTGTCATTGGGGCTCTAATGGAAAAACAAGTTTTTCTTAGCGTTAGAGACATTATTTTTAAGTATTTTAAATTATGGTGATCACAACTTGGTCTTGGTTTATATTTCCCTTTTAATGGGCTTTCTCCCCACACCTTTTCTCAGAGAAAGGGGCCATAAAACCTTCTGCTGGTTTACGATGAGATGAAAGACTTTTGCTTTTGACATTCATTTATGCCATCCAATTTATGGAATATTTACCCACAACTAGGGCTGCTGTAAATTTCTGTGGAAAATAATGTCCCTGGGAAGAAAGATGTGTTAGCACATGGGAACCATCCATATGACACAAAACCTGAGCAAAGAGTACTGGGTAGAAAATAATTAATCATGTTAACTGATTGGTTTAACTTCTTATTTTCAGTCTTTGAAGTTAACACCTGTTTAAAATGGATCTACTCAGTCATTCTTGAACGTGAGACTACAGCATATTGAAATAAAACCATCACAGAGTTTTGAGACAAAAAGTCTTCCCGAGGTTTTGAAATAAATAGATTTTTATATGATAACTGAATCCCCCCACTTACCCTGTTCATTGGATCTGAATGTTGAGTCACAGTTTTTTAAAGGGCAGATAATTTATCCAAACTTTCGGTTAACAGGGACTGGGGAAAGGATATTTCTGCTTTCCTTTATTCCACCTGTGATCAAAGAGGCCTATAAAGAGCCCAGGAGAACAGAGAGAACATGGCTATTTTTCAAAACCAGCTCTGAGGTTGGTGGGGATGGTAGAGGAGCCAGAAGATATAAATGATATTCAGAGACAGCACTACTTCAAGGGGAAGTGCTTACTCCACAGATTTCAGGAAAATTATAGAGGTAATTAATATTGGCAGTTGGGCTCATTTTGTGTAGGCAGAACTTTAAGCAGCAGCTGACCATATGCTGTTTAAAAGAGTGGAAGCAAGTATTCTTTGGATTGAAATGGCCACATACATTAACACGAGGGAAACTCAAGGGTCCCAGTTGAGTGGATTTCAGGTACTAGCAGCTAGCTACAGTCATGGAAATTAGCAGCTCTTACTATTTCTTTCTAAGATGTTCCATTTTCTTGTCTTTTATAATGTTTCTTCATTGCAAAAGCCCTGTAGGCAGAACAACAATATGCCTTAGGGTTCTCAGAACACTTTTAATTTAAACTAATCTAAGCTGCTGCACACTTCTCCCCATGCTAGATCCTGTGACCAATTTGAGGTTCAGAAAAAATGGTCACCACAGATTTAGCCATTGCAAATGATCACTCACATTCCACTGACTCTCAGACGATTTGATCATCTTGTGCTTTCTTGAGCACCCCCTCCAGCTTGGACCCCTGGGGAAGAATAAGAAGGGCAATTCTCCCTTTCAGTATTATGGGAATACTTTCCATACGACTTAAGACACAGTAAGGCGTCTTCAGTTACACATGCATAGTTCAGGAAAGTTAGTAAGACTAACCAAGCAAACAAAAAAAAAAGCACTCCCGTTCTATCTGTGAGAATCACTGTTTAACAGAAATGGGCATGCGTAAGCATGATTCTGACATTCATTTGTCCAAGAAAAAAAAGAAAGAAAAGAAAAAAGTAGTTCTCATCTGTCTACAGGTGTGTATCCTTTTTCAACCTTAGCAATATAATGCAAACACTTTTCTTTATCATTAGCTATACATTGCAATCACCATTTTAAGCCCTTCCTTGTACTTTATCAAAAGAACTTGTAATATATTACTAATGCTCAAGAATGCTATTTTGATTGTACATAAAATGCTGAGAAAAGACACCACATTCTCTACATGGAGTCTCTGGGTAGTAATAGATGACTTTGTCCCGCAGAAGATTTTGAAAGCTGCCAGAAATGACAGCTTGCAGTAATGTATGTTCTATTCCTTGTTTGCCCAAACACTTCAGTGACATACTAATGAAGCCCACTGTAGCCTTTGTTGTCTTGGCTGTTGGCTGTTCCTGCATTTCTCAAGGATGCTCTGGTGTCCAGACCGACTTTTTCGATCCTCGAGTTGCCATCAGTTTCTTGGCTGGCTGTGGCTTAGCATTGTTCTGAGGTTGGTCTCTGGTGGAGACTGTCTGGATCACATCTTTGGGTAGTGCATCACACACCACGTCTGCTCCCTGGCTCCAACCAAGACTTTAAAGAGATTTTTTTAAAAGGCTCAGAAAGTTTCTTGGATATCAAGCAGCTCTTATAAAAATAACATTTTTATGACTTAAAATGTAAATGAATAAGGAACATGTGGATTAAATTTCCTTTGAAATGCCCAAGGGCTTAAAAAGCCGAAGAGACGAGCACTTGCAAAATGAGCTAAATCAAGTTTTGCCAAAAATAAAACACTTGAAAAATTGTTTGGGATATTTTGCTGATCCCCAGGTGCTCAGGGGCTCTCCTTTCTAAATTTGGGAATGACTTAGATTTTAAAATGTAGGTCACCCAGTGAAACACACTTCAAACAAGCTCCATGGGCACTTGGCTTCCAAGGTAAAGAACAGATGTTAAGAGTCAGTTTTAGATCACGGCACTTGAACTATATCTACTTGTCCAGCATGCCACCTCCTCTTTCCCCCACTGTGGTCAGATGCTGACTGTGCAAACGGTGCTCTGGGTGAGTGGGGGGTGCCCACAGACCTTGTTAGAGAAAGACTAATAGTACCTACAAAGAGGTCCAAATGAACATTTCCTCTCCTGTTTTCTTCTGTCCCTTGACCCATGTTTCCTGGCTTCTATCTTCAGGCAGTTCTCAATGGAGCCGAGGCCAAGACAGAGACTCTTGTGTAAGTAATTTATCAAGGAATGATTCTTAGAGAAGTCTGGAGGAAGGAAGGCAGGAGGAGAAACTAAGCAAGATGTAGCTTCTGATGAAGTCTAGCCTGAGTCTGGTGCCACAGGGAGTTCAGAGCAAGACTTGCTGAATGGATTTCTCTTACCTTGAGGTGTGGCTGTCAGCTGTGAGCTTTCAGTTCCCCAAGAAGGAAGAGTCTTATCTCCAGGGTACTTGGGAGATGGACAGCTGTAGTCATAGTGCTAAGAATAATCCCAGAAGACTTTGCTTTAAGCCAGAGGGAAACTGTGGCTTTCAGGTAACACCCACAGCAGTTGGGAGGCAGACTCCTATCTGCCTAGGGAGTGTTACAGGAGGCTGAGCCAGACAGAATCTGCACATGGTCGTTTGCTTCCCACTTCCTCAGAGTCTTGATGATGTCATCAGTTTCCCTTTCCTCTGCTTTCATACAGTACCTCATTTCCCGGGTTTGCTGTGTTTGCATTTGTCTTCTTTGTATATTTTCTAAATATCCTCATCTTCTCATCAATAACCTGGAACTCCTTACCCAGTTCTAAGCTGGGCTTCATCTTGAAAACAGTTTTAACCCCTGTTATCGCACACATTGTCAAAGTAAAATTTAGCTCCAAACACCACTTCTAAGTGATTTTGAATAAAACTGTGGTTCCTTAAAGGTAAAGGTTACCTTGGAGTTGTAATATTCGCTTTGGAGGCCCATTCAACACTAACATTATTACAGAGCTAACATTTTTATACATAATGTTATTTGACAACAAATTATAATACAGGAAAACAAATTTTAAGAATAAAATATTGAAAGAACTTATTAAGTGTTTAAAGTGCTATAATGTTTAAAATCCTGAGAGCAGGGCTTGTTAGGTGCTCAGTGGATACTGGCTGGCATTGCTCACCGCTGCAAGCCTCACATCTGTTCTCCGGTTATATCCCATCCTCTGCCAAGAGTTGTTTTACACACAGAAGCAGAGGCTCATGTTCAAACTCAGATTATTACATGACTGCTGCTTTGCCTGTATTCCTTCCCATGGTACTCACAAGGAAATCCATTCTGCATCGTGCCCTGCCTAGCCTCTAATCTCATCTCCAATCCCTGCCCGACATGTGCTTCTAGTATATGAGCTTTCTTCTGTTCTTTATGTGATGCCTCCTCCTTGCCACAGGACCTTGGCCTCATCTAAAGGCTTCTAGTTCCAACCAACACCTTTGTCTGACTAACTCCATCTTCAGGGCTCATGTTAAGCAGTACTACTCAGAAGCCATTTTGCCAACAAGTGCCAACTGTGGTTGCCCACTCAGCTGGTGTTTACTAAGCAGCCATTCTGTACCAAGTTCTGCTATATCAGGGACAGTAGAAAAACCATCAAATGAGGGGGAAGTGGCCTTTGTCACCATAGAACGTTCATATAGAGAGGGAGCAAAAAAAAAAAAAAAAAGGCCGCTAATATGTACAAGCATATATGTATTTCTATGCATGTGTACGTTTCAAGAAAATAAAAGGGAGAGAAAAGGGAGGGAACAGAACAGTAATCAGAAAGATTTCTTCACAAATACTGTCTGTGTTTGAGCAAAGTTTTAAAGAGATTACCAGTCTCATGCCATTATGGAGCGTGCAATTTGGCTGCGTGGGTTTCCTCCCACTTAAATAATGCAGATCTGGAGGGCTGTGGTCTAAGCATTCACCTATCTCTTGATGAAGTCCAAGATGGAGAAAGGGAACTTCAAGTCTGGTGTTGGGGGAGACTGTCTTTCTCAGCAGTGCTACTTTTCAGTGAAGGACCCAGGTGTCTAGGAATTCTGAGAGTGTGTCTGTCTTTACATTGGAAGAGAGATTGGAGGTAGGCACAGGTTTGAGGCAAGGCTGAATGTCTTGGTAAATGACTCACTGTCTGTCCGTTTATGCACTCCACTTACACACTTGCCAGGGTCCTAGAACATTAGAAAATCTAAAGACTAACTTTGTATCCTTTTCCTTGTTTGTCTTGGATGAGGAGGAGAAACTTTGTGCAGAACAGCAATAGCTCAGCTCATGTGAGATCCATCTTAGGAGAAAAATGAAGGTGTAAAATAAACTTCAGGGTTTGGAAGGCAACAGATAGCCTGAATCACTGTTCATCTCAGATTGTTACTTGAGACCCATGGCGTCTGAGTGCCATTGCCAGCATTTAATGGAGTGAGTTGATATGTGGTATCGATGCCATAAAAACAAACTTCCCCAATAGGAGGCTTAGGTTTGTTTTTGTTGTTTGTTTTTACTGGTGCATATTGATGGTATATTTTAATAGGGTTCAGTGTGATGTGTCCATATATTCATAGAATGTCCTGTTCAAACACCACATACTTGTTTCAGTGTCCCTCATCTCTCTTCTCAGTCGCTCTCAGTTGCAAGTCATTATAGAGCGGTGGTCCTCAACCTTCCTAACGCTGTGACACCTTGATACAGTTCTTCATGTTGAGGTGATCTTCAACCATAAAATTATTTTGTTGTTACTTCATAGCAGTAACTTTTCTATCATTATGAATTGTAATGTAAATATCTGATATGTAGCGTCTCTAATATACGACCCTTGCAAAAGGTTGAGAATCATTCCCCTAAAGTTTATATTTTTGTTTATTTTTACCACGAGAAAGAACATACATTACTTGATTGGGGGGGTGGTGTCTGTACTTATTAGCTTAATAATATTCTCTAGTTCAATCTATGTCAATCTGTAAAATGACAGGAGTTTATTCTTTTCTGTGATTCAGTAATGCTTCATGTGTACATATATCCTATATATATATACATATACACACACATATATACATATACACACATATATTACACACATATCTATAATACACACACATACACACACATATATACATATATATATATATATATATATATATATATATATATATGTATTCAGCTCTGAATGGCCACTTAGACTGATTATATATGTTAACTATCATAAATGTTGCAACAAAGATGATCATGTGATAGTTTCCTGTGAATATATATTCAGGGATGGTGCAGCCCCATCAAGTTCAGCTTGGAAGTTTGGGGAAACCCTCACAGTGTTCTATGGGTTTACAATGGCTGCAAAGCTCACATTCACAGAGCTCTGTTTTCTCCCTACAGTCAACAGGCTTTGTCACTTCTGTTGAGATTTAATAGACAAAATCCAACCAAAATTGTATCTCACTGTAGTTTGATTTGTATTTCCCTGTTGGCTATTACTATGAAGAATTTTCTTATATATTTGTCAATTATTTGTATTTTTTTGAGAAATATCTTGTCATCTATTTGAATAATTTTGCCCATTTTAAGCTGATTATGTAAGAGTTTTTTTTTAATAGTTGAAAAAATGATTTGTTTTTTGCAGTGCGACTTTTACTCTTGTTTTGTCATCTAGAATCTCCTTAGCTTGACTTAACCCCACTTGTCAATCCTGCTTTTAAGTTTGTTCCTTGTTCTTTTGAGATTCTATCCAGAAAGAGGTTGCCTATAGCAACGCCTGACATATTTCTGCTATGTTCGCTCATAAGTAGTTTGAGAGTTTTTCATCTGGGCATTTCTTTGGATTATCTTAGATTGGTTTTATGGACAGAGAGAGGGAGAGTGAGAGCAAGAGAGAGAGAGAGAGAGAGAGAGAGAGAGAGAGAGAACACTCAAGTCTCTAGTTCTACATGGGGCCACATAACAGCACTCACTGAAGAGACTTATCCTTTATCCAGTATATTTCTTGGTACCTTTGTTTAGAATCCAGTGGTTCCAGATGTACGGGCTTAATTTATTCTGTTTCTTGGAGCTTTATATCAGTTTCATCACAATGCCACATCTTTAGTCACTGATGATCGGTAGAATGTGTTGAAATCAGATACCACCATGCATGCAGCTATGTTCTTTTACTATCTGGGTTCGTGCTTTCATATGACATTTTAGGATTTGTTTTTCTAGTCCTACCAAGGATGTCACTACTATTTTGATATGAGGTTGAATCTGTAGATCATTTTGGATAGTACAGCTATTTTAACGATCTTAATTCCTATCCTTGGAATGGAAGTGTGTGTGTGTGTGTGTGTGTGTACTTCAAGCAGTATTATAATTTTTACTATAGAGTCCTTAATTTCCTTGGTTACAGTTTAGTTCTGTATGCATATACTTTGTAGCTACTTTGAATGTGATTGCACTCTCTAATGCATTCTGAGCAAATTTGGAGTTTGTAAATAGAAAAACTACTGGTTTTTTTTTTTTTTTTTGTATTCTGACACTCTATTCTATCTCTTTACTAGATTTATTAAGCCCAGAGTCTTTAAGTGAAAATCTTCAGATTTTTCTCTACGTAGAACCTTATCATCTCTGGATTTTCAATTCTATTCCATTAATCTTTCTGCCTGTCTCTGTACCAATACCATGCAGTTTTTATCACTATTGCTCTGTAGTACAGTTTGAGGTCAGGCATGGTGATTCTCCCAGAAGTTCTTTTATTGTTGAGAATTGTTCTCACTACCTTGGTTGTTTTGTTATTCCAAATGAATTTACAAATTGTTCTTTCTATCTCTATGAATAATTGATTTCGAATTTTGATGGGGGTTGCATTGAATCTGTAGATTGCTTTTGGCAAGATGGTCATTTTTACTATATTTATCCTGTCAATCCAGGAGCATGGGAGGTCTTTTCATCTTCTGAGGTCTTCTTTGATTTCTTTCTTCAGAGACTTGAAGTTCTTGTCATACAGACCTTTCACTTGCTTGGTTAGATTCATACCAAGGTATTTTATATTATTTGTGACTATTGTAAAGGGTGTCATTTCCCTAATTTTTCTCTCAGCCTGTTTATCCTTCAAGAAGAGGAAGACTACTGATTTGTTTGAGTTGATTTTATATCCAGCCACTTTGCTGAAGTTGTTTATCAGGTTTAGGAGTTCTTTGGTGGAAGTTTTAGAGTCACCCACACACCTTTGGTCACTTGACCTTTGACAAAAGTGCTGAAACAGTCCAGTGGAAAAATGACAGCATTTCCAACAAATGGTGCTGGTTCAACTGGAGGTCAGCGTGTAGAAAAATGCAAATTGATCCATTCTTATCTCCTTGTACAAAACTAAAGTCCAAGTGGATCAAGGACCTTCACATAAAACCAGATACACTGAAACTAATAGAAGAGAAGGTGGGGAAGAACCTTGAATACTTAGGCACAGGGGAAAAGTTCCTGAACAGGACACCAATGGCTTATGCTCTAAGATCAAGAATTGACAAATGGGACCTCATAAAATTGCAAAGCTTCTGTAAGGCAAAGGACACAGTTAATAGGACAAAACGGCAACCAACAGACTGGGAAAAGTTCATTACTAATCCTACATCTGATAGAGGGCTAATATCCAATATATACAAAGAACTCAAGAAATTAGACTCCAGACAACCAAATAACCCTATTAAAAATGGGGTACAGAGCTAAACAATGAATTTTCAACTGAGGAAACTCAAATGGCTGAGAAGTACCTAAAGAAATGTTCAACATCCTTAGTCATCAGGGAAATGCAAATCAAATCAACCCTGAGATTCCACCTCACACTAGCCAGAATGGCTAAGATAAAAAACTTAGGTGATAGTAGATGCTGGCGAGGATATGGAGAAAGAGGAACATTCCTCCATTTTTGGTACAACCACTCTGGAAATCAGTCTGATGGTTCCTCAGAAAATTGGAAATAGCATTACCTGAGGACCCAGCTATAACCACTCCAGGGCATATACCCAGAAGATGCTCCAACATATAACAAGGACATATGCTCCACTATGTTCATAGTAGCCTTATTTATAATAGCCAGAAGCTGGAAAGAACTCAGATGCCCTTCAACAGAGGAATGGATACAAAAATGTATACAAAAAATACATTTACACAATGGAGTATTACTCAGCTATTAAAAACAATGAATTTGAGAAATACTTAGGGAAATGGATGGAACTAGAAAATATCATCCTGAGTGAGGTAACCCAATCACAAAAGAACACACATGGTATTCACTCACTGATAATTGGATATTAGCCCAGAACCTTGAAATATCCAAGATTCAGCTTACAGACCACATGAAGCTCACGAAGAAGGAAGACCAAGTGTGGGTGCTTCAGTCCTTCTTAGAAGGAGGAACAAAATACTCAATACTCAAGGGAGCAAATATGGAGACAAAGTGTGGGACAGAAACTGAAGGAGAGGCCATCTGGATACTGCCTCACCTGGGTATCCATCCCATGTACAGTCACCAAAGTAGACATTGATGTGTATATCCAGAAGTGCATGCTGACAGGAGCCTGATATAGCTGTCTCCTTACAGGTCTGCAAGAGTAAGACATATTCAGAGGTGGATGCTCACAGCTAACCATTGAACCGATCAAGTGGTTCACAATGGAGGAGTTAGAGAGAAGACTGAAGGAGCTGAAAAGGTTTGAAAGGGTTTGTGGTCCCATGAGGAGAGCAACAATACCAACCAACCAGAGCTTCCAGAGTCTAAACCACCAGTCTGGGAGCACATAGGGAGGGACCCATGGCTCCAGCTGTATATGTAGTGGAGGATGGCCTTGTCTGGCATAGGTGGGAGAAGAGATCCTTGGTCCCATGAAGGCTGGACACCAAGTTTGGGGGAATTTGATGGTGGGGAGGTGGGAGTGGGGGGGGTAGGTGGAGGCACATCCTCATAGAAGCAGGAGGAAGGGGGATGGGATAGGGGGGTTCCTGACCAGAGGGAAGGAGAAATGGGGTAAGGGGATAACATCTAACATGTAAATAAAATACCCAATAAAAATATCATTAAAAAAAGAACATTATCATCTATGCCTTTTACTGTTTTCACTTGCACAATTGCTGCAGCTAAAATTTTCCATGTCATTTTTTTTTAAAAACATGAGACTGCACTCATTTCCCCCCAATTCATTCAATTGCTGTGGCTTTGCCACACATAGTCCTTATTGCATTCTGTAGTATTTCTAATATTCCAAGAGCTTTCATTGCAAAGGAGGTTAGAATTTCATCAAATACTTTCTATAATCGACTGAGATGAACAAATTGTGGTCTTTCATCTGATTGGATAGTTGTCTGACCTGCATGTGTTGAACCCCCTTCCTCTCCTAGAACAGAACAGCTTCATCAAGGCAAACGTTTTCAAAAACTCTCCGTTGGTAAGATTGAGTTTTACTGTTTTTATTTGTATATTTGCATGTATGTATATACAGCAGGTGTGTTCCTGGTGCCTAAAGAGGCCATAGGATATTTGATTCCCTAGAATTGGAGTTACAGATACTGTCCTTTGTGAAGCAGTATGTACTCTTAACTATTTCACCATCTCTCCAGTCCCAAGACAGTGTTCACCCTGTGTTGTTGAATTTGAATGTATGTGTTTTATTGAAGAAAATTTCACACATGGTCATCAGGAATATTGGACTCTAATTTTTTTTCTTTGTCTGGTTTTGGTAGCAGAGCAATACTGGGCACACAGAATGTATCCAGTGGATTCTCTTGCTTTCAATTTGATGGAATATTTGAGAGAAGTTGGAATTCTTTTTAAATATGCTACAGTTCTGCAGTGATGCTATCAGCGCTAGGCTTTTCTTTAGTTGGAACCTTTTCTCATTTAGTTACATGGCTTGTGATTGGTCTACCTAGGTTTTTCATCTTCTTAGAGTTTAATTTTACAAAGAACGAGGTTGGACCACACTTCCATTTCTTGTTCTCTAACTTGTTGACACGTTTCTTCTATGTAACTCTAACGATCCTTTCTATTTTAGAGGCACTGATTATGTAATTTTGTCCCTTTAACCACAAACTTTATTCTTTGAGGTAGGTTGGTTCCTGTTTTTCTCAGTCCTTGTGATGCATTTTAAGGAAGAAGTCAAGTAAACAACTTATTTGTTTAAATGTATAAACCCCTTGCCTTTGATACAGCTTTTGCTTTATCTACTTATTCAACATATATTTTTTTTAATTTTAAAACTTTATTTTTGCAAAGCCAATCAAGAAGTGTTGGGAGGAAAAAGTGTAAAAGTCATCCTCGCATATTTGGAAACTTGAGCAAGCACTTAAAAGTTTGAGAAAATGACGACAGTTGATTCAAAGGCAATACCCAGCAATGTGTTTTAAAACAATGATGTTTGTTCTTAAGTAACGTTCCTTTTTTCCTCTAAATAGCTACAATATGATACAATATGCAACAGCTCACTTGAAAGTGCTAGAATCAGAGGATAAAGAATGCCAGAAGCCATCCCACTTACATTTCCTGCTATACAATGCCTTCCTTTGGTCCACCATTTATATCCCACAGGCAGACAGTATGGTCATCAGATGCACTCAGGAGATGTCTACTCAAATTAGAATTCCAGGAAAGAACATACACAACCTCTTCCTTTTGGTGACGTCTTAATCTAAGATCAGGATTCCATTCTCCACTTGGATCTGGTTTTGCATAGTCAAAAACCCAAAACATCAGAAGATGGTGTTTTTTTTTGTAGCAATGATGTAAGGATTTTGTGGCATCTAACGAGCACGATTTACTTTTCCTTCATGATTAATTTTAATTTCACATTCATTTTTTTTCCTGTTACAAAACCAGAGCCACCAAATTCTCCCTTGTCGCTGTCACAATGGAAGCATCAAACTGTGCATCGTTGCTGGGAATGTGAGCTTGAGCATCTACCAGATGATTCTGCTCATCAGATGTCTGAGTGCCCAGCGCCAGCCAATGAAGGGCGCGATCCTTACCTTCCGGTTTAGTCACTTCAGGAAGCCACTGAATCGTAAGATTGGGCCACCGAAGGGCATGGGTCATAACCAGGTCATACAGAAACGGCGTATTCTTCTTCCAGATTTTATATTCTTTGTGGACATGCTCCTCCACCGTGTCTTCAAACATCTATTTACTCGCCATCTTGCGTCGGGTTGTTTGCCCCCCTTTGCCACCTCAGACTTCTCTGGCTAGTCAAGAGCAGCCCAATGGCGGGAGCTCCTGCCTTCCCCAGGCACGTCATGCACTCCTAGCTCCTAAAGCCTGAGTTTGGTCTGACTGGGTGCTTTCCAGAAGCCACAATCTTCTCTTCTGCCTCCTCCCCGCTTGGGGTAGTGAGGTCTGAGATGCTCTCCTCTGTCTCCCTACTTATTTCCATTTTTAAGATAAATTTAAATGTCTCTTTTGAATTCCTCTATGACGTTTTTAAAGGTACTTGTAAATTTTTTTTTGATTTTTAACTTTGTTTTTAATCACACTGTGATCAGAAAAACTGTAAGATTTTTTGAAATGATTTTTAAATACTTTTATTTTTTTCTTTGAAAAAATTCATATTTTTATCATACAATTCACCTTAATTATATCTTCCTTCAAAAACCTACAACACATTTCCTGCTCAATTTAATTATATTAACAACCAACACCCTACACACATACACACACACACTATATATATATATATATATATATATATACACACACATAATATATATAATAACATATCATATATAATAATATACAATATATTATTTATATTATATATAATTATACATTATATATATTATATGTATGTATAATGTATAATGTATATAATATATATATATATATATATATATATATATATATATATATATATATAAAAAAACTGAGTACATTTACTGCCACACTGGTGTTGGATCATCTACTGAGCCAATTGCAATTGCCTAGTGGCCACACGTCTCTCAAAGAAGACCACTCTCTTACCTTAGAGCAGATCAACTACCAATAGTTCCTTAGTGAGTGATCTGACCAGGTAGCACATCCTGGAACTCTTTGCTTCGTCTTACACAAAGTGTCCTGCAGATAACTACAGTGAAGTACACTCATGTGAACAGTGAGTTCACATGAGCAACAGTTAGTCCAAATCCAGAAGACAAAACTTCTTACCACTCCTTCCATCATCAAGCTCTTAAATTCCCACCTCCTTTTCTGCAAATGTCCTGGAGCCCTGCTGGGGTAGGCATATAACAATTTGCCATCTTCAGATGAGCAGTCACTGTGGCTAATTCTCAGCACTTTAAACAGTTACATGTCTCTACCACCCAATAGAAAAAGCTTTCCTGATCAAGGATGAGGGCAGCATAACTCCATTTTAGAAGGCAGTTACATGTTGTGCTCATTTTAGCAAAGCAACAACAGTAGTTGCCTTAGGGATATGGCCATGGGCTTTGACCTTGTTTACAGAGCCAGGCATCAATTCCTTCCTGTGGAGCAGACTTCAAATCCAATTAAGAGGTTGGTTACAGAGGATACAGCTTGCCTGACAGGTTGGTATTGTAGCATGCAGAGCCCAGTACAAAATAAGAATAAAAATGTCCCCACCCAGCAGGGAGTTTCTTTGTCAATTTAAGCTTAATTTCTTTATGTCCTACAACCAAAGTGAGTGTTTTCTTCAGCAATATGGCCTTACCATCTAGTTATGGAGGGGGCATCCAGGAGCAGTGCCAATAGCCTGCCTTGCTTTGGATACCTCTGTGACCTCCTGTTCAATAACTCTTGCGAAGTTTTTTCTATACCTACACAGGGATTACAATACCTCATATCTTCTGGGAGTAACATTGTTCACTCATGTGGGGAACCTTCTTTCAATCTCTTGTTTTAAACAACTACCTTATGAACTAGTGAGTTTTTATAAGGCTTCTTCATACATCTTAATTTTGTAGAATTTAAGGCTTCTTTATGGATTAATCTGTGCTTCATCCCACAAAAAGTTCAATGTGTATTCCATAGCAATTGGATAGACTTAATTTTTATTTGTAAAACATTCTATATAATTTAAGGTATAATTTAATTCTGATTTTCTTTGAGGTTTACTTAATCTAAACATCCACCCATTGATAAAAATGGAGTGGTGAGTTTCATTGCTATGAATGCATAAGGGCCCATCTCTCTGTCTGTAGCCTCATAGCTGTTTGTTGCATAAAATAATATGCTCTGGAATGAGGTAAGAATACATATTTTCTTGATCGTTAGTTTGTGATTCCACCTGTCTGGTCTTATATCTTCTTGTCTTAAACTCTAATATACTAGATGTAAGTTAGACAGTCCTGATCCTTTTAAGTTACAGGACATCACCTCACATTCTTTGACATTGTCCATGGGATGGTATCATTATTGGTTAGTTCCCATAACAAGAATATTTGTTTATTTCCATTGTTGTTATCGACGATAAAGGCTTATTCCTATCCCTTTGTTACTTTTCTTCAGCTGTTTTGAATATTGAATTATTCTCTTCTCTAGTTATCTTTCTTGATTTGATGGTTTTCTGTACTGTTAATGCTGATTCTTTTGTTTCTCATCTGTATGTCTATTTTCCACACATGATTTATATTGTTACACAAGTTTATGACAGTATTTAATTTTTTTTTGTTCAGGATGTATGCCTTTTTTAAGCATCTACAAGGCTGGAATGGTATTCTGCTGGTCTTACTTCCATGTGAGCATAACATAGATTCCCTAAAGCTTATCTAATTAATGATGATTAATGGCAAGAAGCATGGTACATACCATGATGGATTTTAGAGACCCATTCTTTCTTTGGGTTCATATAATATTAGGTGTAGGCAGTCTTGCTGTAGACAGCAGTTTTGGCAGAGTGATCACTGTGTGGCTACTCCTACAACAGGAGTGGTACTCTCTATTACGTGATGTAGGTTTCTTTAGGCATCATTTCTGCAAAGGACCTTGGGCACACCAGCCACACCACTGATGATGAATTTGAAATTCCTATCTTTTTCCCAGGTAAAGATGTGGGTCCTAATGCAGGACAAGGAAGAAAGTATAAAAACATCCATCCATGAGGCTCACATCCTGCCCTACCAGGGTAGCCTATTCAGACTTGGTATAGAGCTGAAGTAACAGTGGCGGACATGTGTTTGTACGCAAGTTGGAACAGTTGTGGCCAACACCAACTAGGCAAAGTTTTTCTTAGCTCTACGTGCACCTAGAACATAATAACACTTAGAACTGTGGTTTTTCTTACCTAGACCTCTGCTTCTGGTGTAGATGAAGGCAACAGCTAATGGTAGTTGTTTCATGGCCCTGTAATAAAATCTTGTATCTCTTTTCAGAGCAAGATGGATGTTTTTCTCTCTGCCCTGTCAGTTACTATGGCAGAAATCTCCTTCCCAATGTATTTGGAGCGGCAGCCCTGTCATTGGAAAGAGAAGAGGGAGGCAAGATGGTAGTGGACATATACCCAAGTATCTCTAGCAGTCTCAAGGAGTTATTCATATGGAAAGGTTAGATAATTGGGATAACAATTCTAATTGTCTTGAGTATTTGTTTATACATAAATTTATTTGGTTAATCTGAAGCTTTAGAGTTTTACTTTACTGGGATACTGGGAAGTGGGTCTGCCAACAACCAGGTGGTTATGGCTGTGAAGGAACTAGTGGTTTCAGGGATGAGTGAATCGAAGCTGGAAACACAGTGACCAGTCTCTATGGAAGCAAGCTAGAGAACAGCCTGGCAGAACCAGCTTGGGAGCTTTGACCTTGTGGGAAAGTTGGTGGGCCAAGAGTAGGTAGTTGAGGGTGGCCTTGCCAGGCATCAGTGGAAGTGACGGCCTTGGTGCCTGAAAGTTTGGATTCCCTAGTGTTGGGGAATTTGAGAGCAGGGAGGTGAAAATGGAAGGATGGTGGGAGTATAGCATCATAGAAACTCCCAGAATTATATGGATTAGACATGACAGAGGCAGCCCGCCAGAAGACTAGATTCCAGAATTCAAACAAAAAATTATCTTGATACTAAAATTTGTTTTGAGAATTGTATATTGCAGAATACACAGCCTTGCAGAATACTCATCAAGCAAGCTGAGCAGACCTGCTTGAACCTCTGATGTCCTGGAATTCCAGCTGGATGCAGTGAAGACACAGCCACAGCATCAGAGGCTTATAAATTTACTCTCCCCCCTCCCCTCTTCTAATATCTTAATGCCCATAATCAGCTTGAAGAAGTTAATGAAGAGTTGGTGCCCCTATTCCCTGGGCTTGGGGACTGAGGTGGTTAATATTGGTCTGTCTTCCTAGGGAAAAGTAGTGGTTTTGTTGGAACAGGGAGGATTAGCTAGGATTTACTGCATAGCCATAACCTATTGGTAGAAATATGTATAATTGTTATTAAGATGAAGTTATAATTTCTTAAATGGTGAAAAATTTAGTTTGATTTCAAATTTAAGGTTTTCATTGGCATGAGCTTCTTATTGATATAAAAGTGAGATGAATATTGATACTCTGATAGGCATTGTGCCTGTATAACACATTTAGAAATACATGGCTTAGACCCAGTCCTTCTTTAACTTTCCTAACTGATTTGAGATGGTTAGCCTGTGAGTTAAGGGCCTATAGCAAATGCATGTCTTTGAGTTTATTGTTAGGGTGTTTTCTATATTTTATTTAGAAATAGCTGAGAGGAGTTAACAGACAACAGTCCAAATTACCTTACATGGATAGTTGGTTTTCAAAACATCAGAAGTCCACAGAATTGACGTTACAAACATTTCTGTATTAATGTTCATTTTGTCTGCTCCTGACAGCTTCCTGTCTTGAATTCTAAGAAGAAATTGAGCGTCTTTGGAGTTACTCCAGTTGTGGTGAGACAGCCACTGGACAAGAATTGCCTCTTTCCATCTATAGACAAATTACTGTCCAGAATAGGACACACTTGCAGAATAGTCGGCTGATTATATCTGCCAATACAGACTAATCAGCCCTTAATAATTCTGCATCACTAAGGTCTGTCAGATGATCCTGGGCCAGAAGGCTGAAGATCAGATGCTCCAACATTTTGAAGTATAGGGACTGTCCAGGTGCTCAGTGGTCTCTATAAATTGGCTAAGCTTTAGAAGCTATGCTTTGTGCTTCCCCTAATTTCAGTTAATTCAGTCATTCTGGATTTCTAATAGGGTTGAAAACATAGTCTCATAGCCAATTCTGGCTATTTACTTTGAGAGAAAAGATTTGAGAGGATGATTTTCAGCTGACATTCATTCTAAAGTCAAGAAAAAGCCAGGTTCAGAACTAAGTCTTTTAGTTAGGAGAGATGACAGAGGTTCTGGTTGTCAACAAAATGACGACTGGGTATTAGACTATCTTGTACATTACTGACACAAATTGGTATAGTTATGCTCTAATTGTATTTTGAGAGAAACGTTTTATTTTAACAGGAAGGGTGATATGTAGGAGGAGCTAGGGTGGGAGGAGTAAGGAGAGGAAGAGGAGGAGTAAGGAGAGAAGGAAGGAGGAGGAGAGGGGGAGCTAGATGATGAGAGAGAGAGAGAGAGAGAGAGAGAGAGAGAGAGAGAGAGAGAGAGAAAGAGAGAGAGAGAGAGAGAAGAGGCGAGGCGAGGCAAGGCGGATGTTCACGTGTCTCCACCAGTCAAAGATAGTTGATATATCTAGGTTGGGTATTGGGTTTCACTTCTGATTGATGTTGAGCATTACCAAACTTATAAAGCTTTTGATCAGTATTTAAAAAATTGTATAAAAGCAAAAAGGAGAAGGGGGTATGGGATTGGGGTTTTCTAGGAAAAAGAATTGGGGAACGGGGATGGCATCTGAAATGTAAATAAAATATCCAATAAAAAATTATAAAGTAAAGAAAAACAATAACATGTAAATCAGAAACCTATTTTTTTAAAAAAAGAAAAAGTTGGTTCCTTGCGCAAATACCTGGGTATTTGCTGAAGGTGATATGAGATACATAGTTTAGATTTCTGCTTGCTTCCCTTACTGAGCTGTGAGGATTTCTAGTACCCAGGATTGCTATTCTCTGCAATGACAGTTTGCTAGAATGTTCTCTTTCATTCTATTTCTGAAAAAAGGGAGATGTTCCTCTCCTAGTTGTAGACCAGGTGGCAGAGAAGCATCATCATCATCATCATCAACAACAACAATAACAACAACAACAACATGTTGTTTCTATATTGCTGTCTCTATTTGGCTCTTCCTGTTTTCTGTTTCTTTTCGGGTACTTGTAGTTATCATTTGTCACGTGTTTGTAGTTGTGGTAGCTTTTTCATGGTGGATGCTTTGACATCTTGGAAAGACTGTTCCAATATCTGCCCTCTCAGTGTCAGGGTCTAAGGGTTATGTTGGATAATTGGTTTGTTTTACTCATCTAGTTTGAGTACTTCATTCATTATATAAAAAAGAGTCTTAAACATATACTCCTGGGTATTTTATATTGCACAACTCCAGCATGATTTAAACATCTCTTTCTGACATTGCTCAGAGGTGCTGAGGTACCACTTTGTTACAACCAGGTGGAGGTTGGCTCCTCATTAGTGATGAGCAGGAATGAGAACTATTGCTTTTAGGGTCTTTCCTCACTATGTGGTAAGATATCCTACAGCTCTTGGCGGGGAAGCGTTGTCAACCCAAATGGATAGACTTCATTTCTTTGTTCTATTTAGTTTCTTAAAAAGTATACTACTGGGATTAAAGACACACATCAGCATCAACCTATTAATAGCAGGTGATTTCAATACCCTAATTTCTTCTATAGACAGGTCATATGGACAAAAATAATCAGAGAAACATCAACATTAAGTTACGTGTTATAGCCAATATCTACAGGATATTCTACCCAAACACCAAAGAACATATACATTCTAGTTAGTAGTACATGAGATCTTCTCTAAATTAAGCTACATTCTGGGACACAAAACCTATTCAGAAAGATTGAAAGAACTCTATGTATCCTATCTGATCATACCACAATAAACTTTAAAACCAATAGCAAACAAATCTCTAGTAAGCACACAAACTTATGGAAGTTAAACCAACCTTTGGTTGAATGATGATGAAGAAATCAAGAAAGAAATAAAATATTTCCTGGAAATAATTGTATTACAGAACACAATGCCACAATGCTTCTGAGACACATTGGAAGCAATCCTACTTAAAAAATGTATATCTCTATGTGCCTACACCAAGCAATCAGGAAAAGCACAAATAAATGACTTAATGACGAACCCCCAAAATTTGGAAGAACAAGTCAAATACAATAATAAACCAAAGAAGAAAACAAAACAAAACAAAAAAACAAAGTAATACAAAGAGTCAATAAGGCTGAGAGTTGGTTCTTTGAGATGATGAATATGATAAGACTTTGGGCCCAGCTAACTGAAAGAGAGGACCCAAGTTAACAAAATCAATAATGAACAGGGAAATTACAATGGGCACCAAAAATGATTAAGAGAATAACTTAAAAATATATACTTCGTTTTGTTGGAAAACCTAAAAAAAAAAAAAAAAAAAAGGTATTTCTAGATTCAGCCAAAATTAATCCAAGAAGTCAAGAACCTAAACAGATGCATAACAAACGAGAAGTTTGAAAACATAATAAAAAGCCATTGAGCTAAAATAAGTCAAAGATGAGATGGACTCATAGCAGAATTCTATCAGACTTACAGGCACTCCTTATTACACTAGTTAAAAAAAAAAAAACAAAAAACCCTCCTCCTACACTTCTACTTCAGTATCACTTTAATACCCAAACTAGGTAAAGATGCACCACAAAAAGAAAATTAAGCCAATATTCCTTAATAACATAAAAAGATATTCTATAAACACTTGAAAACTGAATATAGGTATTTAAAGAAGACTCGAAGGATCCCTTCATTGAACTCCAAGATGATGACAAGAAAGATCTGAGTGATGCTGAGGAAAACAAGCACATGGCTGAAAAGAAGAGATAGAAACTTTACAGAAGCCTCAAGCTAAATGAAGATGAAACTGGAAAACTCACTATCTAAATTTGAAAACTCAAGGGAAAGTTTCACAAGTAGATGAATGCAAGCAGATGAAAAAATGTCAGAACTTAAAGATAAAGTAGGATTTAATTCAAGTAGAGAATCTAAACCAGATAAGCAAAGAAATGAAAAAACCTTAAAGCTACAGGAAAGGAAATGTGGAATGTCATAGATTAGAGAGAAAAATCCCACTTGAATAGCATTAACAAAATCGTAAAAGAAAAATTCTCCAAACAAGGAAGGACATACCCATTCAAATACAAGAAACAAAGAGAACTTCAATGAAACACATCCAGAAAAGAGACTGTATACATATCACAGTTTAAAAAAATACTAAATAAATAAAGAAAAAACATCAAAAGCTACAAGAGGAAAAAAAGCACTAGTCACACATAAAGGTAAAGTTATCTGAATAATTCTCATTTTTTAATGAAAAATTTTAAAGCCAGAAGAGCCTGGGGCAATGCACTCTAAATTCTAAAATACTTCTAACCTAGACTACTGTGTCCAATAAACGTATATGACATATTTGAAGAAGAGAAAATGTTTCCATAATATGAACCTAAAAATATTCATACCTTAGAACAACAACAAAACTCTAAACAGAATACTGGATGCAATTCTTTGAATTGAAGAGAGGAAATGATCACAATGAGGAGAATTGAGAAAGAAAACAAACCAACTTAAAATTAATAAATTACGAAGCATGACTGAGAATGGAAATCCGGAATGAAACAAAAACCAACAAGATGACTCCAACCTACAGAAACTCTGCAATAATAATTAAATATATTAATTACCTTAATTCTCAAAACATACAAAGTAGCTGAAGATTAAGAAAAAAATTCATTTTTGTTGTCTATAAGAAACCCGTAGTGGTTTGAATATGTTTGGCCCAGGGAGTGGCACTATTAGAAGGTGTGGTCTTGTTAGAATAGGCACAACATTGCAAGCCATGAAGCCCACTCTTAGACTTCTCTGGAAATGGATGAAATAAGTAAGACCTGAACAAGGACAATACAGACAGATGTGCTAATGTGTAAGAGAAACATTTTCATTTGCCTTTACCAGGGATGAGCCCCCTACTGTTTACTCAGTACAAAGTGGTCAGCCCTGAAACCATATACACAGAAACTACAACAAAACTGATTCAGCAGGATGTCTATCCATTTTGAGAATGAAGAGGGCATTAGAACCATTGAAATAAGGAGACCTGGGAAGTGTTGGGGAGAAGGAAAGAGAAAGAGGGAGACTATCTATGTTTGAACTTTAAAATGTCTATGAAAAAATTTAAAGCTCTAAAATTGCCCAAGGGAGGAATCACATCTTCCATTCATTTTTAGTAGGTACGGGACCATGAGTGCCATTCCTACAAGCCTCAAACCCACCGGTGTGTTCTCTATATGATTCAACCAACTTGCTCATTCATACCTTGCATTCTAGGGTCATAGATACCAAACTCCAAGACACACCCACCATCATAATTTGTCTCACTAAACCTAGAAAACAAGTTTTCTGTGTCTTACACTTTTAGAAGCAAGAAAAAAAGTACCCCTAAACCAAACATTCCTAGAACATGGCCCAGGAGACCTTGGGAAAGTGTTGGCCACAGCTGTCTCAAGCTCTGGCACACTTGTGCTTGTCTCTTGGGTACTGTATTGCAGTTGGTTCTGAACTGAAACATTCCTTCAAGAAGGAGGAAGCATATCATGAGACTCAGGAAGTAAACAAAATATCAACTCTATGGGGAAGTAGACACTTTGAAGATTCTCCGGGACCCTTACTCAGTTTTCTAAAATGAGCAAACAGATGCTATGGGAGGCGACTAGCTAACCAAGTTTCACAGAAGAGATTTTTCAGACAAGGGAGCTGCCTGCAAGTTGTGCAGAGAGCTCTGCAGTAGCGATTTTTGCAAGTCATCACCCACATTGGGGCAGATCTTTTGGTGCTGCAGATACGCTGAGCTATCCCTGCTCCTGTAATACCTCACTAATACCCTCATTGTTAACCCCAATAAAGACTCATTGGTGTACCAAGTTAGACTTTGGTATAATCACTACTTGATCTATAATGGATTCTATTTCTAGGGTGAATAGAACTTGGTATATTGGTTTTCTCCAAGAAAAGTCAGTCACACAAAACTTGAGAAGATACTGTAGTATCTGGGACAGACACTTCCAGAGAAATGGTTAAAATGTACCTCTCCCTCCAAAAAAGCTGCAATCATTTCTACAGGTCTTGTAGAGGTTCTATTTGATCGTCAACATCAAATGTACAATCACTAACTCTCAAAATCAATTCACTTCATTCCACAGAACACAAAAAAGTCTGTAGTATGGCTCAGAGGATTGGCCACTGCTATTGTAATTCTTATTACTTGTGGTGGCCATAAGGGATGTAAGGGAAGGTCTCTGGTCTCTCCATGTTCTGGACCACTCAGATGGCACCTGCTGCCACAACCAACAAGTGTTCAACTCACTGTAGCTAAAAGAATGCAGTTTTAGAAGTTCGTGCCCAAGGACAGTAATATCACTGCCTTCCCAAACAGCTGCAATCTATATTAATAAGGCACTGGTAGAAATGCTGACCCAAGAGAAAGCACCTATCCAAAGAACATTCACTATCCCAACTAAGCAAAAAGAATCTTTTGCTATAAGAATATCCTATGGGATGGCTCAGTCTGTAAAGTACTTGCTGTAAAAGTGTAAGGACCCAAGTTCAGATGTACAGTGCCCACATAAAAAGCTGAGTACATTGTGCATGCTTTTAACACCTATGCTGGATGTGGAGAGAGAGATAGGTAAATCCCAGAGCCTATTGGTCTGCTAGTATAGCTAAATTAGTGAATGCCAGGTTCAAGGAGTGACTGCCTCAGAAAATAAGATAGAGAGCAAATGAAGAAGACACCCCACCTCAACCTATATTTTCTACTAATTCACATACAACCATAAATACATACACAGGAATACATATATAACACACCTATTAAAAACCTTCCAAAATTGTAAGAGGTAAGTAAATATTATACAAGATGTCCAGGTACTTGGTGATAAGAATTGTGAAGTGATTACCACCACAAGAAGAGAACAATTCTCCAGAGTAGATCCCAACTGGAAAAAATACTGAAAAGCGTTTGAAAAAGAATTTGGAGAGAAAAGGAGACCTCAAGTGAACTAAGTGAGATGCTACAAAAGAGACATATCAGTCTAACAATACTACAAGATCAGTTCGGGATAGGAATGGGAAATTTATCAAAGAGGCAAAACTCACAGTAAAGAGACGTTTTAGCTGAAAACTTCAATCAATACAACAAAGAAGCATAATAGAGTACTTAGGCAATAGACCAGCGCAGAGGAATTTTGTTCCTTGGGGAAATCCTTTGAGTTAACTCATAAATGGTGCATATACGCATATAAGAAATTGCCAATTACTATAACAGTCCTTGTAGACACTGGGCCAGAAGAGATGAAAAGTACTAGAAGAACAAAACATAAACAAAACCTTGTCAAGAAAAAAGTGTGAAAAGATCTCTTCTACAAAAGCTGTAGCTGAAGAAATCCATCACTAAGATCCAGCCCTACCAGATATACCTGAGAGGTCTATACTCAGCAGAAGATGATGACTGACAGCCTGTATGTGTGAGCGTATAAACTCAGTGGAAGAACAGATACATGAAAGAGGGAATTAGGCATAATGCAAAACACCAAAATCACAACAATAATCAGAAAATGCATAAAATAAGGAGAAATTTTACACTGTGATTGGAGCATGTGAAGATCTATCATAACTCAGGATTAAATCCACCAACTGAGATACACAGACTGAGCAGACATGTTAGCCTATGACTGTAATGTCAGCACTTGGAACCCAGGCCAGGAGATCAAGAGTTTATGGCCAGTATAAGTTGCAGTATAAGACCTTCATCAACAAAGCTGAACAAAAAAGACAACCAAACTGTATAGTAACACTGAGAATAAAATGTATATTATTCTTGCACTGATAAGAATATGATAAGACTAAAATTGGAGGATCAGAAAAAATATGTAAATAGTAATCACAAATATGCAAGGGGTGTGATATTCATATCAGATAAAGCAGGTTCCTTAAACAGCTGCAGAGAGACAAATTGATCAATTACTAAAAAAGACTTAACATGTTTATTTATTTATGTGAATGTATACAAAACACAAATATATAAGTCAAATATTTTTACATCTAAAAGACAGACCTTAATAAAGATGAAACATCCCACTTTCCTCAAAGTATAGATCACCAGACCAGAAAAATCAAGAAACACTTCAATTTACAACAAGATATTTTCATCTAGCAGCAAGAGGACATTCCTTTCAGCAGAACATGGAATGTTCTCTAGGACTGATCATATCTCTCAAGAACATTAAAAAAGAAAGAAATCCTATTACATATATTCTCAGACCACAATGTAATCAAAGTGATAATCAATAAAAATGGAAATGCATAAATATATGGGAACTTTATAATACGTATTTTACAAAGCTGTTTTCTATTAATCAAACTATTCTCTTCTGGAGGAATGATCCTTAAGACCTGGGAAATGAATAACTTCACAAGTCTCAGAAGCTCCTGAAATGCACAAGCTTCCTAAAACTATCCCCCAATATTATATAAACTGCAACAGTTTCCCAACTGCAAGTCCCTACATGGAGTCCAGGGATGCAGTATCCATGATCTGTCACCTCTCTAGAGAGTACTTACTTCTGGTGATGCTATAGCTGGCTTCAAGTCACCTATGCTCCTATAAATAACCCTACACTCTGTCAGACACCCCAATAAACTTATTGATAAGCTATATTTGGGTGGAATAATGTCTTTAAGTTTGTTATTGCTGCCCTCTCTGGGGGGTAAATGTAGATGCTGTTCACAGTAGCATCTGCTATAATGTCTCCTTTCTCATCTCTAATTTTATTGGAGGTTTTTGTTTTTGTTTTGACATTTTTTGTTCTTGGTTAGTATAGCTAAAGTTTTGTCAAATTCATTTCATTGCTCTTTTCCTCATTTTTTTAATGTACATCCACTTTGATCTTCGTCATTTCTTTCCTTTTATTAAATTCGGTTTGCATTGTTCTTGCTTTTCTACATTCAAGAGATGTATAGTCATGTTTGTACAAGAAATTTTTAAAATGTATTTTACTACTATAAGTACCCTCTGTAATATAATTGTTTATATTTTGTTGTTTTGCGTTTTGTTTTCAGCTTTTTTTTTTGTAAATTTCCCATCATGCACCCTAATTCTACTTGTCTTTCCTTTCTCTCATTCTTGCCTTCCAACTTTGCAGCCTTTGCCCAAATAGAGAAAAAAAATTTGTTATGGATGCTGTTGTGTTTCACAGTGTGTCCCACAGTGTACACTGTTGTCTACATTTCTTTGCATCAAAATACCTGATTTCAAAGCTTTAGTAACAAAAAAATAATGGAACTGTCAGAAAAACACAAAAAAACTATAGTACAAAATAAATCTACACGCACAGAGCCAACTGATTATTGATAATGGTACAAAAGCATAGAGTGAGGAAACTGTGTTTGCTTCAATTAATAGTGTTGGGTAAACTGCATATGCATGCAGAGAGCTCTAAAACTGGAGCCATCCTTCTTGCTGCACACAAAAATGAACTAAAATTAGTTCGAGACCCAGATTTCTCAGTCTATGAAATTGCTCTAAGAAAGCACTTGAAGACAGTGATGTGTAGGTGATGACAGTTTAGGGAAGTTCGAAAGACACATCAACAGTAAAAACAGACACGAGAGACTGCATCGGTATAAGGTGTCTATTAGAGCAAAGGAAATAGCAGAATCAAAGGACAGCATACAGATGGAGAAAACATTCACAAACTGTTCGGCTGAGCAGAGATTCACATCCAGAATATACAAGGAACTCTAGGAGCTGAACATCAAGGAAACAAACCAGTCAGAAAGCAGCCTGAAGTCTTAACTTCTCTAAAGTCATTGAGATCACTAATAATATATGAAAAAAAAATCTTAGCATCACTAGTCAGGAAAGTGCATCAGAATCTCAGTGTGAGAGCATCCCATCTTGGCTCAGATGTCTATTATGAGAAGGACAAAGTACAAGCAAGTATGCAGACAGAGCTCATATACTGTTGGTGGGAATGTGAGATAATGCAGGCACAGAAACTAATATGGAGTCTTCTCCAAGAATTAAAAATGCTATGGTATAATTCAAGAACTCTGCTACTGAGTATACATCCAGAAAGAACCTAACCACCACACCATTGCACTCCTGTGATTTTTCCAGCACTATTTATGACAGCTAAAATATGGACCCAACACAGATTTCCATCAGCGGATGAATGGATTTTTTTGGTGGTGCATGCTCCTGAGTATGGCCCCCAAAAGATTATGGTCACCATCCTTTAGGGATACCTGCTTGTCTACACTGAAACACTATCTAGTTCTAAGACGTGCCTCAGCTGTAGTGTTTCTTGATGGAAAATTATGTGAAACTCAAGCTCACCATATTAAGCAAAATAAGTCTAACGACAAAGGACAGTATTGCCTGTGAACTTTAGAGAGCAAAATAAAGATAACACAGAGGACTGTGTTAACACAGGAAGAGGGAAGCATGCTGGGCATACATTAGATCTAGTTCTTCTAAAGCACAATAGAACTACTGATCAAAATAGTCTTTTAAGATTAAAATGGCTCATGAGTACAAAATTCACTACTACATAAGTATCACGGATGAGATGGAAATAGTTACTACCTTGATTTATTACAGTTTCTGTGTGTATTATAGTATCATAATATATCATAGAAAGTTGTGCAAATATACCTCCATCAATTAAAATATAAAGATAAGGGTTTCTGTGGCTCTTGTGCTTGTGTTGCCAAATGAATAACTTGTCCACTCTCCACACACTAAACCAGGCCCTCTGTTCACATTCACATCCCCCCAGCTCTGCACTGAGAAAAGCATCTCATTAATGCTTTTGTTTATTACAGATTTCATTTTATATTTGATAAGGTTATGGATAGACCACAACAAAGGATACTTTTAGATATGAATGTTCTTATTTTTTTCAATGAAATTTTGATTTTTTTGGAAAAAATGAACTACAGATTTTAAAAAAAAATTCTTGGTCTACACGCATATATATATATATACATGCATAAAACACTGGTAGAGTCTTCTTTTAGATGGAAATTAATTAAGTTTTCCTACATTATTTTTTCTCTTTTCTTTTCTAATAGCATTTGCCTTTCAATCTCTCTGGACAGCCTTTCAAGGGAAACTTACAGATGACATGGCAGATACAACTTGCGTGTTGCCACGTGGAAACAGCAGTCCACTTCCTCTCTGAATTTATTATTTTTAATTTTTTCACTGTGCACATTCACTGTACATGTTACATCCGAATATAAATTTTATGTTAAGCATAACACATCCCTCAACCTCCCTTTTCTCTAATTCCATTAGTTCTCTTTGTTCCCTAGAAATTCCTACTTTTATCACATCAAATATACATGTATCATGTGTCTATATAAAATCTAAGTGGTACAAATGAGGGGAGACATATGGAATGTCTTCTGTGGCATTTGTCTTTCTGAGAAGAACTTAATAAGCATAATATAATTATCTCCAGTTGCATTCATCTTTCTACAGACAACATAAGTAATTTCATTCTTCTTTTGATGAAAGAAACAGTGAAACTTGGTCTCAAAAAGAAAACAAGAGGAGTCAATGAGATTCCTCAGTAGGTAAGGGCACCTGCCAGCAAGCCTGCTAGAACCCACATGGAGGGAGAGGAAAGCTGACTCCACAAGTTATCCTCTGACTTCTATAATATTCTCCATGCAAATTAATAAGTAAATGCATAGAAAATAAAGCAAACAAACACTCAAGTGCACAAGCATAAAACTATATTAAAGGAATACCAAAGCCAGCTGAAGGTCCTCCAAGTGGTTGAATCTGTATTCACTTCAGCAACAAAATAATGGTGTGTTACTCAAAATATAAAATTTCATTTCTTTGAGGTTGTATTGATGTAACTACATGACTAAAAAATTAATTGGGGAGAACACACAACTCTCCAATGTAGAAGTCTATTGCATAAACTATCAGTGCTCAGTTTCATGGAGCACAACCTTCATACTCATGTCTGAGCAGTGGACAGTGATTTCTCTGCAAGATGTAAAGCATTCAGTCAAGGAAAACATTAACCACTCAGCCACACGGACAAGGTCAACATTCAGCTGTGTGTCCTTAGTGTGACTAGCTTGTCACCTCTTGATCTCCCTCCCCCAAAACATCACTGTCCAATTACAGGAAATATCAGGCAAAACCTAATAGAAGATTACAAACAACACCTTTTATAACCTTTATAAACAAGAAGACTAGAAGATTTTGCAGCCCAGAAGAATCTATGAAGACAATACATTGAAGTGTGTTGGTATCCTGAAGGAGCTCTAAGATCAGAAGAGGCACAAAGAGTTCCAACCAAGGAATTGCCTAAGCAGGAAACAGGCTGTGGTCACTAATGATGTATTGGTATTAGTTAACACATTCTGATTAATATAACATATTGATATCAGGATATCGGCAACAGAGAAAATTGGTCATGGCTTGGTGGTTGATGCATTATCTTCGACGTAGTTTTCTTTTATTCCATTCTATAAATCAAACTGTTCCAAGGTAATAATATCTCAGAATAAATAAGTGAATGAAAACACAAGGTTAGAGAGTTCTCCTTTAAAATGCAGGGCAGGGAAATTTGTAGGAAATAATTTTATTAGTTTGAATGTATATTAGAGTAGACTTATTTATTCTTTTCCATCCATTGAGAAAAGTAAATGTAAATAAGGCAGAAAAAAATTAGACATTGTAAAATGCAGCCAGCATGGAGCAAATAGCATTAGATTGCAGTAAATAGCTTGTAATCACAATAATCAGGCCGAGGCTGGTGAGCCAAGCTATTAGAAATGTTTTTCTAATAAAGTAATTGCCTTAATTTGGAGCTGGGACATATTTGAAAGGGGGGTGTGGTTTAGAGCGGTAAATAAACCCACTTAGTTATTAATTAGTTTTAGATAGCTATGGCCCAAAAGCCCAGAAATTACTGGTTCCTATTAGGAAATAGATGAGAAGAGGATAGGAACAATTTTTCAAAATTGTGTTGGTTTGATCACCGAAAGCTGTATTTTGAATTCCCATCTGAGGCAGATTCATTACAGAGCAATGTTTCTGTGTGATTTTTAAATTGATTTTTTTTTATCAAGGAGATACATAATGCATTAACTTTTTACATTTGAAAACGTTCCCTATTCACCTGATGACACGCTAGTTTGTACTTTTGTTTCCTATTTCAGGTACGGATGATTTACTTTTTGCCAACTGAACTGTAAATTTACTTTTCCTCCAATATAATAAAACAACGTGTTGCCCCAATATGCTCCCATGTCTGCATATCTCTCTGCCAGTTAGGTGCAGATGGAGGGAGGGAGCAGCTACTCACCATCTTATCATACAATCTTTTAAAGTCTGGTATATTTTAGTCTGAACTGCAACTGTGACCATATGTTTTGCATTACTCTCTCCCCACTTAATAGTTTACCAGCAGTATTTTCTTACGTCCTTTAAATGTCTTTGTGTGTGACCACGTGGAGGTCATAGTTAGATATTGGCTGTGGTGTGAAGTTGTTCTTCACCTTGGTTCTTAGGCAGATCCCTCACTGCACCTGAAGGTTATGAAATGGCTAGGCCAGCTGGCCAGCAAGCCCCAGGATGCTCTTATTTCTGCTTTCCAGTACTGCCATTACAGGTAAGCACAACTACATGTAACTTTTCTGTGGGTGCTGGGGATCTAACTAGGGTGCTCATGCCTGCGCTGTAAGCACTTTACCAAAGGAGTCATCTACTTAAACCTCAGAAAGTTTCAATAATCTCTCTTCTAAGTGCTGTAATCTTGTGCGGAACACAGTAGAATTAATGCAGCCTCCAGGAAGCTAGCGGAAAGCTAAATTTCAATCCATAAACAGAGAGCTGAACTCGTGGCTTGGCATGGACTTTTGAAACCTCAAAGCCCACCCCTCAGTGACACACTTTCTCCAACAAGGTCACAATGCCTAATTCTTCTAATCTTTTCAAATCGCGCCATTCCCTTGTGGCTAAGCATTTAAATATATGAACCTAGAGGGAGTCATTCTTATTCCAACCACCACATCTATTAAATCAGTTGCCCTATCATGGTTGACCAGTAAGCTATGAACTTGCTGGAGTTGAGGTCTTTTCTCAGGACTATTTGATTCACTTACATATTTTCCAATTGAAGATGAAAACCCAAACTCAGCAATTTGTTCTGTTTTTATGTAAAACATCCTCACATCTGTAACTCTAGAATGAACCACTAGAGTGAAGACAGTCAAATATTTAAGTTTCAAAGAATGAAGCATTTTGCTGTTTTACTTTGTAAGTAGGATTTTGCTCCAAAACTTAGGTTGGCATCAAAATCATAATCCTCCTGCTTCAGCTTCTTGAGCATTGCAGGGATTACAGGCATATACCACCAGGTCCAGCTGAAGATACAGTCTAACTGCCACATTCACCTGTAGGCCACCCATTTCCTTCAGCATCCCAAAGGTTGGTCATATTTTCTATATTACCATATGGATAACCTGAATAGTTTTTATTGACGACTTAAGAAAACCAAGAAGTCACCTGGAAAGAATGAGTCTCAACTTGAGAGACTTCCCAGATCATATTGACCCGGGAGCATGTTTTAAAGTAACTATTGTGTTGACTGACTCTCATGGAAGAGTCTAGCCCATCGTGAATGTTGGTGGGCAGGTGGTTCTCCTTGTATAAGAAAACCAGCTGACTGAGCATGAACCAAAAAGAACAAACCAATACATAGCCTCTCTTTATGCTTCCTGCATGTGTTCCTGCCCCGAATTCCCTCACTGATGGACTGTACTTGGAAGTATAAACCAAATAAATGTCTTCCTCTATAACTTGCTTTAGGCCAGGGTGTTTATCACGGCAATGGAAAGAAAACTAAGACAAAAGCAAAGAGGCATACCCCCTACATCACAGACAGCAATGTCACAGGATGCTTCTATATGCTTCCATTGTGATTTCCACCATGTGTAAGTCCATGCATAAAACTTCTGGTGGAAAATGACTTTGGATACAATAGAAATGTCTCAAGCTGCAAATATATGGAATTGAATTTAAAGGTTCACTGTTTGGAATTATACACAAGAAATGGATAGACCTCACCAACCAAAGTGACCACAACGTTCTCAAATTCATATGTGACATGCCATTTCACAAACACAGTTGTACCACAGTGCAACCTCCGTGTTTAAATTCAATTTCTGATTCTATTTGAGCAGCTTTCATGATGTTTTTGTTAGAAGTCTCATTGGACACAACAACAACTTGTTTTTGTTTCAGTCTTTCAAAATATCCCATCTCACTCTGAGTGTTTTGCCTGCATATAGGTCTGTTCTCCGTGTGCCTACCTAGTGCCAGAAGTGCCCAGAAGAGGGCATCAGATCCCTTGGAACTGGAGTTATAAATGGTTGTGAGCTGCCAAGTGGGGTGCTAGGGTTACAACCAGTGTGTGTAGCTATCTCTCAGCCTCCTCGGTTTATTATTTTTTGAATATCTTCACTGATTAGTGAAATAACAGAAATTTAAAATTTTTAAGATTTTTTCAGAACACTGCCTTCAATATTTTTATAATAAAGTTTAAAGAAATATGAGATATTCTCCAAGTCATAAACTGATCCCAAAATAACATGTCCACCAATTTATGGAATCTATTTTACATTTTCACCATGAGCTGGGTACTATTTTGTTTGTTTTATTTTATTTTGTTTTCCTGTGAAAGCAATGAAAGCATTTGGAGAAGTTGTGAGGCCATGGTAAGAATGATCAGGAGAATTATGCTGGATCTAAACAACTCTAGGAAATTTGATGAACAAATTAATTCTCTAGTTCAGTTTTTATTTAACTGGTCCATATGTCCCAGTTTTTTATTTATAGGCTATGCAAACTTACCCTTCAATAAAATGAGTTACAAGAAACTAGTCAATACTTAAATTTTTAAGTCAGACATTGTTTTCTGCTTAAGTACAATTTGTTGTCTGAATTGTTGAGTGGCTTTTCATGGTTTCCCTCGATGGATAACTTTCTAGAAACCCATAGTTTTTAACTTTTTGTTGATTCTTTGTGAGTTTTCCATCACGCACCCCAGTTCTACTCATCTCCTCATCCCCTCATATCCACCACTCACCCTTGCACCCCCCCACCCAGTAAAACACATAAGTAAACACAAAAACAATGTCAAACATCTCATTGCGGAAGCTGTCCTGTGTCACAGAGTGTCCTACAGTACATCCCTCTGCCCACATATCTTCACTTGCAAATGTTCATGCCATAAGTCATTAGTCTAGTTCAAGATCCTTGGCCTCTATGATACCATCGATATTAGATTTTCATCAAGACTTCTCCCAGTTATCCAACTGTTGCCCTGTGTCATGGAAATCCTGTAGCACTGAAACAGCAGGACTGGCCCTTTCACATATACCAGCCATTATCAGATGATATAGATTTTAGGGTAGGTCCAATTCAGAGCCCTGGATCTAAGACTGGGTATTAGCTAACCTAGTCAGTTCTCCCTTATCTGCACCACCAGGGCATGCTCTCCAGCACTGCCTTGGCTAGGCCACCCAATGCTGCATCAGCAGGAAGCAGGTACAACACTCTTGTTCTCCTGTCCTTAGACTGGCTTTCCTATATCCACACCTCCAGAGCCAGCTCTGCTGTGCTACTTAGTCAAGGTGTGGGTCCTACTCTCCCAAGTGTTGTAGCCTTTGAGGGTCTGCATCATTGGGGGCTGGCTCACTGGTGCCTTCATCATCAGGACCACTTCCACTGTGTTGCCTAGGTGAGTTGCAGAGCTCTCTTTCTCAAGTGCTGTAGCTAGTGAATGGGGCAGGGGCAGCTCTTCTGTTCCTGTGAACCCAGCATCATCTCTCCAGGCTACTACAGGTGTCAAGAGATCATCACCCTTACACCCATGTCACCTCACAACAGATGAGTGGAGGGGCTAGCTCTTTCGTGCTCTCAGCTTCGGGCCAGCTCACTTGCACCCCCTCCAACAGGGCCTGCTTCCCTGCTCTCATGAACTCAGGGCCAGTTTTCCCAACTGCCATAGGTAGTGAGCAGAGGTGGGGGTTGAGGGACAGGGGACAGGATCACCCCTGTACTTGTGCCACCTCATGGCAGACGAATGGCAGGGCCAGCTTTCCTATTCTCACTCTTGGGGCAGGCTCATCCTTGCCCCTCAAACCAGTACCAGCTCCACTGTTCTGCCCAGGCAAGGTATAGGGCCAGCCAGCTCTCCCAAGTGTTGCTGTGACTGGTAAGGGGCAGGGAGAGATTACCCACTATCGTGACACCAAGACCAGGTTTCTTAACTGCCTTCTGGTGGTAAGGGTGAAGGGGACAAAGGGCATCTCCTAGCCACCCAGGTCACCTTATGGCAAAAAAGTGGCAGGAACAGCTCACTTGCCCCTACCTCCTCCGTCACCTGTACTCTACCAGGTAAGATGTAAGACCTGCTCTCCTAAGTGCTATCCATAGCTGGTGAGGGGTAGGGCCAGCTTACCTGGTCTCATGACCACAGGAAGCCAGGCACTGTTTTAAGTGCTGTGAACAAAACGGTATAATTTCCCCCACTTTCTTTGCACAGGGTGAGACACCAGAAAAGCAATCAGATCTCAGATGATACAAAGAGCTATGGATGCAGAGGACTGGTCCAGCCACCAGTGGGAAAGGTCTGAATGTTCTATTTGGTGGGGATGGTAGAACTTACTCATCACAGAGAGGGAAAAAATAAAAGAGAATTAGAGAAGGTCAGAGAGAAGAAAGGGAGGGAAGGAGGAAAGGGTAGATGGAGACTAAGTCAAGCCTAATGAACACTACTGTGAGAAGACTCCCTTCTAGAACTCTTAGACAATTATGCTCAGTGTGCACAATTTGGTTTTCTCCCATAACTGTCTTAATACACAGAAAGATTTTTATTTTGTCTACACCGAAGGACTCTGACTCTTTTAGATTAGGACCAATCAACTTTTCACAAAATTCCCAATAAAACCTGTACAGCATTTGTAATTTCTTCTGAGCTGACACCAAGTTCAGGCTTCATGATCTAAATACACACGTTGAAAGTGAAGTAAGAAGACTTTTCAGAAGGTTCTTGCCTGTGAGACACTGACTCACACAAAAATTTATATGATGCCTCCCACCCTCAATAAAAGATACACCTTTTAGTTTGTAAACTCGGACTGAAAATCTAGGAAGTTCTGTGGGATTCATCAGTCTCGAACAACTGCTAAATATTAGCTTGCTACAAAGAGTGATGATACAGTCTTTCAAATTCCATCTGAACCAAGAGTGCTTTTAGGATCCTTAAGACTTCACCATAACCCAGATCTCACCCTTTACTCACACCCCCACCCCGCCACAGCCCTCTCTCTCCCTCTGTCTCATACACAAGGACCACATCCAACTTTTAATGACATCAGTGGGAAGTTCCTGTGAGCAACTGGGAGAGGGAGTTGGCCCAGAATTCCAAAAACTCACCTGAGGTTTTAAACCGTTCTTATTCCCAGTGCTTCACAACTGATTCAATTTCTAACAAAATTATCAATGTCCCTGGTTCCAAAACTGAAGGGAGAATTGAATTAGGAAGGGGAAACATTTCAATGGGGGGAAAAATAGCATCACTCTGTGGGAACTTTGCAGGGGACCACAGAGAGGTGGAGTCCAAAGGTGCTGTTCCCATGATCATCCAGTTACCTGGAAACAGATGTCCCATTGTCACTAGGGCAGTGACTGGGAGTATGTAGGGGTGTTAGATTGGAGGGTGGAGAACTGCTAATACCTCCTTTTTCCTCCTCTCTATTTCCTGAAACCAAAGTTCAATTTTCTGTTTGGCTTAAGAAGCAAAAGAGGAGAGAGGGTGTCACAGAGCATTTCTGTTTCTTGTCTGGTTTCCAGCCCCATGTCAGGAAAGCTGAACCTTGGATGGCCCAGGAACCACTCGGGAGCTCTGCTTGGCAGAGACAAGGTAGGAACTTGTGTCATAGGATGGCCTTCTGCAAGTCTCACTTACAAGCTGCCTTACCCCCTGACCCACCAAGAGAGAGAACAATCTTCCCATCAAAAAGACAAAAATGTTCTCTATAGCAAAGACTCAACAATGCCTTGTTGGGTAAGAGCCAAGATGGTTATGGGGATTTGTTTACAAGAAAGCAAATAAAAACTGCTCTGTGACTCAAACAGTGGGTGGTCTGAGTCCACGTGCTCAGTGGCCTCTTCATGACTACAAAGGCCACTGTTAGTAGATGATTAGTGCTGTTATATGGAAATGTCCTTAAAAGATAACCAACATAATTTATAAGCAACCACTGATACCAGTGTGTTCATGTATGCTGGGGTTTTTTATTTCATTATAATGTGGAGCCATTTAATTGATAAAGGTGTCTGTGTTTCATATCACAGGGTACTGAAGGGAGTTGCCTGTGGTGGTCAGCTAATTTTGAGACTGAGGGTAACATAGGGTGCCTTCAATGCACTGTACACAAATGGGTATGAAGACCAGGAAAGCTTTGAACAGATTGTATCTTGACCTCCTATAGACTTAGTGACTTTGGGTAAGCAGGGGTGCATGTGAAAAGAGAGCTCAGAACATTCTATATGTATTACCCCCCATTCCAACAACTACACTGCAAGCAACCCCATTAGAAAATCCTTTACGGACATTGCACAAGTTCTCCCTCAGGTCTTTTCTGACTTACACATATAAGTGTCTGTATACATGTAAGTACGGGCACCCGCAGAGATGTCAGATACACCTGGAGCTAGAGTTACAGATTGTTGTGCACCTTATGATGTGGGTATTATGAATTAAACCTAGGTCTTCTTATAGAGCAGTATGTGCTCTTACTCACTGAGCCATCTCCTCAAATGCAGTCTGTCTTCCTCTCTGCCTCCTTCCTTCCCTCCCTCCCTCCCTCCCTCCCTCCCTCCCCATTTCTTCCTCTTTCTTACTGTATTAAAGGTTGAACCTAGAGCTAAGCAGACAATCTCCCACTGCCCTCCCTTGATTTTTACTTTCTGTTTTCAGCACTAATCTAAAATGCCTAATTTAAGCTATCTAGTCTAAACTGCCTTGTCTGAGCTTTCATTCAGGCTAAGCTCCTTAGGATAACCTTGAACCGGAGACCCTCCTACCTCATCCTCTCAAACATCTGGGGTTAAGGATTTGTGCCATGAGGCAAAGCTAACATTTTATTTTGACATTTTTATAGTGCCTTCTACCCACCTTATTTTGTTCTCTATATTTCTGACTTTTGAAAGCATAGATTGAGGGCCTGGAAATATAGCTCAGAGGTAAAGTATTTGCCTAGGATGTGAAAGATTCAACTCCCAACGATGAAAAAATTTCAAAATACTATCAAATTGTATCTGTACTTTTCTGTGTTCCTGTATTTTCTTTAAAAATAAGGCTCAGAGCCTATGTGGTGGCACATACCTTTAATTCGAACACTTGGGAGGCAGAGGCAGGCTAATCATCGTGATTTCAAGACCAGTCTGCTCTATGAAGGAATTCTAGGCCATCCAGAGCCCGTAGTGGGACCCGGTCTCAAAACAAACAAACAAAGAAAGAAAATAAAAAGCTCAGAACTTCTGGGTGATTATGAGACTGACGGAAAGCAGAGTTTCCATACTTCTGCAGATAGACTTTGAAAGCAGAAAATTCTTCAGAGATAAGACATCCAGGGCTACATTAGTAGGATTCATTGAGTTTGCTATTCCGTAAGCTTTTCTTTGTAGGAATGTGACTTAAGACCTTTTAATTACTTTCTTCACTTAAAGTATGGGAAGAATTCAGCCTCACAGAACTTCAGAGACCTGCACTGAGACAACATATATAGACAAAGGACTGGCCAGAATAAAGTCTAAGTAAAATGCATATGAAAACAAAGCATGCATACACTGTAAGAAAGTAAACAAAAGCAATTTATTCCCTGGAGAATAGTAGATAGATCAAACATAAAAAATAATATGAAAAAAATACTTAAAAAATATAATGGTCATATTATCTGAAAAAAAGAAAAGTCAGTACAAATGAATAATGTTACTGTTTTTTCCCCCCAAAGGGAAATAAAAGAAAAGATAACCACTGCATGGAAGTCAAAATTGTACTTAAAAGGAGAAAGTGCATTTACTGAAAGTTAGGAATACAAAATTAATGTATTTGGTTATGGTTTTGAGCCACTCAGAGTGTCTTATCTTTGGATTTATTGATGCATAGGTTTTGGTTGTTTGAATACTGCTGGCATTCCATCAAAAGAATTTAATGAAAAAGTTAAAAGGTAACCTTGACTTGCCTGGTGAGTATAATGACTACCTCAAGAAAGAATGAAGACTCATAGCGACTGCTCTAGCATAAAAGTCATGGACCCCAGTATTGATGCTGTATTATAGGGCTCTTTCGATGTCAGTCCTTGCAAATCCAGTTGCAGGTTTTGATGAGGCAGTGGTTATTCCAGCTGATAAGTCAGTGGTAGAGGGAAGAACACTATTATGTCATATTGTACGTATTTGAGGGCAAAGCTGAGGCAGTATATCAAGAGGAAGTCTGTTACCAGCTAAGCTACTCTGGTAGCCATAACATAGAGAAATGAGCCCAGGGCATGGATCCACAATTTAGCCTGTCACAACCCATAGATGAGAGAAGGCCTAGAGAGGCAACTGTGGAGATGAAGAGAACCAAACACCAATGAACTGAGAGGAACAGGAGGACAGAGGGTAGGCTAAGGCTAGAAGCTATACAAAGAGAGACAGCCCTATACTTAGTGAGTAGGAACCAATCCCAGAAACTGACAATAATCCTAGGGCTTTACAGTTCTGGCCTGTGGGATACCTGTGTTTCATCGACTGTAGTAGAGCCCAGGAAAGCTCAGGGATGCACATGATATGCAGAGCAGCATCCTTCCTGAGAGGTGAGAAATTCTCAAGAGGTCTTGAAAATACAAAGGCAGGCCCTCTGCCTGGACCAGCCTTAGTGTAGTGCCTGTAGCTCATACTTCTAATGCACTTCAGAGATATCCCTAGTAAAACACCCAGTCTCTCAACCCACATGCTATGATCTTGGGGTGTAGAGGTATCCTTAGCAGAATGCTCAGAACACAGAAGGCAAAGGTTAAGTACAGACAGCAGAAGGCCATGACACACAATGAAGGAAAGCTACCACAACAAAGATAGCACTGGTAGACATCAAACACATGTCCAACAATGACTCAGCAACAGCATGAACCATAGGAAGGACAAGAGTCCACAATTTCAACAGACTCACCTGCTGTTTAGCCACACAAATGGCAATGTCCCACTTGAGGGCGCACAATGAAGCTATCCCAAGGCCTCATCTTCTTTTTCTCACTAGGTTATGGTTAGAAGGGTTTCTACTGCACTGTTATTTTTCAAACTATGCCTTGATTTGTTATTCGCCATCATAAAGTCATTTAATTATATTTCTATTTCTATTAGAGCAATGATTTTTTAAAAACTCTTGTATTGCATCTGCCCCACAATGTATATTTAATAATAGCTTTTGCTTTATCTTTTAGAAAGTTATCCCATGTTTTCAATATTTATTTGCTTTCTGATATTTACTAAATTTTGGGTTTGACTTCTTCATTATTGGGGAAGCTTTCCTGGCTTTTCTTTCTTTCTTTTTTTTTTTTTTTGCTCTCTCTCTCTCATTTCTCATTTCTCACTTCTCACACTTTTCTGCTTCAAAACCTTTTTCTCCAGTTCCCCTTTCTCTCCCTTTGGGTGCTTAATATTGTTTTATGTTATTGTTTCTATTCTTTTCTCTTCTCTAGTCCCCCCCACCCCTTTCACTCTTCTTCCTCCTTTATTAGCTTAATCTTGTTTCTAATCTATTTCTCTGCTTTCTCCATCTCTTTCTTTCTTTTTCTTTCTTTCTTTTTTTTTTTCTTTTTTTTTTTTTTTTGGTTTTTCGAGACAGGATTTCTCTGTGTAGCCCTGGCTGTCCTGGAACTCACTCTGTAGACCAGACTGGCCTCGAACCCGGAAATCCACCTGCCTCTGCCTCCCAAGTGCTGGGATTAAAGGCATGCACCACCACTGGCCGGCTGTCCATCTCTTTCATCTCATTCATTTCCTATTTCTAGGCTCACCCTACTCTTACAACGTCCTAACAGTTCAGTTTTATGGTCAATGGTAGTATATTTGTTGGGTTATAATAGGTTTTAAGTTTATTTCTATAAATAAAAGTGGTTTAGTGTTCCTAAAGTTTGTTTTCTTCTTAGGGAGAGAACTTTAAAAGTAGGTTTCTTGGAGCTGGAGAAGGTCAGTGCTGAAGAAGAATAAAAGGATCTGAGTTCAGTTCCCAACATCCACCTCAGACTCCTCTTCCCTGCACTCAACCTCAACTCCAGGTGATCTGGTACCTCTCTCTCTCTCTCTCTCTCTCTCTCTCTCTCTCTCTCTCTCTCTCATATCCCAATTGCAGTGTTTCTAGTGCAATGTCCTATGTCCCATAATACTCTTCCACTTCAAAGTCTCACCATGGCTGCCACACTCATTTGGCAGAAGGGTATTTTCATGTTAACTCCTTCTTATGGGCCTGCTTTCTTTGTAAGTTAAGACAAAAAAAATCACAGGAGCTATGTGAGCCAATAGAACCTACTCTTAAAAGACTTTACCAGATAAATCTTACACCTAATAATCATTTTCAGCAAAGCAGCAGACCACAAAAGCAACACGCAAAAATCAACAGCTTTTATATATACACCAATAGTGAACTTGCTGAGAACTATAGCCAAGGGGAGTGGATCAATTCATAACATATGCATTCGATTTACAGGACAACACATACATTCCATAAATCACAACACAGAAACAAGAAAAATGGAGTCTTGGGGCAACACATATCCTCTAAAGAATCATAATGGGCTTAGCAGATATGTATGCAATATTTTATCCAACAGAAATAAATATGCTTTCTTCTCTGCATCCCATGGAAACTTCTCTAAATTAGACCACATTGTAGGCCACAAGGCACATCTCACCAATTACAAAGGAACTGAAGTAATAATTGAAGAAACTAGAGAAGAAATGTAAAAATCCCAAGAATCAAATGGAAATGAAAGCATAACTGACCACAGGCTTTGGAATAACTTGAAGGGGGAAGCTTCTAACTATGAGTGTTTCAATTATGAGGATCAGAGATTCCAAATGTAGAAGACAGTGTTATATTTCAGGATCCTACAGAAACAAGAACAACGCAAACTCCAAACCAGTAGATACCAAGGTGAAAATTATGACAAATTTGAAGAACACAAATAGAATTCATCAGATAATTGGTTCTTTGAAAAATAAAAATAAAATGATTGGCAAATACCTAGTGTACTGCTGGCCTGAATGAGAATGTCCCAGTAGGCTCATTTATTTGAACTCTTGGCCTCTAGTTGCTGGATCATGAGTATGTCACTAGGGGTAGGTTGAGTAGGTTGTCACTAGGGGTAGGTTGAGTGGGTTTTGAGGTTTCAAAAGCCCATGCCAGTCTCTCTCTCTCTCTCTCTCTCTCTCTCTCTCTCTCTCTCTCTCTCTCTCTGCCTCTAACTTGAAGATAAGATGTCAGATATAAGCTCTCAATTACAGCTCCAGCGCCATGCCTACCTGCCTGCTTCTGAGACATCGTGTAATAATAAAAAGGTTGGTTTACCAGGAAGTTATAGCAGTTACAACTATGAACATAATAAGGATTTGAAGCTAAGTCTGACTGTAATGAACAGGCAAATTTATGGGTCCAGTAGAAAACTTGGTTTCTCAACAACAGACAAAATATCCACAGAAAAAATAAAGAAGATGGATGCACTCAGCAAGATATCATTCAGCTGGCTCTAACAAGCAGACATGGAGTAGTTCAACAGCACCAGGACACATGTTCACAGAACATATCTGAAAATACATATCCTAGGTGATATAACACACATGAATATGGCTGAAACAATAAAGAATGTGTACTTTAACCACTAAGGAGCCAAGCTAAAAGTTAATAACACGAAAAAATTGCCAGCCTGCTCTGGTGGCTTATGCCTTTAATACTAGCAGAGAGGGAGGGAGGGAGGGAGGGAGGGAGAGAGGGAGGGAGGGAGGGAGAGAGAGAGAGAGAGAGAGAGAGAGAGAGAGAGAGAGAGAGAGAGAGAGAGAGACGAGATTTTGTGAGTTCAAGGCCAGTCTACTCTACCTATTCCATTCTAGGTCACCTTAGGCTACATAGGGAACTCTGTCTGAACTCATAAACATTTATAACTCCAGTTGCAGGGGATCCAACACCTTGTTCCGGCATACATGAACAGCAGACATGCAAGTGACATACAGTCAGTCAGAACTTTACACATAAAATAGAAAATTTAGATCTATAGAGCAGAGTTGGCAATAAAGACTTTATCAAAAACGTGTAACAATAAAAATGACATTGAACAGTGGTAAATAAGTCAAGTCACCAATAAATATTTCTGCACCAAATCTCAGAGTTCTCAGCTATCAAACCAACATTTGAAAGTCTAGGGATAGGTTACTAAGTAGAGTACAGGCCATTTGTGAAAGCCCTCTTACTCAAGAGGTGAATGGGCACCTACTCCCGCAGGCTCAGGAACAGGGACCATCTTCTCATTCTTCCCAATTCTACTCAACAGAGTAATAGACTTCCTACCCAAGCACTTCGGCAAGAAACAAAATAATTAAATAAAAAAATCAGAAGGACGAACTATAGCTATCTCCAATATATTATAAACAAGACCCCAAATGTTTCCCAAAATCTTGTTAGAAATAATGCATACAACAAAATCCAAGATATAAAATCAATGTGAAAATGGTGGCTGTATTACATATGAAAAGGGAAAAAATTCCATTTGTAACAGCATCAAAAAAATTTTTGCAAAATCAGTGTAGTCCAGGAGGGGAAATGCACACCATTTTGTTGCATTATTTTGTTTCAGGAAACAGTGATGTTATGAAAAGCAAGCTAGTCTTGAATTTACAATCCTCCTGCCTCAGTGTCTCAGATGCAAATATGTACAACCACACTACAAGTCTCAAGACTAGTAGATTCAAAGCAATAAATATTGCTGAAAATTGCTGAAGGCTAAAGCTACCTTGTGCTCACTGGAAAACTCTATGTTAAGATCCTCATACAGTCTATCATGACTTACACATTTAACACAATCTCTGATCATACTCCGCAAAATCATTTTTATGGAAATATAGCTTATACCAAGTCTCAAAAGACCCCCAAATAACTATAAGGTGAAAAAAAAGTCACAAGTAGAATAAACTTAGAGAACTCATAGTTTCTATGTTGCTTAGTTTTATCAATTTGATGTAAACTAGAGTTACCTGGAAGGAGGGAGCCTCAACTAAGGAAATGCTTCCATGAGATAGTCCTGTAGGCATGTTTGTGTGGCATTTTCTTGATTGTTGTTGATGTGGGAGGGTCTAGCCCACTGCAGGTGGTGCTGTCCCTAGGCAGGTGGTCCTGGAAAGTCTAAGAAGTGTAGTTGAATGTGAGCCTGAGAGTAATTCCGGAGGAAGCTTTCCTCCATGATTCTTGTTTCTGTTCCTGCTTGAGTTCCTGCCCTGACTTTGCCCAGTGATGCACCATGCTTGGGGTGTGTAAGTCGAAGAAACCATTTCTGCCTGAAGTTACTTTGGGTTGTGGTGTTTATGATATTAATGGACATACACCAGAGCAATGTCCAATCACAAGCCGTATTTGTATTTGAAGCTGGAAGTCATGAGCAGTGTGTACTGGCATGAACGCATAAAACTAGGACAATGGAATAAATCATCCCAGAAATAAACCTTTGCAAATATGAACAAATGGTCTTTGGGACGCATGCCAAAGTTGCCAAATGGGGAAAGAATAATTTTTCTTTAGACTGGTCTTAGAAAACAGTATACACCCCTCTTCGAGAGTAAGGATAAACCTTGCCATATTCCATATACAAGAATGATCTCTGAATGGCTTAAACCCCTAAAACTGTAAACGTCTGTAGGGAAGCATAGAGTACATGTTGGGCTTGACAATGCCTTCTTAGACACAGTGTTAAAATCGCAGACAACAAATACCAGAGACAGACAGACAAACTAGACTATATCAAACATACAATCTTCTATGTATCAAAGGACACAACCATCCATTAAAAAATTAACCTCAAGAAGGGAAGCAAATATTGAAAGTGATGGGGGGTATGGAGGGTACTATTCATAATGCAGATGTTTCTTTACTTGTGATGGGTTTATGTCCCGATAAGCTCCGTGTAATTTGAAACATCATAAGTAAAAAATTCATTTAATAGTCTAATTACCCAACAGCATAGCCAGCTAGTCTTACTTAAACGATAGCAGAACATCTATAGTAGTGTGCATTTGAGCAAAATTGCATGATGAAAATCGCTTTATAATAAAGTATTGTGTGTCTTGATACATAGTTAGCACGGGTATTTTGTAAGCCTGATGTGTCATAAAACTACAGAAACGTGAGGTGGCACTGGCAATGTGGAACAATTATCGCACAGTAGAAAAAGTCACAATTCCAAAAGAATAATTAAATTGATTAATTAAAGCTTATTTAAATTTCAAATATCCATTTATAAATAGGCTGTCAAGAAAATGAATGATTGGAGTATAGTGTGGGCAAACCTCATAAGTGGTGAATCTGGTAGGGACCTAACTTTTAAAATTCATGAAGCTATTCTTAAAACTCACCAGTAAAAGCATTTCTGTTACAAAATGGGTAAAGGGCATTAAAAGACATTTCACTGAAATAAAAAAACCTAGTGGTGAGTAAGTACAGGATACATTGTTTTGCCCTAGTCACTGTGATGTGCAATTTTAAAGCAATGATGGGCTAGCACTGCACTGTCAGAATGGATAAAATTTAAAAAAATATTAACAGCCTATGCTGATGATGATGGAGAGAAAATATTCACTTATGTTAAATGTGGAAAAGTAAATTATACAAATGCTCTAGAAGCTTCTTATCCATTTCTCAAAAGTTTAGAACTCAAGTGGTATAGACAGCTATACCACTCCTGGGCGTATAGCCAAAAGATGGCACACTATACCACAAGACCACTTGCTCAACTCTGTTTGAAACAGCTCTATTTCTAATAACCAGAAACTGGAAACAACTGAAGACTGGACAAAGAAAATGTGATTTATTTATACAATAAAATACTCTCCAGCTATTAAAAACAAGGACATCATAAAATTTGCAGGCAAGTGGATGGAACTAGAAAATATCATCCTGAGTGAGGTAACCCAGACCCAAAAGCACATGCATGGTATGTACTCACTGGTAGGTGTATATTAGCCATAAAGTAAAGAATACCCATGCTACAATCCACAGACCCCAAAAGGTTAAATAACAAGGAGGGCCCAAGGAAGGATATGTGAATCTCACTCAGAAGGGGAAATAAAATAGTCACTGGAGGTGGGTGAAGGGAAGGAACTGGGTAGGAAAAGGGATGGGGAGGAAAACAGGAGGAAGATATCAGGTAGAGGGAGAGAGGGCCTGGAGAGTGAATGGGAAATGGTGGTGGGAGAGGGGCAAGAACATCTCTATTATATGCCAGACCTGAGATGAGAGGAGTACCAGGGAGTCTGTGAGGGTGACTCTAGCTGAGACTCCTAGCAGTGAGGGATATGGAATCTGAAGTGGCTACCTTCTATAGCCAGATAGGACTCTCAGTAAAGGGATAAGGATACTCACCCTCCCATAAAACCTTTGATTCAAAATATGTCCTGCCTACAAGAAGTGCAGGGACAAAGATGGAGCAGAGACAGAAAGATTAACCAACCAATGACTGGCCCAACTTGAGATCCATCCTATAGGCCAGAACTAATCACTGACACTGTTGATAACACTTTTATGCTTGCAGACAGCAGCCTAGCATATTTCTCCTATGAGAGGCTCCACCCAGCAGCAGAGTGAAAGAGATGCAGAGACCCACAGTCAAACATTAGACAGCTTGGGAAGTCTTGTGGAAGAGTTGGAGGAAGGATTGAGGGACCCGGAGAGGATAGGAACTCCACAAGATGACCAACAGAGTCAACTAATTTGGACAGTTGAGGGATCCCAGAGATTGAACCAATAACCAAAGAACATACAAGAGCTGGACCTAGGCCTCCTGTATGTATGTAGCAGATGTGCAGCTTGGTGTTCATGCAGGTTCCTCAATAACAGGAGCAGGGGCTTACCCTGACTGTTGCCTGCCTGTGGATCCCGTTTCCTTAACTGTGCTTTCTTGTCTGGCCTTAGTGGGAGAGGATGTATCAAGTTTTGCAGTGACTTGAGGTGCCAGGCTGGGTTGGTACTCCTGGGGTGGGGGGAACTTCCCCCTTCTCAGAGGTGAAGGGGAGCAGGATAGAGGCCATGTAAGGAGAGGTAACTGGGAGGACAGAGGGGAGCTGTGATTGGGCTGTAAAGTGAATAAATAAGTTAATTAATGAAAAACATTTAAAAATAAAACTATTATAAAGGCCTAACAATATGAATTATGTACACCTGGCAACCAAACCCAGGGTCTTCTACTTACTAGTCTATCATTCTACCACTCAGATAACAACCAACCCCTTGGACTTAGATCTAAAACCTCTTTTCTTTGATTTGGATCTCAAATGTTTAATGTGGACTTTTCTAAAATCTTTCCCTTTAAATGTAAAATTGTACATGTGAGACTTAGAGGATTCAGGCGGTCTGCTGGAAGCAAAGTATAGATCTCTGATTACTCCCTCACTATCTGTTGAAGAAGCTGCCCTTCTTCTATCGAGTTGCTTTTCTGCCCGTGTGACAGTTGGTGGGCTAATTTCTGCATCTATTTCTGGGTTATCTAGTCTATCTCATTGATCCATGTTTCTATGTTCCACAAACATCACAGACTTAATTACTACAGCGACGTAAGCTTGGAAATAATTGACTCCTTTCATTTAATTTCTTTTCAAAAATTATCTTAGCTTCCTACAAAATCCTTCTTGAATATTGCATTAAACATGCATGTTCATGGGAGATCTGACACTATTACTATGTTGAAATTTTTAAAAGATTTTTATGTGTATGAATATGTGTATATGTGCGCATGTGTACCAATCCCACACAGGCCAGAAGAGAGTGTGAATGCCCTGAAACTAGAGTTACACATGTTTGGGAATTGTCATGAGGATGCTGAGAATCCAAACTGGATCTTCTGTAAGAGAAACTGGTGCTCTTAACCACTGAGTAATCTCTTTACCCGCTTGTATGAAATAAGTCTCTTATAGATAGAATATTATTGCCATTATTTACAACTGTCTATATAATAGGCCTGTTAAAATGTTTGTAGCTGTTTTTTACTTTTGTCATTTAAGCTAAGTATAGCAAATCATTACAAATTGTGTTACGGTATTTGCTGCTACAGGAGAACACCGCACACTTCTGTAAAACTTCCCACTGCTGACGACTGTCCTTTGATTTCATCTTGAAGGACATCCCTCACCATTACTGTGAGGACATCTTAGTGATGATGGAATCCCCTGGGCATGGCTTAGCTTGTCACTTTACTTAACCTCTCATTTTTAAAAGATAATTTGGCCAATGACAATATTAGTATTCCTGGCTGCTAGATTTTTCTGTCACCTCATTGACTACATTCTCCTTTTCACTCTGCTCAGCAAAATGTCTGCTGGCAAGTCTGCAGATAATCTTGTGGGAGTCTCTGCGCACGCCTCTTTTTTTTTTTTCTGCTTTCAAAATTTCTGTCTGATTTTGGAGATATTAAGTACAATGTCCTCTATTTCTCTTAGTTTCATGGATCTACGAGAGCGTATCTTTCCAAAGATTTGTGTTATTCAAACGTTATTTATTTAATCAGGTAAACTCTATTCTTTTATGCCTCTTATCTCTATCTGGGCTTACCACAATGAGTATAATGGCTTAGTTCAGAGCACCCCTATGTCTATTAGGCTTTCCTTGCTTTTCTCTTTGTCTTCCATGATTCAAGAATTTGAACTAATTATCTTAAAGATTGTTGGTTCTTTCTTCTGCCCCATCAAGTGTGATCCCCAAACCTTGCAACCAACCTTTCTGTTCAGTGATTTTTACTTTGCAAGTCGAGAATTTGCTTTTCTTGTTTATAGCTTTGATTTCTTGATACTTTCGTTTTGTTCATGTACTATTTTTTTTAATTTATTTCCCTGTGTTCTCTTTTTTCTTTATGATGCATCTGACTGCCAGTTATTTCACATCAGTGGTTAGGCAGCTGCAGTGGTGGTCTAGATCTTTTAAAGCCTTTCTCTTCCTAGCATCTCCCTGTGAAACTGAATGCTACTACCTCTGCCTCCAGCAACTTCCAAACTGGTCTCCTCAGTGTTCTGACTTAGGAGACAAGTCACGTCTTTGTGTGATCTCCAGACAAGACTGAGTTTTAGTGACATGGTTAGCTGTTTGTTTCCTTCTGCTCCAAGAATCTCCAGGATGAGGCTACATGGTTTGAAATGACTTCGTTATTACAATTCCTAAGATGGCATCTAGAAATGCCTACAGTCATTTCTGGCTAAGGACCTTTAATTCAGTGTTGTAGGCTAGATATATGCTACCAATCTACAGTTTTACTAAAGGCATCCAATTATCTGATCTTTGAGCAAGTTGCTAAGGCAAAATAATAGAGAAAGACTACCCTTCAACTTACGATATCTTAGAATGGTGTCAGCCAGGTGTCAAAAGGAAGCTTGACAACTGCACTGAATTATCTTTATCTTGACTCAGAAGAAACTGTAAATTTGATTATAAGTTTAAGAGGTATAAAAATAAATGCACATAGCTTGTTATTGCAGATTCTTAATAATAGCGTTTAGATGGGCATATAAATTTTCTACAAAACTCAGCAGAAGTTTACAGAAAGGAACATCATACTACTCTTTATTAATATCAACTACCATAAAGGCAGTGAATGCTCGTGTAATCATAAATAAAGAGCAGAGGAGCCAGGCAGAAAGTAATCAATACAAACACATAGACATCGATGGCGATTGAAGAAGTTGCTGTCATGGTTTAGGGCAGAAAGGATTTTTTTTTAAACCAATTTTGTTCCAAGTGGATACTTTTACAGGAAAAAAATAGTGACCCATATTTCAAAGTATTCAGAAAAGGAAACTCAAGATATATTACAGGCCTACATATAAAAACTAAAAATATAAAGTTTTTTCCTACCCAGAGAATGTCTTCCATACATCAAAGTAGGTAGATACTGTAAACCACATATACAATATGTGAATGACCTGATAGACCCAGCTTGCCAGAATTTAAAATATTTTTTCAGCAAAAGAAGTTGATAAAATTAGATGCAAAACAATACCAAGGAGAAGAATCTTCTTAAAATATGTATTATAAAGAATTTGCATATTGTGGAATATAATGATTATATCAAAAATATTAAAAATCAGTAAAACATTGAGAACCTATTTAAAATAAAAATTCTTTCAGAGGTTATTTTTGAAAGTTGAAAAATAGTCCATGAATATAAAAATATAACATCATTGAACTGTAGTAAGATGCTGCAAGTATCTATCACAATTTCTTCCTTTAAATCCACTACTAGCAAAAATTCCTAATGTTGGAGATGAAGCAAAGAAACCTATATTCTCAAAGATGATGACAGGAAACATAAATCTACTGCCATTAGTTTTTATAGGATTGAAATTGTGTGTATTATATGTCAGACATAGCACTTCTAATGATTTATAGCCAAGAAATAAAAACATATGAGCACTTAAACACGCATAATAAGTGTGTATCATATTTTCATTCATTCCGAAAACAAAAACTGAAGACTGTAAATGTACATCAACATGAGACTATACTGGTATTGTGTTGTCTAATCAATAAAAAAATTAAATCTTCTGATTATACAAATGCAAAGCTAGTGTCAAAAATAACGTCCAAAACAAAATAACCCAGGGAAAAGTAAGTACTGTAATAGTGCACTTTGCAAACTGTACCTATGGCTACACAAATAAAAAACAGTAAAATAAATTATTAAATTAAAAATAAACTGATCGTCTTTAGCTTGTGGGTATCCTCTTGGAGGCAAAGGCTGAAGATTCCAATCACTTCTTCACTTAACTAAGATGTCCTCAGAGCAAATAATTTCTGGAAGTTTAAGAACTGTCTCTCAATAAACCTATTTGCACAAGGAATATAAAACTGTATTTTGGAAAATACAGATTTTTCTTTTCTATTTAATCTCTGAGAAAAATAGTGAGGAAAGATGCAGATTCTTCTTAATGGCTCTGCCCATATCACAAGCACTAACCTACTTACCACTAAGACCTCTCTCTCTCCATTATCTACTTCCTCTGCAGGTGTGTATAGGTGAGCTTTAATAATCCTATCTAGGGATGTTAGAACTGTATTAACTGACCTTACTCTGTAAAACTGTGTGTGTGTGTGTGTGTGTGTGTGTGTGTGTGTGTGTGTGTGTATTTCTTTAGATAAGACCCATGCATCATCACCTTAGATTCTCTTTGTTGTGTATCCTTCAGATTTTTGCCCACTGTATGTCTAGTCAGTAAAAATCCAAATGAATATTTTCACATCGAGAAGAAGAGGGAATAGAGATAGAGAAAATATCTTAGGGTGTCCATTGTTGTGAAGAGACACCATAACCAAAGCAATCTTTATAAAAGACATTTAACTGGGGCTAGCTTATAGGTTCTGAGGTTTACTCTATTATCCTCATGGCAAGAAGCATAGCAGCATCCAGGCAGGCATGGCCCTGGAGGAGCTCAGAATTCTCTATCTTGTCCAGAAGAAAAACAGGAGAATACCGGCATCCAGGAAGCTAGGACTAGGGTCTTAAAGCCCACCCCGACAATGACACACTTCCTCCATCAAGGCCACCATCAAGTACCACTCTCTGGATCAAGCATATTCAAACCACCACAGAAAATGAAAATCATTTTAATAAATATTAAATTGAAATTTAAGAAATTTAAGAAAGGAGCTAGGACAATGGCTCATAGATAAGAGATGATCCATTGTGATACTCTGTTAAGAAATCAGTCTACAGTATGGTAAAAAGACATAAAGCACAGGGGTGCAGGTCGAGGTATAGTGAGGAGGTTGAATCAGAACCCTGGCTTTTTCAGGTGGGTAGAGGCTATTCTGACACTAGAGGACCTAGAGGTAAAACCTAATTTAGCTCAGCATGGGGCCTCCAGCTTGACAGTTTCAAGAAGTCAGGGGGAATTCTGGGATTCATGTATGACTTGGGAGTGATCAGTATGTGTGCAATAATGGGAGCCCTGGGACTTAACCTAAAAAAAGAAAATGTGTTGAGAAAGTAAAGGAAATACTGAATGATCATAAAAGAAAACCCCAGCCAGGAAAACATAGCAAGAAGGAAAGAGAAAGATTTAAACCAAACCCAAACCCAAACCAACCAAACAAAAACCCAGAACAATAAGCAGAGTCTACTGTTATAGAGGCCTCCAAAAATTAAGTATAGACACAGTAAAGAGTTAATTATTGACCCCATGGAAGGTTGTAATCATGGAGAAATAGCAACACGTGTGTAGTTCTTTTAGAAAAATGTATGATCAAATGAAGTGTGCCAAAAATACTGTTTTCCAATGGAACATCAGTATTTGGAATCTAGCAAGAGTCAGCCCAGACTTAAGTGCTGATAAGAAAAATTTAAATGTAAGTAGAGATGGGAGATTAAGAAGATAGGAAATCTGGTGGATTGGAAACTCAGAGGTAGGAACAGAGAGGCCAAGAGCCTATGCAGGGAGATTACTCTGTGACTAACAAGAATGTGGGTGGGGAAGGAGAATGGGATAGGGGGTTTGCAGCAGGGAAGCGGAAAGGGGATAATATTTGAAATGTAAATAAATAAAATATCCAATAAAAAATCAAAAAGTGGCATAAAGAAATTCAGTAGTGTCTAATAAAATTATCTACAGTTACAAAAAAGAAGAAAGAAAGGAAGAAGGGAAGAAAGAAAGAAAGAAAGAAAGAAAGAGGAAGGAAGAAAGAAAGAAAAAGGAAGGAAGGAAGGAAGGAAGGAAGGAAGGAAGAAAGAATGAACTTCCCTGGTGCTTTGATGTGCAAGGAAAGATTATGGATGAAAAGATCCTGAAGTAGAAACTGCTGAGGTCTGGATTGAAAGTAGGTATAGTTGGATTATCTTCCTCACAACATACATGTCCAATGTGAGTTATTAAAGGAAGTGTCCAGGTTGGCTTTGAACTCTGAGTGATTTTCTTGTCTCAGCCTCCTCAGGGTAAGAAACCATGTGAAGTATATGGAGGAAGAACCATATTATAATTCTATTTAACTACTCACGGAAAGTTAAAAATATTTATTCCTAGTTTTCAAGCCACCACCCCCCCCCCCAAATAATGAAGAAGGCACGTGATTGTTTGATCCATGGCTGGGGTTTGGGACAAAGGTTTTGAGTAAAGAAAAGTTATTGGAGGGATAGTCTACAGATTGTAAATCAAAATAGAGGAAATGGAGGCATGATGTAGCAGAAAGACCAGTATAGTATCCAAGAAGTGATTTCAAAGAACAGCCCAAGGAGGTGACATAGTGAACCTGTGAAGAAAGAGCCACTCCCTTTCAATGGTTCTGATGTTCCAACTCTACTCCTTTACTAAGATACAGAATATAATATTTAAGCATTAGTATAGAATCTGAAAGGAGAATATCTTATGGTCATAGAGCATGTGTTTAGCATGTTCAGAGACCACTACAAAGAAAATAAAAAAAAAAAACAAGCATAAAAGAAATAGTGGTGGCAGAAAAGAATGAGTGACCACACCAATGCTTAAGGTATCAGGGAGCAGAAAGCACACATAGTAACAATAGAGCCTTATATGTGACTATCTCAGGCTGAGCCACCAGACCCCTGGGAACTATATCTGACCATCTCACCATACATGTAACATGCTCACACATACATGCACACATGCATGCATGTGCACATGGATGGGGATGAATCTCAATGGTTGAGCATAGGGTACTAGCTTAGCTCTATGAAGCCCATACTACATATGCATGCTTATATATTGTTTCTTACTTCTCATATATCAAAGTTTATTAGACAACTCTAGTATTAAGACTATTTAGTACCCAAGGAAGTATTTGGACTGTATAATCTTAGTAGCTATTGAAAATATGTGAAGAGTAATCTCTAAATTGTGCTTTTCAATAAGGAAAAAAGTGACTAACAGAATTTAGGAACCTATGTTATTTTACTGTCAATAGAGTAATCTCACATAATTCACATACAACACTGACTTTAAACATTTATGATCTTTGTATAAGACGAATGAGAAACAAGATATAATCATTGTTCAAGTCAAAATCCATTTCTTCCATATTTCTGCAGGAGTCTCAAATATGAGTTTACCAATAGATAAAGTAACAGGGGTAATCAACAGTCGTGTTTGATCCGTAGTGACACAAGCCGAATCTGTTAACTGCCCCAGAGAACAGACAAAGAAATAAGTGCTAAAAGTTCCCATGTTATTCCATGTGAAGGCTAAAGTTTTACAGAGATTATTTCCCATTATTCACACTTATTAAAACGGGTCTTGCATTGTCTTCCTCAGGGACTATTTGAATTGAAGGTCCCAGTGTTCTCTGATCCCTGTTCTCTCACAACCACTGGACAAAAAAAATACATCATGTGCAACTATGAACCTTGACTTGGGAGTTATGACAATTTTGGAACACTAAATTGCCCCTGGCCTGCCAAAAACATACATTTGTTTAAACCTAACAGCAGGCAAAATATTTCTATTAGTCAACCATTAATGTTTACTAGGAGGCAGCTTTTCACTATAGGCTTCCAGGATGAAATGGATTTCAGAACAATGCCGTTGCCCATACAAGGGTAGAAGAAAACATCAGTCAGTATTGGACACAATGAAGACACTTCCACAAAGTTCTCTGGAAGAAACAAGACTGTCTTGGGAGCAGCTGCCACGTGACACTTAAGGAGGATTTATGGAGATCCGATCTCAACTGCCTTGCTACACTAGATTTTCCCCTTTCTTGCAAATGAGGGATTACAAATGCAGTTTGTATGATTCAGAGCTGTATTTGACTCGCATACTGTTAGAGAGGTGGTAGTCGAAAGTGATTGAAGCCAGCAGTTCTTTTTTTCCCACTAGGCTCCTTTTTTGTGTCATGGTGGATTTATGATATCACTCTTTTCCAACTGGCTGCCTTGAGTTGCATTCCTGTTGCTTGGATCATTCTTCCTCCTAATTGAAATACATAAAATCTAAAATATGGACCTAATATATTTAAAGGGAAGTCTTAAGTACAAAGTTCACAGCTAATCATCTTCGCAGGGCTCTCATATGATAGGGAAACAGAACAAGGTGGAATAATGCACGTTAGTTCTAATGCTAAGACAACTGAGTGAGTTAACTCAGGAGCTTTGTTTTGGAGAGGGGACAGGTTCAAAGACCCAGGTTAATCAACCCCCAGGAAGTGAAAGAGTGATGAGGTCATACTTGATAACAGGATCCGGAGTACAACAGGCATAGTTAGCTCTCTACAGGAAGTAGGTAAAACCCACTCTTCAGTATTTTCCTGTCTTCAAAAGGTAGAATGAATTGCTCAAATACTAACCCAGCCAAGAAGCAAACACAGGATGATAGGTGTTTAAATTCTGTACAGCTTCTATAAGCATTTTCTAGCCTAATCACCATCTAACTCAGTGCAATAAATCTAGTTTCTGATTTGGCCAGAGAAAAATAACTTTATTAAGAAACTTATATAACCAGTTTAAATTTGCTAGATGATAAATGCCTGTAACAACCTTGGACTTTCATGTTGTAGGATTGAACTGAAGTATTGAATCATGCAGAAATCAGAACATGATATATATATATATCATATATATATATATATATATATGCACACACATATATATATGCACACGCACATGCACACACACACACGCACACACACACACACACACACACACACACACACACGACAATGCTTATATTGTCTGTCGATTTAACCTGTAATTCTCTTGGTGTAGCTGGATTTGACGGTAAGCACTACAAGATTTTATATTATATTATTTAAAAGTGGAGATGTCTGTTGAATATGGAAGTGGATGCCTGTAATTCTGGCACTTGGGAGGATGAAGCAGGTGAGTTGTGATTTCCAGCCCAGCTTGGGCTACAGGATAAGACTATATTGAAGCAATGGACATGGACAGAGGAAGACAGAGGGAAGAAGGCAAGCACTATATATATATGTATGTATGTATATGTATATATGTGTATATGTGTATATATGTATATGTTTATATATGTGTTATATATATAAACATATACACATATATAACACATATATAAACATACACACACACACACACACACACACACACACACATTAGAGCAGCAGAAGTAAAACCAGACTACTAATAGTTGACAAAGACACATTTACAAATGGCTGTTTCACACTTTCAATTGAGGATGTGTTCTCCTGGATTTCTGTTTCTACTGCTGAACCTGTTTCTTGCTACCATGATGCTTCTCCATCTATACAAATGGTAAAATTGTGTAGTGTGTAATTTTGCTTTCTGTTTCTGTGATAACACACTGACCAAGTTAGGGAGGAAATGGTTTAATGTAGTTTCTATTTGTCCATCAGAGTCAATCAGTAAGGGAATCTGGGACAGGAACTCAAGCCTACACCTGGAGGCATGATCTGGAGCAGAGACCATGGAGACAATCTCTTCCTTATTGGTTTGCTGTCCTTGGCTTGCTTGGCCTGCATTGTTATATGATCCAGGACTACCCACAGTATGCTGAACCCTTCCATGTCAGTTATTAATTAAGAAACTGCCCTCACAGATTTGTGTACAGGCTACTCTAAAGGAGGCAACTTTTTCCTAAGTGAATCTAGCTTGTATTAAGTTAACTCACATCATTTTTCCTCAACTGAGGCTCCTTTTTCCTAAGTGAATCTAGCTTGTATTAAGTTAACTCACATCAAATTGACAAAATCTAATTACTAATATTTTTACTCTAGAAAATACCTTGGCTATTTAACAGCAAACAAACAAAAACTAAATCCCTGAATCATATGGCCCCCAAATCATACTTCTGAGTACTTATCTTAAATAAACAAAGAATTATGTCCACAAAAATCCCTATCCAAAAATATTTATAGCCACCTTACTTATCATTGACCAACTAGATAGCATTCAGTGAAAGAAGAATTAAATAAAACTAGAACATCTCAAATTTTATGTAGATCACATAGAAATTACTCTAGATGAAAAATATCTCAGTCTCAAAGACTTATGTATAATAGTATCTCATTTCTATAATGATTGCCAAACAAGAAAATTGGGGATACTGAGAACATCTTTGTGATTATCAAGAATGAGGGAGGAGGGAACGTACCTGTGACTGTGAAGATTAATGTGAGAGGAATCTTAAATCATGGTGAAATAGTTCTCTGTGGGGTTTCTATGTTGTTTGCTTTCTTGTTTTAGGTTTTATTTGCTTGTTTTTGAAACAAGATCTCACTACTAGGTAGCCCAGGCTGACCTTAAAATTGGCAAGCACTGAGATGACAGGCAGGCACATCACGCCAGGTTGACAACAGATCTCTGTCATGGCTGTGGTGGTAGGTACATGGATATATATACATTATAAAACTTCACAAAACTCAATGGACAACACACATACGTATAGATCTCTATCTTGATTGTGGTGATAGGTACAAGAATATATACATTATAAAACTTCAAAAATTCAACAGATAACACATATACATATTAGTATATGTAAAGCTCATGATATCTGAATACAGTATATAAATTTCAATGTCACTTTTTTGGGGGGGGGGCTTTGATAACATTCTGTTTAACTTAACTACATCATAATGTTCCTGTTAGGAAAAACTAGTTAGAAGATTACACAAGACTTCTCTAAGGTACTTATATCACTTTCTATGAATTCATAATATTTTTAAATTAAAGTTAAAACAGAGGGGTATAATATGAGAAAGGACCACTAGTGATGATGATGGTTATAAAAATGGAAATTAGTCACAAGTATAAGCTCATCCCTTTGTGTAAAAAGTCCTTTTATTTTTTGTTGTTTTCATAAACTAAACATTATGACTTCGTGTGTCTACCAACTTTTCTTCTACTTGTGAAATCCTATTTTTCCTAATAAAAAGTAAAATCTTATCAATGACAGGTACGATATCAAGATACCATGTCCCGTTAGTTTCACACCCTTGTTGTGTCTAGTTTTCAAGCACTGCAGAAGCTGATAACCAGTACTTGAGGTCAGACCTTTCCACAGCCTCAGCCAAGCATTGAAGTCAGACCCAATGTAACACTGGAGATCCAGAGTCACACACTAATAGAAATCGAATTCTCATTCCCAGTTTTAAGCAGACATGAAGTTTTATGTTCATCTTAACTACCCATCTGAGAACACAAACATATTTGGGTATTACAGAATGAATAACAAAACAGTCTTGGATAAATCCTGGCTCAATATATGGTAGTTAATGAGGAATTCACAGAGGTCTCATTTGTCTCTAGCCTCTGGATGAGGGACAAACTTCTGTCCTATGGTATAGCCCAACAATCTGAGCAAGAGGAGTCCATGACTGGAGCTGCTCACAGGAAATCCTGTACCAGTTCTTATCCAGACACATTTCTCACCCAGGGACAAAGATCACAATTCCCTAATGAAGAGTTTCACAATAGTTTAATATTATAAAGTGCAATGTTAGCCCATGTTGAGGAAATATAGTTCTAAAAAGGAATTAAAGGAAAGATATTAGTCCTTGGGGGTATGGATGGTATATTGACTCTTCACGGGGAACTACACAAGGTAAAACAGAAAAAGAAACTGGGATTGGCATTGCCAGATTAGAAGATGAGAAATGACCATTGGTGCATGAGATCCTCTAGGTTAGAATGTACAGAATCCCATAGTAAGGGTATGTCATGAGTCTACCAATAATTAAGTGTCTACTGTGCAAACAATGACAACGAGCAGGGCCCCACATGCAACAGTATGTATATAGTCTAGAAAAAGTGCCAGTGGGCATGGACTATAGTTGGTTCTGGGAGGAGGAAGTTGAGGAGTCACAACGGGCCCTATGATGTGATTACTACAGAACCCATTACACTTAGCCCCTTGCAGAGGAAGAGGCCAGGAAAGGCATCATAAGGATTATGAACTAGGCACCTCAGGTGCTTCAATAAATACATCCCTCTTCCGTTTCTAAAAGGTACTCAGTTTCAACATACAGGTAATCAAAATAATTCACGGACTGCTACCCCTCTGCTCGCTCTTTGAGATTCTAAGTTACTAAGTTAGTTCGCACCAAGTGACTGCTTGCGTTGCAGACATGCCCTTTGTCTAGTATCTCATTCTTGCTTTGCCAACGCAGTTGTGACATCATTCTTTAGGAATCAACAACACTAAGCTAAGAGTCCAACACACGTTAGAAGAATTTTCCTGAGATAACTGCTCTGTAAGCACGTGGCAGAACAGACAGCCTGTGTCAAATGCCAATGGGGCTGGCCCTGCTTTAAGAAAAGCAATAACAATTAAACCTAACAACTCTCACCGAGGTTGAGAAAACAGAGAGGCATTCCAGTTTACAGTGGCCCTGTGCCACTAGACTGCTGAGACTGGAGAGTAATCAGGCCGCAGACTACAGACTACTATCTCCCAAGAAGAATGTGCTAGTGAAAATGGTCATGAACAGTAGTTCCCTCGTGGCTCCTTCCAGAATGGCAATCAGATAAGGACCCCAGAAGCTTTTCTGGTAGAGGAAATATCCCTTGGCAGGTGGGAGAGAAGAGAACACAAACTCTCACGTGAGAAGACCAGAAGGGTAAGATTTCTTTTTATATTCTGCCTCTTCAGGTTTTCGATAACTTCAATTCAACTGATTGATAAAAGATTGAAATATCACCCACAGCTCTAAGGAGATGAGAGAGGAGTGCTACCTATGAAAGAGTTTGAGGCAAAGAAGAAGACAAATGTTGCCCTGAGACTGAACTTGGTATTCTGGCTCCACCTATAAGCTTAAATGAATGTTCTTTACCTTCAGGAAAGAAGTTAACTTTAAGTCTCAGCTCCTATGAGTCAATTTCCATCTTCTCTTAAGTTCTGCTTCCCCAAGGTTCCCATTCTAAATGTTCTTTAGAGAGAGCAGGATAGCAGGTAGGGGTCTCAATATTTAAACGGCCTTGACTTCTATCAACTCTGAGCTGCACACAGCAGTTATGAGTTAGACCTGCCCACATGTAGCAAATGACTCCTCTGTCGAATCCAATGTGTCGGGAGTTAACCGGGTTCAAGACCTCATTTCTTATACAGGCTACATTCAGAGAGGTGTTGGGTTTTGAGACAAAGTCTTCTATTCTTCTCTGTGATCCATTGTTTTGTATTTTGATATAATTACCACAATTTTCCCAAGGCTGCCTCCTGCTGTTCTGTGACATGGTGCATGGGTGATTCTTTATCTGAAAAATGTAAGAACCACATCGTTTCTTTTTACAGTGCTGAGAGAACGGAAAGAAGCTAAGAGCTTGCACGTAGTGAACATTCTGAGGGGAGCAACTGCTCCTAATTGTACTACATGAAGATGCTTCAGAAATGATCAAATCTGCACATTCATGTCGACTACTTCTTCTTGCAAATGTCTCAGGTCACAGAATGCATTTGATGGCTTCACTTTACTAAGCATTTTTTTTTTAACTCAGAAGAAATCTCATTTCTCTTAATAGTGTTCACATGAACTTTCAAAGCCAGGAACATGGCCTTTTGAGCAGGGTTATTTCTCTTTATATAAAGTCAACTTCAGAAGCCCCAGAATGCAGAGTGTGGTGAGCAATAGCTGAAACTGAAACCATGGGTGATGGGTAAGTTTGACTTTAAGAATTTTGAGATAGTCACTAATTTTTAAGCTATGCATGCACACTTATCTGTACTCGGGTTGGCCGTGTTGTCATCTATCATTTTCATGGGGGACTCCTTTCTTCTCAACCACACTTCTCATCATCTTGTAAACAAATGTGAACCTGAAGGGGCTTGGCATCATTTTTCTGCTGCTTCAATGTCACACGGTCTTTGTGGAGAACTGGAAGTCTCTCTAATTCATCTTCTTACTTTTTGCCCTCCAAAACCTGATAACTGTTTCCTTCCTAAGAAAGATAAAATTCCAGTGTATCCCCTCCACCTAAACTCCATTCTTCTTTTACTTTGGAGCAGTGAACTAACTCGTGATTATTATTCTCCACAGGAAACCCTCCGATTAGATTTCCTGTTCTATTATTTATTCTTGTGGATAAGAGGATAAGTCATGAATTGGAGGAGAATACTATAAATCCCATTTTTAAAATCAGTATCCACAAGATATCAAATTAGTTCTAAGTAGGGCTTCATAGTATGACTGCAAAAGAGGGACCTAGGGGTGGGAGGACGATCTTTAATAGTTTACAGAATTTTGTTACCAAAATTATGTATTCTTTGGTGCATCTGAATAGTATCAGAAAATGGTTGAGATCTACTGATACCTAAAACAGAGAGACACAAATGAACATAAAACCAATTTGTAAAACATATTAGAATGCAAAGCAAATGTCTAGTATTAAAAAGTAGCTTTTTATAATATGATTAAGTATAAGATATTAAAAAAAATATACCACTCTAAGATTGGAGCATGTTAGGCACAAAGTTGGACAATTTGAATAAAAGGCATCAGTCATTATAGCCAAAAGTACAAAATATATCCATGACTCTGCTCTGATTCAAATAAAATATCAAATACACTAAAAAGTGAAGAATCTGCTACATAAGGAATTGCAAATGATTTGGATAAATAAACCACCCTCAGGGCAGAGCATCACTTCACTTCAGTGAGAGCTATATACAGTGGCCTCCTCCCAAAGGGACTAACACAGGAGGAAATGAAAAAGGCACTTCATAAAAGAGACACAGGTCACTACCTCAGCTAGGTGCCCAAGGACAGTGGAAACGCAGATTGTTGAGATGAGCTAGCTCGCCAGGAAAGGCAAAGGCCTGGAGATGTTGTCTGAGCTTGAGTTCCTCAGAAGCATTGCATACTCTAACACAAAGGCTGGTGTAGTTTTCATTTTTTGTGTAGAGGGTTTGTGTAGCAAGAAAGGAATGCATAGTTAAATAAGACAGGGAAAGAGTGAAAGCCGTTACTATGTTTTCTTGCTATCGGCAGCTAGTGTTGATCTTCACTGGACGGAATGAAGAAACACATAGAACATGCTCCACTCACACTTGGATTTCCAGTTGGCTGTGTTTCTAAATACACTTTAAAGTGCTTTGTCTTTCCAGGCTGTGCTTGAGAACTCATATGCAGTGCCATGGAAGAACTGGAATGGGCAAGAACAGAAACAGAGGCAAGTGAAAAGGTGTATGTATATGTGTGTGTGTATGTGTGTGTGTGTGTGTGTGTGTGTGTGTGTGTGTGTGTGTGTGTGTGTGTGTTCAGCTGGTTGTAATAGAACAAAAGGATATAAGAAAGGGCAGACATTATACGCATCACAAATACAAGAAAAGGGACATAGACTGGAACTTTTAATGGAAGTGACAGAGGTGAAAACTCTTTCCAAGAATTTAAAGAGAAGGAAGCCCATTATATTCAACCTATGAGATGAGCACTACTTTGAAGCAAAAACCAAGCAAGGACATAAGAAAATAAAACTATTTATCTGTGTTTCTGAGGGAAGTGGATGCTAACAAAGTATCTGGAAACAAAATTGGACAGCACATCAAAAATATCACTGGCCGTGGTTAGACTGTGCTCATCACAAAGATGTAAAGATGGTTCGATATATGTAAATCAATAAAGACAATACATTTTCCAAAAGGAAAGATAAAGATCATATAATTAACCCAATAGATTCAGAAAAAAGTACTTAGTAAAACTTAACTTGCTTTTATGATACAGGCTTTGAAGAAGTTAGAGAGATGAAGCCTCGATACAGTAAATGCTGAATGTGGGCACGGCCACAACCAGCACCAAAAGAATGATGAAAATCTGAAACAATTTACTCTAGACTCAGGACCAAGGGAAGGTTGTCTACTCTCCCGCTCTCCTTTTACATAAAACCAAATAATTCTGTTCAGAGGAATTAGGCAACCAAAGAAGTAGGAGGATGGTGCTTGCTTTTAATCCCAGCACTCAGGAATTGGAGGCCAGGTTAATCTATGTCAAGTATTCCAGGACAGTCAGGGCTACATAAAGACACTTGTCCCCAAAGAGGGGGTAAAGAGAAGAACCCAAAACTCTCCCATCTCAAGCGCTAATGAAGAACATTCACCCGCTTCCCACTTCAAAGGCTATACCCCACAGCACATCTCTCTCTCTAAGCTGCACAGAGCACCAGCTGGTGAGGCAGGACAGAGACTGAGCCTTCGCATACTAACCTGGAACTACCTCAGCTACCCTGCTCACAAACCAGCCCTGAGAAGCCTTGAGATTGATCTTGGAATCATTAGATCTGAGGATTTAACATGGAGTACTTATGGAAGACAGGGAACTAGAAAAGGGCCATCAGCGGCATAGCTCAAGATAAGGAAGGTTAGTAGAGCAGAGGTAATTGATATGGAAGCAGAGAGCGGGAATAGTGGGGTTGGGAAAGTCAAAGTGGAGATAGGTATAAGGGGCTTATTAAAACAGCTCACAGGCTATGGTCCAACAATGACTATCTTATGCCAGAAGGGCCAAGAATCCAGTAGTTGTTCAGTTCTCAAGACTGATGTTTCATCAGTCCCAGTAGTGTTAAGGTCTGGGAGAAATTTTTCCTAGAGAGCAGCTAGTCTCCAATTTATATCAGATTCCCAAACACATAGGTTCTAATACCAGGGAAGGAATACTTCAGCTGCAGCTTGAATGAACTTGGCAATGAGAATGAAGGAAAGCAGCTAAAAACCAAAAAGCATCCTTCTTCTATGTCCTTTTATGTGGGATGCCACCAGGAAGTGTGGTCCAGGGTGGCTCTTTCCACCTTAAATAATCCACTCAAGAAAATCCTCCCCAGGTGTGCTCAGCTGTTTGAGTTTTAGTTTGTGTCAGATGTAGTCTAGTTGACAACCAAGATTAACCATTAAAGGATATAACTTGCTTGGTTGGATAATGCTGTTTCATGAAGCTATAGAGTATTTAACAAAACCCCAGGACTAAAGATGTGGATCAGTAGTCAGGAACACATGCTGTTCTTGTGAGGGTCTGAGTTCTATTCCCAGCATCCATCCAACTCTGGTGTTCACAGTTACCTATAACTCTAGCTTCAGGAGATTTGGACACCCTTTTCTGACGTCTACAGACACAGTACTTCTGTACATGCACATACACACAAACACATACACACACTAATGATGATGATGATGATAGTAATAGTGAAGTCTTTGAAAAATAAACAGTACCAGAAGCAGAATACTTCCCTGTTACCTTGTTGCTCAAGGAGGTCCCACAGATACTGAGAAAATTACAAGTGTTTGCCATTTCTCTTGGTTACCTACCAGAACTAGACGATAAGACCCTATTGTTGAAGACATCATACACTTTAACTGCAAGATGCAGAAAAAACAAGCTTAAATTTAACTGGAAGCTTCTTCCATCCTAATTTGCTTTCATAGAAGGCACCATGTAGGTTGCTGGAAGAAGAAAAATATCTGTGGTCTTATGCATCTACAAACCCTATGATATATAATACTAAACTATTAGGAATGATATATCCACTGTTGCAATAATGGCTCTAAGTTATGGGAGTAACTGTATACCCTCTATAAACTCAGTTAAAAAAAAATTCATGGTTGACAAGGTCATAAACCCCAAGGAAGAACTACCATTGTTTAGCTACATTGATATAACATCAATGTAGGATGTGGGAAAACAAGAACTCTTATACATGGTATGAACATTCTAGAAAAGTTACTGTGGAAAACAGTTTAGAAGTCCATAAAATAATATATTTCTTATATAAACAAGCTGTGGTATGTTAAGATGTGAAACCAATGTCCTAATGCTATGTAACAAGGTCACTAGGACATGGAATCGGCATGGGTGTTCATCACTCCAGGATTTTTAAAATGTGGTACATTCATCCAATGGAAAGCCACTTGGCCCCTGGAGAAAAGGCAATCTGCCACTGCACCAAAATCAATACAATTGGAGGATATAAAATTAGGAAAATAATCCAGTGACAGATAAAAGAATGATGCATGTTCTCTTTCATGTATGAGTGCAAAAAAAGTCAACCTGAAAGCATAATTATGATTATTAGAGGTTGGGAAAGATATGTGTGGAGATGACAGACAGGCAGGGGTTGGATTTGATCAGTACAGTTGCATGCCTATGCAGAAATACACTCTACCCATTGAAACATACAACTAGGCCTGCTAGTTAAAGTTTTAAAAAGAAAAATTGATGGAGCTCATATTAAAATTTGAAGGGGTTTAGAGTGTGGCATTATCTGGAAGGATACTCTTAAGTGCCTTTTTATTCTCTCTTCCATAAAAAACACCAGACCAGAAAGTAACAATTTTGGCTCTGAAAAATATATACCAGCATATAAGTCTTAATAATAATATATACTTATGTATATTTAGTAGCATATAATAAGCCAGATACTTCTGGCTTCTATTAGGTCTCTATTCAGTCAACATTGGCTTGCGTTTAATGCAGAAGGTAATGAGAGGTCATTGATATTGTTTCTTGAAGCAGCCAAGAACTTTTATGGTTGTTCTCAGAGTAGAGCCAAGAACTTAATCCACATCTGTAAAACGAAGACATTCGATTAGATAACTTCCAGCTGTAAAAATTCTATGATTAGCTAATTGTTCATTATAGAGGTTCAGCCCTTTGCATTTGTCTCCCATGAATCGATTTATGTCAGTTCAGACTTGGTGGAATGAAGCCATAAACACAAAGGCATTCTATCTTGGAATTACACATAGTATCATACAAAGAAGAGATATTTCATTCTAAAGATAACTTTAAGACTGATTAGAATGGTTAATAGCTTCCCCTAAGTGTTGGAAGACCAGAGAAGAGGAACCAAAAGACCTTCTCAGAGCCTTCTCCCTTCACCACCCATCAGCACCTTTCCCTGCTTCAGTGATAAATGTAACACATACTTCTCTCCCACCATAGCTGGCCCTCCCCTTTTTTTGTAGGAAAAGAACAAATTCTTAATCTTGGGGTTGAGATGTTCACAGCTCTGAGCATCTTGTCATGTGTGCCTGAGTAGAGGAGGCAAAGGATCTCTTCCAATGTCTAGCAGTATTCTGAGAATGCCTTTAAAACCCACTCTATGCAGCTTTATCCTGAATACCTTTCCCAGTTGTTTACAACAATCTCAGAGACTTCTCTCACCCCTGAGTACTATAAGACACTGGAAAACCATCACCTTTGTGGAATAAATCAGCAGGTATTTTAGTTTTTCTGCCCAGCAATGATATTCTGGAGATATTCTGGACAAGTTTGTAGGGATATAGCTAGGGTACACCAAACAGCCATAGGCGTTGGAAAATTATGGGAACTTGTAAAGAAAATGAAAAGGTGATGCCATGGAAAAATTTCATCACCTTTTTCTGTTGAGAAAGGATGTCACAGTCTGGTATAAAGGTTTAAAGGTCACTCACCACAACTGATCTAATTAGGGCCATAGAAGATAATGCAAATATGACTTCATCTCATCTTGCAATTTTCTTGTTAACTAATATGCTTTGCAGTGACTCAGAAAAGATGCTTTTGTGAGAAAACAGGGCAAGAGGAGTCTAAGTGTTTCCAAAGTATTTTATGCACAAAATTAATTTATAAAAACACCATAACACTTAAACCATCTTCATGTTTAAATTCTCTCTAATTTGTGGGAAAAAATATAAAAAACAAAGTATTTCTTGGTAGTCACAGTTTTTCACATGAATTCATCTTTTATCTTAAAGCCAAGGTGGATGTAGACAGACTACTGTAGCACTGGGTGAGCCAGTCAACTCAGACACCCTACACCTTTTTGCTTATTATATAATAAAATTGAGACATGCCTAAACATACACTTTTAAAAAATATATTCACTAAGGTTTAATGAAAATTAAAATTTATACATACTTAAGCATGTACAACTAGGATGGCTATTCTTAGTGTCAACTTGACTGCACTTGGAAGTAACAGAATCCTAAGTGGCTGGGTGCACCTATAAGGGATTTTGTTTAATTAAGTGATTTGAAGTGGGAAGACCCACCTTTAATCCAGATATGTTGAAGAGGGATGATCCACCCTTAATCTGAGCTACACCCTCTGCTGGCTGCTTATTCAAAGGACATGGAAGAGGAAGCTTTTGCTCTTTGCCTGTTGGCCCACACTCTTTCTGACATGACCATTTCTTCACTGGTATTAGAGCCTACTTCTGGATTTCAGCATCTACTGAAGACCAGCTGAGACATCCAACCTTGCCAACTCAACAACTATCAGATTCTTGGATTTTCCATTAGTAAACAGCCATTGATGGATTAACTGGACCATAGCCTGTAAACCACTCTAATAAGTCCTTTCTACATATAGTTTTTATCAGTTCTATTTCTTTATACAACCCTGACTCACACAGGAACCATACCCTGTTACTTTTGCTTAGGAGCATTGACTTTTAGTTGAGATAATGAAGAACAGAAGGAAAACTTGGCATCTTTGCCTTCGTTTTGTGTAGTCTTTAACACTGTGCTGGCATGGTAATCACTAAGGACCATCTTTCTACCTAACCCAAAACATCTCCTGTCGAGGCTGAAGCATCTTATCGCCAGCTTCATATTTTGTTCTGTTCTAGACCCTAGTTTTCAGCCATTGTCCTAAAACTGCAGTCACTTTGGATTCTAAGAATAGCAGAACTGCAAAGGACAGACCACTCCCAAGATGAGGGTAATTATTCATGATGCTGAGGCCACATGCACCCTAGACCTGGAGCACAAGTAATCCCTCCTGGAGAGAACCAGATTGTACCTGCAAGAAATAAGGACTTCTACAGGTCACTTCCCATACTATACCCAAGACAATAACCAATATAATCACACCTTGACCAGGACTGCCTAAGCACACACATCTCTTATCCTTTTCTCAATTCTTCTCTACTTAAATTTGAAGCTCATGAGACGCTTGGGATCATAGGGCCCCTTTTTGTTTTTCCAGCACATTGATGAATTTCCCTCTTTTCCTCCCCATTATTCATGTCTTTGATTGACACACAGGAACAACTGCCCACATTCAGGCTGCTGGGGCTATGAGAGGCGGAGCTTTTCTCATACTGTATGAGAGCTTTTGCTGGGGAGATGTAATATATGTGTCTACTAACAGTAGTCAAAAAAAAAAAAAAAGCCTATGGTAGATCAAAGTAACATTTCTAGCAGAGTCCAACCTGATGAGACATTAACCTTTGATTGGGGTTACTAACAAAAGTTTGGGGGTGGGGTAAGGGTTAACTCTCAAGATTAAGTGTCACATCAAGAGACCTTTCCTAGTATTGGTGATGACTCACGAAAACTGCATTCTTCCTGGAACTTTCTAATAACTTGCAGACAGTTCAATAGGTCAGAGAGATCTCCTCTAGGCTATTAGATCTCCTTGTGGCTTACTGTCTTCTTCCAGTAGGTATTGGGTGCTTCTAAAATGCAGGAGGGGGTAATTATGAATCTTGCAAATTTCAGCTCTTCCAAACACTTGAACTCTATTTACCTTTTAAATATCATGGCCCTCTCTCCCCTTCCTAGAGATATTTCAACTAAAAATATCTAGTTTTTATCTGCCATATGGCATGCCATAAAACTCATGGTATGCATATAGATTGACAAGTATGTATCATACCAAACTAACTATTAATCATAGCCTATATGCATCATCTCACATTACTCCTTCAGTTTCCCCTAGCATGGCAACCATGCTGAAGATGTATAGCACAATATTGTTACATACAGTTGCTCTGCTGTACATGAAGCCTGCAGCATTACTTTCTTTTGCATCTCTGAAAGTTTGTGCCCCAGCCCCTGCTAATCACCACTCTACTCTCTGTTCCCATGAATGTGGCTTTTTTTTTCCTATTCCGCATATAAGGAATATAAGCTTCATTTCTTTGACCACAATCAATAGAGTATTATGTGTCGAAACTCTTCCGAGCATTAAATATAATGTGGTGAGAAAGAAGACAAAAATATCTCCCTTCATAGAACTCACAGACTTGTGGCAAAGCCCACATTAGATATGTTAACTTTTAAGGAAATACAGGATTCTAGCAGAACAGGCTATTGTAAGAGAAGACTCCCATGGCAAACCTGATGGGATATCTTTGTGGGGGAGTCACATCAACACTGAGAAAGAACATGTAAATGAAAACCTTGAGATAAATCGGATTTAAGCAAGAGCAATCAGGGACAGAAGAAACAAAAATGCCGTTCAGCCATTTGGAAATTCAAGAACCAAATGTTAGGTGAGAAAATTCTTTATTGTGTTTTGTGAAAACTGCAAATTTCCTGGGTGACATCACGGAGTAGCATTGTCTTGTGTGTGAGACGAATAGTGAGACCGTCTAGTGTTTCTCTGAATGTCATTTGACATTTATAATGGCTAAAAGTAAACTGTAGCTAGTAAAAACTATCCAGCTCATTTTACAGAAATTGACAAAGGATGCTCTGTTTAAAGATAGTATTGTCAGACACACAATCTAGCCAATAAGACTAGAAAATACTTGCAAAACCCACAGGTTAATATTTAGAAATGATTTGAAATACAATGAAAGACATGCACATTAGCATGCTTCTCTGGTGGTGATGGCAGGGGCAGGGGGAGTGGGGCTCTAAATTCTATGTCTGCCATTCCCAGAGAGTCTGTAATATCAGATAAACATGTTCTTCTTGTTTTACAGAAGGCTGGTATCTCTGCCCCACCCACAAGCTTCACAGCCTTCAGTAAGAACAACTAATATTATAGTGCATATGTGGTCCAGAGTCTTTGAAAATAGACCTCAGTTCTCTGCTAAATAGTTTTAGACTGTGTGTAAGAGAGCTATCCCTCAAGTACTCTGAAGGATTTCACAGGTATTATTTTTAGTGATATCACTGTTCTCTTAGATGTTTCTAGAGTGTATAGCATATTCAAGAGCTATCAGTAAATTCACTTTATTTTTAAAAAAGAAGAAGAAAAGATGACTTAGTAGAAACATCATCTGGAAATGCCAAATGAAACTAAAGAAGCAAAAAGCACAAGTGTGTTTGTGTATGTGTGTGTGTATCACAAAACTCTTCACTTAATATATAAATTTCTGTTTGTTGTCAAAAGAACCATTTTACTTCAGAGCAACCTCAAGACATATATATTTCAGAAATTCTTTTTTTGTATACAATCTACAAAATCAATACTTATTGCATATTGGAAAACGTAGTTCAAATGAGAAAATTCACATAGAATGTGTGGAACAGATATAAGTTCAAGACCAGCCTAGTCTACAAAACAAGCTCCAGGACAGCCAACATTACACGGAGAATCCCTTTCTTGAAAAACAAAGCAAGCAAGCAAACAAACAAACAAACACATTACCTTAAATAAACTTTTAAAAAACATTAGTAGAAAAAAATCTTGTAGCTTTTATTATTCAAAATAATGAATAATAATAATAATAATAATAATGATAATAATAATGAGAATGATGTTTCAAAATATCATAATTGGTAAAGAAAAGGAATTTATATATTAAAAACTGATGATAAATATTTACATTATGGTAATCCTTAAGGCATGGTTTGCCTGAGCTGCCTGTGGTGGTTTGAATATGCTTGTCTCATGGAAAGTGGCACTATTAGGAGATGCGGCCTTGTTGGTGTAGGTGTGGCCTTGTTTAAAAAAGTACATCACTATTTTGGTGGGCTTTGAAGCTTCACCCAGTGGGGAAGAGGGTTTCCTAATAGCTGCCTGAGGATGCCAGGCTTGTCCTGGTTCCCTTTAGGACAAAATATAGAACTCTAAGTTCTTTCTACAGTGCCATGTCTTCCTGGATGCTGCCATGTTTCCTGTCTTGATGATAATGGACAGACCTTTGAACCTGTAAGCTAGCCCCAATTAAATGTTGTCCTTTATAAGAGTTGCCTTGGTCACGGTGTCTCTTCACAGCAATAGAAACCCTAACTAAGATTGCCTCTGAGTTCCACGAGGACTTGATGGATCGTTGTAACATAGCAAGCTATTCTTTGCTGCATCTGCTGTCAATAACACTGAAACTTAGCCATAGCTACAGCTATTATACCAAGCTGGTTTGTTTTCCATTACTGAAGTTACCTGACCCAAGGTTTAAGAAATTTAGCTTTAGGAAACTAATCATCAGAGTTGCCAAAGCCATAGTTACCAAGCTTTAAGTGCTATTTTCAATGTCAATAGACAAGAACATAAGCATAGCTTAGTGCCTATATAGAATATTCTAGAATGCATGTCAACTTTATTTTCTGATAATTCCCAAAGCTATTAAGAAAATTGCTGGAAAGATGGCTCAGCAGTTAAGATCACTTGCTGTTCTGGCAGAGAACTGGGATGTGGTTCCCAGTACCCATCTAACTCACTCAGAGGATCCTGACCACTTAGATTCTGAGAGAATCAGACATATACAGGAGCGGGGGCAGGGGAGGGGATGGTGTACATATGCAGATGAAGACAAAGTGCTCATACACATACATAACATGTATTTTAAAAGTAATTTTATCTCTAATTAAAATGTAAAATTCTAAAAGACCACTACTCCAATGCAAACACCCAGAGAAACTTCGAGAAAGCTGTGAATGTGAAGAAGTCAAAAATATAAATTCCACAGAGGGAAAAGGCATTCCCAGATAAGCAGGTATAGACAGCTATTTTTCAATAACCACTCTCCCCAGGGGTGAAATGAATTCGCCAAATCTGATTATGAACAAAAAATTGGCTTGTCAAATTAGATAGATTATTTGAGGGGAGAGAGAAGCCCTGGTAGGTTTTAACAGCTGTGTAGAACAGGCATGACAGATTGGAACATGAAGAAGCCTTCAACACAGAGCCAATTTCCATCTCCTGCTGGTTTTCTCCTGAAGGACTTTTTACAACAACTGGGAATTGGAGGAGTCTTGGGGCTAACTTGGAGAGACTGAACCTCCAACAGCAGAGCAACACAAAAGGAGGAAGACGAGTGATATTTCAAGACAGGTGTTATCACTTGAAATGAAAAGTGAACTGCAATTAATAAAAAGCATAATCTGACTCTGATCCAAATGAAATAGATATGATGCAATGAGCTTCTACATGTGTTTTAGAGGGTTGGGGTAGGTAATAATACCATCTTCAAAACATAATGTGTTATGTCTTATATCTGGAATACAAAAAATATTTTTAAAAATATGACTCTCCAAAGTCTGAGATATAATCAAAGACAAAATAACCAATAGAAACAGATCCACAAATGACCCATCTAGTACAACTTGTAGAGCAACTCCTTAAAATACTGTAGGTTTAAAACTATAGTGGAAACAGACAGAACAGGTGAAGAATTTCAACAGAGAAAAGGAAGCATTCAAAGACTAAGAAGAAAGCTCAGTCTGTAGGGTATTTGCCTTGAAAGTATGGGGACCTGAGTTAGATCCCCAAAACAGACAACAATCACAACAACAAATGGTATGGTGGTATAGGTAATCCCAGTGCTGGGGAGACAGAGACAGATGGGTTCCTGGGATTTCCTGGACAGGTAGCCTAACAGACTTGGCAAACTCAAGAGCAGTGAAATACGTTGTCTCAAAGAACAAGGAATGACATTTGAGGTAGCTTTCTAGTGCTTGTGTGCACGTGCACACACACACACACACACAAGTACAGGTAACCATTAAAATACTAAAAATACATTCTAAAATGTATAATATACAAATTTAGATCATGTTGTATTTATGAAAATAATATTCAAGCCAAGGAGAAAAACAGACAATCTGTGAGAAACAAAAAATATGTCAGTTCCTCAAAAAACGAGGATGAGGATAACAAAATGTTGTCTAACAAATAACTCTTTCTGGAAATTTAAACCAAAAAAAATTTAAATAAAAGATCTCAAGAAATATTTGGTTTACTACTGACTACAGCATTACTCATGATAGGAATGATGAGGAAATGAGTCACCTGTCCATCAGCAGCTGAAGAGGTAAGAGAAACAAACACTTCTAGAACCCCACTATGGCATGTTACCTAGCCTTAGAAAAGAAGACACTGCACTATGCCCTGTACAAGTACTGAAATATCACGCAGAACTACATTGATGTGTACAAGCAATACGTATCTAACGGAAACAATACAGAAAGGTTTTAAGGGGGAGTCTGCATAGGGGGTCACTGTGCCAAGGGAAACAAACTAGTTGCAGAAGTTGTGATTCCTACTTATACAATGCATCTAACACAGTGAAATATACACAAGCCAAGACTGGCGTATGGCTTTAAAGGGACTATGTGGAGGAGAAAATGAGGGCTTGCTATTCAATAGACAGCATAGTGTCAGTTGGATAAGATGAATTTCCTCTATAGAGCTACTGCAGATCAGAGTATCCTTAGCAGTATTGTTCTGTACTACAGTAAAAACAAGCATAAATGGAACCCTCTTGTTAAAAATAGCACATTGTAGTGGTAAGATATGCTGAAAGGACAGAGGCACTCATGAGTTTGAAGCCAATCTTGGCTATACTTTGGAGCCAGCAAGATGGTTCAAGATGGTGAATTACCTGAGTTAGATCCTCGCAATCCACAGAAAAGTGGAAGGAGAGACCAACTACACAAAGTTGAGTCTGACCCATGTATGGACACATACATGCATTATGCACACACAATAATATTTTTAAGGAAATTAATATACCCTTTAGAACAGTGGTTCTACCTTTGGTCCATGGCCCCATTGGGGGGAGGGGCTATTGAGCATTTTTCTGTTTAAGACCATCATAAAACTACTGTAGGATTCATAAGAGTAGCAGAATTACAATTAAAAAGTAGCAACAAAAATAATTTTATGGTTTGGGGGGGTCACTACAAAATGAGGGACTATATTAAAGAGTCACGGTATTAAGAAGGTTAAGAACCACTGCGGTAGAACATAGAGTAAATTGGGTGGGAACAATAAAGAGTGAGTAGATACAGCCAAAAGAAGAATCAGAGAAACGGAAGAATGTTCAATAGAAGCAATGCAAATCAAAGTAGATAGTGGAGACAAACTTAGTAAGAAAATAAAGCATAAATGTTATATAGGATGGTGTCAGAGAGCCTAGCTTCTGTATGGTAGGAATTCCAGGAGAAAAGACACAATGTATTTTCAAAAATATAATGTATATTTCTTGTGTGGTAATCTTTAGGAAGATCATTCTATATAGAAACTGCAAAGTGAAAGTTTTTTCTCCTTTTTCCCTCAGGGGAAAAAAAATGACTCTCCTTTGCTCCAAGGAATGACATGGGAAAATGACAAAATGTAGACAACAGAAAAGTTTGTTGTTGCCTCTTAAAACTTTTTCTGTGTGCTCTGGCATGATGCTGGAATGCGGGTCTCAGAGACTTTGGTTAGACCACAGTGGTGATGGAAACATTAAGTTTTCTCCACTAGATGTAGCAACAAAATAAACCATTAGACCTCTGCTAAAGGAAAAATGAGAACCTGTGCTGGGTATGTGCCTGATGCCTTCTCCACTCATGAGAGGTTGTTGTTAATAAGAATGTGGATTGAGCTGAAGCATTAGAGTTGGGTGTGCAGAGAGGAGGCAGCAATGTTGGGCTGACAGGAACTCTGAGAAAGATTTCTTCTTTCTCAAATGAGAAGATGCAGTCAGTGTATTGAGAAGAGCCAGAAGACCTGGGCAGCTGTCTGAAGAGTTGTCAAAGACAGAGGAAAGTAAAAGAAACACAAGGAAGGTAGGGTGAGATCATTAAGTGGGAGAATGTTCTAGCCACTGTGACAACATATCAGAAAAGAAGTAGGAGGAAGGAAGAGTTTGGCTTGGCATTTCAAAATGCTTACTTCAATCACACTAGGCCTGAGCTGAGGCTGAACGTCATGATGGTGAGGACCTGTCAGAGAAAAGCTACTTTCCTCACTGCAGAGAGAGGGAGGGAGGGCAGGATAGTGAGACAAACTATGTCCTCTAAAACACATCACCAGTGGGCTATTTCCTACAATTGGATTCTACTTCTAGTAGAGTCTAGCGCTCCTCAAAAGCACTCTTAGCTAGGGACCAAGCTTTTGACACATACGTCTTTTGGAAACATTCCAGACCCAAACTCTGACAGGTCTTTAATATAATGCTAAGGGTTATCCTTTTTTCACCTTTATTCTTGAGGTTGAATTGAATAATTGCATGTTCCGAAGCAAGCTCTGATAATGAACCTGTTACTTGAGGGGGATTAATTTGGCAGCAAGAAGAAGAATGAATTGAAAGAGGAAGCCATGAGGAGAGCTCAGGATGCAGAAGGACAGTCTGTCTTAGTGTCAGGATATACCTTTCAAGTTCAACCTGTAGCGGAGTGAAGTGGGCTAATGCTGCTAAAGGGATAGCTGTACTGATTAACTGCAAAACACACATGCTATTTTAAATGACTCGAACACATTGATTTTTATTGTGGCATCTAAAGAAATCTCAAAGTGTTGTCCTACAGAAGCCAGACATTTCTAAAAAAAGCCCATCTCTACTCATAAGGCTCTCATGGTCAGTAAATACAAATGTGTACCCACACAAAGACAGAGATCCAGGTACTTCTTAGCAAATGAAAGGAAGAGTCAGAATAGAAATATCTAAAACATGAAAAGAGTTCTGATTTCCTCACTTTGCATTCCCGTTTTGTTCCATATTAGGTATCACACAAAGAAAAAAGTTAACCCAAATATTTGTGTCTGGAAAACTGTGCTCAAAACGAAGCCTATAGAGGACTTGTGTGACTAAAAACAAGGAACTTCACCTAGAATTTATGGAACGAAGACAGTTTGATTCTGACTCTATTTCTTAGAGTATGTTGAAATTCATGGCTGTCCTGTTTTATACGTCACACCTAATATCTTAAAGAGGCAGAACATTTTGAGTCTATGGAAATGGTTCAGTGACTACTATAGTTAGCCTATACTTCCATCACATTTACCCCCAGTGCCACTATATATTTTTTGTCTTCTGAATATTGATATATCTGATATACAGGCAATACGGTTCATAACTCCACAGGAAACACAAATCTAAAATTCAGTCAAGGTGTTGACATTACCATAATTTAAAAATACTGGCTAATGTATTACCATTATTTTTGTTTGCTTTTATTTTGATCACAGCTGATCAATTTTGAGAGAAGCTGTGTTTTTTTTTTTTTTTTTTTTTTTTTTTTTTTTGGCTCTTCCAAGTTGAGCTATAAGAGCAAGCCCCATCCTAACATGCCAAGCAGAGTGCTAAATGAATGAGACAATAGACTGGCCTGGTTCTTTCAACTTACTAATACCTGAATTGAACAAGTCTCTTATAATAACAAATAAAAAAAACTGTTACAAAACGATGAAAAGGGCTGGTATCATATTCTTAAAGAGAAAAACTCTTTTCCACTGTTCTTGCTGAGATGCTTACTTTTCTTGACATTTCCAGACTTATGTGGCTGGGAGACATTTTAAGTATTTACTAATCTCCAGGCTATAAGGATCTGCTTAGTCTTTAAATCAGCTCTTAATAATTAACAGGATTTTATTGAGTCTTCGTTATGTTCCTCCAACTGTTAGACTAGAGAGATGCTGAAGACATCTACTTCTCATTAAGGGGATAGCAGCTGAGTTTGACAAGAACACTGATTAAAAGTAAATAGAGAACATGTTCAGATGCCTTGTAACTTGAAGGGGAGTAATGATAATGGTGGCCATTTATCGAATGCTTGTTACATGCCAGTCCCTTACTTACGTACTTTAATGTGTTATCCAAGGTTCTACCTGCAAGGGTGGATGAACATTCAGAGAGGGGAGATCAGCATGGGTAGAAATGGCTTCAAAATACAATGAAGGAGCCAGGAAATGCCCAAATAGTTAGAGAAACATATTATAATACAGAAATAGGTTGCCAAATTTCAAGAGAAATGTCCTGATGGTAGAACCTGGAGTTAAATTGGCAAGAACTTGCGTAAGACTGGATACAAATCATTTGGCATTTTTTTTACCCTTCTCTCTAGCCAGGCCTTTGACAATGTGCCTCTGATTCTCATCAAAATACACATTCTACTTCCGATGCTATGAATATACTTAACCTTGGGGTGACCTTTGGCCAGTTCAACTAGGCAGCTGTGCAAGCATTCCAGCTCTGATCTAGGACTGTAGTTGCCCATGCATCCAATTTCTTTCTTGTTCTCAGCCTTGCAGACCCTACCTCTTGTTTTAATAATGAGCCTTGGAACATGAAGGACCACTTGAAACTGACCTGAGTTTCAAGCCCAAATCACTAACCAAGCCCAAATCAACCTAGACCAGCCACCTCCCTTCACTGCTGGCTGCAGACTCATAAGTAGGCTCAGACACAATGGCAGCAGCAACCAGTATCAGATCCAAATGATGAGCAACTGCATGGCTAAAGACCTTTTAATGAAGACTCTAGTTCCAAAGGGAAACATTCCCCTTGGCACATCTTTGCATTTTCTGTGGAATACCAAAGTCAGTTTTGTGTGCCTCATAGGCTTCCTTTGCTGGCTCTTCCTCCTAATGTTGGCAGGTATCGAGTCATTCCTTCAGCATCTTCTCCCATTCTACTTTGTAGTTTGTTAGTCTCATCCAGCCATCAATGTGCTGATCTCCTGGTTATATGTTTGGCTTACAGCTCTCTCCCAAAGTCCCTTCAACTCTATCTCCCTGACATTCCCATGCAGAAGCCTACTAAGCAACCTGAGGGTGATGTGCCCATCCTTCCTCGTTTCCACTCCACATGAGTCTTCTTTACCTCTGGTCATCAAAAGTGCAGTGCTTCTCTGTTCATCCCTCTACAGTCTACCTGGCATTCAGTGGTCCAGTGCCTCTTTTTAGAGGTGAACCAGTCACATCATTTCACTTTTCAGTTTGAATCTTTCACTGGTTCCCATCTCACACAGACTGAAAGCCCACGTTAGCTATCACCTGCACATCTGACATTACCCCAGTCTTCTACTTCTCTGCTTAATTTGCCATCCTTACCTTCCTCCATTTTGCCAAACACGAGTCTGTAAACCCTCTGACCAGCTCTCTTCCATGTGATGTTTTCTTTCTAAATCCCATGCTTCTATCTCAGCAGTTTGGTAAACTTCCTTTGTAGTCAACTTCCTTTGACTACACTTTCACAGGATTTCCATGTGACTGACTTCTACCTGCCATCAAGTCTTTTCTTACGTGATAAAACACATCTAGAACTGGCATGAAAGAAGCCGAAACGGAGAGCAAGGCTTTGAAGGCAACCTAGGCTATATGACAAGCCTTCTCAGAAGGAAGGAATGGGGTGAGGGAGAAAGTAGAATTAAAAAGAGAAATAATAAGAAAGAAAAGAGAGGAGCAGAGGGGAGGGAAGGAACAACGAGCCAGAGGCAAGCCTGGATGAGAACTCAAGAACAAAAGCAGTCTTGGTCTCTGATATCACTCAGAGCAGCGCCTAACAAGCACTGGGTAAGTACATGAATGAATGAAGATGTGGTCATTTTCCTGGCTTAGAAAGTAGGGGACAAATCTAGCCACATTAGCATCTTCCTAAACACTGGCAGTCTGGCATAGCCTAGCCTCTGTATTCAACATTGCCTAAGTTCAAAACCCAGCCCTTCTACTTACCTGTGTAGCGCTTCAGACAAATCATTTAACACCCTTGCACCCTCTCCCTTTTGACTAACCAGTGCCTCCACCACAGGGTCAGATGACTCAAAGGTGAATTTACATAAAGTAATTAAAATAATTCCCAGGGGGCTCATAAATATTAAAATATCACATCTCATTAATAGTCCCTATCTTATAAATCTGGTAAAAAGGATTGGAAGCAATAATTTATGTGAAGTTCTTAACGTAGTAAATCAATGTGATCTGATCTCATCTCCACATGTTTCAGACACTGGCCACCCTTCCCCCATAACTGTGGAAACTGCGCTCTGCTTTCAGTGACATCTGAAAAGCAGTTTTTCCTTCATGGAACCTCTCATGTTCCATTTTTCTCTGTCAACTCCCACAGTTCCTTCTTTATCCCATTAGGTCTTCTCAGCATCCTTCCTCGTTGGCCAGTTTTCCCTTTCCCTAATGGAAAATCCCATAAAGGCCATTTTCTTGTCAAGCAGTCAGTCTTTGGTCTCTAAAAGAAGAGTTGTGTGCTATGGTACCCCTGTCAACCACTGTTCCTCAATGGTGCATATGGCAGGCAGGGTGTGGGAGAGGGGGGTTCTCTTTGGGACCCAGCAAGAAGAAGATGGCTGATGGCTCATGTATCAGAGGGTGTGTAAGGGGCTAGGGTCTTTGTTTCTGAATTTGATCTTTAACCCTCAGCCGCAATTCTCTGAATTGCCCATTAGCATAGAGAAACTGACCACTGGGCTTCCATCTGCTGGTACTCTTGCTGATGGGTGATGCTGTGGAGCTGTTCTTTGACCTCAGGGACTAAGTCTAGGCCGAGCAGACCTTTCACGTGTGAAAAGCAGCATCTTGCTCCTCTATGTGGTGACACTGGAACTCAGCCATCAGTTTCAATACGCACTCAGTCTGAGCAAAAGCAGTGGTCTGAGCAGGGGCCACAGGGCTTTGAGGAGCATCCAAAGAGAAAGAAACAAACCAGAGGGGACAACCCTGCTCTTATGAGGTCCCTGCTCATGACACTCTTTTCTTGCTGAGGTTGTTCAGCCTCCTGGAAGACAGGGAGACATTGAACTGGTGAGGAGTGGGTGAGATTTGGGAGGAAGGGAGGAACCTTGGGTCTTGAGGAGAATGGGGGCAGGAAGAACTAATTATTTCTTCTTAATGAACTTTTTACTAACTTTTTACTAACTGCTGATCAGTGCTACCCTTACCCCCATTCCTACACCTACCTTACCCAATGGAGATAGGGGTTCAGGGGCAAAAGACACAACCAAAACTGTAGCATCCATCACTCTCAGTCCCTTCTCTGGGTACTAGAGCTGATGCAAGTACTCAGATCTTGAGAGTAAGCAAGGTATCATGTTACCCCCCAGGCAGCAAAGGGATCTCAACCCCTAAGCTTCTGGAGCAGTGGTTCTCAACCTTCCTAATATTATGATCCTTAATACAGTTCCTTATATTGTGGTGGTGATCCCCAACCATAAAAATTTTGTTGCTACTTCATAACTGTGATTTGGCTACTGTTATGAATCATAACAGATTTTTTTGGAGATAGAAGAATGTCAAAGGCGTTACAACCCACAGGTTGAGAACCACTGTCTGTGACTTGGGGGCTTTAACCTGAACTGTCAAGTTACTAGCCCTGGTGGGAGGGCTGGGGCCTGGCTTTCCAAAGAAAAGTCAAATCCCCCCAGATAAAGCCTGATACTCCTACTTTACTTCCCAGTATGAAAAAAGGGGAGAGATTAATACAATTCTCCAACTAGGATCCCCAGCACCCTTAAGGCCATGTCTCATTGGCCCTGAGGCTATGAAAGACTTAGCCCTGTCCAATTGCCTTCTACACTATGGATCTGAGTCTCTCTGATGCTTTGGTTGGATAAATAATATGATTCACCTCTGAAAACAAACAAATAAAAAGAGATAATAATTAGTGTTCTTTCACATTTATTATGTGGGACACAGGCTTTTCTATTTTAGTCTGGGAAGTAACATAAACATAGACTGAATGACTGCTGTTTTTCTTAATCATATTCAGTAAGACTGTTTAAGAAGCATATCGCTTTAAAATACACATTTGCCATAAGATGTTTCCCCCAAGAGGGAAGGAAGGCCCCTCATTATGCTCCTGACATTTATTAGTTTAGACAGGCTGAGAGAGTGCAGAGGAGACATTTGGAAAAATAGCTTTTCTATAGATCACTGGATTATCTGTTTTTTGTCTTCTTTTTCATTGATCAATATGGACTTTAGGTTTGCAGTTATGAACAATTACTGAATTCAATGAAAACAAGATTAAACGCCCTCTAAGCACTAGAGAGATGTTAACAGGAGGTCTCGTCGTCCTGGGCAGTGTCCCTCTGACATGTCTGCTACACAATCCTTTCTGGCTTCTCTGAGCATGCTCTGTGATCTTTCTTCCCAGAAGGACTGAATCTATGATATTTTAATTCCTGGAAACAATTCATCACACCAGCATGACATTTGCTGCCAATGGGTGGCATTTAAGACCCCCATTCTCCCAATTCCTCATCACAGAGAGGAATACTGATAACCCTTCAATACTCATGATACACTGAAGTCAACCATACACTTTAATGATCCCATTTAAAAAATTCAGATATGCATCATGTGTATAAGTGTCTTGAGTATATTTTTGTATGGATAGGATAGAATGCCCAGAACTGCTCAGCTATGGGGACCTTGAGACCTTGTCTGTCATCACAAGTGCTCTTGTTAACAGCTGTACTGAAGCCATCACTCAGCCAGAGGGTTGCCTGTGCATATATGTCTTGTGAATACACTGAATGAAGCTTTACCTATACAATGATAGACTTGGACAGTCTTACTTACGTCCTCCAAATAATAGCACAGTGATGAGCTACGTGTAGTATTTCAATCAATGATGGTCCTGCGTCACCTAAAAGCAACATAGTCCTCTAATTTTGTGTAACTATACTCTGTAACATCACCCAATGACAAAACCATCTACTGTCTCAGAATGGACCCATGTAGACAATGTATCTGAAAGTATACGTGCAACATTATTCTTTTCCATGGAATGGAAACTCAATTTCATCAAAACCTTAGATCCCTGACCTGCTATGTCATAAAAGGAGGATTGTACTGTTCCAAAGAGCTGAGTTTCTGATCTGGCCTTCCTGTTTACCTGATGTGTGGTCCTGCGCATGTCACAGTGCCTCTGGTTCATGCATGTCCACTTTCTAAGAGTCTGTCTCAATTTAAACATTCTTGATACTATCTATGGTTTTTTCACAATATTCAGATGCTTTTTATGCATGGACTTCTAATGACTACCAGAGACAGTCTGCTTATAGCTGTGCAAGAAAAGAGATGGATACATTTTTTTGCTACATATAGATACTTAATACGCTATTATTAGATTGTATCATGTATTTATTTTAAGCTCTTGGAGTTAAGTTTAGATAAGCTATAATTATACTCGTTATAATGCTGAAATGCTCGAATTTTTTTGTACAAGTCAGCTTTTAGTAAAAAGACAAAATACAGAGACACAACGTACATCAGTGTCTTTCTCTTAAAGTAGTCATGCCTGGAGTCAGCGCCCACAATATGCTTGTAACTGTTTCTTCCATTACTCTTTGCCCAGTGATCATAAATGTTCTAAGTGTTTGCTGCAAGTTACTGCAAAATCCACAGGTATCCAAAACACAAAGTATGGCAACTACTGTTAATATTTCTATCTGTTAGTGAGGAAAAGACGATTCATTATCATAGTAAATGATCAGGAAACCAATCTATAATTTCAGAGCATGCATCCTTCTAGGCACTACATGGAAGCCAGAAGACTGATCAGTAATTGATTGTTCTACAGAGGTTTTTATTTTTACAAACTTGAGAGTCAGGAATGAGACAAAAACTTACAGAAACATACTCATGGTTGCCATTGTAAAATCACTGTCAACTACCCACTTCTTCTTTGTGTTTCTCTGTGCTAATATAGAAAGGTATATGCTTACTTTTTTTAGATGCCTTCCAGTGGAGTTATACATGCACACAAGACTATCCCAATCAAGAGCAAGCTAACCAGGTGTGTTGACACATGCCAGTAATTGCAAGCACTACCAAAGTGTACTCAGCACAAGAGGCCGAAGCAGGAGTTCAAGGCCAGCCTAGGCTAATAGCCAGACTGCTTCAGAAGGAAATAAAAAATGAGTGCTACTTGAGACTTGGGAAGAAATCTCATAGTCTGAGATTTGGCAGGGGTGAGACAGGAGCCACCTGCTTGCTGCTATACATACTGATGCTAGCACATTAGCTGGTCTCTTCATATCCTGGCACTAAACCAGTAGGCCTCAGAGTGAGCTGGAGGCAGTAGCAAATGCTCCCCAAACATTGAATTCCAGCTTTGGGAGTAGTTATCCACTCTGCAGCATCTCTGGTGCCATTTGTCTCAGTGTGTCAGGGATAGAGTTTTCTACTGCTGGACCAGTTAGAAGGTTTTCCAGGCAGTGCTGCTGGGTGCTCTGTCTGAAGCCCCTTCTATGCCTTTCACAATTCTATGAGCTTCCAAATCCATGTTAATCATTCCACTTTAACATAGCTGGACTGATGCCTACTTCTAACAGCAAATGTGTGCATAGTGAGAAACTACCTGTGTACGAACAGCAGGGGTTCGGAGAAGAAAGCAAGCATTGAGGGCAGGAACGATAAGCGGGGTATCTGGCTCTAATAACCATGCTATACCTTGAATAAGAGTGTTACACTTTGAAGAATACTTACACATGTGTACTTTTTACATATGGAATGAAAATTTAGTTTTGCACCAAGAGCTCTTGAGAGGTGGAGCTTTTAGATGCTTTGTCTTACTAATGTCAACCGAAAGACACTCTCCACTTCCCAGGCTTCAGTGCATCAAATGATGCCCCCTAATCCCAAGAACTGTTTCTGCTGTGTTAGCCCCTGATATTTAGAAGGCATCACAAAGGATCAAAAATACGTTCCCAATATTTTATGGGTAATTCATGAGCAAGCAAAAGCCAGAAAATAGCAGTGTTAGAATAAAAACTTGTCTGAGACCACCATCCTCTGCCAAAGAATTATGGGATTATAGCTTGGTTGTGAGGCTTTAAGGCCTATAAATTATAACAGGCTTGATTAGGAAGTGATGCCCAGGAGACTACAGGGAATGCTGCTCACAGGAGCAGAAACCTCAGGCATGCTGCGATTCACCAAAATGTTGCTTTCGTCTTCTTTGCCTGGACTGTGGTAGGATTTTCTCATTCCCCTGAGGTTAACAATTCCAAAGCATTCTGGTCCTTTACTGGGCCTTGCTCTCTTAGTCAAAGAAGGCACAATACCTTGGCCTCCTCTCCCTATGGCCCAAGGTGATGAGACTCTCTTTTCCCCCCTCCCTTCTCCATGTAACTGGCCACACCTGTGGCCAACCAAGGACAAATCCCTTCTTTATATAAAGCCACACAAAAAATGGCATCTTATCTACCTGCTGTTGAGAGCTGGCTATAGGGTGGCTATACCTCAAAACCTCTGATCACATATTACCCAGGGAGTTCAGACCAGGATGATGCTGAGAGATTCCATTTTTCACTTTGCTTGGGGCTTGACAACTAACAGAGATACAGAGGTTAATTTCCTCTAGGCATTGGGGAATTTGTACTACTCCAGTTTGGTTTTTTTCAAGGGTATGTCTCTATCCTTGGTCATTTCGGGGGCTGTGCGCTGTCACCGTTTTCCACAACTAGTGCTTGGAGATTGTAAGTATAACACTGAGAAAAGATGACAGAAAGCAACAGTTGCTAAGTCTGTGAAAAGGGGCGTGTGAGCCCTGGCCTTCCAGACTCTTCTCCCTAGGAGCTGCCAGCTTTGAGTGAACAGTCAATTGAGAAGCAGATCCAAGTGAAGCCACCATATCTTCTCTGAAATTAATTTTAGGGTAGATTTTATAGAACATAAAAGGATCACACTAACAGAAGCCAGAGACACGCTGCTGGATGACAGTTGGCAATGTGAAGTGGGCATCTTTATTGTGCACTCTGAACCTTGCTACACAGTGCTTCTCAACACCTGCTCAAATGTCCTTTTGCTCAACTTCTCATTCTTTCTACCTTGCCCAAGTCACTATACTAAGATGATAGTCAACTGTTGAACAAGGGATGGGCCAGTGTGGAAAAGACATCCAGCTCTGCACTGGCCTGTGATGTAGGTAGCAGAGAATGAGAAGGTTAAATTCTCTAAAATGAACTGTTCTATTTTTGTGATGGTTTGAATAAGAATGACCCCCATAGGCTCATATATTTGAATGCTTGGTTATTGGGGATTGGTAGTATTAGGTAGTGTGTTTTTTTGGGGTAGGTGTGGCCTTTTTGGAGGAAGTGTTTTGTAGTTGCCAATTAATCACTACTCATTCCCTGCTACACATTCCCTGCTACCTGCCCTTTTGTTATGGGTTCTAAAATGAAAGACATTCTCATTCACCCTTATATTTTAATATGTCTTAAACAGATCAATGGCTGGGCCACTTTTTAACCTCTACGAGGCTAACACACTCTCCCCTCTGATATTCCTGACTTATCTTCTATCTTGGAGGCCCCAAACCCAGACCTTCAAAGCCACATTTCCTGACTCTATTTATCTTTTTAAAAATTTAATTATTATATATACATTGGTCTGCCTTCACGTATGCCTGCAGGCCAAACAGGGCATCAGATCTCATTACAGATGGTTGTGAGCCACTATGTGGTTGCTGGGAATTGAACTCAGGACCTCTGGAAGAGCAGACAGTGCTCTTAACTGTTGAGCCATCTCTTCAGCCTCTTGATCCCTGACTCTTACATGTTGACATGCTCTCTCTTTTGCACCTCTCAGACATAGTTTTTACTCCTTTCCTGACATGGCAGCTCTCTCTTCCTGCTCCTTCCTCAGTCTCTTGCCCAGGAATCCTGAAGTCCAGCCTCTGTCTCCCTACCCAGCCATTGATGGCCATCAACTTTATTTACAAATCAAAACCAACTGGAGTCAGGGGCCCTCAGCGTCTTACGTGTGGATTCTCATGTAATTTGGGCAATTCAATTAATATAATATAAACATTAGACCAAGTCTACAAACGTGTATGGGTGTTTTGCCTGAATACCTATCAGTGAGCCACGTACTGCCTGGTATCCATAAAGATCAGAAGATGTTATCAAGTTCCTTGGAACTGTAGTTATAGACAGATGTGAGCTGTTATAATAAAATAACACAGAATAGGAAACTGATTTAAAAAATTGCAATTTTGTTCTTAGTGTCTGGAAGGCTAGGAAATTCAGGATTGAGGCATTAGCTAATTCTGGTCAGAACCAGTCCTTTGCTTCAAGGGGCACCTGGTTAGTACTTCTAACACGGAGAAAAAAGAAGGCAAGAGGCTGAAGGTCCTGTGAGGTCTCTGTCTTCTGACTTTACCTCCTTCTATAGGTCCCACCTCCTAAGGCTCCACCTCCTAAGGCCCCACCTCCTAAGGCTTCTGAATCAGAGATGTTTGCACTTAAATGGGGAAAAATAATGGAAGTTCCTGAAACCTATCAGATAGCATATGCTTTGTGCTGTGGTCCTGATACCTGATACCGGAGTCTAAATATAATCTCTGTTCCTCATTGAAGGTCAAAAGAGCATAAGGCCACAGTTGCTCAGAGACTGACAGACCACAGGGAACCAGCAAGGTGAGCAAGCACAACGGTAAGTAAGGGCTCTTGTCCCAATGAAAGCAAGCACACAAGAATCTTTCCAAGTGTGCTGCCTCGATAGGTTCCTAGAGCAAATGGTTTGTATTTTGTTTTGTTTTCTAATAATACATTAAGGGTTCTTCCTGTGTTGAAGAATAAGCCACCGATTTGTGTTATTTTGTTTGTTGAGCTATTGGGAAATAGACCTTTCACATGTTAGGCGAGCTCAATAGTTCCAAAGTATTCTTAGTCCTCTTTTTACTTTTTTATTTTAACATGGGGTTTTCTTTGAACTTGTTCTATAACCAGGGTGGTCTTGAACTTGTGATTGTTCTGTCTCAGCCTCCCAGGTCTTGGAGTTAGAGGCTTGTGCCAAAAAACTCAATTTAATGTCTTAAGTAGTCTGAGGGTCCACTCATTTTGCATCATCCTTGATACAGACTATTGACTTCCAGTGAGTGAAAATGTTTATGTATCCTAAGGCCATCTTCCCTTTTGCTTGGGACTTTAGAGCTGAAGTTCAGAAAGTCATTTCCTCTAGCAGTTAGCAGCTTGTCCTATTTGATTTTCTTTTTTAGAAGCCTGTTTTTATCATTTGTCACTTTCAGGCCATGAGCTCCAAGGAGAAAGAGAAGATGACAGTAAAGGTGGATTCACTGGTACTACGCATGCTCATGAATATGTAGGACTCACAGAACAGAAGAGGAGCAGGGGTCTAGAAGAGAAAGACTATAGTGAGTGTCTTAGTTTGGGTTTCTGTTGCTGTGATAAAACACCATGACCACAAAGCAAGTTAGGAAAAAAGGGTTTATCTGGTTTATACTTCTACATTTTAGTCCATTGTTGAAAAAGCCCAGACAGGGACTCAAACAGGGCAGGAACCTGGAAGCAGGAGCTCATGCAAAGGCCATAGAGGGATGCTGTTACTGGCTTGCTCCTTGTGGCTTGCTCAGCTTGCTTTCTTGGAGAAATAAAATATAATAATAATAATAATAATAATAATAATAATAATAATAATAAACTGGGCTCTCTCCCATCAATTACTAATGAAGAAAATGCCCTACAGCCTGATCTTAGGGAGGCATTTTCTCAGTTGAGTTTCCCTCCTTGCAGATACGCTAACTTGTGTCATGATGACATAAAACTACCTACCACAGTGAGGCTATGTAGGTAAAGATAGAAAAAAGTTTGAATAGTAGGAGTCTTGTTTCTACAAACATTTTTTTTTTTTAGCTTTCTTACAATATTTGCTCTAGTAAGCTTTTGACAATTGACAGGTAGTATCTATCTGTTGCTTAGTGGTTTGTATGGTTCTTCCTATACTGGAAATATTTGAATTTTGAAAGCTGCTCACGGAGCTAATCACACTGAAAGTGGAAAAGGCAAAGCTGATTTGTGTAGGGGTTCTGGGAATTCTCTGAGGTGAAATACAAGTACCAGGAAATCCCAGAGATTACCACTGCAAAGGAAAAACATTTCATGCTTATTAAATTAAGAAATGGCATTTGACATCGCGTCTTCCCTCCTTAACTCACAAGCTGCTGACTTAACTCAAATCTGTACTAACTGATGGTTTTATTTGGCTTAAAATGGGCTCTTAAAAAAACCTTCAAATGTTCACATATTACATGTCATTTCTAATTATAAAATATGAATGACGGAAGTAAACTAGTCCAGTTGTCTGTTCTAGATAACATATATATTATTATATTCAATAAAGACAAGATGTATTGAAGGTATTAGAAATATAAAACTTATGTCCATTAAACATACCTTCTGTCTTTCCACAATGATTTTTTTATTATAGGTTTTTATATGAAATAAAGTCAATTTTATATGCGACCCAAGTAATCAGTGTGTGACCTCGTCTGAACTTATAGATCTTATGGGATTTGTGACCTTAGCAAAAATGTGTTGGTCCCTTAATGTAGCTCCTTCTTCAGGCAATTATTTCATTTCAGTGTGTGAGTCCTTTGCTCTTTGCAGAAAAACATGAAAGGGACTTTCATCTCTCTGCTGCCAGAGAATCCTAACCCCACCTGTCTTGTATTAGCAGTTCTCACCATCCTGTTAACGTGCGCTGGGTACTGTGTACAGATTCAAGAAAACAATTCCAGGATTCACAGATTAGTTAATAAATTACTGTTTAGAGCCCCATGTCTTAGTGTGTTGTGTGAGTTAAAACAGAAGTGGGAATTTTATTATATGAGTTACTATGTTGCTGTTGTAAAAAAAAAAACAAAAAAAACCAAAAAAAAAAAAAAAAAAAAAAACGCTTAATGGAGAAAGGATTCATCCTGGTTTGCAGTCTAGAATATATTCTGATGTGGTGGGAGAGACAGAACCACAGGAAAACATTGTAGATGTGGAAGTGGGATCAGGTACTGCCTCACATCTCAGTGGAAGCACATAGGATGGATTCGAGGGCTATCTCCTTTTCTTCTTTTCCCTCATTCATTTTATCCAAGTTTGGAGCAAAGTATGCCCACCTGTAACCACTATTGGTCTGCTAAGGTTTGTTTCTCAATTAAAAAAAATAGTTTGCTTCCCTACCCAGTACATCAGAAGAAGAAACCTCCTGCATCTCAGTACTTGAATCTTTGAAATTTAATAAGGCTTCTCCATCCCAACGGCCATTCCCAAACACAAACCCTAGATATCACCTCTGTTCCTATGAGATTGACAGTTGCCATGGGGATGGGATGGGGTGCTGTCCTCCAGTGCTCCATGATTTCATCCCAGCAGAGCTCCTGCTGAGTCCTAAGTGCTTGCTAAGATTTTTATAGAGGTCCATCAGCTGGGCCTAACAGAGGAAATGCTGGGTCCCTGTGCACCGGAGCCAGGGACATGATTTATTCAGAGCTTATTGAGTGGTTCTAACTTCCTTGCTGCCTTCACAGAAAAACACAAAAAAATCTGATTCTGTTATAACGCCAGGCTCCTGGTTTCAGTCATAATTCTTATGTGGATTTCAATGGCTTATAATTAAAAGTAGAGAGCACTCCAGCAACCCCTCAGATGATCAAGCACCAAAGGTCCACTGGATGCATCTAAATGCAGCCTGACTCCAAATGTTAAGCTTTAGATTTTTTTTTAACCCACCTACCCCTGCCCCTTGTGGCCATAAACACAGAAAGCAGCTCAGGCTGGCTTCAACAGGATCTTAGTCATGACTCACCCAGTGCTGGGAATTTCAGCTGAGAATACAGATAGTCCAGCAGCTATTTTACAGACTAATGAGAAATCTGACTCTGTTCCTGGACAGAAACGGCTCTCAAAGACAGCACGACCGTGCTGCATAGGAGAGAGTGGTTGACCACAGCAGGCAGCCAGGAGCCACCCGATACGGAATCCATGGCCGGATTCATATTGATTTTGTATTGGAGAGGAACAGGGGTGAACATTCCTTGATGTAGACAGCTCATCTCGAGAGGATTTGAAGAAGTCCAGGGGAGCCTTGAGCCCATCCATCATCATCATCATCAAGTCAGGAAATAGGAAAATTGGACTAATGTTAAGTCCTTAAATAGATTCAGCAATATCCTTCCTGGACTATAGGCAGAATTTCAGCTTGCATCTTCGAAGTCAGTGTCTGGGTTAGGTATCCCTCTCTCCCCTCCCCCGCCTTTTTCTTTCTTTCTTTCTTTCTTTCTTTCTTTCTTTCTTTCTTTCTTT
>JANHMN010000015.1:22520609-22568915 GCA_030674055.1 Rhabdomys pumilio
CATTTATCTGGCTACATAACAAAAGTTTTGTAAAACTGCTAGAAATATAATGTCTACAAACAGATAAAATTAACCCATATATTACTTTCAATGATGCAAATTTAAATCAAAGAAGTTGATTTTTTAAAGCACACAAAATAACATATAATTTGTTAAGATGGGTGGGTTTTTTTTTTTATTATTATTATTAACAGTAGTTTTAGGAATTGTTAGCATTCTGTCTAAACTCCACCCCCACAGTTACCTAGCAACAGCCAGGTAGGCCTGGCCCACTATAAAAGGGGCTGCTTGCCCCCTCTTCTCTCTCTTGATCTCTGCTTCTTCCTGTCCCCTCACCCCTTCCCTCTTCCCTTCCCCCTCTCTCCACATGCTCATGGCCAACCTCTACTTCTTTAGTCTCCCCCCAACCCCCCATCCCCCACCCCCTGCCTTTCTCTGTCTCTACTACCCTCTTAACTCCCCTCCCCATGCCCTGAATAAACTCTATTCTATACTATACCGGTGTGTGGCTGGTCCCTCAGGGGGAAGGGATACCTTGGCATGGGCCCGCTGAGACATTCCCTTCCCCCATACCTTTACACACACTCCCGTTGAACATATTCTCTTTCTCTTTTTATAAACACATCAAGAATATGGTTCAAAGATTTTATGGAAAGTTTTACATGATCTCCCATTAAAGTTGGTTAAGTCAATTTTGTCAGTGACACTGTGCCAGACTGTGACCAGGGACCAGCTGGTAGATGGGTAAGCTACCCTTGTGTGCCTTTTCACATATTCCTCCATCTCACATCATGGAAAATTCTACTTACAAATCTTGATCGTGATATTTCTACGTGACTTGGAAGCCATTTCTCCAAGGTACACAGAGTGCATGAAATCTTTAGAGAGTAAAGATTTTACCTACCAAGCTTCAGAGTTAGGATCTCAGGAGATTTTATAAAACCTTAAATGTATCACCTTTTGTCCTGATTGTTTAGAAATCTTCCTCTGGGAGTCATGGTAAAAGCAAGTCAGGTGAGTTCTACTTGTTAAGTTAAATTTGATGATAAGGAGATACTTGCCCCCTCCTCTCTCTCTTGCCTCTTGTGTCTCCCTGTGCCCTCACCCTTTCCTGTTTCTTCCTCCTCTCTCCACGTGCTCTGATGGTTTGCCATTAAGCTGTTCAGACATGATGTTGAAAGCCGCTGCCAGTCTGCCCCTGCTGGTTAGTATGGTAACAGAATCATTTTGCTTGGTTGGTTAATTGGTTTTAGGTTTTATGAGATAGATCTGCTAAGTACTGTGATGCCCTAGAACTTACAGAGATCTTCCTTCCTTTCTCAGTCTCCTGAGTGCTGACATGCACTGCCATACCCAGCCAGAATCACTTCTTTATGCAATATATTTCTTACCTTCATCCTGAGGACCACGAATGGGATATTTCAAGGATTTAAATATTTAAAACAATGAAAGGGACCTCATAAATTTAAATATTTATGGTAGTCCTATAATCAAGTAATTAAGAAATGTGGGAAATGCTTTATGTGTTCTTTCTGGCTTGTATGTTCCATAAGTATTCTATTCCCCAGTACTTACTGTGTTGTATCTCATCTACAATGTTGCATTGTCTGCCTATTTCATAAAATGTTGGTTCCTTCTAACCAAATATGACTAACAAGGCCAGATGCAGCCACTGGTTTAATCTTCCCTCCTTTCCCCTCTCCTTTCTCTCTCTCTCTCTCTCTCTCTCTCTCTCTCTCTCTCTATCTTACTTGAAGGAAAAAATGTCTTCTCTCACTTAGCTGACCCTCAAAAAAAAAAAAAACAAAAACAAAAAACATAGGCACTTTATGTCACTTCTTTAAACTATCCACCTTCTGCTCTAGATTTCTCTATATTGTATTAGTTTGACAATTAATTATGATGCCTTTCCAGATAGCTAGCTCATTTGAAAATTACCCCAAGGAAGTGAGTTGTCTTTTCTGACCTAACCTGAAAGTACATTTTCAACAAAGAGGGCTGGACAACAATGATCCCAATGTCTTCCAGCTGCCTCAGGTTCTTTTCTTTCCCAAAGAACTCTGAACTAAGAACTTCCTTGAATAAATACATGTATTTCTTAACGACAATCTGTAGAGTAGTAACATGGGGAGAGTTTGCATAGAAATAAAAGATATGTCTTAATTTTATCAAGTAACAGATGCAAATTAGAAGCACTTATTTGACTTTGCATACCCACAATGTAATATGATGTGGAGAACTCACAAACCTTTTTACGTATTTACATTTCAAATGTTAGCCCCTTTTCCGGTTTCCCCTCTGGAACCCCTTCCCCCCTCCCCATGCTCCTATGAGGGTACTCCCCTCCCCCACCCAACTCCCACCTCACCACCCAGGCATTTTCCTATACTAGGACATTGAGCCTTCACCAGACCAAGGCCCTCTCCTCCTATAGATGCCAGACAATGCTATCCTCTGCTACAAATGCTACTGGAGCACTGGGTCCCTCCATGTGTAATCTTTGGTTGGTGGTTTAGTCCCTGGGAGCTCTGGATGGTCCGGTTGGTTGATACTGTTTTTCTTCCTATGGGTTGCAAACCTCTTCAGCTCCTTCAGTCCTTTCTCTAACTCCTCCATCAGAGACTCCATGCTCAGTCCAACGGTTGGCTGTGATCATCTGCTTCTTTTATTTGTCAGTCTCCCAGGAGACGGCTATATCAGGCTCCCATCGGTAAGCACTTCTTGGCATCCACAATAGTGTCTGGGTTTGGTGTCTGTATATGGGATGGATCCCCAGGTGGGGCAGTCTCTGGATGACCTTTCCTTCACTTATCTGCTGCACACTTTGTCCCTGTATTTCCTTTAGACAGGAGTCATTCTGGGTTAAAAATTTGGAGTGTGTGCTGCCCGCCCCCCCCAACAGGGGCCTTTTCTGACCTCTGGATATGATCTCTACCGGTTCTCCCTTCCCTTTGTTGGCATTTCAGCTAATTTCATCCCTATTGAGTCCTGGGAGCCTCTTGCTTTCCTGGCATCTGGGACTTGCTGGTGACTGTCACCAGACCCCATCCACATTGATACACACCTCTGTTCAAATTCCTGACCCTCTGTATATCATCCCGTCTCTTCCAATAGCTGGTCCTGCCCCCTTGTTTTCCCACTCCCCCTCCTCTCTTCCTTCCAAGTCCCTCCCATCCTCTACCTCCCATAAGTATTTTGTTCCCCCTTCTATGAAGGACTGAAGCATCCACATTCTGGTCTTCCTTCTTCTTGAGCTTCATACGGTCTGTGAGTTGTATCTTGGGTATTCTGAGCTTTTGGACTAATATGCACTTAACAGTGAGTGCATACCATGTGTGTTCTTTTGTGACTGGGTTACTTCATTCAGTATGATACTTTCTAGATCCATCCATTTGCCTAAGAATTTCATGAATTCATTGTTTTTAATAGCTAAGTGTGTAAATGTATCACATTTTCTGTATCCATTCCTCTGTTGAAGTCCATCGGGGTTCTTTTCAGCTTCTGACTATTATAAATAAGGCTTCTATGAACATAGTAGAGTATGTGTCCTTGTTATATGTCGGATCATCTTTTGGGTATATGCCCAAGAGTGGTACAGCTGGGTCCTCAGGTAGTACTGTGTCGAATTTTCTGAGGAACCACCAGACTGATTTCCAGAGCAGTTGTACCAGCTTGCAATCCCACCAACAATGGAGGAGTGTTTCTCTTTCTCCATATCCTCAGCCAGCATCTACTATCACCTAAGTTTTTGATCTTAGCCATTCTGACTGGTATGAGGTGGAATCTCAGGGTTGTTTTGATTTGCACTTCCCCAAGGTCTAAAGATGTTGAACATTTCTTTAGTGCTTCTCGGCCATCCGATATTCCTTAGTTGAGAATTTTTTGTTTAGCTCTGTATCCCATTTTCATAGGGTTATTTGGTTCTCTGGAGTATATATTGGATATTAGCCCTCTATCAGATGTAGGATTGGTAATGATCTTTCCCCAATCTGTTGGTTGCCATTTTGTCCTATTGACAGTGTCTTTTGCCTTACAGAAGCTTTGCAATTTTATGAGGTCCCATTTGTCCATTGTTGATCTTAGAGCATAAGCCATTGGTGTTCTGTCCAAAAAAATTTTCCCTTATGCCCATGGAAAACACAAACCTTAATCTGTTTAGTAACAGCAGCATGGAAAAGCCTGGGCTAGAACCATGTAAATAAATGCTCCCAGATTTCTGATTATCAGAATTGAATGTGATGATAAGTGTTTAAGACATTTCGATAGATTAGCTTTTGGAGAAATTTGTCACAAAATAAGATGCATCGAGACCTTGTTCTTCCTCTTTTCAATATTTACAGTTAATATCCAGAGCAAAGCCTTAGTATATCACCAAGGGAGCACTTAGTCCTTAGACCACATGAACAGAGAGACAGATTATTCCTTAAACTTAATACTGGCCAAAAATGAAATAGAAGATTGTGGAACATGGAATTCAAGCCTGAAGAAGGAAGAGCCAACTGGTAAGAGACTCTAGGCCTTGAGTCATATTGAACATTTTGATAGCAATGTCTAGTGTCATCCTAAAGCTTTTAGGATGGTGCTTTGAAAACTGGGAGAAAATATCCTACTAGGAAATTGGTGTAAATTGCAAAATTGTTGTCCTAGAATATTTTGGATGGAATAAAAATAGTATTAAAGATAGACCTTTCAAAATAAAGGTACTATTTAGGACAGTCTAAGATTTTACTGCATTCAATGTGTTGTCTGACTAGTATGAAGGAATATCTTCCATAATGTACTAGTTCAGGATGCCCAAACAGAAAGAAAATCTAATGCTGGTTGCATCCAGAGGGTTTCATCCCTGTTTTCTAAATCTAGGGAAAAAGATGGCGGTCCAGACAGAGAAGTGTTTATAACACAAACAAGACCAGAAAAGTATCTTATCCTATTAATAAGGTTAAATCATAATCCATGAGAAAAAAGACAATATTACACATAAATACAAATCTATCAGCATAACAGAAATTCTACACTCTAAAAGCCAAGAAGGTCTGGAATAATATATGCCTGGCTGAGTAGGACAAGAACTACCATACGGGATGGTGATGTATTATAAAAACACACATCGTAACTAAAGGGAAAAATAAAACTTTTCCATGAGAAACACAAACTAAGCAAATTCATGCCACTAAACCAGCATTACAGAAGATGCCTTTAGGATTCCCTCACATGGAAAAGAAAGATAAACACATCAGTGAGTCCAAGGAAAGGCATAGGTTACACTATATAGCAGGAAATAAGTCAATTAAGAAAGAGGAAAACACCAACCATCAACAAAACAGCAGGCATTTACCAGCACCGTGCAATAACTTTGGGTGTTAATGGTCTTGATTCTCTATAATAAAGTCACAAGACAAAAATTGGGTATTACAAAGCAAGCAGGTAGAGAAACACTAGTGTCTGACAAAGCAGACTGGAAACCAAAATTAGAAGAGATGCAGAGGACCACTCATACTGATTAAGGGACTGATCCATCACAAGCATTTCACCATCCTAAATATGAACTGGCACATTTAATAGTAAGATAAATGCCACTGAATGAAAAGGGACCAGGTGGCTTCCAGACAATAATAGTAACTATCTGCTCTCACTCTCTCCCCTAAGAGCAACACAAAACAGACAGAAAAAATCATTGTCATCCAGACTAAACAAAAATATCAACAAAGAGACAGAGTTAAGTGACATTATAAATAATACAGACTTTCCAGAACATTCTAGAGAGCATTCCGTTTTAACTACTAGAGAACCCACATGCTCATAGCAAGTTTATTGCAAATGGATCACACTTTAGAGAGCAAATTAAGACTGAGCAACTCCAAGAACAATGGAATCATTTCTTATATTCTCTCTGATAGTAATGGAGTAAAACTGCAAATCCCCAAATCTCCAGCCAGAACCATAGAACATAAACTCGCACCGACTAAGTAATCCACTAATGGATGGCTGAAGAAATCAAGAAGGAAATACATTTCTGATAAATAGCTGCTAATAAAAACATAACATATTAGGCTTTGTGAGATACAGTGGAGTGATCCCAAGTGGGATATTTGAAACTTTAAATGCTTACATTTTTAAAATTAAGAGAAAATTTAAGTAAATAACTTACTAATGCACAACTTTTGTTTTGATTTTTCAAAAGTGTGTGTGTGTGTGTGTGTGTGTGTGTGTGTGTGTGAGAGAGAGAGAGAGAGAGAGAGAGAGAGAGAAATCCAAATGAGTTATCAGGAAAAAAATTAAGAGAAATTAATGAAATGGAAATAAAAGAATAACATTAAGACTGAATGAAACAAAGCTGGTTCATTGCCAACATAAATAAGCTTAACAAACCTTTAAATTAGCTGAGAGAGAGAAAGAGAGACACAGAGAGAGACAGAGAGACAGAGACACAGAGACAGAGAGACAGAGAGATGGGGAAGAGTGTGTGTAAAGGAGGGAGGGAGAGGGGAAGAAGGGGAGGAAGAGAGGGAGAGATTCAGGAAGAAAGAGGAAGAGAGAGGGAGAGGGAAAGAGGGGGAGAGACAAGAAAAGGAGGAGGGAGACAGGGAGAGTGAAAGAAGGAGAGAGAAGGAAAGAGGATGCAAACTAATAAAAACAGGAATAAAAAGGGAAACATTGTGGTAAATGCCAGAGAAATATACAATATCATTAGAAAATACTGCAAAAACCTGTATCCCGGCAAATTAAGAAATATAGATACATACCATCTACCAACATTAAATCAAGATTTAAATAAATTAAATAGGCATATTCAAATCCTTAGGGCTAATGTTAAAGTAGATTTTTCTTTAAAGTCTCTCAATTAAAACAAATCCAGACCCATACTAATTCTACTAGACCATTTAAAAAACTCACAATGCTATTTCTTGAATCACTGCATAAATGTAAATGGAAGGAATGCTACCAATCTGATTTTTATGAAGTTTATATTACTTGACTAAACAAAAACAGATACACACACATAAAAGAAAATGATAGGCCAGATTCTTCCTGATAACTTGTATGCAAAGAATTCTCAATAAAATATTTTTCTAAAATTCAACTATACACCAAAGCTATCATCCATTATGGGCAAGTAAGTTTCATTTTAGGAATACAGGGATGCTTTAACAAATGTACATTTGTTAGCCTAATACATCACATTAGTTAACTCAAGGGCAGAAACCACAGGATTATCTTAGTAGATACACAAAGGACATTTGACAAGCCTAACATACTTTCATAATAAAAACCCCAAGAAATTAGAAACAGAAGGAATACACCTCCACTTGATAAAGATTATATTTTATATGACAAACCTACAGCAAACAGTAAGCTAAGAGAAGAGAACTGAAGTATTTTCACAAAAAATAAACAATGCATGTCTTTGTTCCTCTCCCTTATTTGACATAGTACAGACAAATTCAATAAAATATATTCAAATAGGAAAGTAAGAAGTCAAATTATCCCTATGTCCAGATGACGTGATCCTGCACACAGAGACCCTAAAGACTCTACTCAATGACAAATGAACAACTATACACACACACACACACACACACACACACACACACACAAATCATACACAACCAGGAGTGTACCAATAATGAGATGAGAAGACAATCTCATTCACTATAACTTCATATAATGGAAGTAGCTTAAAATAAGCCTAACTTTGAATAAGGAAAAGGTTTAATATAAAGCTAATCAGTGAGTGAAAAGCCCTATACAATGAAAATTTTAAAACACTGAGAAAAGGAAATTTTTAAAAAGAGCACCAGAAGAAACTAATTTTAAAAATTAGCAAAATGATAGTTCTAAATCTTTCTGTATCAGTAATTATTTTGAGTGTAAATAATTAAAATTCCTGAAACACAGGGTGGCTGAGTAAATGGAAAACAAAACAAAGCAAACAAGATTCCAATTATATGCTGTCTGCAGAAGATCTAATGCACATTGAAATGCTCAGGCAGGCTGAAAGGAGGAAAATAATCCATATAAATAACGGTGAAACAGCACTGTCAGTGATCTGTTTACATCATATAAACAAGCAGGGAAACATGAACATTACCATATGGTCATATTAGCCCCAAAAGATGTACCCAGAGCTTCACCCATCAAGAGTACAATATACGTTCTCCTTAAGCACACATGGGATTCTCTCCAAGACTCATCGTATTTTGGACCACAAAGCAAGTTTGCTTTCTGTCTGTCTGTCTGTCTGTCTGTCTGTCTGTCTGTCTGTTTTCTTGTTTTCTGTAACCTGCGCAGTCGCCTCGCTGGCAAGAACGCATGCGGGCACACAGGATCCTTCCACAGCACATGTTTATTCCCAAGTATGGAGGAGGAGAGAGAGAGTCGAACATGGCGCTGCCTTATATACACCCTAGGGTGGGGTAGACATATCTGATTGGCTGTTTGCTCAGATTCCCATGTGACACCCCGGGTTGGGCGGTGATTAGGCGGACCTTGCCACTGCACATGCGCAGTTTTACTTGTTACACATGCGTGTCAGGTGCCAGCGTGATCGGCTTCCCACAGTTTTCTATATGAATATTTTGCCTTTGTGTAAGCCTGTGTACCTCATGCATCCCTGATGCCTAGGGAGACCACGAGAAGGCATCACTCTCTGGAACTAAAGTTGTAGACAATTGTGAGCCACAATATGGATGTTGGGAATGCAATCTGGGTCCTTTGGAAAGAGAGCTGGTGTTCTTAATCAATAAGCCATCTCTCCAGACCCCAAAAAACAAGTCTTCAAATCTGAAAGGTATAAAATCATATCCATGTTTTTTTTCTGACCATAATATAATAAAACTAGAAATCAGTTAAAAGAAAGAAAGAAAAGGAAAAGTGGAAAGTTAACAAATGCATGCAAATGAAGGAACATATTCTTGAACAAGTAATGGTGTAAAGAAGATATTAGAAGGTAGATCATAAAATAATATTTGACTGTCATGAAGAAATATAATGAAGGTAAAGAAAAGTGGCTGGTAACATTCAGTTTTTAATCTATCATTTTTTCAACTTACTTTTTTCTGGACAAGCCTTCAAGGCATCCCTAATGGGACACATTCAACTCAATATGGGATATGATTGTACCTGAGACATTCACAAGGTGAACTGTAGCCTGTGATCCCTCTGAACTTCTAGGATTATATTCACATCTATCCATAGGTCCAAACATCAAGCACACCTTCTAACCTAGAGGCCATAGATTCTTAAAGGGACAGGCTGAGAGGAAAGAACATACACTCCCTTTAAACAGCTTCTGCAATGACAATGGAAGGAGCATTTGCCTTCTTTCTATTGAGTAAAAACAGCTTTAGGCACAGCAGCCACTAAGACGGCAAAAGTGGGGTTAAGAATGGAATTCTCTCAGTGAAAGTGTGACTGTGAACATCCATGGGCTTTAGGCTCCTCTCTCAGGGGCCACCCCTCCAATCACTTGGCATTGACATTTGACTCATGGTTTACTTCCAAAGGAACCTAGTTAAGATGGAGCGTTTCCTTTGACAGAATTTGTGTTTGCAAATAGACATTCATTGTATAGCCCAAGGTGGCCTCAACCTGACTTTGGGAGAGTAAGGGCCTGTTGCCAGGCCCATGAAGACAGGCTATTTCATTTTCTTTACGAATTTTTGTTGTTGCTGCCTTATCTTCTCTTGTCTCATTAATTTTTTATTTGGTTAGTTTTGTACTTTTTTTCCATTTTCACGGTATATATCTCCTGTACATGGTACTGTATGACATCAGGGTGCTGTCACTCAGTATAGAGCTACGTGATACCCTAGTCTCCATACTGCCCTGAGATGTCTCTTAAAATACAGTTTGTGGAATAGTTGCCTTATGATCATCTGTGGTAACTATTAAAAAATGAAAGAAAGAAAGATTTTTTTTCAAGAAGATGGGATTAAATACCTTACAGCTTGAAAACCATTTTGATTTTTAGGACCTCGGTTAAGTTCTCTAAAAACAAGGACTATTTTCTCTATGAATGTCATAATTACAGCTTTGAATACTTAGATTTCTCTGAGATCATTCATTCTCTCTCTCTCTCTCTCTCTCTCTCTCTCTCTCTCTCTCTCTCTCTCTCTCTGTGTGTGTGTGTGTGTGTGTGTGTGTACTGCTTCTGGTTCATTGCAGTATTTCACAGTCCAATATCCGACCAGCTAAAATAAATGTTTCCATTTATAGAAAGGGGGGCAGAGAAAATGGTTTGACACGATTCTTGACCTTTAGCCCCATTCCTGCAAACAATGTCTCATGTGGCCCCCAAAAACCCAGTTAACCTCTTGATGTCTGTGCTTCCTCTTATGTTAAATGGGACTCATAACCTTTATGATGTAAGACAGTAAGCAGATGAATTATTGAAGACTAGATGATCTATAATCTGCCTCTCATACTATTTTGAAGATTCCCATCCATTATTCATCACTGAATACACTTACCTTGCATTATTAGGATATGGCAGCTCTCATAATTTTCAGACATTTTATATATATATTGATACGGTGCAAAGAGATGCATGCTATGTGAAGTTTTTAATTATGATGAATTAAGCTTAAGTGACCTGGAATGAAATATTTTATGGGATTTTTTTTAATAATGATGAAATCTTCATGATGGTACTAAAGATCACTGCATTTGTTGTTGACAGGACTATAGAGTTTTATGGATTCAATGTCACAGAATGGGGTATAGCACTTACTTCTATATGGGTACAATCTCAAAGGTTCATGTCATGGAATAATATTTCAGGATAGCTGATCCCATTGTAAACCCTGAGATTATGTTATTTATAAGAAAAACCTATTTCTAGTTGTGGCGTGACTCAGCCCTAGCATACATCTTTAATCCAAGAGTTTTCCATTTATTGTAAACAGGATTAAATAAAATCAATCATAGGCCAAGAGGTGGAGTAAGAAACCAGAGAGTGAACATAGGGGAAAAAACAGAGTAAGAGGGAGTCAGGAGGCTCACGGAAGTAGAGAGGAGAGACTTTCAGTTTGAGGGGGTTTTGAGAAGGAGAGTTCACTTTTGGGACATCCACTAAGGAGGAAGATTAGCTGGGTGCTTTCTCTGCCCCTCTGATCTAGCAGGCTTTCACCCCAGGATCTGGCTCCCAAGTCTTTATAAGTAAAAATCAAACATTTGAGATTTTGTTAAAAAAAAAAACAGATTAATATGGAATTTGCCTTAAACTGTACCCAGCTATGTGCCTGGCACAAAGAAAAAGAGAAAGCTGGGTCCTCACCTTAGTTGTGTTCTCCACCCTCTGTGATACACATAAAATGGAGTACCTGTATTATCCACTTCCCTAGTGCACTAACTGTGTTCTCTACCTACCCAACGTGCAACTGTGTATTTGTGGAAAGTGTGATAAATAAAATATTTTTAGTGCTATTGTTAAAACCAAAGTCATCAAAGAAGTGCTGATTTTAACTGGAAGCGAGAGATGACTGCTAATGTAAAGTGGAGGTATTTGGCTTGGCTGTCCTACATCCATGGCATAATGGCATCCTCTAGGTGGGATTTGGAGAGCAAATAAATCATTCATAAAATTATCTTATCAAGAGTCCTTACCAAGTGCAAAGTATTTATAGTCCTGTGTTCTTTTCAAAACTGGCAAGTCTGAGAATCAGAAAGTTTCAGTTCTCAAATGTATTGTGCTGCCCTTCATGGCAGAGTGCCCCCACTGCTGTAGCATGCTTTTCCATTCCCTTACCTGCTTCAAGGGCATTTTAGTTCATTCTTTAGCATTCCGTGGCAGGAAGTCACAAACGTTTCCTTCACCTTTTCCTTAATATGTATCCACTACACTGTATACTTCACTGTTTTATATTAGGCCTTTAGAAACAGTTTTTAAACAATGTTTAAAACTAGAGGTGCCACACGCTTCTACTGTTCTTAAATTTTACATGTTCTTTAGCTAACGTTCTTAGAGTTTTCCAAAGCACATAATATTGAGTCTAAAGTAAATATGACACCCTTTAAAGAAAAAAAAATAATGAGAAATTAATGTTATAAATCTACTATGTTCTACTTTCATCTTAGAATCTCAGAGTGTGTTTACCTACAAAATGTACTGAACAGCCCTGTAATATCATCTCCTATGGCTCAATACAAGGTTAATACAAGGTTAAATAATCTTAGAAAAAAAGAAAATGCTTGCCCATAGTTTTATGACAGTAAACAGCTCTATGTATATTGATCTCCTCAGATTGGCAGGTATTTTATTGTTCACTTTGAGAGTAACAGTGTGAAGAAAAACTCCTGTTAAAGCCACACAACAATACAACAGACAGCAGGGACTCACAGATGAAACTCACCAATGAAAGTCTCCCAAAGGAAAGAATCAGCAAATTTCCCATCCAAAGGATGCTGACCACACAGTTTTGATGACCAGCTATGCCTGTGTTATCTTTTTTTAGACTTCAGGATCAGTTTATGTGAGGAATCCATTGGCAACTGTTGCTAATTTTTTACCATATGACTGCAACTGTGTTCCAGAACATTCCAGCTCATATCATCTTGTTCATCAAACAACCCAGCAGTTCAGGAAAATCAATGGCATTAATGAAATTTATGAAGTCGACTTTACAAGATTTGAACATTCACTCCTAAATCAAAGTCTTTATCAAATCTCTCCCATCAAGGCCCAGGTAACTGTAGAAAAGGAGGTAGAAAAAGGGTAGGAGCCAAAGAGAGAATGGAGGACATGACAGAAACAAGTCCTTCCAGGCATAACAGGACTGATGTGCATATGAACCCACAGAGACTGTGGCAGGAGGCACAGGACCTACCCAAGTTCAAGTTCAAGGCTGATGGGGTCTCTGTGCTGAGAAGGGGACATGGATATTAACTCCAATTCCTAACCACGAAGCTATCTGCAACTGACATCCACTTGCAAAGGAAAAATCAGTCGTCTCTAGTGCAGTCTCACTGGTGTATTACCCGCACTTAAGGGTAGGTTCATGCCCAGAAGTAAATGGCCAACAGAATTAATTCAGTTGTATTTTTGTTGACGTTTTTGTCTTATATTGTTTTGGGCATTTTTTTTGTCTTACTGGTCTTTTGCTTGCATATTATGGTTTGCAATTCTTGGTTTTTATGGTGTTTGTGTGTGTGGTATGTTTCCATGTTGTGTATGTGTGTTTTTGTGTTTTCTTCTTTGCTTTTGACCAATTTTTTTATTGTGGGTTTTTATTTTTTTATCTTTGTTTTCTAACGAAATAGAGAAAGAAGGGGTAAAGCTGGCTGAATGGGGAGGTGAGGAGAATCTGGGAGTGGCTGAGAAAGAAGAAGCTATGATCAGATGTATTGCATGAAAAAAATTTAACGTACAAGATGTATTTGAGTGAATAAAAAACATTTCTTTTCAAACTTGATTATCCTATGTGAGTTTTTTAATGCTTTTCAATGTGACAATACTGCTTGCTTTGTTCTTCAGTTATATTTGCCTACAGTTATATTTAATTAATTTTAAGATCAGAACTCCCTCTCCCTCTCCTCTCTCTCTCTCTCTCTCTCTCTCTCTCTATATATATATATATATATATATATATATATATATATATATATATATATGTATTGGGGTCATATTTTATTTATTTTTTTATTTTCTCAATTGTTGGTATATTTTGCTCTGTGTTCCTTTAATCAACCTTAGTAATTTGATTTTCCTAAAATGATTATGTTTTCCTGGATTTGGAAAACAGAATAGACTGTATTAATATTGTTTAGGATTATAGAGAGTTATAGTATTCTGTTTCCTTGATTTCCCCTCAAGTTGACACGGAAAATTAGGGAAAAGTATAGTAATAGGAATAGAAAGTGAAAAGCTTCATCAGGAGAGGGTGGGAAAGAAAACACTGTCTACCACTCTTTCCTCAGCCTTTCTCTTACCAGAGTTGTCATTCTAGACAAAGAGACACACAAGGTAGAGACCTAAGTTGAAGGATGTGCTTTCAAAAGTTTGGGCATACGACTGTCAATCCAATTTCTTCAGTTCTAAGAATGATTCTTTTGTTCATAGGTGTCACAGCTGGCAAGAAATATTGATTGCTTCCTTTCTCTGAACTGCTTAGAAGGGTTCTCAGATGGGATCCAGATCAAGCCCTCTGAGTACTGTGTCCCAAATATCTTCAGCAGTAGGGACTTAACTTCAACCACTAACCAACAACCCCATACAAAAGAAATAGGCTATATTGTTCTGAGAGTCACTAGGACTTTCCTAGCCAACAACTCCAATGGTAAGATGTGTGTAAGGGGCTAGTAGCATTCATATCTCGGGAGTCATAAACAGCTGTCCAATTGGACTTAAGACTCATTCAATAAGAAAGGGATTATGCCCAGTATTAGAAGACTAGCCAATTACCTAATACAAGTGAAGGCATGGATCTTAGGGGGGAATCTATATTACCACTTTACTAGACAAGCATAATTTTTAAGTGCATTCTAAAACATCCTTACACTAATAGATTAGTGTAGCTTTTACCCTACACCAAAGAAACTTTTGTTTGTAGCACACACTTACCATTAGAGAAAACCAGAACTGGTCACAATGCAGAGATCAATTGATTGTGGGCTACCAGCCTCAATATATACATGCACAACACAAATCCTGCCCCTAATGCTCAGGGAACATCACGAAAGAGTGAGTAGAAAGGTTGTACAAGTCAGAGGACCAGGAAGTCTTGCTATGAGATACTATCCCCTAGAAATGACAGGAAAGTTACACTCATGATACCTCTACAACATGGCTGCTTAAACAAGACCTGAAAGAGGACAATACCAATAAACAAACTAACATGGAAGGTGAAAATTTCAGAGGACCCCATCCCAAAAATATAAGATACAGGCAAAAAGACTAATGAAATAATGCAAATTAGTCTCTCCCAGGGATGATTCCACTAATTGGTTATTTAATACAAAGTGGTCAGCCCTGAAATTGTGTGACACCAGCCATGCTAGGTGGACTCTTTACGTTGTATTCACAGGATTGGGTTGGGTAGCGAAATGAAGATGGCTCAGGTAAGAGTAGGAGGAGAAAGTATGTATGATCAAAATACACTGTACAAAAGTCGCGAGGAAATCATCAAAAAGGAGAACCATAAAGAGAAAGAATGGTGAATACCAGCGATATGAAACTGTGGGTGTGGATTAGGCAAAATATTGATAGCTCTCTCAGAAACAATCCTTCAGACTTAGAGACTCTTAGTATTATGTCACAGACTATCAGTAGTCGGACTAACTTGTTCTCCTCTAGCAAGTATTGACTTTTTAAATCACATTCTTTTCTCTGTGTTGAAGATGATGACAAACCACTGTGTGAGTTATTGCTGGCAGCTTCTGGCTGACTACCGGATCTCGCAAGAATAGGTCTTGCATGAGTGGCTGTCATACACTTTATTAATCAAAAGGAATGAGTAAAAATTATCAGTATGGTCTTTGAATTTCATTGTCAAAGAAATTTTCAGTAACTTTGAGAATATACCACATTCCTTAAAAGAATCACAACTGAGTGGGAGCAGAGCAGAGTATTGCAGAGAGGTGAGAGTATCACAGAGATGTGCGTTCTTGAGTAGACACTGTCCAAAAAAAAAAATACCTTGTCTATGACACACCTATTTTTGGCTTCTTAACCTTTTTTTCTGTGCATCGCCTAGTTAATTTCTCAACTTTCACTTACGCCATTTTTGGTTGGTTCTGTGATGATGCTTATAGGAAAAATGATTTGATATTTTTCCTTATCTAGTTTTAATGTTGTTTCCCTAGTACCTTATCTATTAACACAATGCTCCTAGCAACAATCTGTTGACAGAGTTTGTACTTTCTGAAAGTCATTGTTTTGTGTTGCCCAAATATCTGATCCCTGACTTCTTTTCTGTCAATTCGATCATTCTGTAGGTAGAAAATTATATTTCAGTTATTAAAACCATAATCTAAGAACTGAACAAAAAGAATGGGAAAAAAAGGTGGAGGTAAAGAAGCCCCTGGTTGCCCTATCAGCTTATGATAGTTTCTATCCAGCACTGTAAAATAATAGAAATAGATGTCTCTAAAGGAAAACCAGAAGCATCATTCTGCAGACCATTCTGGGGCCTTGATGTATGCAGCAGAAGTAAGGAGGGAAGGAAACACTGAATGTACTGGTCTATCTTTGTGACTCAATCTGCATTTAAGATGCTAGGAAGGAAATTGCTACATTGAAAATGAAGTTCATGCATTTCATGAGTTTATTTTGGGGAGAAGACAGGGAGTGAATATGGAATGTTTATGTAAACAAAAGCAACAGGAAAGGTACGAACAGTTGTATCACTCAGAAGGGCAAAATCCTGTTTTCTCGTATTCTCTTTCCCCACCAGGTAACTCAGTTGTTAATATAACATGATTCTGAGGCTTCAGCAAACACTAAGAAAATCAGGTAAACAACCGTAGATAATTGAATTTCGTGGTGAACAACATGGGGTTGTGTGTCATTTGGGAAACTAATATCTAAAGACCATTCAGTCACCATTAACACTCAGTCTTTATCATCGGCCTGTTTTGACTGTATCTTGACTATTTTCCTATGTTTCAATTTAAGTTAAAAAAAATTATTCATAGTAAATTTAGATGAATAACCCTTTACTTATACTCAGTAATGAAGTTCCAAGTATCTTGCTAGGAAGGCTGGGGTGGGTATCTGCTAACAATGCAAGTGTTAGGGCTAGGGAGATGGTTCGATGCATAAAAACGCTTGCTGTATAAGAGAGAGATTGCCCATATAAAATCTCCATAATCCATATAAAAAGCCAAGTGTGGTCACCATGCCTTGTAACACCAAGGCTGTGGGTGGAAAGGACAGAGACAGGGTGGTTGCTGAGCTTGATGGTCACAAAGCTAGCTCCAGATTTCATGAAAGACTTTGCCTTGAGAGAATAAGGCCGAGAATGATAAAGCAGGACATGGTGTCCACATCTGGCCTCCATATACATGAAACACACACATGCACAAAAACTTCACACACAAGCACATGTGGTAGCATATGCTTGCAATCCCAGTGCTGGAGAGGTGTGTTCTGCGGGATGATCCTAGGCTTGCTGGCTAGGCAGTTTAGCCTAATTGGTAAGCTTCAGGTCAGTGGATGACTCTAGCTCAAAAAACAAAGAGAGTCTTCAGAATGACAGTCAAGATTGATATCTGACTTCTGTATATTTATTCACATATATGTGTACCTACATACACTTGAACACATGTACATGTGTATACACATGCACAAACATACATACACACTCTCATACACGTATGCAAGGTACAGTTGCCTAGAATTCAAGAGTCCAGAAACAAACAAACAAACAAAAGGTTACTGTTAACCTTCTCACCATCTTCTCTTTAAGCAGATAAGTCAATGTTCAACCCAGAGGTACCTAACTCTATCCTCAGAGAAAAGGACTATACTCATGTCTGAATATATGAGCAGAAGAGAATCTGAGCAGATCCTGTCTGGCAAAACTCCTTCAGTTTATCACTATGTTTGTCGTAATCCCTTCATCCAGTTGTTCTTACATAAAACTATGAGCTAACTCAGCATGAAAATATACAGGCTTACATACATGTTGGAGTCCTGGTTTGCTTTTTTTGTATATGTGTGTGAAGGGTCTTCTATTTTAAAAAAATTATATGCTTGCATCAGTTACTTTCTGTTGTTATGATAACATACCAACAACAACTTAAAGGAGAAAAGGGTTCATTTTATCTTACCATTCCAGAGAGACAGCGTTTATCATGATACAACAGGCAGAGGAACAGGCAGGGAAAGCATGGTGGCAGGAACAGGAAGCTGGCTGACCACAGTTCCTCCATACATATGAAACCCTGAGGGAGGAGGGAACAAACAGAAAGTGAGGTAAGATGGCACCTCCCCCCAGAAACATACTTCTTCCAGCAAGGTTCAACTTCCTAAGGTTTCCATAACCTCCCCTAGCAATGATAAACTGCGGACCAAGTGTCCAAGTACATGAGCCCATGGGAGACATTTTTTTCATTCAAACCACAGTGCTTTTTTTCTAATTGGTTTATCATTTGTTATAGTGACTTCATCCAGGAACCAACCGAAACCTTTGGGAAGATCTCATCTTCCATCCATTGGTACCCCAAACCGAGGATCCACATGCAAGTATCTCATCTCCAAATCCCACCCTCTCCTATCGCCTTCAAACAGTTTTCAGTTTGTGAGGGAGTGTGATCCACCACAGTAAGAATGAAGGGAATAGCAGGTGAGTTTCGAGTCCAATGTAACTGATGGGACTGGATCACATATTGTACTCTCAGTGACTTCCAAAGCAACCCAGACACCAGCTTGAAGGATGCTCACAGCCCTTATACAGAGATATGATCACATGTTTAGCAACATGTAAGATTGAATCCATGGCAGTTCCCAACTTCCCATTCCACTTGATTCTGATCATGAGCCTGACTGAGTATGGGCAAAGGTTCTCCAAGCTTCTCTAGTCCTGACTCTCCTCCATGTTACAAGACTGACAAAACCTCATAAGATAATCTTTCCCAAACTGTCATCTCATATATGTTTAAAACCATTAGTAAAATGCTGTAAGTTATGTCATTCAAAACCAAGATATTTCTATGTGCATGAAGAACTTCTGAGTGCTCTCTGAGTAGAGATCGAAACACCCAGAGACTTCCATCATTAACTACAACTCTCAATCCTTTGTCCTAAGTTTTCCTGGGAACTTTAACAAGTGGTCCTTGAAAACTTTGGATACTGAAAAAAAAAAAAAAAAGAAGTTTATTAGGTGACTCCTTCAGTGTGTTCCAAATTACTTTGAGTGTGAGGATGTAGGATCCATTTCTCCCTTGTAGTTAAGTGCCAGCCATTGACTCACAATTTGTAAGTCACAGCTGAAGCCACATTGAGTGGCTCACACCAGGCCCTATTGGTTTTGCACATTAGTCCATATTTGTGTTCTCTGCTCCAGAAAAATGCCCTCAAGACAACTTTGCTGTCAAAAAGCGTGAGTTCCCCTAAGTGGGAGGTCAATAGCATCTCCATATCCCCAGCCTGGAAGAAGAAATGAGATGCCAAGCACGCCACCCACTAATCATCCACCCTTCAAGGCTTGATTTGGTAATTTTCTCAAAGGATGAAGAAGCTGACAAAAATGCTTTCCGGGTGGAAAAGAGGCTTGTAAACCTTCCCAACTTATTATTCTCTGCCTGAAAGCAATAAACATCTGTTTCCTTGATAAAGTAACCAGGCTCAGATTGGAGGGGAACAAAGCTATTTAGCTCAGTTCCAATTATGGATTCTTCTAGGGAATATCACCCCGAGGGCTCTGTACTGTGAAATATTGAACATTACCTTAAACCTCTCTATTCCCCTATGCATCCTGTCAACCCAAATTCCATGCTATGAAGCATTTCTTCATACTATAAAATGTTGGCAGACGTTATAGAGCACAGAACATAGGGAATTGATGCCAGCCTGAGATATTTATTATAGACTAGACCAAAGCTTAAGGAAGATACACTTTTGTCAATCCGTAAACATCTCTCCAGAACTCATTTGCTGGATCATATATAATCAATTAAATCTAGAAAGAGATAGCTCATCTTTATTTTTTATTTCTGTGTCTCATTATCATAAGCAGAACACTTTGACTCTTAGTACTTGGCTAGTATAAAAAAAATAAGCATCCCATTGTCTCCTATTCTAAAATAATAATAAAAAATTCTTTATCATTCATGTTTCAATAAAATTTTTTAAGGCTGGCCAAGTGAAGTAATGGGGGTGGAAAAGGGAAAGAGCCATCTGTAATTGTTCTGGTCACGTGGTTGTGAGTACCACTGAGCTTGAACCAACCAGCAACCAAACTTTTTGAGTATTAGAGCATACCACAAACTGTTTTTTTTTTTTTTTAACTTGCAGTAATATTATGAAAGAAAATCTCAAAATTCCTGACCTGGAATTTTGGAATATAATTTTGGAATTATATTCTGGGTGATAAATGACCTTTACAATGTAGAAGACTGTATAATGTCGAAAAGAAATGGGAATCAGGAAAGCCAGAGAATTAGTGATAGAAGACAACTGCTGGAGGATGACCAGAAGGCGGGTCCCAGAGAGCTAACAAGGCTTAGAAGGTGAGGGAGCTGGTGGAACAGATATGGATACATTCAAGAGAGACAAAAATGGCAGAGGGAAGAGCCTGCCCAGCAATCTTAATGAGAAACCCGGAAGCTAACGTCTAGAAAGGAGCAACTGTAGGAATGAAGTCGGGTATGAAGTCAGAGAGGTTGGACAGCAGGAAAAAGGGGAGTTATGTAGGTAGATACTTTAGGTGGAATAAAATAATCCTTCCCAGGATATTGAGCTATGGTATCACATGATCTGAATTACATTTTAAAAGAATGCCTTATGAAAAAAAAGATTGTAGATGTTGAGTAATTAGTGTAGAATCAAGGAACATGTTCAGAGCCTGATGACCTAAGCAAGTAGCTTAGGAAAGTGGGGTTATGGACAACACAGGATACTGCGTCTGCTTTGGAGAGTAAATATGATAACACTGGCTGAGAGTAGGAAAGAAGGGTACTTCCAGGGTGTGTTGAGATGTTCTCACCTAGGAAGATTGTGGGTACATATCGACAAGATGGGGAAAACTGAGTGGAGCAACTTAAGAAAAATCATTAATGGCTATTAGGTACCTCATATAGAGATTGCACAGGCTATTGGGATTGTAAAGATTTCAGACAAAAGATGCAAGATAGAGGCATCAATTTGGTAATCTTATGGTATTCAAAGCAATGTTTCTGGGGGAAACCAGCACCATGAGTAATTACAGATAAGGATGAAAACTGAAGTTGGATGGCGGCAGTGCACATCTTAAATCCCAGTACTTGGGAGGCAGAGACAGGAGGATCTGAGTTCAAGTCCAGTCTGGTCTACAGCGCAAGTTCCAGGACAGCCAGGGCTACACAGAGAAACCTTGTCTTGGAGAAAAGAAAATATAATCAAATATTGAGCTCAGAAATACACTGAGGTTAACAGAACTGTGAAAAGAAGAGGATCCGGTAAAGACGACCACATGGAGCTGGTAAATGGCCAAGAAGCAAAAACAAAGCTCTATTCTAAGATCAGGGTGGAGAAGCTGTCACATACACTAAATACTCACAGGCATATGGGGAGCTGATCACTGGGCTAAGCATGTGAATCTTATCAATGACTTCAAGGAAGGCTAGTTAAGGCAGAGCAAGGCAAAGAATACTTATAGAAAAAAGTATTTGAAAACTTTAGTCTCTTCCTTTGAAGATGAATATAAGAGAGTGGAAGTCAGTGGAGGAAATGAAATCAACCTATGTTTCTGTTTTTTTTAAAGAGTAAAAAGGATGTTTCTATGTTGTGTTGATGGAAACATTCCAGTAGGGGCAAAACAGCTGCAAAGGATAGTGGTGAGTTGGAGAGAAGCAAGAGCAGATGGGACCTGGTGTGCCCGATAGAGTGGTTGGGACTGTGAACACAAATAGGCTACCCATGGCCACACCTCTGATGGGCAATGCAGATGCTGAGATGCAGGTAGAGGTGGTGATGTATTTGACAGAATCCCTGTGGGATACTTGGTGGGATGAGACCATGGTCATCAGGGGAACATGATGGGGATGTGTGGAATTTTTGGAAGAGGTTTTGAGAGAGTTGTTTATGCCAGTGTGAGGTCCCTGGGCCAAGAACACAGGCATCAGCTGGACACACACTCTCCATCCCTGGGACTGAATGACAAGTTGTATAAGAACAAGAACTCCAAGTGTCTCATCTATAAATGAGTGGAAATGGTGGTGCATCACGGTGGTAGTTTCAAACAATAAACACGTAACATAACTTAGGTCTCAACAATCAGGTCTTGGCAGGAAACAAAATCCACTCAGATGCTTATGCTAAGTGGTTCTCAGGTCCTGCTTTCACTACCTCTAGAGCTGTTGAATGATGGGGCTCTCCACAGGCCTGTAACGCTGCTCTCAGAGGGATAAGGGCCCAAGTATTGGTGGTTATCAGTCGATCCATATTGATGATAATATGCAGCAAGGCCTGTAACCACTGGGTGAGGGTGGGGGGTACCAATCACAGGAACCTGAGCAGAGTTACAAAGTGAAAATGGAAAATGGAAGCATTGGGGGGATCAGTAAATGCAGGGAAAGCATGACCTTACCTTTGGGCTGAAGAAACAAAAGAGTTACCAGTCTCCTACTTCAGGAAATAAAGATTCACCTGGTGGAGTTTAGTAAGGAGAGACTGGATTGCTTACAAGGTAGCAAGCAAATTAGGACTCAGCAGAACTTACTTATCTTCTCTTTCTTCCCAAGGCTGGTCTCATGATAATTCCTCCCATTGGCTGTCTTCCAGCTGAAGCTGGCAAGGTACCCTGGGTCATGTAGTTCTCCACAGTGGTCTGTATTCCTGGGAAGAGTGGAGACCAGAGGAAGGTTGCTGAGGAGTCACAGAAGGATCAAGAGAAGCCCTTAGGGGAGGACCAGGACCTCTTCCAACCACTTTATATGGATTAACATTTTAATAAATGGCTTCATTTCTTTTTATTAAAACAGCACTTCCTTACTGAATAAGGCTATATGCCAGCTCAATTAATTATTAGAGGCAGCTGAATATTTTAACATTTAAACATACACTATCTCCAGTGGAATACTTGAAGATTTGCTAGGTGGTAAACTAGTGTTGATCTTTTCTGGACTGAAGGAAGAAAGTGTTACACTTAGGTTACATTCAGAATATAATCTAGATGATAAGACAACTTGGTCCTAATAGCCAAGTTTTCTAATTTTTAATCAGAAAACATAATATAAAAAGATACAACCAACGGGTCGGGTCCATAAACTGGAGATCCTGCTGGGATTCTATGCTTGGTTTCATGAATGTGGTGAAGAAATCGACAAGGCCGATTATGCTTGTTAAGTTCTTTTGTTTTCAGTTACAGGCTATGTTTTGACATCACCAACAGCAGTTCTGGGAAAAGAAGAAGAAATATGAGATTGGTAGAAGGCAGGAGTGGAGTGAATCATTAGCTGAGGCAGGCAGAGAAAACATTCTACTAGTAAAGACAGAACATATGACATAAACTGTGTCCTGTTTTCTGAGCTATTAAAACATAAACAGAGTGTGGCTGGAGAGATGGCTCAGTGGTTAAGAGCACTTGTTGCTCTTGAAAAGGGCATGGGTTCAATTTTTAGAACTTACATGATGACTTACAACCATCCATGACCCCAGGGGATACAACAAGATGCACACTGAACATATAAGTACTTGCAGGCAAAAACATTCATGTAAATAGAGGAGAATAAAGTTAAAACATTTTTAAAATGCACTAGAGCCTGGAGCTGGGGCTTAGCTCATAGAATGTGTATCTAACATATGAGAAACCTCGAATTTGACTCCAGGACTATATAAAGCCTAAAACTGAGTGAGGTGGTTGCATGTCTGTAGTCTTAGAACTTGGGAGGTGAATATAGGAGGGTCAGGAATTCAAAGTCATCCTCCGCTACAGTGTTTGAGGTCAACCTGGGCTAAACAAGACCCTATAACAAAACACCAGCAGCATGACAACCTGTTCTTAAGATAGGCTTTTTACCAAACCCGGGAAGCAGTTGACAACAAAGCTTCAGGGATCTGTCAGAATCCTCTATAGAACCACGACTGATGGAACAAAGAGAGCGAGGCTGAAGTGGGGAATACATAAGAGAAGCTCATGGTTTCCCCAGTGACTCACGTCCTCTGCACTCAAAAAGGTGGAGGGCAAAAAAGCAAGGGCAAAGAGTAAAAGCCTCAAGATGAGGCAGAATGAGAGACCTGTGGATTACAAGAGTGTCTCATAATGCAGGTTCCTATGGGTGCTGTCACTAGCATCTTTGGTTCCTCTGTCATTCAGTCCTGAAGGATGATGTGAACCCAACACCTCTAAACTCTGATGTAAAGCTTCATGTTTGGAAATCACACTGTGAGAATGGACACATGCTTCTTCAAACAGCCTGCATGTGTATTTGTTAAGCTGACGAAGAATGACCAGATGTCTAATTCATTTTTACTTTTTAACATTTCTTCTTAACTAATACATAGAATAGAAAAATAAGCAATCTGTCTTCTTAAACACATGGCATCTCATTTCTTTTAGACACCTCAGATAAAAAGGATTTTCTATCTCAACCATCCTTTCCTACTAGTGTGTATTTTAAGCTCTGTGACAAATCTATTAGAGAGAGAAGGTGTCTACAAATCCTACTTTAAGTAAGCCTGTGGAGTTGCATCCACATCCAGACACTTTCCTAACCAGTTAATGAGGCTGTCTCAGCACTGGCCATATTTATTTAACATACATTATAATCCCAACTGACACTTCCTAATGAGTCTATCGCTGCTCTAGAGAAAAAGCTCTCCCACTCAGTAAGTGTAAACTCGCGTGTCAAAAATGAAACATAGTTGTGACACTTAAATGGTCTGTATCGATTCTCCAGTCTCTCTGTGCTAGCCTGGTGCCAGTCCTTCAATTTTCACCCTGACGGGGACAGCCTCACTTGATTTAGATGTCAGCATGATGCAGCATAGCAGTTTGAGAAATCAACTGAAATATTTTAGAAAAGTGCTTTGAATATCTTCACCTGACTTTGTAAAAGGCCACTGCTCTCACAGAAACAAAGGGCTAAGCAATGTGGCTCTCATAGGCATTTTGAACTGAGTTTAATCAAAGGAAATGTCCCCAGTGTCAAAGCTAGCCATGTGCAGTGCTTTATCTGCACAGGAAATTCCACTTGAAGAAATTTAATGCTAAGTCTGTAGAATCTGCATACCAATAGAGTAACTATGTGGGGCATTGTCTTTAAAAAACACAAAGAATGTTCTAATGAAACTATTTCTGTAGTCAAAATATTTCTTTGTATCTAATAGTCCAGAGGACTTAGACACTTACAAAGAGTCCTCTCAGAGACAGGAACCTAGCATAATTGTCCTCTGAGAGGTTCCACTTGGCAACCAATGGAAAAAAATGCAGAGATCCACAGTCAAATATCAGATGGAGCTTGGGGAGTCTTGTGGAAGAGTTGTGAGAAGGATTGCGGGACATGAAGAAGACAAGGACTTCACAGGAAGACTAACAGAGTCAACTAACCTAGACCTTTAAGGACTCCTAGAAACTGAATCACCAACCAAAGAGTGAGCAAAGGCTGGACCTAGGCCCCCTGCACATAAGCAGCAAATGAGTAGCTTGGTCTCCAATAACAGGATCTTCTGAATCTGTTGCCTTCATGCCTGTGGATCCTGGTCCCCTAAATGAACTAGCTTGTCTGACCTCAGTGGGAGAGGATGTGCCTAGACGTGCATCAACCTGATGGGCCAGGGTGGGAGTGGGATATGGGAGTGATACTTAGAGGGTGACCCCTTCTGAAAGGAGAAAGGGAGGGAGGGATGGGTGGAGATTTTGCATGATGGGGTACTGGGAGGAGAAGGAGAACTGATATTGGGAAGTAAAGTGGATAAATAAACAAATTTTAAAAATTATCCAAGCCAGGAAGAAAATAGAAAGGAAGAAAGAGAGAAAGAGAGAAAGAGAGAAAGAGAGAAAGAAAGAAAGAAAGAAAGAAAGAAAGAAAGAAAGAAAGATAGAAAGGAAGAAAGAAAGAGAGGAGAAGCGAGGAATTAAGGAAGGAAAAGAAAGCACTACCACATTCCCAGCTATGTTCCCTGCTTCATAGAAATTGACCACTTCTAAGAGCATCAAAGAGGCCTGAGGAACCAGCATCATGGAGATCCTCCAAATTGCTACCTAATGCTGGCAAAGCACAAAGAAACTAATTATTTCTTTCCAAATTTCACTTAAATATACAAATTCCTAGGTTTGTGAGCCACATACTATACCATTATTATAACTCAAGTACGATCTTTTAAGACCTAAAAGGAACTTTAAAGGTAACTATTGGATTTTTACCCCTTTATTGTTCTTGTGTCCTGCTTAGGGTCACTATTGCTGTGATAAGACATCATGACCAAAGTAAAAAAGGAAAGGGTCCCCTGTGCCCCAGCATTATTAACTATTATTCCACTTTCACTTTCTTTAGGATCAACTGCTTTAGGTTCTATGGGTGTATAAGCAAAGCTTTTAACGATAGAACAATTAATATCACAAGGCAGGTTCTTTGGTTAAAGAGCTACGCAACTAGCAAAATTAGCTCCCAAAATTAATTTTCTGTGGTGAAATGAATAATTTTAAAGATTTACAGGTAAGCTAAAAATTTTTAGATGTTCTATTTGTACATTAAAAAAAAAAAAGAACAGGTGTGTAATACATTCTTCAAATTTACCCCTAATATTGGCACCTAAGGCTGTTTCAGTATCCAGCTGATGGACCAGATATAAATCACATTTGACAATATCTTACTTCAGAAAATGTTTAAAAATTAATCTCATTGAAATCTTTCACTGGACATGAGAACACAAAAACAAGGCGGCCACGTATAAGAAGATCAGGGTTCTGGTTTTGCTGAAGTCAGGGCTGTGATTCTCTGTGAATTGTCACACAGCTGGTGGCCAAGATGGCATGCATGCCCTGTGAGTCATCAATTTCTCTGACAATTCTTTAACTTTTACATATCGTCTAACAAGTTTGTCTGGGAAAATTCCATGCTGTTCAACTAGTTCTAAATGTAAGCCCAGGGAGCATCCAGTTCTTAACAGTCTGATGTTATGGTCACCCTAACATAGGTGCACACACAACACATGAAGAGGGAAAGAATGAAGAGTTTCATGTAGGATGTTTCATTCCAAGATGGTGACTCTCTTCTGAAGGGTTCTGGAATCCTTAGCAGATAGGACCTGCATAGAGGAAGTAAGTCACTAGGATGGCTGGTCCTTGAGGTATCTTGTTCCTGGACACTTCCTGTTTCTGGTTCTCTGCTTTTATCTACCATGAGGTGATGTCATGTCCTTCACCACATGCTCCAGCCATGAAGTACTGCCCATGAAATTGCAGACTGAACCCTTTTGAAGTCAGGAGCATATGTAAACTTTTATTTCTTAATTTTTTATGTTATATATTTGTTCTCAGTAGAGAAAAAGTAACTAATACACATAGAAAATACACTTTTTCTGTGACAGCAGTTATTTGTGCATATACATGTAAATTGATACACTCAAAACACCAGCTTAATCTAATAATACCTACTATAAATACAGAATGTAAGTGATGATACATACTCAAAAACCATGAATCATGTTACAATCCTGTGGCCGTTTTCATCAAATCCTTGACACTTTGTTTTATAAAATTTTGTGAAGGGTAGAAAACCTTAAGGATTTCGTTCAAATAAGTTTTAGTGTTATTCAAACCAGCTCATAATAGGGAATGCATATAATTACAATTTGGGTTGTTTAATTATAAAAACATCCTCTCTCAGAAACTCACCTTGATTTTTCTTTAAATAGTGATTTTTTTTAAAAATTGTTTCACATTTATGTACGTTTCATACGAAGTACAGAGAAGGTCAGATTAAACACTTAAAGTAAGTATATCTTCAAGACAAAAAAAATGACTAGCTTTTAAGGGTAGAACCTTGGAAAAGTTATCAGTCTATTCCCTAATTCTCTTGGGTCCTGATGTAGTATGTTCATTAGCTTGAAGTCTGAGGCATGTCCACATTCTGATGCAGCATAGCCTGAGATAGCCTGAGACAACTGCTGAGGGTGGATGAAGCTCTTCCCAGTTGTCCAAGTTCGTCTGTTTGCCTGAATCCTTTGCTACTGTGCAAAAATATTGAGCCTGGGATAGACACTGGGTGATGAGTTACAGGGCTGCTGCTCCCACCAATGTTATTAAAAGTATTGTGGAGAAGAAATCACACTGTTTTATGTTCCCTGCAAGGCCAAACTGCTATAGCACTTGATGTGTAAATTAAACTCCTAACTGTGAATTTTAACAAATTAGATGAATTTAGCTAATTCTGTGATTCATTACTGATAACTCACCAGTCTGTTATATTTCTGGCATTTTCAGACTCTAGGGAATCTTTTTAACAGGAAGCTGCTGTAGACAGACTGTATTATCAACATCTTTTATTAAGCAGGTCAAAGTAAACCCCAGTGGCCCATCTCCAGCATGGGCTTTGTTTTCCATGTATATTTGCACTTGGGTTACTGACCCCATCCTTACTTAGGGTTGCATGATGCATCTCCCGTCAACAATCCTAGGTCCTGGTCTGAAACACTTACATGACCCTTTTGTTTTTCAATTCATTTAGGCTTTTAGGAATGAGGAAAGAATTGTGAGACTTTCAGGGTCAGCCTTCTAAGACCTTTTTATCTTGTATATAATGGACAAGTAAAGTGAAATCAAGAATCATAAAGGGGTGGTTGAATTATTTTAGGATAAGGAAATTCAGGATAGTACAGGTTTCCTGCCCAAGGGACTAGAATTCATGGACACGTTCAGTATGGGTTTCCAACAGCAGATCAAGGAACAATCTCTGCTACTGGACAGGGGTTTTAAATGACATGCACAACAGTCAATGGGGGGGGGTGACCCTGCTACATCATATTCTCCTATTCTCTGACTTCTCTATGTGTCTGTCTTTGTTTCTGTCTCCCTTCCCCTCCCCCCCTCTCTCTTTGATGTCCTATGATGTGGATAGATGTTACTCAAAACCTTATATGTTAAAGGCCATCTCCAAGAGAGGAAGTTAGGTCTTTGAGGACATGCATCTAAAAAGGATGATGGGACTTCAGTTCTTTCCTCTTCCTCTTTCTCTTTGCTTCTCTATCACCATGTGGTGATACTTTACCCTGTGCTTCCACTGTAATGGTCTGCCTTGCCCAGACCTGAAAGCAATAGGACCAAATGCCCATAGACTAAATCTCCTAAGAGTATAAACAGATAGGCCTTTGTTTCCATAAGTTGATAAATCTTAGATATTTGTTACTGTAGCAGAAAGTTTATTAGTAAATCTAACCTTCCTAATTCCCACCAATAAAATGGACTTAGGACTAGGTATTTATAGTTTGTTCTTAACACTGTAACTCATCTTCTGTATACACTTCCTAAGAGTATCTGAAGTGCCCATTTTAAGCAGAATTCAATAGGGTTTTTATTAGTTTTGTTGTTATCTTTGGACAGGATTTCACTATAATAGTTCAGGATGTCCTAAAGTTCCCCATGTAGACCAGGCTGGCCTCAAACCCACAGAGATCCAACTGCCTCAACCTCCCAAGTGCTGGGATTAAAGATGTGTATGTACCACTACACCTGACTCCAGAAGTCACTGAGTTATAAATATGGAGATAAAAATGAGAGCGGGTTACATATCATTTATTGTGACTCGCTTGGAGTTGCTTATACTGGATTTGACCCCATTTGATATTAGATTCTGTTGGAAAAACTAAGCTACTGAGAACACATTTTGCGGGAAATTACCCTTTTCTTTGTGTTTGGAATCTGCTAACAGATACCAAGCAGTAAAAAGGACTCTCTGATGGAATAGCTGCTTTTCATTAACTGGGTCACCCTTCATGTCTAGAGGGCTGAGCTAAATTGGGACTTCTATATAATATACTATCAGGGGAAGTCTGAAATCTAATTTAATAACTCCAAGATAACTTTTAGAATGAACAGAACTGAGTAGTTCAGTGTTGTTCTAACTCCCAGAATGCATCAGTTTCTTTAGTTTCCCAAAGAAGCTATCCCCATCTCTGTGATGATCTTCCTAAGTCCAAGATGAAAAAAAAATGACCTGACTCATTCTAACATGTTTATGACATACAGAAATGGTGTGCCCAGTCTGAGCAGAATGGGGCCGGCTCTTTCTTCACTTAATGACCTATGGACTGAAGTTTTCCATGGAAGTTTCTAGGAGAGGGCTACTTTCTTTTACAGAGCCAGGGATAAAAGAACTTCATTTTACTATTTGTATATTTATTTGTTTGTTTGTAAACTTAGTAAAGGATATGTAAACTCAGTACAGGCTAGTCATTCTGTTTCACAGCTTAGCCAAAGGATTGCTGCTATGATGTTCTACTTGTTTCTTTGCAGTTTGAAGAGTCACCAAGTGTGTGTTCTGGGGCTGTCTTCTGGTACCTTCTTTTTCGGTAGCCTCCATTCTTAGTGAAAAGACTCAACAGATCTGGGTACCTTGCCTGGCTATACTAAACCATTACCTCCATCCACTGTGTAGCCAGATATGGCCCACGGAGGTAAGTGACAACTTCACCTCGTGTGCTTAGAAGTTCTGTTTACTGGTAAAAGGATTTTTTTTTTTTTTTACTTTTCAAGAAAGTCTCCTTTTTCATGTACCTAGCTCCTCTTGTGTGTTTCTGTAAAACGCAGATAGAAGATGTTTATTATTCATTATTTTGTAACAACATTTCTCTTTGAAAAAAAGCATTTCTCTGAGCTTAATGGCTCAGCCACACAACAGTAAAAGAATAACACAGAAGTAATGTATTTTCCCACCTCTGAATGTTAGGATCTATAGGTTCTATGTCTTTCCCAGTATTAAAAAGGTACTGACAAACATTAAGACATTAGTTCATTGGCCAGCAGTACACATAGGCTCATGGATGCGTGACCAAAAAAAGGTCAAAAAAGAGGGAATATTTTCTTTTCTTCTTCCTTCCTTTCTTCCTTCCTCTCTTTCTTTCTTTCTTTCTTTCTTTCTTTCTTTCTTTCTTTCCCCCCTTTACATTTCAACATCAAGAATATTTTCTTTTTACATGTCTTTGAATGGAAAGCTGGGCACAATGGGCCGGGCACAGTGATGGCAGAACAGTGTAAAATGGGGGAATTCAAAGAATAAGAATATTTGTGAGGGTGCTAGGTCAGAAACGCAGACAAACGTATTTGTGTCTTTTCACAACATGAAAATTTATTGAAATATAATAAATTTACAAGTATGGTCAGTTTTGTCAGCTTCTATTTGCCAACTACTCCTGAATTTTCTTGATACCTACTCACTAACAAACAGGTTATTTATTCCAATTCTAATTTACATCCACTCTTAGGTCCCTTTTTATATAGTAATGCAATGTACCTTTTCATCTGTCCTCTCCCTGTGTCTCTGTGTCTGTCTCTGTTACTGTGTGTGTGTGTTTGTGTGTGGGGGTGGCGGAGGCTACAAAAGAGATAATGAAGCTGCAGCAGAGTTCACTGACTGGAAAGGGGACTAATCAGGGACATAGGCAAATAGCTGAGTGAGATGCAGAGTCTCTAGGGGAGTTGGAGGTGTTAGGTAGGAACCTTGTTGGAGAATCCCTGGAGATTCCAAGCCACAGGTTACAGATGAGACCTGAGCATCACTGGGTTCAGACAGACAAATAGGCATAAGGATGATCTGCTGGATAGGGCAATTCAAGGTACCCATGTCAGCAGTGTAGACTGGATAGCTGGGAGTTATCTGCCTTTTGGTTCTTTGATGGCCACAGTGAGTAATCAGATGACAAGCTAACTGGGTCATTGTCATCCCAGTGTTAGGTGTCCCCTGTCTTCCTGGTGTTCTCTTTCAGTCTGTGCCTTTTGAGTGGGCAGGACAGATAGATGGTGCACAAACCAGGTACAGAACCACCATTCTCTATGTTTGTACTCAAAGTGCAGTCAAATGCTCCTTGTAAAATGGTATCTCCTCTAGCAAAGCATAGCCTGAAAATCTTCAGTTTTGCCCAATATGAAGTAACCTTAAACCAGGGCACAGCTCAATCTCAACCATAGATATGCATGCTTATGAAACTGGAAAGTGATTTATGGGCAAAGACTCAAAACTAAATACTATCTGCATTGGTTACCCTAGGATGCCAGACTTGGGAGTGACAGTTCAGAAATGGAAGAATACTAGAGGGAAAAGAACCTTCTAGAGGTTAAGTAGGGCCAATCAAGTGGAACAAAAAACCTTTGTTTACTTATCTGAAAGATCTTCAGAACTGAGTCAGCATCATGGACTGTCAACCAAAATAAAATAAAATAAAATAAAATAAAATAAAATAAAATAAAAGAAAAGAAAAGAAAATAAAATAAAATAAAAATAGGCCAGGCGCTGGTGGCGCACGCCTTTAATCCCAGCACTTGGGAGGCAGAGGCAGGTGGATTTCTGAGTTCGAGGCCAACCTGGTCTACAGAGTGAGTTTCAGGACAGCCAGGGCTACACAGAGAAACCCTGTCTTGAAAAACCAAAAATAAATAAATAAATAAATAAATAAATAAATAAATAAATAAAATAAAGCATCCAGCCCCAAACCCTTCCAAAATGACAGTGTTTACAGCACAGACAGGAAAAACAACAGAATAACAATTCTGGTTATGTGTTGAAGAGCATTGCTCTGTTTCCAGATGGTGAGAGATATTAGCTCCTAAGGACAGTCGCAGAGGGAATTCACAGAAATTGCTGGGAGGCTCTAGAAATCACACTCTTGAAATCAGTGAAAAATGCAACAGGAGCAAATGAAAACAAACACAGTACAGACATATCTCCTTAATACTTACATGTGATTAAAATGGTATAAAAGCAAAAAGGAGGAGGGGGATAGGATAGGGGTGTTCGAGGGAGTGGAGATAGGGAAAAGGGATGACATCTGAAATGTAAATAAATAGAATACCTAATAAAAAAGAGAGAGGGAGAGAAAAAAGTCCTCCCTGATGTTGTGGTATCAGCAACATTTCTAAGCCAACGTCTTTTCTCTACTCCTACCAGGTAAGGAAGGGTCTGTCTGCCCCCTCCTCCTCTCTCTCAACAATTATCAACACCAGTTCATATAGTAAATTTATTTTATTTTTATTCCTAATATGATTTCTCTTCAAATACAACCTAGATAATAACATCTCATTCAATAAATCATGAACTTAGAATATCAAAAGTTTTCAAACCCTAAAATGAAATAAGGAATCTAGTCACTGATCAATAGCCTAAAACCATTAAGTAAAGGGCTGGAAAACTTATGGAATAAGTATGGTTTTAGCCTTATGACACCTGAACCCACTGGCCAAATTTAGCATCACAAAAGAGAGGCCATTAGTTCAATCTCCTGAGAAAAGCATTTGACTAGACTTATAGAGTATTCTTGTGAACCATAATCTATATTTAACTATCAGTTTACAGAAGCACTCAAGGGCTAAAGAGCTATCCTAAGGAAAACCACAGTGACACAAACAGCAACATCCAAAACATCAACATATTTAAAGGATCAAATGACCCTGTTTCTTCAACAAATAAAAGACAAGAAAAAAAAATACAGGGATATTTCATCCAGTACATGAGTCTTAAGAGTGGTATTTGGAACTAGTTAGAATGAGTTTGAGTCTGATGGAAACAGACTATAGCAGACACAGTCACTGACATGCTGGGGATGTCTCAAGCCTGTCTGATGCTGAAGAGACTCCAATTCGGAACAGAAACAGAGGTCAGATTCAGCAGTGGCATTCTTTGCTTTGTTTTAGAGTTGTTGGGTTTTTTTTTTTTTTTGAGTTCTTGCTTTTTATCGATAGGAATTATTGTGTGAACTGTCAGGAAAATGGAAGTCTAATGTTTGCTTCAAAATAATCAAGACAAGGGGGAAAGGAATGTAGATTTAGAAAGAAAAACAAAAGAAAATTAATATGAATAACAAAGTTCAGTGATGTCTTTCTGTTTTATGTATCTTTGAATGTTTTGTAATGAAAATGTTTAGGAAATCTTAATTGACAAAGAAATAGAGTCGACAGCATTGCTCTACCAGAATTGCTAAAGGGACTTTTTGACAGAAGCAGGTAGAGCATAATATGTTGGAGCAGTCAGCTGTTTGAGTACAGAAGCCGATGCTACTTGTTTTGTGTTTTGCTTCGGCCCCTTTCCTGTGACAGGAGATGTTTAAATTTGCTATCTCTGAATAAATTTTTCCTTCCCTCCTCCCATTAGGGTTTGTTTTCTTTCCATTAGTGAGTGTAAGGATGACTACATTCGAAAACACAGGCTATTAAATATAATTGAAATGTGTATTTCTTGAAGGATATGTTGACACGATATAGAGTATATCTCTGGGTTTCATTGAAAAAACAAATTGGAACTTTCCAGATCATTCATATTATTATCAAGAAAAGGTAAATATTCTTCTTACATGAGAGCAGGAAAATGTTAATGTGTGAAAAATTAACTTGAAAAATGATATTCTGAAAAGCTTCTTGTATTATCAGTAAGCATCCTATAACGTGTCAGAGTGAACATAATATCCAACATCCTTTAGGTAACTGAAGACCTTGGACTAATATTGACCTAATTAATAAAGGACCATTGGCTAGTCACATGATTTTTAAGGCAGATTACATTTCAAGACATGGGTTATTCAGTATACTTTAAATGTATATGCCTTGAAGCATATGCTGACATGATACAGGGTTTGCATCAGACACACTTGTAAGGAATTATAACCAGTTCCACACCCTGCTTCTCAAGGTTCATTAACTCAGTATTCACCCTCTTCTTTTCCCCTTGCCTTTTCTTTGTTGAAGAAACTGGGCCACTGATCCTTTCCCTCCCCCCTCAGACCCAGCTGATATTATTCACTGTTTGGTGGCTCCTATGACTAGGCACTTACATCATAATCCAGCCAGCCAGTAGTTTCTGTTAGATTACTCAGGTCGTGTTAAAGTTAAATGGGAAAAGCACAGACCTCTTCTCACACTCTCTGCCTCATCTCCTTTTCAAACTGTGAATTCAAATCAATTCTGAGTTCTGTGTCCACTGGGGCAGAGGACAACTTTGTTGAGATCCAGAGAACAAAGTTCTATGTTTCTCTGTTTACTTTGCTCTGGGGCTAACTATAAACTCTATAACCCAAGCAGACATTTTGCTCCTACTATCAAATATGAAATGTTTTTCTACCTATGGGGGAATGTCATGAGTTAAATTTTAATTTTCTTAAAGGAACTCCAGTCTTAATGCTGTATAGAAAATTACAAAAGAGACAATTAAAAACTAAAGCTTAAAATGATTTCTTCAGAAAGCATGAGCTAAAAAATATAATTCTGTATAAAATTACAAGCTTACACAACCAGTCCTTATTAATCTTTGGTTTAATAACTTGAGTTTAAGAAAGAAAAAAAATCCAGCTACATATCTATTTCTAAATTTAATTAGTATGGAATATAATAGAAGAATACATTTATTTTCATAAGATTCAGGTTTGCTTTCTTATGAAAAACTAATCAACTTTCTAAATAACCAATATTATTTATCAAGAAAAGGCTCACTGCTGCCATTATATAATACTTAAGGCTGTGAAAATGTTAATCTGTAAAAATTTAATTTGAAAAAGGATATTCTGAAGAGCTTCATATTTTATCAACAATCATTTTACAATGGGTCAGATTAAACATAATATCCAACACCCTCAGGTAACTTAAAACCTAGGACTAATATTGACTCAATTCATGACCAACCATTAGATACCAAGATGACTTTTAAGAATTACATTGGAAAACACAGGGTATAATATATTTATATATTATACAGGTTATAATATATTTAAATATAATTTAAATGTCTGTATCTTGAATGATACGTTGCTCTGGTAAATCTCACTGATAAATAAGTTTAGTTCTTCCATTGTGCAAAATCTGTAGAAAGGACTCAAATAGCTGTGGAAGGCTGTGTGGTCTGTGCCCTTAAGTTTTGCTAGTCTGACAAAATACTCAGACATGACACAAAGGGATCAACCTCTCCCTCCACAGTGTTGTTTGTGAAACAAAAGTTGATTACTTTGATATGTAATTTTATAATGTGAATTCTGAGACAATACTGGGAACAACAGTGGCAGAGAAGTTTGAATATTTGCCAAAATGTTGTTATTCAAGATAAAAAGCATTTTATCTTAATATGTTTGTTCCAAATGTGAAATTGGAAGAGGATAAGGAAGATGATGCTGAACGTTCAGATCAGAAAAGATGCAAAAATATTGTCAGAAAGGAGAGAGCATTTTATACTTGAAGTCAAAAAGAAATAATAAAAAATAAATAAATGTTTTTTTTGTTTTTTTTTTTTAAATTTGTCTGGGTTTTGATGGATTCAACTATAAGAAACAATGTTTGTTTTTCTACTGTTAAATACTGTGTTTTGGAACAAGAAAAATTTTATTTTCTAACTTTTAAAATGACAAACTAATTCAAGAACTCTTAATAGCATCTTAGTCTTTATTCACCATGCAATTCTCACAGGCATATCTCACTATATATTATATAATGTTAATGTGTCTACATTTTTTTCTTAATATTTTTTATGTAAGTTCTACATTCTCCTGTGTTTTGGGAAAACAGCTAACCAAACACAACCACAATGCCCTCATTTATTCTAACATAACATTGTCCCTGTGCATTCTGTAAGACTTAATGTGGATCCTTTCTCTTCATGCCTTTATTTACTGGCTTCTATAGAACCCCAGGTTTCCTCCTCTACTTTTTAATGTGAGTCATTTCTCCTTAAGGAAGGCACTCCCTGTGAACCTAACCAAGCAAGTGAAAGATCTGTATGACAAGAACTTCAAGTCTCTGAAGAAAGAAATAGAAGAAGATCTCAGAAGATGGAAAGATCCCCCATGCTCCTGGATTGGCAGGATTAATTTAGTAAAAATGACCATCTTGCCAAAAGCAATCTATAGATTCAATGCAATCCTCATCAAAATTCCAAATCAATTCTTCACAGAGATAGAAAGAGCAATTTGCAAATTTATTTGGAACAACAAAAAAACCAGGATAGCGAGAACTATTCTCAACAACAAAAGAACTTCTGGGGGAATCACCATCCCTGACCTCAAACTGTACTACAGGGCAATAGTAATAAACACTGTATGGTATTGGTACAGATACAGGTAGGAAGATGAATGGAATAGAATTGAAGACTCAGAAATGAGCCCACATACCTATGGTCACTTGATCTTTGACAAAGGAGCTAAAACCATCTAGTGGAAAAAGGACAGCATTTTCAGCAAATGGTGCTGGTTCAACTGGAGGTCAACATGTAGAAAAATGCAAATTGATTCATTCATATCTCCTTGTACAAAGCTCAAATCCAAGTGGATAAAAGACCTTCACTTAAAACCAGATACACCAAAACTAATAGAAGAGAAGGTGGGGAAGATCCTCGAATACCTAGGCACAGGGGGAAAGTTCCTGAACAGAACGCCAATGGCTTATGCTCTAAGATCAAGAATTGACAAATGGGACCTGATAAAATTGCAAAGCTTCTGTAAGGCAAAGGACATTGTCAATAAGACAAAACAGCAACCAACAGATTGGGAAAAGATCTTAACCAGTCCCACATCTGATGGAAGGCTAATATCCAAGATATACAAAGAACTCAAGAAATTATACTCCAGAAAACCATATAACCCTATTTGAAAAATGGGGAACAGAGCTAAACAAAGAATTCTCAACAGAGGAAACTCGAATGGCTGAGAAGCACCTTAAGAAATGCTCAACATCCTTAGTCATCAGGGAAATGCAAATCAAAACAACCCTGAGATACCACCTCACACCAGTCAGAATGGCTAAGATCAAAAACTCAGGTGATAGTAGATGCTGGCGAGGATGTGGAGAAAGAGGAACACTCCTCCATTGTTGGTGAGATTGCAAGCTGGTACAAACACTTGGAAATCAGTCTGGCAGTTCCTCAGAAAACTGGACATAGAATTACCTGAGGATCCAGCTATACCACTCCTGGGCATATATCCAGAAGATGCTCCAACATATAATAAGGACATATGCTCCACTATGGTCATAGCAACCTTATTTATAATAGCCAGAAGCTGGAAAGAACCAAGAAGTCCCTCAACAGAGGAATGGATAAAAAAAAATGTGGTATATCTACACAATGGAGTATTACTCAGCTATTAAAAATAATGAATTCGAGAAATTTCTAGGTAAATGGATGGATCTAGAAATTATCATCCTGAGTGAGTTAACCCAATCACAAAAGAACACACATGGTACTCACTGTTAAACGGATGTTAGCCCAAAACCTTAGAATAGCGAAGACTCAACCCACAGATCACATGAAGCTTGTGAGGAAGAAAGACCAAGAGGGGATGCCTCAGTTCTACTTAGAACCAGTAACAAAAATACTCAAGGGAGCAATTATGGAAACAAAACATGGGATAGGAACTGAAGGAGGAGCCATCAGGAGACCATTGCACCTGGGCATCCATCCCATGTATTGTCACCTAAGCTAGACACTGATGTGGATGGCTGGAAGTGCATGCTGTCAAGAGCATGATATAGCTGTCTCCTTAGAGGTCTGCCAAGAACCAACACATTCAGAGGACTTTGCTCACAGCTAACCACTGATATGATCAAGGGTTTCCCAATGGAGAACTTAGAAGACTGAAGGAGCAGGAAGGGTTTATGACCCCAAGAGGAAAGCAACAATACCAAACAACCAGAGCCCTCCAGAGTCTAAACCACCAGCCTGGGAGCACATAGGGAGGGACCTACGACTCTAGCGGTGTACATAGGAGAGGACTGCCTTGTTGGGCATAGGTGGGAGAGAAGATTCTTGGTTCCATGAAAAATGAACACAGAATGGGGGGGATTGTGAGGGTGAGGAGGGGGTTGTGGGGGGGGGGGGGTAGGTGTGGGCACAGCCTCATAGAAGGGATATAAGGAGGGGGGGATGGGATAAAGGGTTCCTGGGTGGTGGGGGAAATGGGATAAGAGGATAAAACTTGAAATGTAAATATTATAACCAACTACACAAAAGGGAAAAAAAGTTGTTAGAACCAACATCTTTAAAAAAAAAGTCAGCCCTCTAGGAAAAAAAAATTTTTTTTTCTTGATACTAAAACTTGTTCAGAGAATTGTATATTGCAGAATACATAGCGTTGGTGTATATACTCATCAAGCAAAATGAGCAGACCTGCTCAAACCTCCGGTGTCTGGGAATTCCATCTGGATGCAGTGAAGACACAGCGTCAGAGGCTTATCAATTTACTCTTCCCCCCACCCCTCTTCTAATATCTCAACGCCCGTAATCAGCTTGAAGAAGTTAAAGAAGAATCAGCAAAATGAATATGATACTCTCATGGGCATTGTGCCTGTATAACACATTTAGAAATACAAGACTTAGACCCAGTCCTTCTTTAACTTTTTTAACTGACTTGGGATGATTAGCCTGTGAGTTAAGGGACTATAGCAAATTCATGACTTTGAGTTTATTGTTAGGGTGTTTTCTATATTTTATTTAGAAATAGCTGAGAGGAGTTAACAGACAACAGTCCAAGTTACCTTACATGGATAGTTGGATTTCAAAACGTCAGAAATCCATAGAATTGATGTCACAAATATTTCTATATTAATGTTCATTTTGGTTAGAGACCTGTCTGCTCTTGACAGCTTCCTGTCTTGGATTCTAAGAAGAAATTGAGCATCCTTAGAGTTATTCCAGTTGTGGTAAGACAGCCACTAGGCAAGAATTGCCTCTCTCCATCTACAGACAAATTACTGTCCAGAAAAGGACACACTTGCAGAATAGTCGACTGATTATATCTGCCTAGACAGAGTAATCAGCCCTTAATAATTCTGCATCACTAAGGTCTGTCAGATGAGTCTGGGCCAGAAGGCTGAAGATTTGATGCTCCAACGTTCGGTAGTATAGGGGCTGTCCAGGTGTTCAGCGGTCTATAAATTGGCTACGTTTTAGAAGCTATACTTAGTGGTTCCCATAACTTCAGTTAACTCAGTCACTCTGGATTTCTGACGGCGTTGAAGACCTATAGTCTCATAGCCAATCCTGGCTATTTACTTTGAGAGAAAAGATCTGAGTGGATGGTTTTTTGCTGAAATTCATTCTAAAGCCAAGAAAAAAGCCAGGTTCAAAACTAAGTGTTTTAGTCAAGAAAGAAGACAGAGGTTCTGGTTAGTCAACAAAATGATGGACTGGGTATTAAGACTATCTTGTACCTTACTGATACAAATAGGAATAATTATGCTCTAATTGTATTTTGAGAGAAAAGTTTTATTTTAACAGGAAAGGTGATATGTAGGAGGAGCTAAGGGGGAAGGAGCGCCGAGAGGAAGAGATGGAGTAAGGAGAGGAGAAGATGAAGTAGAGGAGAAGCTAGGTAATGAGAGAGAAAAAGAGAGAGAAAGAGAGAGGGGGCATGGAGGCAGAAGTAGACATGTCTCCACCAGTCAAAGATAGTTTACATATATAGGTTGGGTATTGGGTTACACTTTTGATTGAGCATTATCATACTTATAAAGCCTTTGATTAACATTTTAAAAAAATTGTATAAAAGCAAAATGGAAAAGGGGGCACGGGATAGGGGGTTTCTGGGGAGGGTAAATGGGGAAAAGGGATGGCATCTGAAATATAAATAAAATATTCAATAAAAAAATTAAAGGAAGGTACTCCCTGTTGTAGGAGCTTAACCAAAATCATCTCCTTAGTTTTCTGAATCAACATCCTTCTCATCTTTGGTGACAAGGCTTGGATAAGGTCGCGTGCTGTTTTTTGATCAGTTATACTGTAGATACAAAGAGGCTTCTTAGAGTCATTTTTGACTGTTGCTGTGCTCCAAAATCCTTTTCTCTGGACATGTCCACCGGTCAAGTGTGACAATATTCTATTTTGTTTTTTGGCGAGTGTGCAGTTGATTTCTGCTTCTAGTTTCTTGTGGATTTGTGATTTGTCCATTTGGTTGTCATTTGTACATGGGTTAATGGTTCATGGATAGCTTTACCTTCTTATATGACAGTCAGAACAATCTGGGCTGCTACCATTTGTCTACCTGTCCGTCAAGGCTCCCTAGGTAGCATGAGAAGAATAGATTTCTGAAATAGACCCCAGTGTTTCCTAAGTGCATGTTTACACATGGTCATAGTTGAAAACTCACAGCTCATTTGAATTTTACCTGTTTATGAATCTGTAATTCAGAAAGTCTTTGCCTCTTGTGTGAATATATATTAGTTCTCTTCCTCATCGATACTGTCATATTAGATTATAGAATATTTTATAGAAGCTCCATTCCTAATTTAACTATTCATAAATTTCTGGAAACAAAGGTGCTTGAATCTCAAATATTTTCAATGTACTCTGTTCTGTACAAGGAAACAATCAGGCCACTGAGGAGGAAGTCCAGGGAGTGGATCAGAATTTTCAGCAGACACCTGTATATTTGATAGGGAATTGATATCCAGAATATATAAAGAACTCAAAAGATGAGTCAAGAAAACAAATGACCCAATTTTAAAAGGTAAATTATGGATCTGAACAGAAAGTTGGAAATGGAAGAAATAAAAAAAAAAATGACTAAGAATAGTCTCCAAAAAGTATTCCTTATATCATTATCTGTTAGGGAAATGTAAATTTAAATGACTTTACAATTTCATCTTGCCCTCCCTCAAAATGCATAAGAACAAGAAGGCAAATGGAAAGGATCTGAGGAAAGAGGAACACTCATTCACTGTTGGTGGGATTGCAAACTGGTGCAGCCACTATGGAAATTAGTTTGGAAAATTCTCAAAAAGCTGAAAATAGACCTGTCCTATGACCCAACTCTACCACTGCTCAGCATTTGCCCAAAAGGACGCAATAGTTCACTCCACAGGCACTTACTCAGACTTCTTCATTGCCTCTCTGTTGGCAATAGATAGGAATGGAAACAAGCTAAGTGTCCTCAGCTGGTGGATGGTGAATGGAAGTGAGGCACAGGGACACAAGATTCTACTCAGCTGGAAAAAAAAAGTGAAAATTGCAGAGAAGTGAATGGAACAATGAAACTATTACACCGAGGTAGCCTACACCAATGAGACAAACACTACAGGTTCATATTTGTAAGTCTTAGCTCTGAGTCTTTTCATACAAGTAGATAACATATACTACTCATGGATCCCAGGAGCAAAAAGGTATCATGGTGGATATAGGGGAGAGAGAGGCTCAACAGAAGGAAATGGGTGAGGGAAACTTTTTGGGGTGTGTGGGAAAAAGCAATTCAGATAGGGAGTGAGGGAGAGGAGGGATAAACAATACCAGGAACATTTGAAAAAGTCCTAGAAAGTCTTATTATGTTTCCTTAAAATGACTATATATATTTTTTAAAACGAAGTTACATTGCTCACCTAAAGAACATGTACTATGTAACGAAGATCCCAGTGCCAGGCATGGAAATCTTCAATTTTAACTGTTAGCCAAGTGAATTTCACTAAGTTCTGTTAATATATTTTCATTGGATCTCTAGATAGTTTCCAAATAACTTTGGACACTAAATATCAACAAGTACATATATTCTTAGTCATTTATGTTGTTTCCTATTCATATATTCTAGGAAGGCTATACCAACTATATTGTTAAAAAAAAGTATTAATGTTTTACCATTTTCCAAAGTTTTACTTTAAGGACGTGTTACATGTTATAGATTATTATTATATATTATATAGAGCTGGAGGAGTTTTGAATTGCATATTCATGAAATCAGCATATCTGCTAAACTTTCTGTTGCATAAAAAATAATTTCAAACTATTTGCCTCCTACTTTTTCCTATAAAGAGCAGTTAAATAATACATGTATGAATGTGACTCTGCTGGGGGCAAACAGGGACTTTTTTTTTTTTTTTTTGGTTTTTCGAGACAGGGTTTCTCTGTGTAGTCTTGGCTGTCCTGGAACTCACTCTGTAGACCAGGCTGGCCTCGAACTCAGAGATCCACCTGCCTCTGCCTCCCAAGAGCCGGGATTAAAGGAGTGCACCACCACCGCCCGGCCAAACAGGAACATTTTTATGCACTTTTTGCAGGTTTTTTTGTTGTTGTTGTTGTTTTCAAAATTAGAGTTGTTTTGTCTGAAGATGAAAAGATAAGATATTGTTAAGTAAACCATCACTGGAAAAAAATTTGATTTAGCCAGGTCAGAGATAGTTATAGTCTGATAGGTCTACTTACAAGATTTTTAAAAAGAGCATGGGAGGGTTAATCTTGGTGGTCAATTCAATTGTATTAGAAAATGCCTATGACCCTGCTTAGAAATCTTTTGACATATGTATATGCCTGTCTCTGCTTCCTGGCCATCCCAGATCTGAATAAGCAGCTTCAAGCTCCTTCTGCTACAACAGGCAGCCTCACTCTGCCCTGTTTACCAAAGGAAGATGGAAGCACCCCAAGCTGTAAGCCAAAACAGAGCCTATTTCACTCATGGCATTTCCTTAAAGAAATGAACAGAGTCTCTGCTTGTATCTCCCACAATAGATTGCCGTCTGTAGATAATTAAGAACATTTCCAACAGCAGAGGCTATTTCTGACTCTGTGGCCTGCCTTTGGGACCTTTTCTTTCTACTGGGTTACCTCATCTAGCTTTAATCAGAAAGGAGGTGCCTAGTCTAACAGAAAAAGACTTGATATGCCATGGCTGGTTGATATCCATGGGCAGCCTGCTCTTTTCTCAGGTGAAAGAGAGGAGAAATGGGTGAGGAAATGGGAAGAGGGGAGATGGAGGGGAAGGGCTAAGAAGATAGGAGGGAGGGGAACTGTAGTCAAGATGCAAAATTTATTAATTAATTAAAAAGCAAGGTCTCCCATCCTTTCATCTGATCCCTGTCTGCCCTTCCTCATAGTGTTGTTAGTTACCTGCCTCTCTAAGCTCTAAGTGCTCGGTCTTCATTCACGAGGACTCTTCTAGGTCAATCGTCTGAGTACTGTCATCTCCTTGTACATCTACTACATTTTATCACTTCCCACACTCTGGGGCACACTACTGAAATTAAATATCATCAGCAAGTTAAAAAATATATCAAGTGATGTGTGTAGAAAGATGGCAAAGTGGCCTACTGTGGTTATAAAAATGTGCCTTAGACTAGATCTAAGAAGATCTAGAAGGTCAGAAACAAGATGCTTTTCTAGATTTCCAAACTTCAATGAGATGTAGTGAAAAAGGTCAGAAATAAATGCTAAATTCTACCCCTGCTACAGCTTTTTTAAAAAAAAATTAAAAATGAGTAAGTGCTATTAAGTGTTCTGCAGGCCACCATGGAGAATCCATGGCAGAGGTCTGAAGCTATGAACTGTGGGGGAAGGGATAGTAACTAATAGTTCAAGAGAAGCTTCTAGTCCCATAAGACAAAACCAAACTCAAAGAGCAGGAGAGGGAACTCTGGTCATCAGCGATACCTCTTGTTGTCCTAGAATGAGTCCATAGTAGAAACTGGATTATACAAACACCAACACACACAGTGTAGGTTCTAGAAGCCAAGGCATGCTGTCTGACCTCCCCCACCCCAGAGTGCAAAAGAAGACCAACTCTAGTCAGAGATGAGAGAGAGAGAGAAGCACTTGACAGGTAGTACATCATTGCGAGTATCCTGTGTGGTATAAACAAGCTAGGTATGAACTTGTCATTCCCAGTGCCATGCTGGGTTTGTGTAGAGAGCTAAAGAGACTCAGAATGTGATTTTGTGTGTCATACTGGGTTTCAGGCAACTATACCTGATATAGTAGAGTCAGAAATGATTGTTGAAAACCAGGTAGGAGAAAGAGGTCAGTGTAGACCTCTTACCTGAGGATGGACCCCTCATTTGATCCCAGGCCACAATAAGTCAGTCAACTTTGGAACTCCATGGCTTCTGAAGGAAACACAGCACATTGAAGACTCCTGGGATGGTTCAGTGGGCACAGAAAACACAAAACATTTAACACAAAGTGAATCAACAATTTTGATTAAATATGATTAAAGGGATTTTCTCCCCCAGCTGGTAGAAATGCACTCTTCCAAGCTCTATCACCTTCATTTTTAAAAGACCACATCTCTGCACACCAGAGTTTGTGGATGTGAAATGTTACACCATCAAACTATGAGTAGAAACCGGCAAAGTCTCAGGGAGGAAAGATTGTTTTTGTCTGAATTAAATTGGTTACAGAATGAGACTGCCTCTCAAGGGTTCCTGAAGTAATATCCCAGATGGGGCCAGGGCAAAGAAATATCATTTTAAGGAACAGAAATGGCAGGAGCTCAAAGTACATGCCTCTGGATCTAAATGATAATGGAACAACTAGACCATATTTTCAGATACTGTTTCTTTGATTGACTCTGGAATCTTCGGGCAAATGTTCGCAGGTCCCGTGTTTTCTTTAGTAGATCTAACATACTTGGGTAGATCTAACATATTTCAAGCATAAAAAGTTATACATGAAATATGTTAGAGTAAAAACCAAAGACTTGGAATTTAATAAATTCCATGGAAATTTAGGAGGCCCGACTCCTGAGTCTATGCAGGTAACAAATCACAGCTCTTTTGCTAAATAATACCACTCACAGAATAATTTAAAAAGGACAATGTGGGACATTGATAGTCTTCTAACTACTTAGATAATATGACTGACCCTCCTGAAAAACTAGCTTTGAATTTTTGTGTAGGTTAGAGGATACATTGAGTGCTTTCCTTAGGATCTCTGAACACACACACATATACCATGTACATACACACACGTATCGTGTAGGTAGCAACAGTTTGACTGTTTTCTTTGAGAATAATCAACTCTCTGGACTTATCACATCAGCTCTCAGGAAACGCTTCCTTTGGCTTAGTGCCTCTAATGCTAGTGCTTCAGAAGTTGAGATAGGAAGACCACCTCTGGTCCAAATAAAGTCAGCTTTAGTTACATAGACCCTATCCCAAAATAACTAGAACATAAGTACAAAATCCTTCACACAAAGTGCAGATTGTTCAGTGTCAACATTGTGTGTTCCAGGGAAGATGTACCCTGGAGATCTCCAGGATCTGAAGTCAATGCAAGTGATGACAATCCTAGGCAGTCTCCATCTATAGGACATTAATACCCTAAATCTTACCCCCTTACAAGATTGTGACCTTACTGAGGACACATCAATGCCTAAGTTGGCCCTGATGGGACCAATAGACATCTTCCAGTTAGTGACCAGAGTTGAGCCCATCAGGAATTCAGGTCCAAATGACTGTATTTTTTAAGAGTCATAGACATATTTAGAGTAGGGTTTATTTATATTTAAGAGTCAATTGGTGTTCACCATAGGTCCCCAAACAGAATTAGGTAACGGTATGAAGACAGTTTTGTTTTATTTTGTTTTTAATACACAAAGCAGAATATATTGGAACAGAACCAACAGTGGGTAGGTTTACCTGGCATTGGGCAGACATATACGATATAACAAGAAATAGTGGAATATACTTAATAGCACATGTACAAAAAGTCTGCTGATAGATTTTTCTATGAATTATATGTCAGTTGATCTAACTAAATTCCTTAATGTAAGTGAGGCAGGTTTTTCCAAAGACCAAACTCCATCTCTTTGTTCTTTGTTGTTTGTTTGTTTGGTTGGTTGGTTGGTTTTGTCCTTGAGACATGCATGGTCTTACTATATATCTGGTCTTGAACTCATGATCTTTTCATCCTCCAAGTCCTGAGATTATAGCTGTAGCTAGCACAATGGGTTCGTCCCTGTTTCCTTTTACCTAATGATAGCTTAATTCAGCTCCAAGTCTACCAATCGCTGAATGCTGATGCAGAGAACTTACATTTTACCAAAAGGAATAAAGCAAACCAGCACTACAGAAAATCCTAAGACAGTGGGGTCCTTCCTGTCAGGGTGAAGAAGTCTGCTACAGTCTCTCTGCAGATGTTCTTGTGAGTTGAGGAGGTGGATTCCATCCCACCATCCCAATGCCATGCAGTGCCTGAGGTGCTTCTGTCCAAACTACCATTCTTTTAAATTACTTTGGGAGCCCAGCTCCATTAAAATACACTCAGCTTGCCCAGTTTCTGACAGAGATGTATGGGCTCTTCATGTGAGCTAATAACACAGCGCACCGTCAGACCAAGACCCTGCTGCCACTTCACACTTGTACCGTCAGATCATTTGTTCACACTGGTTTGGAGAGGAGATTGAAAGTTGCCTCTGGGAAGGACATAGAAAGACTCTGGCAGCTGAGGATGAAGTCAGTTTCTTGTCCTTCGCTGCAAGTTACATCCATAGAATGTACATACTTTCAGCTAAACAGAAATTCTCACTGTGTTTCACCCTAAACCTTCCTAGGAAAGAGCTAAATGAGCATCTTATGTGACTCGAGCATGGCAGGGTGGGGTTGGGGGACTTGGCACTTTTCTTAAGATGCCTCTGAAACATTGATTATTCTTATGGTATTTTCCATATGAGATATTTGATATTTGATATTTGACATATGAGAAATTGATATTTCTGGCTATGTGACTTTGGAAAACTTACTTCATATGTTGTTGAGAGAGTTAAAGAAGTTAACACACACATGAAAGTGCCAAACATAGACTGGACTACATAAAGGTTGCACTGTTATTAGCAGACAATAGCCATAAGAATTCAGGTAGTTATTTTTCTTTACCTCCTATTGTTTTTCAAAAAGGTTCACTTATATCATTTGGGTGCTCTGTGTGCACTGTCATCTTATGCATGGCTTATTGCTTTTTCTGTGTAATGATGCTGAAAATTGAGTTCCACACACTTTGCAGAAAGAAAGAATTTACATGTTTTGTTTAGAATATCCGCAAAGTCTATCTCATAATGCTCATTAAAGAAAAGTTTAGTGAGAATATCTTGATGCAAGTCAAAACATGCTTAAACATTATAAAATGAAGATGAGGCTTCTGCTCACTATTTGGGGAAGATGCTCGCTTGCTACATCCATGTGTTCCAGTGCTATCCTATCCCAATGCATGGGTACAAACAATTGTAGGGGTGATTCTGATACTAAGGTCCTGTTCCCCAATTGGTTCTTGCTCTGTCAGTAAACAAAGCCATGGGCCAATTGCTGGACAGAAGGTACAGGCGGAACTTCCATGTCCTTGGAAGAAAAGAGAGACTCATGGAGAGAGAGACAGAATTTGCCAGGCTTCTGATGAAGTAAAGTTGACCAGACATGTGAAGTCTTGGGCAGAGTGGTGGTTTATGATTGCTCCTACAGGCAGGCGGTCAAGGATGTAATTAGCAACTAAAGTGTAGGGCAGGTGGTAGGAGCAGAGATTAAATTATTATTAAGGGCACACTTCCAGGCAGGAAATAGTACTCATTAATTGTGTCCAAAAGCAAGTTGAAAAGAAACAACTGTGTATGTGTCTTTTATCTGTGAACTCAAGGGAAGCTGGGTGGGGACTGGTAGTGTGGCCCGTTCCTGCAACTAAGATGGGGTATGGAAAGCTACACACAGCAAACAACCATAGATAAAGCTCTCTAAGCCATGAGCAGATAGATAGATAGATAGATAGATAGATAGATAGATAGATAGATAGATAGATAGATAGATAGAT
>JANHMN010000015.1:22578299-22653056 GCA_030674055.1 Rhabdomys pumilio
GAAATCTGCCTGCCTCTGCCTCCCAAGTGCTGGGATTAAAGGCGTGCGCCACCACCGCCCAGCTTTTCCAAATAATTTTGATGGTAAGTTTTCTATGGAGTTTCTTTCATTAAATATCATAGTTGCTACAGTAATGACAAAAGCTTGATTTAACTGCTGCATCAACCAAACAACAACATCAAGAAAGCTCTCCCAGATAGCTTTAGCATGACAGGCAAGAAGGTTTAGTGAAAAAAGAAAACTTAAAGGTAAGATCTAGACATTCATACTGGAATCTGATTGGATGATTTCTGTGTCAGCCGGGGAGAAGTCACTAGTTGCTTTAACTCTTTTAATCTGTACTTCTTCACTGTGAAGGAAAATTATTAGCTGTGCTGCAGTAGTAAGTGTTGGCGAGCCTGGCTGGGTGCCAGCACAGAAGGAATTACATTTTTGTATTGGTTGTGTTCCATCTTGTGAAGCAAATATCTCTCAGGAATCTCTACAAATAAAATCAATGCCTTTGTTTATTGAACACTCGCACACATGAGACAAAATATTTTGAGATGAGATCTAGGACTGGGGCTGAGGTCTGTAGGCACTTTCTGGTTTTACCACTTCGCTGTCACCAACTTCCGGCACGATCGGGAATAAAACTGCCAGCTCTTCCCATCATGTGTTTTTCTGGCCTTTCATGAGGAAATGTGTCCGGAAGCACAAACTGGAGCTAAGGATAACTGTGTAGACGTGCATTTTTCTGGACCGTCTCCATAGCTCTCAACAGACTTCCGAAGCAATGTGTGAGGCAGGCATGGTTAGTGAGGTTCAGAAGCCTAGATGGTCAGTCTCAAACATTGCATCCAACTTGTGCTCAAAGCTAGCTCTTCTAATTGGCTCAGTGTTAGTTACCGGTTTGTCATGATGCCATGTTAACTTTTCATGGTTATTTTTTTTTCAGCCAAATTTTGTAGGTGGCTCCTTGGTTTTCTTAGTTCCTGGTGGTTTCCTAAAGACTTTGGGGGCATACAATACAGCAGAGAATTGCTCTATCGAAGGAGCTAGTTCACCTCCTGGTTCCCTAGACTTATCACCCACCATATCTTTCTTGTTTCTTTCATTAAAAAAAAAATGTTCTCCCTCTTGGCCAATTCACCAGAGTACAGATTTAATTAATAGGTGGCAACATATTGCAACTCTTGCTGCCAAGACACATGATTAAGTAAAAGAGCTCCAGGCTCCCAGATCTTCAGTTTCTCTCCTCCTTTTTCCTTTCCATTTTTGTCTTTATAATTATGTTTCTTAAAATATTTTTAAAAGATCATATTAAGGAAAAGATAGACCATAACTATGGCATGATAGAATGAATACTGAATGTGAATAATTTGCTAATATGACAACACCATAATGAATATGGTGTCAATCATGATTTTATCACATGCTTAAAGAAATGTTTATATATTTAAAGAAATCATTTGCAGAATTGTAGTGACTGGTCTGACTCTGTCTTCACATCATTTGACACAATTTATGTGGGTATTAGTATAGCTGCATTTACCTATATCTTCCATCCCTAATTAAGGAGTGGCTTAGTTAAAGTTTCTGTTGCTATGATGGAACACCATGACCAAAAGCAACTTGAGGAAATAAAGGGTTAATACATGTATACATAAGGAAATAAAACATTATGATGCCAGTAATATGAAGATCCTGGTGTGGTATTCCAACACACAAGAGGTGGAAGAAGAGAATCACGAACTATGAATTCCACATCAACATAAAGTACATAATGAAATCCCATCTTTAAAATAAAAAAAAATAAATAAAAATTGGAAAGAGATAGAAGAGAAGCTACAAATGAAAGATTAAGATTCGCCAATGAACTAGACATCAAGCATCAAGAAGAAAAATATGCTGACTGTGTATTTAGATATGAGTATCTGGGAGGAAGAAAACATTAGGGTTCAAGAAACAGGGCACTCAGGTTTAATAGAGAATAGGCAAGGGGCCAAGGAGATGGCTCAGCAGTTAAGAGCACTAGTTGTCCTTCCAGAAGACCTGAGTTCAGCTCTCAGCACTCACATGGTGGCTCATTGCCATCTGTAACTCCAATTTCAGGACATATGACATCCTCTTCTGTCCATCAGAGGTACTGTATACACATAATACACAGCCAGCAGGGCGGGCAAAACACTCTTACATAAAGGGAAAAAAATCTTTGAGAGAGGGTATGGGGCATGATAGGAATGGGAGTAGCTATCTATGTTTGAATTAGTCACCACTAAGGATGGACTGTGTGGAATCTGGATTCGTTTTTACAAAGGTGTTCATGGGTAAACAGTTTCTTTCCACTGTGCTCATCTTGTAGCTTCTTTATGCTGATTATCTCAGAATATTTAAATATTTTTTATTTCATTTAAACTTTGCTTTATCTGTCTTTATATCGTCATAGCACCTCGTGTGTCTCCACAACTGTGATTTTAGGGTCTAGAACATCACATAAAATGCTATCCTTTTAATGTTTCCCTTTTGTGTCCCTATTTCAAAGAATTTAACTATTTGAGCAATGACGCCCGCAGGTAATACATAATGGCGTCGAAAAATCTAATGCTGCAATCCTAGCGAAACACGAAGTAGAAACAAGTTGAGTGAAATCAAACTAGAGCACTGACTTATGCAAACCCCACTAAAAATGTCACTTGAACTCATCTCCTGGAAATAGATCCCACACTAAGAGCAGATAAACACTTTTAAAAAGGAGACTAAGATTTGGTCTTTATGTGTAAACCTAGAAATCTGCATGACTTCTGTAAATAAAATTCACACTTCTGTCCACATTGGCATGACTCCTACTGATTTGTCCTCATGCCATAAATAACTAGTATATCAGGGAAGCTACATGAATAGGCTAGTTTTAGACAGCTCATAACAAGTTCAGGACTGTAGTCTAGGAGGAAAGGTAAACCCTTTGATGTTCTCTCTGATAGCCCTGGATCCAACCTGCAGGCATGTTATCAGATCAGTGAGAACAAGTAAGCAAGGTGTAATCGTTTCTCGGAGTCAAGGGGACAGAGACTGAAGTTGAAGGTGGTAGAGGAGGCTGTAACACAAAGATCAGAGTAACTGAGCGGAACAGTTTACATCCAGGAAGAAATCCAGAAATCTATATCTATGTCCACTTGAGCTGATATCATGTGATAAACTGGACACATGTAAGTGCCCATCACTACACAAAATCTGCCACACTGAGCAGTTCTGGAGAGTTTTTATCAGAAAAAAAAAAAATCCCAGAATTTACACAGAAGAAGAAGACACTATTCTTTTGGGGATAAAAACACCCAGGCACTCAGGAGAAACATCTAAAGAATTATTCCCAAGTGGTAGAGCAGAAGTAGCCCTGAGGTCTAAAGAGGAAGTAACCCTGAGGCCTAGCCTACGTATCCCCTAGCATTTAGCGGATAGCCTCAGATGGGTCAACCTGATTTGAAAATAACCCGAGGACCTGCCCAGGCGAAGTTCAACATTCTTTAAAGCAAAACAAGGTCCAGTCACCTAACTGCACAGTATTAACATCCTCACTAAAATACCAAAGCCTATAAAGAAAGGGGAAAGTGGAGTGACGAAGATAAACATCCGTGAGTGGAAAAGAAACATTCGAAATAACGAACTCGATAGGTTTAAGGACAGATGCCAATCATATTCCAGCAGGTTGAAGGGGAAACAGTGAACACGAGAGAAACACCGACAGACAAAATAAAGAATAGAACATCGACAGCTAAAAGTTAGGAAAGAGGGAAAAGTCCGTGGATAGAGTTAGCATCGTGTTAGCATCTGATTAGATGCCGTGGAAGAGCAAAGAGCGTCGACAATTTGAAGGCAGGATTTCAGAAACCAAACAAGGTCCATAAGAAATGGAACCATCAAACATATAAGCAAAAGATTTGACCCGAGGGACTACAGAAATTAGTCTAACATTTACATACTACTAAAACTAAAACAGAGGGACGGGGAGAAATTACCTGGAGTAATAGTAATCACATTTATTTAAAGGCTATAGAAAACTGTCTACCAACAGATCCAGGGAAGTTGGCAAGGATCTGAGATGCATAGCTACCTCAAAATGAGGCACAGCCAAATTGCCGTGAACCAAAGATAAGACACAATCTTAAAAACAGCTAGAAGTTAGTAGACACATAACAAAAGTCACCAGTAAGAGAGACAAATAAGGGAAATTTGTAGAAATCAGCAACAATAGAGGCCACACCCAACAACAGCAAAGGAGCACGTCAATTGTTTATTCAAAACCAAGTGGTCAGTCCTGAAAATATGTACACAAGAAACATTGCACAGGCTAAACAAGCTATACTTGCATATTTAGGAATATGTATGTAGTATGTATGTATGTATGTATGTATGTATGTATGCATACACATATAACAATTAATGAAAAAGGCTGAATTTGAACAAGAACAAGGAATGTGATATGGGAGGTTTGGAGGGAAGAACAGGAGGAAATGATGTAATCATAATAAAATTATATATATTATATAACATATACATCTTATATAATAGTATATAACATGTAATATATAATAAATTATACAAAATGAAAGAAATTATGAAAAAAGTAAACAGAACACCTTTTCAATGCTGAACAAGAGCCTAAATTCTAAAACCTAACAGACACCATCTAAGAATGGAGGTGACAAAGACTCTATGCGTTGAAGGTCTTCAGGTCTGTGGCCAGATGTGGACTTTTGTGCTGTGTTGGGGGATGTGAAAGAGGCAACACCAAACTAGTAAACCTCAGCCTATGGTGAAAGGACAGAGGTGAGTAAGGTTGGTCCCAGTGTGGACCCCACCAGAAAATAGGGCTTCCAGGATGAAACTAAGGCCATTGTGAAGGTGACAGTCCATCCCAGGAATTCTCATATTTAAAGTTTAACTAAGTTGGATAGATATTTCCCTGGGATTGTTTAATTTAATAGCATTAAATAATTGGTCACCCAATGACTTTGCTTTTAAAAAAGATTGATATATTGGGTTAATAAACACCTATAAAATTATTTTAAAATTCATTAATTTTGCTGTGGTTTCCTGTTGTAGGCCTTCACCTGACTCTGAGTGCAGGGAGCCACATGGCAGCATTTTCCACCTTCAAAACAGCACCACAAGATGGGAACCAAGTGTGTCTGTCAGACAGTCCAGATTCAAACCCCATTATGCATCTGCAAGAAAAGAGGCAGTTCCTCTCTAGGATGGAAGGTTAGGCACAAAGCAGATAGACCTGGGAAAATTCCTTCCCATTCAGCCTTGTTCAGCCTCTGGGCCTAATATCATACATGCTTCCTAGAATCTGCTTTTACACAGGGACCACTGCAAAAATCACACCGATTACTGTCTTGTGTTTCCCTGTCTCTGTGACATCTCAGACACCCCATAGAGAGCCACTGAGGACCCTGTCTGTTCTTGGCAGCCACTGTTGATGGAAAATTGCCTTCCTTCTCCCCTGGCTAGCATTTCCCTCTTTCCTTTTCCTTTTTGTATGTTTGCTATAAGTTTTCAATTTAATGACACCATTTACTACTCTGTTGTTATTGGGATTGTGGAGTTGGTTGGGTTGGTGTTTCTTTTATTTAAATCAACACTTTTCCTTTGAGCTTGGTAAATGTCAAGGAAGATAGATTCCATTTTTACAGGCCTATTTTCTAAGTTACTGTCCTTCATGGTGCTAGATAAGGCATGCTAGTTGTGTCAAAGACAGGAAGTCTGCATGACCCCAGCCCCCTATCTTAAGAAGACTGCATTTTCTGAAAGCAAGCTGGCTTCTATCTAATCGCCATAAGACACTTTTCCCCCCTGGCTGCAACCAAACACAAATTGGCTGATCTCTTAATAAAACACTAGCAAGGCTTAGAGAAAGAGGTTGGAGTTTAAGTGAAACCACCTGGAAAACACTTAATTGTTTCGTCACTAATAATCTGAATAGACAGGGAATATTCGAACATGCCATTTAGACTCAAATAAAATTATAAGTCAATATTTAGAAACACATACATTTGGGGGTAAAACTCAGGGCTCAGATTCCAGACTAAGTTGTAACACAAATGTCACAATTCGTTATGGAGTTGGTGGTGGAGAAGGGAAGTGTGGGTACATGGGGAAGTACATTAGTAAATACCCACAATTCACCAGAAAGAACATTATGCCAATGAGAGTCAGAGGGTAAGACAATGCTGAGATGCTTGGGTGCTGAGATGCTTGGCAGAGGATTTCCTTGTGTTGGTTTTTAAGATGCCTGCTGGCTGAGTTAGAGAAAAGAATGAGGCTAGCAAGTTGGTGGGGGTGGGGGATGGGTGTGAGCAAAGGCAAAGGGAAGAGAGATCTCCAGAAGTGAGCTGCTGGAACAGCTTCCATGCCAACCAACAGGGTTTTGACAATGCTCATTCACCTGAAGTTGCAGACAAAAAGGTTTGTCTTTGCTAAAGTTGGTCTCTCACCCTCGTCATGCCCTCCCTGTGTTTAGCAGAACCTTTGAAAAGGCATTGTGTCTGTGTGTGTGTGTCACTGCAAACTTATGACCTTTTGTACTAATAGTAGCTAATGAATTATAGTGGTGATATTAAAAGGAAGCCCTGGGTTTGTGTCTTCTATTTCCCAGCTCCTGTTCTGACTGTGTGTGTTAAGTGTTAGAACACACCATGAACTTGGTACCAACCATATCCTCATTTATTTCAGGTGAAGAAACCTGAGCCTCATAGTTAAACGACTTATTCAACATCACATAGAAGCTTCACAATAGAGTGAGAACTAAAGATGCTTGGACTGTCTAATCCAGTGGTTTACCATCTGTAGGTCATCGTCCCTTCGGGGGTCGGATGCCCCTTTCACAGGAGTATTATATCAGATAGCCTGCATAGCAGATATTTACATTATGATTCATAACAGTAGCAAAAAACACAGTTATGAAGTAGCAGTGAAAATAAGTCTATGGTTGGGGGTCGCCATGACAGGAGGAACTACAATAAAAGATCATAGCATCAGGGGCTTTGGGAACCACTGGTCTAATCTCTGCCTTCCCAAAGTTCAGTCCATTTATAGCCCCAGAGAAGCAGGCTGCACATCAAAGTGATATCCAGGGTTCTGTTTTAACACCCTGACTCCACCCATCTTAATCCTGGCATTGGGCTCTAGGATCAAACAGAGCCACCAGGATGGTAGAACCAAGACCTAGAGAAAGTTCCCAATGGAGCACTAAAAAGTCCTCAGGAATTGGATGGGGGTCACTAAGGCCAAGAAGAACTGTAAGGAAAAAAAAATTCTCCCGTAGCATATTATTTCTGTGATGATTGTACACTTGCAAGTCTCAAATGCGAATACACGGCATGAAACTAAGTTTGAAAGTGGAGCGGAATGTTTGGAATTCTGCCAATCCTAAAACCAAGGAGGGTAGTCGCTGTATGAAATTATCTTCTGTGTATTCCTGTGCACGCTTACGTATGCGCATGCTGACAGAGGGAAGAGGGATCTGTTTAAGCCATGGACATATCAGATACTGAAGTTGCTTGTTTGGTATCCTACTGTGCCATAGCAAAGAGCTGCACAAACAGACACTGTCTTCTATGCAGTAGGATGACAGGTCACAATGAACCCCCAGCTGCCACAGTCACAAGCAATACTCCCTGAGACCTATTTAGACATGGAAATTTTGTCTGATTCTATTGTTCTCCACTGACTACATGTACTAGTCTCCTATCCTGGCAGCATCTCATGGGCATAGGGGCAGAAGGCCATAGGCCTTCCCCAAAGCCATGCCACCATCTCCAGCTTTCAGGAAACTTAGAAGACCTCTTTAAACAATTATGACAATATTGTCTTAGTTGATTTTACTATTGTTGAAACTAAACACCAAAACTAAAAATCAAGTTGGGAAGGAAAGGATTTATTTGGCTTATTTATTTATTTATTTATTTATTTATTTATTTATTTATTGACCACCTTGTAGTCAATCCGCCATTGAAGGAAGCTAGGACAGAAACTCAAGCGGGGGATGGGGGAGGGAACATGGAGGCAAGAGCTGATGCAGAGGCCATGGAGGGGTGCGCTTTACTGTCTTTCCCCTCATGACTTGTTCAGCCTGCTTTCTTATAGAACAGGACCACCAGGACAGGGGTAGCACCATCCTCAATGGGCTGGGACCTTCTCTCCCATCAATCACTAATTTAAAAAAAAAAAAATGCCTTACAGACTTGCCTACAACCCAGATCTTACAGAGTCATTTTCTTAATTGAGGTTCCCTCCTTACAAATGAATTTAGCTTGTGTCACATGGAGCTACAATTATAAAGCAAAAATATCTTGAACAACTTCATGCCCTACCTCCGGACACCCACTCTATGTCTCAGCAAACTGCTCTCCTCACAGGTTTGACTTCCAATACCATAAGAAAGTCTTTGTCAAAACTGAGAGGAGCTAGAGGGATGCCTGCCAGAGCATGCCCTTTCTGAGAAAACAGACTCTTATAGGAGGCATTGTGGTGGCATTTGTCTTGATGTTTCCTCACATATTGTGACCGTGTTTCACCTGGAAGGGGTTTGTTTTAGCTGGCACTTCACAGACAATTCGGTACACAAAAGGCACTCCACATTTTTGCTGAAACACAAGAACAAATGGATCCTGAGAAGCAAAGAAATTTTCATCTGAAGTAAGATATATTAAAAAGTTTTTTTTTTTTAAAAATTCTTTCATTGATTACAAAGAAAAACCAGATCTTCAAAACAAAGCTGCCACAATCCCAACAACCTTTTACTTCCTGCAGGTTTCTCACTCTCTCGTTCCCCAAGAGAACAACATCTGACCAACAGTTCCCTGATTTCTTTCTTTCTAATTTTTTCTTTTTTTTTCTTTTTTTCTTGGATATTATATTTGCATTTTAGATTTTATCCCCTTACCCCATCCCCTCCCACCCAGGAACCCCCTTATCCCATCTCCCCTCCTCGTGCTTCTATGAGGATGTGCCCCCACCTACCTCCCCACTCCTACCTTCCCACCCTCGAATTCCCTCCCCCCCAACTCGGTGTACAGCCTTTATGGGACCAAGGATCTCCTCTTCCACCTATGCCCAACAAGGCCATCCTCTCTTACATATACAGCTGGAGTCATAGGTTCCTCCCTATGTGCTCCCAGGCTGGTTGTTTAGACCCTGGGGAGCTCTGGTTGGTTGGTATTGTTTCTCTCTTCATGGGGCCACAAACTCTTTCAGCTCCTTCAGTCTTCTCTCTAACTCCTCCATTGGGAACCCCTTGATCAGACCAATGATTAGATGTGAGCATCTGCCTCTGAATATGTCAGACTCTGGCAGACCTCTAAGGAGACAGCTATATCAGGCTCTTGTCAGCATGCACTTCCTGACATCCACATCAGTGTACTTTTGGTGACTGCACATGAAATAGATACTCAGGTGGAATGGTCTCCAGATGGCCCCTACTTCAGTTTCTGTCCCACTCTTTGTCTCCATATTTGCTCCCTTGAATATTTTGTTACTCCTTCTAAGTAGGACCGAGGCACTCACACTTGTTCTTCCTTCTTCATGAGCTTCATAGTCTGTGAGTTGAATCTTGACTATTTCAAGCTTTTGGGCTAATATCCACTTATCAGTGAGTAAATACCATGTGTGTTCTTTTGTGATTGGGCTAACTCACTCAGGATGATAATTTCTAGTTCCATCCATTTCCCTAAGAATTTCTCAAATTCATTATTTTTAATAGCTGAGTAATATTCCATTGTGTAAATGTACCACATTTTTTGTATCCATTCCTCTGTTGAGGGACATCTGGGTTCTTTCCAGGTTCTGGATATTATAAATAAGGCTGCTATGAACATAGTGGAGCATATGTCCTTGTTATATGTTGGAGCATCTTCTGGGTATATGCCCAGGAGTGGTATAGCTGGGTCCTTAGGTAATGTTATATCCAATTTTCTGAGGAACCACCAAACTGATTTCCTGAGTGGTTGTACCAGCTTGCAATCCCACCAACAATGGAGGAGTTAATCCCTATCAAAATTCCAAATCAATTCTTCATAGAGATAGAGAGAGCAATTTGCAAATTCATTTGGAATAACATAAACCCAAGATAGTGAGAACTATTCTCAACAATAAAAGAACTTCTGAGGGAATCACCATCCCTGACCTCAAACTGTACCACAGAGCAATAGTGATAAAAACTGCATGGTACTGGTACAGAGACAGGCAGGAAGATCAATGGAATAGAATTGAAGATCCAGAAATGAACCCACACACCTATGATCACTTTGTCTTTGACAAAGGAGCTAAAACCATCCAGTGGAAAAGGGACAGCATTTTCAACAAATGGTGCTGGCTCAATTGGAGGTCAGCATGTGGAAGAATGCAAATCAATCTGTTCTTATCCCCTTGTACAAAGCTCAAGTCCAAGTGGATAAAGGACTTTGACATAAAACCAGATGCACTGAAACTAATAGACGAGAAGGTGGGGAAGACTCTTGAATACCTAGGCACAGGGGAAAAGTTCCTGAACAGAACACCAATGGCTTATGCTCTAAGATCAAGAATTGACAAATGGGACCTCACAAAACTACAAAGCTTCTGTAAGGCAAAGGACACTGTCAATAGGGCAAAATGGCAACCAACAGATTGGGAAAAGATCATTACCAATCCTCCATCCAATAGAGGGCTGATATCCAATAAATACAAAGAATTCAAGAAATTAGACTACAGACAATCAAATAACCCTATTTAAAAATGGGGTACAGAACTAAACAATGAATTCTCAACTGAAGAAATGCTCAACATCCTTAGTCATCAGGGAAATGCAAATCAAAACAACCCTGAGATACCACTTCACACCAGTCAGAATGGCTAAGATCAAAAACTCAGGTGATAGTAGATGCTGGCAAGAATGTGGGGAAAGAGAAAAACTCCTTCTTTCTTTTTACATGTATCCATTTGCAGGAGTGTTTTCCTCCATGCATTTATTTGCACCATGTATGTACAGAGCCTGTTAAGGTCAGGAGAGGGCGGCAGATACCCTGGAACTACAGTTACAGATCAGATCGTCACGAGCTATCATGTGGGTGCTGGAAACTGAACTCAGGTCCTCTGCAAGAGCAACAATTGCGCTTAACTGTTGGGCCATCTTTCAGAGCCTTGATTTTATTTTACTGTTTATAAGATTTTTTTTTCAGGAACCTAAGTTTTGACTCTTATCCATTAGCGTTAGACAGCTGTCAGTAACTACCTCCAAAACATACTCTTCAATGCTTGCCACAGCTTCAAGAAGTTCCACCATTAGGATAACATCCAGTGATGATAGAGTTTACAGAAAAATCTCCACTATCTTGCAAATGGGCAAAAGGAGAAACACACTAAATTATTTCCCAAGCAGAATGTCAATTGCTGTAGTGGTTGAGGACACACTTCTTTTAACTTGATTGTGTCCACAATGCTGGGAAATAAAAAAGCATGGAGTGTGACATAGCCTAATGTAAATCATTCTCTTAGTCAATACGTATGAAACATCTATACAAAAGCTCCCTTCTAAGCCCTGGATATACAAAAACACAAATAGTTGCAATAATGCTGGCCTCCAGATAGCTTGTAAACATGAATAACATATTATACCTTTCCTGCTCTATTATTTCTTTTTTTTGGCTGGTCCTACACTGTAAGCTGAAATCCTTAGCAGGGAGTAACAACTATATCAACCAGCAAGGACTCCTTAGGACTTGGAGACTGGAGAAGTGCCCTGGGTAGAGCCTGGGCTTTAGGGTCAACAGATCTTCTCTCTCTTTTGGTCAAATTATGGATTTCGTCCTCCACTCAGCGTCCTCCTCCTTTATAGGTGGGATGATACTACCTATTCCAAAGGCTCGAGAAAAAACTAACAAAGCAACATAAACTGGACTGCGTAAAACACTTCTAGAATATGATAATTTTTCAATAAATAACTAGCAATAATGAAAAATCTGTGTAGATTTCCTTTCCTGTTACTTTAACTTTGTCAGCTGGGCTGAATATCTCCACATGAGGTAGGACATTTTCCATCCTGTGTGTCAGCTTTACCCCTCAAGACAGTAAGAGTTGCCTGAAGGAAGACCCAGTCATTGGTTTGCAATGTTCTAGTACAGATTTGACCACATCAGCTGGGTTGGCCTGATATTCTGAGGAGTAGATTCTGAAACCCTGTCCCTTTGAACACACAGAAGTCAAGAAATGCAAAAGTAACTCTCCCGCGGTATCCATAACTCACTCACGAAGCACAACAAGGCATAAATTTCGCTGGCAATACAACATAAAAAACACAAAGCACACCAGAATCGGAAAAGTTAGGACTGTGGCTAAAGTCATAAATTTGAATTTCCCAGGCTTAGTGCATTTTTGCTGTAGTTCATGAGACTGCATTAACATAACGTTCACACTAGAATCTGCAGCATAATTCAGAGGCTCTTGTGCTTGAAGACTGAGGTAGTTTTTCTCTCGGCAGGGACCACTTTGCAAATATTCACAAGGATTTCAAGAGAAGAACCCTCCTAAGAAATATTGGTCCCAGGGGGTATGCAGCTAAATCTACCCAGCATGAAAGGATTTAGCTACATTTATTTTCTAGCAAGCACTGGAAGCAGTTGCACGTTTCTTCCAAGTGTTCCATCTCTGAGAGGCTAAACCATTGCCTTACCAAATCTTCCATGTGGGTCCTGAGGGGGCTAGAGGCTATAGTAGCCATGGCTCTTTGAAAGCAATGGGAACAATGAAGTGTATAAAGACCAAATAAATCAACTATCCAAGTTGATAATGTGTGGGTTCACAGTAGATGCTAGCCCAATTTGTCTGCAGGATATAGAAGTCTGTGTGATAACTGATCCTTGGATCCTTATGCTTCACAAACTCTGGCAAAGACTCACAATATCGGAGTGGGGGCTGGTGAAGTGCAAGGCAGGAAGCAAGCAAGTGTTTGCTTCGCTCCTGGCTCTCCTGCCACCTGGCCTGTGTGCCCTGTTTTAGTGGCAAAGCAAAGTGATAAGGGGGTACTATCGTCACAGAGGGCGGAGACCACAGGACCTCCTGACCCTGTCCACTGCATGAGCAAATACTCTTTGATCCTGAGGTCTAACCTTGACAGTTTTCATGCCCAGATCACATTCTTAGAGTAGGCTTTCCTCTGAAGGCTCCCAGTTTTTTATCTTGAACATTCTCCCTGTCTTAGAAGGCACAGACTTCCACACTAGGAGTGTGTTTATCTACAGGAAAGGGGCTTTATCATAGACTGTAGCAACTAAGACAGTCAGCAAGATTCGTATACATGACTCCTTTTTCTTTCCTTATAAGCTTATTATTTCTATATGGGTTATTATAGTTTATTTCATATTTTTAAAAATGCCGCATACATCCCTGACTCTTAAGAGAGGCTAGACGATGAATATCAATTTCATCTCAGTAACGGGCAACAGGATCCTTCCATCCCTCTTTCTCTTGCCCTGCCTGTACAAAGCAGGGATAGAAAGCTCAGTCAGCTCATTATACAAGCTACCCCCTGGAAAACTCCCAGATCCAACCCAAATGTGCACTTCCACTAGAATTTCTATAAACAGAAGACAAAATATAATCAAAATGTGCTTTTGACTTTCAGGTTTATGAAACAAGGTCTTGCTATGCTGCCTATACTAGCTCCAAACTCATAATCACTCTCCCTCCACCTCTAGAGTGTTGGGATTACAGGCACGCATCAGTGCCTATCCCCAAACATCAGTCCATACACCTTATCCAACACTCAAGCCCTGTGTTGCCAGCCTCTTCTGGGCATCTCACATTTGTTCTTCCTTTCCCATGTCCACTATTGTTGCAGGAGACCAGCCACAAACGAGCCACACTTGGACTTTCCTACAACTTTTCTATACATTTTTTATGTTTTTTTTTAAAATGGTATGAGTCATAGAGTCTAGAAGAAGCTCTTGATTTTTCCCGTCAGACTTAGTTCTGATACCTATTCACACCTCCTGGGAGCTTCTTATTGGCTTTCAGTCTTACCAATGGAGGGAGAATGCTCAAAGCAAAAATGCTTCATCATTGGGCTGAAGTCGAGGTCACGTATGGTTGAATTAGGGGAAGGATTGAAGAACCTGAAAGGGAGAGTGACCCCACAGGAAGACAAGCAGTCTCAACTAACCCAGACCCCAGGGAGTTCCCAGAGACTGAGCCACCAACCAGGAACATACATGGGCTGGCACATATATAGCAGAGGTCTGCCTGGTCTGGCCTCAGTTGGAGAAAATGAATTTAATCTTTGAGAGACTTAAGGCCCCAGGAAAGAAGGGGAGGTCTGGTGCCCTAGGAGGCAAGGGGGAGGAGGAATGGGATGAGGAACTGTGGGAGGGAGGACTGAGGGAGCAACAATTAGAATGTAAATAAATAAGATAATTTAAATAAAAATTTTAAAAACCAAGGGTGCCCTTGTATTTAGGTCTCTTCTATGCCCTTGTGTTCCTTAAACTTCTTGCTTGCCCCACTAAAGTCTTCCTTTGTTTTACCTTGCAATTCATCTCTGCACCATTTATTTTAAATTAGTCTGCCACTCGGCTTCTGACAACTCCCTTGTTGTCTCTTTGTACAGCAGTCATCTGGTTTTAAAGATATGTCTTCTCTCTTCCACTTAGGTTGTCATATTTGTCTCAAAAACACTTTCCAAAGCATTAGACCTGCAGGCCACTCCTACCAGTTCAAACCTCTCTGCCACTCCATCATTATCCAGGTGTCCTTGTGCCTCTTTAGTGTTTCTTTTCATTCTTCTATGCACATTTTTATCCATAAAAGGTAAGTATCTCTCAAGGGCTCTTGCACTGGCCAGAAATCTTTTCTGGCCAAATACAATAAGTGTCTCAATTTTAGGGATTTGAGATCATTGGTATTCTGAGTACTATAATAACCTGTTTCCCCCAGAGATTTACACAGACAATTGCAATTTGGCTTCTTTCAGTTAGGAAGACATGCAGTAGAGAGAAACCGATTCCTGGAAATTAACACACACCATAAATACTGCCTAGTTGCTTCATTAAACTAGAAGCTTTTAGTCTCAAATCTATATTGTCCTTTCCTATTTTCTCCTCATGTTTCAAACACTTACATCAATTAACTTACTGAAAGATGATCTTTGACCCCTGTGCCTAATTTGCATTTTTTTAGATTAATTAACAATAATATACCATATCTGCTGTCTCATGAAAACCAAAACTCTGAGCACATGTGGTTTTCTTATATGAATGACAAGCTGACCAACCCAGAGGTCTCAGCATTCCTTTGTAAAAAGTGTCCAAAAAAAAGCCCCTCATCTCTGTATGAATGATTAATAGTTTGCCAGTGCCTACCAAAAATTGGGAACAAAGCTGATCCCAGACTCACCAGGTAGACTTGACAGCACACACTGAGGTGAGGCTCCATCCTTTCTTGTGACAAACACATTCTGTCCCATTTTTAGCTTGTGTTTTCCCACTTATGAATCATACTGAGTTGTCAAGTAGAATTCCAGTCTTTTTCACAATTATTGCTATTAAAAACACATTTTTCACATCTTGAACTTCCACAGCGCAAGTCTTTTAAAAGAATCACAATCCATTTTGGTAGGTTTGTGCTTGTCTTCCGACAACAAGAAACACCTTCTGTCTTGATCCCAATTCATTAACCTCGTGGTGCAGGCTATCAGCTCAGAAAGTCAACTACAGTTAAAACCAATTTGTCAACAGATGCTCACTGAAGGAAACTTTCAAACAGCCTGAGGCAACCCAGATGTCGAACAGGCCAAAGTCAGTTGTTTTTATCACTTAAGGAATTCCATTTTAAGGCAGTAGAATATAGGTGACATGAAGCAAAAATGAGCAGAGTATTTGGGGACCAGGAGAAAAACAACCAGAGTCTGGTGAGGGAAGGAAATGAATTCAAACTCACATTTCAGAGTTTGGATATCTTCAAAATACTTCCCCTATCTTCAGCTTCTGTCTCTTCTTTGCTGTGTTTGCTTCGTTTCTCTTGGTTTCAAGACAGTTGTTCTGGTTACCAGGAGGGGTGGGCTGTGCAGGCTTCTCTCTGACCCCATGCTGCACACGTGTGACTTCCCAGCCTTTCTCTGTCCTTTACTCATGACTACCTGCTGACTGTTTTGTCTCCCTCTGGGTTTTTCTCCTGGTTCTGGTCATGGCACACCATCCCCCACATCCTTCATCTTTGCTCCTGACCGCAAGCATTCCCTCTTGCCTTTTACTTCATACAGTAGAAGTCTGACTTCATCTGATGCTTTCTCAATGTGAAGTGCGCTATCAGGTGCTATTCTGGTGATGTGAACTACTATATTAAAATAAATTTTACAAAAAACAAAACAAAACAAAGCAAACAAAACCCCTGCTTCTTTTACTACCGTTTTACACAGTCTTTTATAAATTTGGGACAGGTCTTTTTCTCCATATTTTCAGTTTAAGTTGAGCATCCATTATCCTAAGCACTAGAGATGATCCTAAGCACCTAAGCATCAGAGATAATTGGAAATGGGAATCTTCTTTTTTGATTTTGAATATGTGTATATTAAAAAGGATCCTGTGCCCAAACCTCCCAGGCTATTGCATGGCTCTGGTCACCTTACAGAATATGATGGTACGACCCTGTTACTAAAGACACCATACAGTTAGATCACAGGTACTTGGGGGAAATTAAGCTACCACTGACTTGGAGGCTCTGACTTGACTGGCTAGCTTCCCTAGTTCTTGGGGTACTACATACACATCCTGAGGAGAAAGTAACCATCAGGTTTAGTCAGCTATGAACGCTGTGTGCTACAATAAAGACTGGTTGGCAAGACACGCTTCCTGGTGCAATGGTGGCATAAATGTTATAGGAGCAACCCACTACTTTCTTACTGGATATAAGGCCTACTTCATACCTGGTGCCATTATCAAGTCAAGAACTCATGACTAAATAGGTCATAGTGATAGAATCTTGTGCCGTTATTCTGCTACATGAACAAAGTATCAAGCCAAGTTCCAAGGACTTACTATTATACTCATAAATTAATATATCTCTTCTCGCTTGTCAGAGAAGCTTCGATTTGCAGTATATGGCAATAACACAAAGGTGCAGGGAAAAGGCTGAAGAATGCTCATCCCCGAATAGAGCATATACCATACACTGTCCTTCATGGGCTTGGAGATAATTGTGGAAGAACGGACAGAAAGAATGTGGGAGCCACAGGTTGTAGATAACTACAGGGTAACATTATCTTTGTCATATAGGGGGGACTCTGCACCTACGAACTCACAGTAGTTGTGACAGCAAGCACAAGACCTATGCAAGCTAAACCCAGACAAATTATAAGCATGAAGAGGGAAGGGAAGAAGCCTACTCCGAGCTGAGAAACTACTGGCAATTGTCAGCTGCTGGGATATGGAGGGTTAGTTTCTTCTAAGAGTGTGATCCCTCTAAGTTCACCCTACTCCAGTGGGAGGACACACGCCCAAGAATATTTCAACAGCCACATTGACCTTTGTTTGGGGAGGGGGAACCCACAAAGTTGAGTGGGTAAGGAAGGAGGCATAGATCTAGGCAGTGTCAGAACCCTCTAACCGTATTGGCACAGTTAGTGGAGCAAGTATGACTACAATGAAAAGTGTTTGAAATTCTCAAAGAATTCTTAAAAATGAATTAAAAAAAAAACTCCTGGTAATGAAATCCAAACCAAAACTCAAAATTCATTTCTGCTTCATATACACTTTTCCACATATGCTGAAGTGAATTTTAGATAATATTTTTTTAATCTCTTAATCATAGTCCATCACGGAAACCAAGTGTAAAATTTTTCTTTTGTGGTAGTTTGTCAGAACACATGAAGTTTTGGGCTTTAAATGTTTGGGTTAAATATGTTCAATCTGTATTAATAATGGCTTTGATTTATGAGGGAGGAAGAGAAAAGTTTTCCCTGTGAACCAAGATTTAAAAACTCTTGGACATAATACTTGTCCCTTGAAACTCTGTGTGTGAGCTGTGCTCTGGTTCAGTCTGTTTCCTATGAATCAAACTATAAATTAAATTTCATATAGATTGACTGCCCTCATCACTGTTCTTCAAAACCTTTCCTGGGACATCCAAACGAGACTCTTTCAAATGGCTTCTCACTCAAAGGTGGGTGTAACCTGTTAAAAAATGATCCATTGCTCTATCCCTAAGTCCCAAGTAGACTATTCCAAAGGCTCCTTTCTTAGCCAGCCTTCTCCAGTGAAGGCCCTAGTAGGAATTGCTGAACTGGCTTAGTTCGATCATTGTACAGCTGAGATGCTGAGTTTCTCATGGGGAGAGCAGAGTTCCTTCTAGGTTTGATCTAAAGTGAATCCTTAGATACTAGAGGAGTGCAGATTTCCCCATGGTGAGAAAATATACTCAGCCCGCTCTGCCCCCCCCCCTTTATACCTGCCAGAACCTCCAGCTGACTTCGCCCACATTCTGTGCCAACATGGTTAGAGGGTCTGACATGTCCTAGATAAGCATTTTATACAGCTCCTGGCTTCTTTTTAAAAAGGAAATAGAGAAATTCCAAATAGCTAACCAAGCTATCCAGGTCTTAATCCAGATATAAAGCCTCTAGGCCCTCTTTGGCCCTGCTACCTCCTTCTGCATACCTACATTTGGGATTTGTTAGTTTCACATTGTACCACGACCACGGCCATTTCTGAGGGGGAAAGAAATGATCCAGGTTGCCAGAAATGTTTTTATTCACTTTTGATTAGCATGCCTAATAAAGACCTGGGTGAATGAGGTCACTGGAACCAAGGAGGAGAAAAAAAGAAGCTTCATGGTGCCTTGTGAATTTTGTTTTGAAATGCTTCATTTCCAACACATGCCCTGCCATGGTAGGGGTGGATGTGATTGCTAAAGATTTCCTTCTTCATCCACTGTTGAGGCATTTTCCTTCATATCTCCTATATTGAAGAGATAAACCATTCATAATTGCTTATAAGGAGTTTGTGTCCCACGTAAGTCTCAGAAACACTGAAAAATGTTGAAAAAAACTTAATCTGAATATCTAGGGAATGTCCAATGATCTCTTATCCTCTTCTAATTTGGGGATTAATAGAGTGGGGGAAGGAGAGTGAGAAATGAAATTCAGTAAATTCGATCCCCTCCAATCCCCTCCGGATGGCTGTGAGTGTGTGACTGCTGCCCAATCTTTGTATAGAAGAGGAGAACCTGACTTGCACACAAGATAAGTAAAGTTTGGAGGGTTAAGAGAGCCAGGTTGCCTCATCATGTCTATCTCCATTGCTGCTTTCCTTCTTTTATTATTTTTTATATTTATTTTTAGCACTTAGGGTCACCAAAGAAAGGATCCACAGGCCAGCTTTGGAACGCGCTTTGTTCGCAACGTGCATGTCCCTCCATGAAGCCTGTACTAACAGAAAATCCAGGGCTGTAGCAGTCCCCATAGAACTCACTCTGAAATGTTTTAAAGAGAAATTAGAAATTGATTTAGGCAGTTAGTGTGAGCATGCTGGCTAGGACTCGGCTAGAAGTTGTATTAGTTCTTGTGGCACCTGGGACTTAGTTACTTTAAGTGCATAAATCAGCCTCTGAGAAATATTATTCCGTTTCTTGAGCTTAGCTTTAGCTGAATTACAAGTGACCCTGTGGAATTGTTTTATTCCCTTCTTGCCTGAATTCCTGTGCAAGGATTAAAAAGCCACAATGTCTGTTTTTATTGGCATGCTTCCTCTTACCCCACCCCATTTTAATAACTTCATCTCCTTAAGTCCATATTCTCTCCACCGTGTTTTACAGATTTTGGCCAAACATCTAATGCCCAAAGCTAACTGGGCCCTGACTGCTTCTACAACGGGTGCACATAAGAGACATATGGTGGTCCTTTGGGTACCAATAACATCCTGGGGACATAAAATGGAGGTTTCCACTTTCACTAGTTCTCTCGGGGCTTTATGACATCATCGGACATTTTCCACATTGTCACTTAAGCATACAGGGTCTGTGACTAGATGCCAAAGCACATGTTTCTTGACATAGAGGGAAAAGTACTGAAAGAAGTGGCTCCCAGTTGTGTAAAGAAACCATCTGAAGAGGCAGAGAAAGAAATGGGAGGAGAATATGGGAGAGTTAGCCACCTGTGAGTTGGAGATACATGATTTAAAATTATCAATCCAATACCTGGCTCTGTGGTGTTTGCTGGTTTCCTTTTGGTTTTGTCCATTTGAAATGATGAGTGTAAACAAGTTTCTGGTGTTCCACTAACTCTGATTCTAAGTAATTGTGAGACATACTCAGAGGGATATCAACACTCAAATAATTTCGTTCCATTTTTTTTACTCAAATCTTCCTTGTAATCATTAGTTCAAGGTCATTAGCTCCGCAATTAGAAGCAATGATGTTTTCAATATGAACATCTGGTCACTGGAGTACTCTGGGGTCCTTGTCCACAAGAATGACACCTTACATCATTTCAGACCAAACAATATTGGAAATCTCCAAAGAAATATTTACCAAAAAACATAAAACTTTAAAAATTATGATACATCTAGAGCAATTGTGAAAAGTTTATAAAGGGTAGGTTTCTAAGTATAGCTTTTTGATATGTAGGCAAAATAAGGCATGTTGCCAACCATGGATGGATAGGATGCCTGGGCTGTGACCACTGTTCTACGACTTAGGAAAAGATAAGATAAATGTAATGCCAAGTTTCCCACCTGTTTATCCAAGATGCAAATTATAATTTGTGTTGTGTATGGATTTTTATGAACACAATTGCTTTTCTCATTTGCCATGGTTCTCCATTACACTGCTAGGGTGTCCTGGACCTAGCCATAGACGGGATACTATAATACCAATACTATGTATCTGACTGTGATAGTATGCCTTAGATATTACATATAAGCATTAAAATTAGCATCCAAGATACTCGTAATATATACAAGCTTAGAGTAGGTAAGAACAAACAGAAAGGCAAGCAGAAAAATGTGTGAAAATAGAGAGCCAGTGCTGTCATGTCCAGCTAGTACTGAACTCCCACAAGACACTTCTTCGAGAGGACCTAATACTTTCCTTAGTTCTCAAGCTTCCAACAAGTACACATGCCAGCAATCAAATGGCAAACAGGAGGCCTCCATTTCCCCTTGATGTGTATTGATCCCCCGTCTCTTGTAAAAGGGAACCAAGCTGTTTGTTGAAAATCATTGGACAGGAAAGAAAAAAACACAGATCCTATTCAGTCAAACCTATGAAAATTTGTTCTCCTATTGATTTTCCCCCCTGAAATTAAAATAATCCAGAAAAACTCCCAGATATATGAAGCTACCTCATATCTTTGTGGACTGCCTTTTAGGAATAACAAAATTCACACTGGAAAATTTTATGATACACGATTTCTATTTGAGAGCATCCTTGTGCTTCTTAGAACAAGTTTAGGGTTTGTTATTAGTTCAGGTTTAGTTGATTTGTTCTTTCATTTTGGAAGCAGCAGAACTATTTGGCCTAACATTATAAAACTGGGAAATACATAGAGTCTGAGGACTATTATTATTAGAGATGGAAGATACCCATGATGTCATCCCTCAGTCCCAGGGGAATCAGGGGAGGATTCTTTCCCAGTACAAATTTTTCTAGTTCTTTATCCTATTGACTTTCAGATGTCTCCAGGGATGGGGTCTCCACCACTTCCTTTACTGCATATTTCTCTAGTCATAATTCTTACTGTCAAATGTTTCTGGTGTTTAGTATAAATGTTCCTTTTTGGGGGGAATGGAAACTGTTTTCTCTTATTCAAAGTTTTGTCTCACCTGTCAGAACAAGCACCCCACCCTTTTGAGACTTCTGTTTTGTGTCTCCCTTGAGACGCCATCTCAGCAGTGGATGGTCATGGGACATATAATGTAAAGTGGAGCAATTAGACAAGAAAATTTTAGCCAGATTTGGAAAAGATATCTCTACAGTCTAACAACAGAATTAGTCCGAACTTGCAGGGCTCACAGTACTAACCTGACAGTTCACCTACTGTGATACATATTGTCTTAGTTTGACTTTTATTGCTATGATGAGACACCATGACCATGGCAGCTCTTATAAAAGAAAGCATTTATTTAGGGCTAACTTACAGTTTCACAGGTTTAGTCCATTATTATCATGCACAGGAAGCATGGCAGTATGCTGGAAGACCTGGTGCTGGAGGAACTGAGAGTTTTATATCTTGATCTAAAGGGAGTCAGGAGAAAACCCTTCCACAGGTAGCCAGGAGGGGGGTCTCTTTCTACATTGGGTAGAGCTTGATTGCTAGGTGACATCAAAGCCCACCGCCACAGTGACACTCTTCCAACAAGGCCATACCTCCAACAAGTGCCACTCCCCATTGGGCCAAGCATTCAAACACATGAGTCTATAGAGAACATACCTATTCAAACCACCACACACGTGAAAGTGAAATGAGTACTTTTCGCTGTGATTTTCATTAATAGTTAAGGCAAATGGTAGAACACATCTGTAATCCTAATCTAGAACAAAGAAAGTACAGGCAGGAGCATAATGAGTTGAAATCTGGACTATATAGCAAGACCTTGTCTCATTTAAGAAGAAGAAAGAAAAAGATGGAAGAAAGGAGGAAAGAAATCCTCCACAAATCAACATATTCTCAAAATATTATTTTAAAACTCTTGCTTGATTTTTCACTAAAGTTCCATTGAAGTGTTTTGCATATGAATATTTGCTATACAAATATGATAACTATACATGCTAGAATTACAATCACAACTGATAGGCACATTTTCTTTATGAATGTCTTAGTAGACTACAGAAATTTAAACCCAGCTTGTCTATCCTGTTTACTTGAGGGTTAACAGATATAGAAACATTAGAAACTATGGGAAGATGCTAGAAGGATGAGAGAATAGAAAGCACCAGGAATCTCCCTCCTACTCAGTCAATTACATCAGTAGAATCTGCCTGACAGAATAATTCTAGAATCTGAAGTCTATTAAAGATGTGCAAGTTCTAGGTGAAGACTTGGATGGTTCATTTTGTTAATTTACATCAATGTCAGTTCCTAGCTCTACAAATGTGAGCAACCCACTTCCTTAGCCCATGATAAGCACATATGCCCATTTTTTTTGCAAGAGTTGTAATACAATTAAAAAGAGACAAGGTGAGTTAAGATGTCCATCTGTCTCCAGTACAAATTAGGGATTCATTCTCTAATGTCTAGTCATTATAATCATAGAAGAACAGATAAAGAGTATGTGTTCACTGTGTCCAAGTATTCACTATTGTTGATAGTCTCTAACCTTCTGACTGAAATGACTGCTGGGGGAATGAAGGTCTGATTTATCCCTTCTCCAAGTATTCTTTCTATCTTTTCCCCCCTCTCTTGTACTGGTGAATTGGAAATTTCTGGTTTCTTTGGAGACTCAGTTGTGTCATGTGATGTTTTTCTAGAAATTGTCTTATGAGCGTATGTTTTTGCTGAAGCAGTCATGTGGGAGGATGTATTATTGAGAACAGACACATGGTGTTTTCCTGGAAGCAGCCTGGAAAGTGGGGCATGTGATGTTTGACTAGAGCAGAATCCTGAGAGAACATGTGATATTTGGAAAGGGTATAAATACAACCCAATAGACAGTGGACAACACTTTGTGGTATTGATTCCCCTTGCCATTCTTTTCTGGTCATCCTTGGGCTTTGCTGATACTCATCTTTGATAATGATGCTTTGTGGTATTGTCACCCTTTGGTGGTCATTATGTGTCATGACTTCTTACAGAGAAATGCCATCTAAGAACTTCTGGTGGTGTTCTGGCTGCTTTTTGCTGCTTCTATAGACTGTGGCCAATACGCAGAGCTTCAAGGTTTCTTCAGGATCTAACTGCCATTGCTGATTCATGAATGGTGTTTGCGAGTGGATCAAAATATCTCTGCTATTTCCTGTAAATTGAACTGCTGATAGCACAGATTGGGCTTGCTACAAAGAGCCATTTCTAAACAGGCCCACATCCTCCTTTTCTCTATTAGCCTTTCATTTTCACTACCTCTGGTGGGTGGTGGGCTAAAAGGGAAGATAAAACATTTAAGGACACTTATTAAAGCAAGGTTTTGAAAAATATAAGCCTACATATTAGTGTGGATGTTTGAATAGAAAGTGTCCCCCATAGGTTCATGCATTTAAAAACTTGGTGGTGCTGTTGAGAAAAGTTATGGAACCTTTAGGAGATGGAGTGTTGCTGGAGGCAATTCATTACTAGACTTTGAGCATTGAAAGCCTTGCCCCATTTCTTGCTTATTCTCTGCTTCTTATGTATGGATGAAGTGTAATTATTCTAAATCCTGCTTCTACCACCAAGTCATGCCTCTCTTACCATGAAGGACTTATCACTAAATATACATGACAAAGAAAGTAAATTGAAAGCTATAAGAGAAAAAAAAAGCAAGCTTTTCAAGGTGCTAGCTGGAGCAATAAGGCAAGAGAAGGAACTGAAAGAAATATAAATAGAAAAAGAATTCAGACTATCCCTATTTGCAGATGACATAATACTATACATGAGAGATGCCAGATAATTCTACAAGTGCTTTCTGAGAGAGCGTCCCAAAAAGATATACCCTATTATCATTGCTCTTGGTTGCCCTGAAGGTGGAAATTAAATTATTATTGTTAAAGACACCATGCACTTCAGAAACAGGGCCTCAAAAACCCCTGAATTAGAACTGACATGAATGTCTCCTCCATGAAGATTAGCTTTTATGGTACAAGAAGGATCCATGTAAGCTTCTAAAGAAGGTAGGCAGTTCTACCCAGCTGTGATGGTATGATGCCTATGAATCACATCAATGACCAACATGTCATACTAACCTTAAGGGTGCAGTAGTGGCACATATACCTTGGTTGCATCCAACAGCCCTCTAATTGGACTTAAGACCAACTCAACAAGAGGAATACCATGTCTAGTATTATAAACCTAGCTTGCTACTAAGTGCTAGTGATGTCATGGTTATTGGAGGAGAATCTATAACCACTAATTTATTGAACCAACATAATTCCTAATGACAATCTATAAACATTTGTCTTTATACATACAGTTAAGTTCATTTTTCATCCCTAATCAAGAAAACTTATATATGCAACAGAGACTACTACTGAAAACAATAACCAAGCAAAACACAAAGTTGTTGAATTTAGTCCCAATTTATACATTTACAAAACACTTCCACCCCTTGAGATCAAGGAACATTGTGGAAGAGGGGGCCAAAGAATCAAGGATTTTGCTGTGAGATTGTGTCTCCTAACAACATCAGATGCTATACCCATAAAGTCTCAGAAACATGATTGTCAAAATGTAAACTGAACAAAGAGGATAACAATGAACACGCCAAACTACATAGAGAAGCTCACGGGGCCTCAATCCTACACAGAGTACAAGAACAGTGGTTCTCAGCCTTTCCTAATGCTGTGACCCTTTTTTTTTTTTTTTTTAGCTTTGATACAGGTATTTTATTGAACACAGAAACCAAAACTAAGAACACTGCTAGTCCGGCTAATACACGGTTTCTACCAAAACCAAAAAAAACATCTTAACTCATACTTCACAAGTAAGGTGTATTTTAGGGCTAACTAGTTTCTTTTCTTTTTTTTTTTTTTTATGATCTATTTTTTTTTCCTTCCAGAGACAGTTTACTCAGGTCTTTTGTTACATCTGGAAACAAGGGTGTGCCCCCTACTACCCCTCGAGCGCTGTTTAAATGCTCTTTGTGGGACTGCCCATATGCCCATACCACGCTTTACACTATCATAGGCTAAGAGGTCGTGACGACTGATCAGGCTACCAGCAAGCACAGTCTCCATACCATATAAAGACTTATTTACTCCAAAGGACAAGCCTGGCAGGCGCCATTTTAGGGTTGCAGCAGCAGCGCTCCATAGTTCCCCCCTGTTTGTTTTATTAGCAAAGTAAGCAGTTACTGCTCGATCAAGCGAGTTCCATTACGTAGGATCTCACGATCAAGGGCAGACAGGCTTAAAATAGCGGTACTCACTCTCCTGGGTGCAATGGGCAAAGCCCGCCAGGTGCAAGAGCTGAGCTCCACAAGATTGACCAGACACCCATCCCTCGTGCAATGAGATGTTAAGGTCTCTGGGGGTGCAAGGGCTGTCTGGATCGAAGAATATCTTATGGGGTAACTTAAGATATAAGGTAACTTATGCTATGACCCTTTAATACAGTTCCTCATGTTGTGGTGATTCCCCCTCCCCAACCATAAAATCATGTTTGTTGCTACTTCATAACTGTAATTTGCTTCTGTTATAAATTCTAATGTAAATATCTGATTTGCAGGATAGTCTTGGGCAACCCGTATAAAAGTGTCATTCAACCCCTGAAGGGGTTATGATCCACAAGTTTAGAACTACTGTTCTAGAGAACCCTAAATAATTCAGCAACTATACCCAGTAACTTTTGCCTAGAAGCATTGGCTCTCACTTGAGGCTACAAGATACTGAAAAGCAGAATGAAAGCTTGGTATCTCTGCCTTCATTTTGTGTGCTTTTTAACGCCATGTGTGGGCATGGTAATCATGTAGTAGTTTCTTTCTACCTAGCTTATTTCATCAACTTGGGCATTAGCAATCATCCCACAGAAACAGGAGGAATTCTGGGTTGAGCTTTCTCTCTATGGTTCATGATTGAAATCCTAGTTCTCACTCCCACTGAGTGCATTTTTGTACCATAAAGCAGATAATAGCAACCTCTGTTGGAAATGGCTGACCTTCTAGCTGTTCTCAAGGGCACATTTTGTTTCTCTTTACTGTGAATTGTTTTGTCGTTCTCTTCTCTCCCTGTTAGGAAGTTTGAGAGTGAATAGACCTTCCCTGGAACGAGGGGTCTTAGAGGATTCTTAGAGATAAACATGTTCAGTCTGACATGAGGAAAAAGCAACCCAGCTGCCAGAGGCAACTTCTTAGTGAGTTTAAATAATTTATGACAATTTATCTTATCAATATGATGCTTGCTACACACACTAACCAAGAGGAGGGGCAACCCAAATGTACATTGCCACCTGAACTACTGATGAAAATATGGTATGTGCAATATAATTCAGATTTTAAAAGGAACAAAAATCTGACGTTTTTCTGGTGTTATATAATAGGAATAAACTTGAGGGTGGTATACAAAGTAAAATTGTAAGACAATCAGAAAAAAGTCAGATATGATGCCACTTGTATGAGGTACACAGCACAGCAAAATCTACAGGGGGTGACTTGGACCTGACTCAAGCTTGTATTCCTTGCCATGTGGTAGGCAAACATGGAGAGAAGGCAAGTTCAAGGCCTGCCTGAGCTATAGAATAGATTCAAGACTTACCTGGAAAACATAATGAGACCTTATCTCAAGATAAATTATTAAAAAGAGGGCTAGAGAAGTGGGGGAGTCCTTACTGCCTATGGACCCTGACATCTAAGGCGGAATGTCCTTACACACACTTCTGTACTTGTGAATTACTCAAAATGTCAACCTTAGTCTTACAAGGCCATAACTGAACCCAATAGGTGAAGAAGGATGATGAGGAAGAAAACCCACTGAACTACCTGAACACCTGCTCTGGCTCTGCTACCTCCCACTTTGCAGTGCAAGAATGCATGGCCCAGCACCAGGACTGGTACCAGTGCTAGCCACAAGTGCAGGCTTTCAGGGATTGCATGAGTGCACAGCAGGCAAGACTGCAGAAGGAGCTGCAGAGGAGGAAATAACAAGTCATTGCTCAACACAGACCTTAAACCATCACCCCACAGTGGGCCTGATGAAATCAGCACCCAGAGAGACCTGGAAAGAAGAAACCCTAAGAAGTAGAAGTGCAGTACAGGTGGTATAAATCTGGGGACAGTCTTTGGACCTAGGAATGACAGCCAGACACCATGAGTTTTCACATGTCAGTCACCATGAGCTGTTTTAGTCAATGGTCAGATCATATATCCTCACCTTTCTTGTTCTACCAATACTTGTATTTACAACAACACTCCCTCAGCCCTACCTCTCAGATTCTGTGTGCCAAGTACTTTAGAAGTACATTCCCAACTAAAGATAAACGGGTTGCCCAATCAGGCCTTCATTTTTCAATCACAAATTTAACAACAGAAAGTGTTTCTAATGCAAAGGGGGGGGGGGGGGGGGGGGCGGTGCTGGAGATAGGTGTCAGTGGTTGACCCAATGTCTACCTTGTTCTAGACCCTCATTTCACTTTCCAGAAATGGAAAAAAAAATGAAAGCAAAAGTTAGCAAGGTCAGTTTAGGGTGACCATCAGGGCTGGAAGAAGGTAATAGGTAGAGTTTAGCTTTCCAAGATGAAGACAACTCTGGAAACCAACCTTGCATGACTGTCTGAACGTAACCATCACTGAAGTTTCCATTAGAAAATGGATAAGGTGGAAAATAGGACACTGTGTATGTCATCAATGGGATGAAGCATTGAAAAGAAAGCTGGATGCTCCAATCCTAAATTACTCAGACTGAGTTACCTGCCAAGCCATGGCGCCTCAGCAGCATTTACCCTGATGACTCTGCTGTGTAAGTTTTAGTTTTCCTGCCTTAAAAACAAGGAACTTACCCAGACAATACAAGTGAAGGAAAACTGATATTCACAGATGTAAGAAAATAAAATTTTCACTAAAATGTGAGTTTTCCATTCTAATCACTATCACTTGGCTTTCTCCCTACATTTGTCTACACGACTTCCTTTGACCTATCTCCTTTCTCCTCTCTCTGGAGATATGCAGTTCTAAGAAGAGCTGGTTCCACACACGCCTCCTTTACTCATTGCTGAATCATAGGCTTCATATGACAGACAAGATCAGTCAGCTCTTGGCTAAAATCTCCTCATGAAGACAATAATCCAGACCCAAGTGGCTGTTCCGATCCTATGGGTCTGCATCCTCCAGCTATTTACTTTAGGAGATATTTTGCTCTGTGACACTTGGGTACATTGTGATAAGTTACATTACTTTATCTTCTTTACACTTGAAGGTCCTGGATGGGCATAGTGGGGTTCCCATGTCTGCTTAGTCCATCAAATGTCAAGTTGGTGGTTTTTTTTTTTTTTTTTTTTTTTTTTTTTTTTTTTGATATCATCAGACTCCACTTTGAACTGACCAGATCAACAAGTGGTTTTGGCACTCTGTATGTTGCCTCAGTAAGGGTCTGCTGAACTCCAAGTAGAAATATGTGCCAAATTATATGCAAATTTGTATTTTTCATGGGAGCTAAGAGCTTTGGCACTTAATTTTGATTTTTCTTTTATAGCTGAGTCTGTAGCACTGGCCAAGTTCTGCATTTTAATCCTTTTAATCATTCAACATAAATCATGCTCTCAGCCCCTTAATCATTCATGTTCTTCTTCTTTGAACTTTCTCCAATTTCCTTACATCCTTCATTGCATAAAAAAGAGTTTTTAACAGGCCTGTTTCACTTCCAAGAATCTGTTTTGTGGTAGAAATAGTGGGGGTTTAAAGAAATATGCAGTCTGGTCTTTGGAAATTCATAAACACCTGACTCAAAAAGATGATTGTATGTCCCTTTTCTCCTAGGTAATATAGAGCAGGGTTTCATAATGACTATTCATAGTCTGATCTACATTTTTATTGTATATATGTTTATTTAACATCTATTTTGTGAAGAAGTCTTATGTCCCCCCTCCCCCAACATGCACATGCATGAGAAAGCAACTGGTAGGAGAAGTCCATTGTTCACATTCTAGGAGCAAAGATTCAATCTTATCACAGTTCCCCTTCTAAACTGGTCCTAGAGATGCTGCTGAGTGTCCCAGAGCAATTTAAAGAGGACTTAAAAGGCTTCCCTAGAGGAAGAGGCAAGAGAGAAGTTGGAGTGTTTTGACATATATCTGCCATTCTCACAATCCACATATTTTTTTTTCCATCTTCAGCCTCATTTTTGCCATGGAACACAATGCATGCTCCAGAGGGCAGCAACTCTATTCTTTGCATCACCCTCCTTTAAAACCTAGACACATAATACATGCCACATAGTAAGTACTTTGCAAATGTTGGTCATAAATGAAGTCACTTGCAGTTTCTCACATCATCCTGCGATAAGGCTAACTGATAATTTGTATGTAAATTACTATGTAAATTATACCCACTAGATAATTATTAAAGGTTCTCTCAACTTCAGTCTATACTTCAAATTATACTGGGATTCTAAGACCACCCTGTAAGGAAACATAGGGCTACCACGGATCTAGGTCACTTGGTCTAACTCTTTTCTGATACATAAATCTGTATGGTTAAATCTCCTATGAGTTATGATTCACTCTTTGCTTGAACACTCTTAACTGTTTTCTCCCAAAGCAGTTCTTATTGCATAGCTAAATGGTTGCAATATTCTTTTCTGTTAGCTAGAATTTTCCTACAGCCTCCATCATAGGGCTTTAATGTCAGAATATATCAATCTCTCTACTGGGAAATCCTTCAGATAGTAAGAGAACTGATATTTCCCTCCTAAGCCTGGTCTTCTGTATACTGAATGTCCCTGTTTTTTTTTCTTTCTAGAAATATAAAACATGAGTTTAAACTTTAGAATTCTGTGTCTATTAACCCTGAGAATTGAAACATGAATACAAAACTAAACCAGCAAGGGATCCTGCTGTTGCCGGAGGACTGAATAGTAACATAATGACTAAATACTAATGCTAGTCAGCTTTGTGCTATAACAAAATACTGGAGGCAGTGCAGGTATGAAGAAAAAAAATTTTTACCTACCTTTGAACTTTGTGTATAAGTTCAAGGCCATGGCCACTGAATTGCTAAGTTGTTCTATAGGCCTTTTTCAACTGTATTACATTGTTTTTAAGGAGAATGTTGCTAGAAAAACTTACACTACCATTTAGGACGTTTTTGAGAATGATGGAATCCCACAGTCCCTATCTCCCAAGGGTCTCAATATCTCTCAGTAGCATCCCCTCGAGGACCAAGTTTCAGCCATTGTGAACTCCATGGGACACAAGGACCACACCCAAATAACTGTACGTACTGTCGGTCATCCTTCAAAAGTCAGAAGTCAGCATGAGAAAGGAAGAATGATAAGGGACACAAGTTCATTACTCGTGGCTTTGCTTCCTCCTCCTAAAACTACACTCTAATGCGTAGGAAGATGGAACAGTAAGAATTAAAGGCCAACTCCAAGACCACAAAGCATTGTTTGGAAACATGGCTGATTATATCAGATAAGATGAGTAGCACCACACTAAAGAAGAACACCATGCTCTATAAGAAGAGAAGAAACATAAGCTCGGCAGCAGGACAACAGTGGAGATAATAAATGTGGCATAGAAAAGCTATTAAAGCGGAGGGCCATAACCTGTGCATTGTCACCCTTTAGGGTTGAATGTACCTTACACAGAGTTTGTCTAAGACCAAGAAAAAACAAAGATATTTATGTTATGATTCATAGCAGTAGCAAAATTATAGTTAGAAAATAGCAACAAAAATAATTTTATGTTTGGGGGTCACCACAACATAAGGAATTGTATTAAAGGATTACACAACATTAGGAAGGTTGAGAATCACTGCATTAGAGTAACAAGATGTTAAAAAACACCTGTAGAGATAGCTCACGGGCAGCATACCTGCCAAGCACACACAAGGCTCTGAGTTCTATCTTTAGCACAGTGAAGAAGAGAGATAGAGTTCTTACTAATCTACCCAAAATGTTCTGTTTTTCTTCTCCTCTGGCAGCAATAACAGCAAACTACCCATTGTGTCCATTTTAAGATTCAAGTATTCCGTGGGTTCAATGTTAAATGCAAGTCCTCAAAACAACACCGTAAGTTATATTCAAATTTCACCCCCTCACTTTACAGACAAGAAAACTAAGACCCACAGAAACTATGCTCTCCAAAATTGCAGTCAGTTAGTCATAGAAGACCTGTGGGACAAGTTTATTTTGACTTTGCCTTAAAGGTTTAATTCTAAAAATATACAAAAGTTTACATTTTAGTCCCATTCTCCTGTGTTATAACCTAACTTTCAATAGTAATTTATTTAGAGTTCAGTCAAATATGAAGTTAACTGCTCTGTCCCATTACCAATGCTTTCAAATTCTTGATGAATCTAAGTGTGCGTACTGTATCAAACTAGCATTTCACCGGGGAGTAAAGTAGGTTTGTTTCTGTAGGAATTGTTCTTTTAACCTTGGTGTATATTTTTTATACAAAATACTAGGTTTCATTGTGACATGTACACACAATATACTTGATCCTACACACTGCTCCTTTTGTACCTACCCATTCCAGTGGTGACTGAAGGGTCATCTCTTCATTATTTGAGGGTGAGAGATTCTCTATCTGCTTGCCACTGTTGCACCTGAAACTCAGCATCTGATGAAAGCAGTTTCCTCCAATCAGGTCAGTAGTGTGTGGTTGAGCCTATGTATGTGTGAGCACATGTGTGTGAGCATGCCTGACAAACACTGTCCTTTCTCTCATACCTTCCTCAGTATCCTCCTCAATAGAGTGTTTCATTCCTTTCCAGAAAAAAAAAAAGAAAGAAAAGAAAGAATGAAAATTCTCTCGTGGGAAATTCTGGTGCATCTAGCTTTATAAAACCCTTTTATTGGTCCATAAAATACCTCATCCCCTTGGAGAAGTTGGCCTCCTGGTCCAGAGTAAACTGTGCTGCACTAAGTCTGACAAGTTGAAGAAACTGTTATGTTACCTGGCTAAAGTGCATGTAACTCGTATTAGATAATTGTTTGCCACAACTGGATAATGTGTGTAGCAAAACAAAACAATGTTTGAATTGCATGCTCCTGTTTATCGTGCCAGATCAGAGCAAAGAGTTCAAGACATGCTTGAGCTTTATGTGCCCAAGAAGGCAGCAGTTACCACCCAGAGGTACTTTACTGCTAATGATCTTTTAAGTTAACAAGGTTTGCAAGAGACTCTCGGTTTTATTATTACTGTTTATATTAATAGCAGTAGGGATCTCTTTTGTTCCTCTAAGACCGAGCACTACTAATTGGCATTGGTATAAACAGAGGCATTAACACCATCATGCAATGTAAGCAAAGCCAGTTCTGACAGCTTTGTGAGTTTAATATGAAAATGTTTGCTGTCTAACAAGGACCCAAAATGTTAATCGGCTGAAGAGATTGTATTTATAGAAAAACTAATTATCATATGCAAATGCGACACACATCACTTGCAAGATTCCTGTTGCTCCTGGGTGGCCCTCTGTGACCTCTGTGAAAAATCGCACTTGGAAGCTGGGGCTAATGGGTTCATGCACTGGAGCTGATTGCTTGCATTTTCATATAGAAATGAACGGAGTGGGAATGACTGGCATAGACTAAAAACACAAGCCCAGCTGCTGCTACTGCTGTGCCAGGAACATCATTTCCTTATTCTTCCTTTTAAGGCTCTTCGTAGCTTTTCTATATCTGCAAAGTCAAAAGACAGCTGAGAAGAAGAAGAAGAAGAAGAAGGAGGAGGAGGAGGAGGAGGAGGAGGAGGAGGAAGAGGAGGAGGAGGAGGAAGAAGGCAGATAGAAGTAGAAGAACAGGTGAGGAGGAGGGAGGGGGATGGGGAAGGAGGAGTGTGAATAGGGAAGAGTAGGGAAAAGACAGGGAAAGGTGACTTCAACTTCATTAAAAATGAGAGTAAGATTTTTATTATCACAGATGCAATCTCACTCGAGGAAGCCTAGTTTGATATTATTGATTGATATCCACAGTTACTTGATTTCCTTTTGGTATTAAGCCCTTTGCTTCTTTTAGCTTTTTTCTTTCAGTTATATGGTTTCCTAGTTTGGAGTCTTGTAACTTGGGTTCGAATGTTACCTGGAACGCATGCAGTGAGTCCAAACACTTCACTGGTCCATGAGAAGAACAGGGTTCTGAAAGGTCACATGGCATAGCTAAGCTCATAGAGCAAATTAGTAAAAAGATGCCAATAGTCAGGTACTCTGTGTGGATGCATGCATTTGTGTATGTGTGTGTGTGTGTGTGTGCATGCTTGTATGTATGTATGTGTGTGTGTGAGAGAGAGAGAGGCAGAGACAGAATATGTGTGTGTGTTTTAAATTCTAATTACCTCTACTACAATATTGCCAAGTTTAGATTTATACAAACATATAAGGCTCTACTTTGTAAAAGATTCATCTGGCAGCAGGGCCTCCAGCAGCACATAGACGCAGCTCTGCCAACACTCATCCTGGTACTGATGTTGGAGGATTCAGCATCCTCCAAGTGCTTATAGGTTCTAAGACCAACAAATCAAAGGAAACTTGGCCTCTTGTTGTATGAAAATCACTCTTCTGAGATATACCAATACATACAGATAAATTCAAGTTCTAAAGTGAGTGTATTATCTACACATGCCAAAATGCACAAGTACATACATGGAAGAAGTACCACGCATACACAAAGCCAAGGAGTACTAACTGCTATGTAACAAATACCTTCAAACTTGGTAGCTTTAAAAAACACTACACTATTATATTTTCCATGGCTCAGGAGTTGTAGGATTATTTAGCCAAGTCCTCTGTTCAGTCTCTCATGGGGTTGCTTCCATGGCTTTGGCCAAGTTGTGTTCCTCTCTGAGGCTCAGGGGCCTCCTCTGAATGCATGTGCTTGTTGGCAAAGCTCTGTCTCTTGTGCTTATAGGATTGAAGCCTTTACTTCCTGGCTGACTGTTAGCCAGGGGTGGGTCTCAGCCCCAGGAGCCACTTATGGATCTGCTGGGTGTGACTCATCCATCAATCACCAGGAAGACAAAGCTCTTCATTTGAGTAGTAACCCCTTTTATAAGGAATTTTCTTCATTAAGTCAAGACCACTCAGGATAGTCTCCTTTTGGTTAAGCCCAAATTAATTAAGCCAGCGCCCTCATTGCAGCTTCAAAAAGATTACTTGCCCAGTTTGCTATGTAATGTCACATAAGCAAAAAAGGGAAGCACTTTAAATCACAAGTCCCTCCCTCACCCCAGGGAGGGGACAGTGCAGGCCCAGTGCAGTCTTCCAGCACAGCGTTCTTAAGGTGCAAATTGATACATAAAGACTAGTGTAAACAAGCATCTGAAGAGGCAAGATAATTTTACGATTTCCTAAAAGTTACTATTTCTCTAGAGGGGTTGTTTGTTTGTTTGTTTGGTCACAAGGTATAAATGTATTCATTTAAATCCAATATAAACTGACCCTGAAGAAAAAAGAGAAGAAGAATCTGGACAACTCAGCAAGAGTAGAAAACAGTAAATGATTTAAGTATTTGAAGAATACGTGTCAAATAAAGAAAAAAGGAAGAGCCTTGGCTAGAACTATGGAAGATGAGATACTGTGAGTTCTTCATGACAGAAACATATAGAGTTGTGTGGGTTTCCACAATGTCAGAATTTATTAATGAATAAATATTTATTAATAACAGATTCACCAGCTATGTCAGTTTCAGTGACTAGACTTTACCAAGTCATCCAGATTTTGTCAGATTATATGGGCATTCCTCCACCCGAAGCTTGATTATTGACTTTGACCTCAGCTCAAGCACGCAGTGCAATGATGGGCATCTTGTCGCATGGTTCACAGGCCTGAAAGCTTTTGTGAGAACCAGATAAACAAGGTCTCAGATCAGGCACAGAGCAGTTCCAGATGCAGAACTAAGGAGTGAAAACCCAGTGGGAGACACTCTCAAGAGTGTGCTCACCATGTTCTGAGTGTTGCTGACAGGAGAAACTAAGCATAATATGGAGACAGGTGACAAGGATAGAGATCTATTGCTGTGGCAAATTTCCTATATAAAGCTTATGACCAGAGGCTGGGTGATGGGTCAATGTATTGTTACATCTCAACCTTGGGGCACTGCTTTTTTGTCTGCTGGTGGGGCTTCATTCTTATTGTGTCTGATATGTCTTAGGTGTACACAGGCCTGGCTTTTCTTTCTTGGTTTTGTCATGCCCGTGTGTTCCTGACTTGATGATCTAGTCCATAGGTGGTGATATTTTACTTGTCTGGATTACTTAGTTATTGGTCTGTGCCTTTGAGAAGGGACACTTGCTTATTTGCCCAAATGAGATATATCTGCCCTTAAAATGGAACCAACTGCTGTTTTTGTAAAATGGAGGACATGATGCAAGAAAGACTCAGACAGAATGCTGTTGTGTGCAGTGCGGATAATTGAGGACAAGCTGTAGCATAAACACTATTGCCTTGTAAAATGTAAAGCAGCTCAGAGCAGGCCATAGCTCGTCTCCACTTGTATTTATATATGTGGTTCTTGCGGTTCATATTTGAAAATATGGTATTTATTTACAATGCACAAGGAAACAGAAAATGTCCCCAGCAGCTAACAGTATCACAGGCTAGGCAAATGCTGATAGCGAGCGGAACTATCTCCATTAAGAACCTTTGAAGTATGAAATGAGCGTGAACCCTGGACATGAAAATAGGCTAAACTTAGTCCTGTCGTTTACTCCAGAAGCTTAAAACATTAGAAACATTAGAGTTCTGAGAAAGGAAGGTAAGTGAGAGGTGACCTAGTGGATGGCGGGGAAGTTTTCACACATATTACAGAGTAAGAGAGGGTTCAGCCTACACAGCCGACACAGCAGTTTCTGAGGCTCCAGCCAGACATGGACACGAGGCTTACTCTGGGGATAGATGAAAAGGACAGAGATTTATTGATGAATATGGCCAGCCAGTCTTTATTCTCTGAAAACTAAAGCATTCCTAGAAAGGAAGGCTCTAAAGAGAGCAATTACAGAAAGACAGAACGTTAGTTTTAGTTGCTACAGAAGATGTAATTTTTCTTTTTTTCTTCTCTTTCTTCCTTCTTCCTTTCTTTCCCTTTATCCTTTCCTCCTCCACTCCATACTCTATCCTCCCCTCCTCTCCTCCCCTCCTCCTTCTCTTCCTCCTCCTCCTCTTCCTCCTCTTCCTCCTCCACTTTCCTTTCCTTTCCTTTCCTTTCCTTTCCTTTCCTTTCCTTTCCTTTCCTTTCCTTTCCTTTCCTTTCCTTTCCTTTCCTTTCCATTCCTTTTGTTACATAGCCCTGTCTGACCTGGTGCAGGCCATGTAGCCCAGGCTGGGCTTAAATTTGGGGTAGTCGTCCTGCCTCAGCTTCCCACGCTCTGGCAAGGGCCATCATGGCTCTGTTTGACTTTTCACCACAGCACACTAAGCCTGGATTATGTTCTATTTGTCAAGTAAACCGGAGTAAATTCTTGTGTATCTTTGTGGGCGACAAGCGGCTCTCAGATAAAATGAACAAATAGATCAAATGGAGCGGGCATGAGAATGGTAGGTGAGAAAACAAGACGCAAATGATTTACAAGCCTATAGAGGTTAAAGGGCTCAGATGTGCTTATAATGAAAGACTAATGATAACACAGCTTCCTTTACTCACGTTGTCTCAGATAACATGCTACCTGAGGGCCAGTTCTATTTATTCGATGCATTGTTTAGGTACAGAGATTCCCATGTCAAATTCCAGTTCCTTTTCCTAATTGTAATGTTATATATTGTGTGTGATTGTCATGTAATGATAACTTTTGAGGCTCATGTTTCTTTACCTAGACTATAGTACGAGTTTTCAACTAACATAATTACAAAATATCAACATTTCTTAGAAGCAGCTACTGTTCCCTCCTAAGCAGTAAGAGTTTCGAGCTTGTAGTTTATGTCTTTCCGACACTGGGAAGGCACAATTATTGGTGCATGATAAAGATGGTGCTAGAATTGACGCGGGACAGGAAAATCAGCGCATTAGACACTAATGGGAAATTATCAGTGAAAATGAGAACCAGGCAACCTTTCTGTAGAGATTGTAATGATCCTTGATACAGCACTTTTTACATTCTTTCATTGTAATAAAGATAATTACTATTTATCGCTGAGAGTGTTTGTCAAGTTAAAAAAAAAAGTCAGAGATTCCTAAAAACAGAAGCAATCAAGCAGAGGTGCCATCAAACACTCTTCACTTACTCTGTAGAATACTAAGTACTCATATAAGTCTAATACACACACACACACACACACACACATAAACACACACACACACACACAATCTCATACTGTGGAAAAAAGAAAGGAAGAGAGAGAGAGAGAGAGAGAGAGAGAGAGAGAGAGAGAGAGAGAGAGAGAAGAAAAGGGCAGAACAGAAGAGAAGAGCTAGGCCAGAGAAGCGTTATAGCTATTCAGTAAGCCCAGCTTTTTAGATATGCTGGAGGTTGGTAGAGTTGGGGCCCAGCCTGGGCTATATATAGATATCCTATCTCAAAACTAAGAAGGAAAAAAAATGGAGAAGGAAGAAAAGAACAGCTTGCGCATACAGGTACAGAAAAGGAGGGTAGCCTGGAAATGTACTCACCAAACTATTATGTGTGATATATTAAAACTGTGATAGAATTATTGGCAAGATTTATGGTCTTTATAAATTTTCATTCTTTTGTATTTTTAAATTCAATAATCACAGCATTATAGGAAGAAAATTAATATGATTGTAAATTAAGTGCTTTTTAAAAGCCCTTTCAGAGTATGGTCTATGAGCCATGGCTTTGAGAGTTGCTTGGTATAGGCATGGACTTCAAGTACAACATTGGCATTGTACTCAGTCAAGTGGTGAGCCTACTGTCCTAGGCTCAGCCACACCCTGACTCTAGTACATGATAACTAAAGATGTCAGGAGATAAATGATCCAAGAATTTTGATCCACCAATGGCCATAGCAATAGATGTGTTTGCTAACATTGGTAGCCAATGGAAAAGCAAGCCCAGACTCAAGGCAAATCACTCCACCTCAGGCACCCATTCCCTTCTACAGCCATGGCTTTCTGGGTTGTATGGTTTTAGTCATAAAGTAAGAGCCCTGTATCATCAACTTCACAAGTCATCCTTTGATGGCAGCAGAGGCAGGGTTGCCAGAGACAGCCCATACTTGATGCCAGCTCCTTTTTCTAGTTGAAAATCCTTCAACAATGTTTAACTTCTGGAGCTCCATGTTTTTCCACTGCAAAGGGTGACTGCAATATTACTTGGCTTTTTAACACAGTAAGGATTTATAAATTTGAAATATTTGAAATGCTTAGCACAATCTCTGGCTTCTCCAAGTTTCAGTAAACATGATTCTGTTTTGTGTTTTCAGTCACGGAATCATAATCTGCCTCCTGTGCTGGTCTCTGCTGATGTAGAAGAACTGGGAAGGTGGGTCCCGCTACGACAGCATGAGCCTGCTTTCCTATATCAACAGATACTTAAAGGCCTCATCTATCGTCCATGCCGAGGGTGGAGTTGCTTTTTGTCTACTACTTGCCCTCTGGGGAAATTGCATTTGTTCTGCCATCAGAGTGGCAAGCTATCATCCGGATTTACAAGAAAGACACGTAATTTATTAGCAAAGGACTGCCAGCTCCTCCTGTAAATAAGTAATGAGGCTGGCCTAAGAAATAACCACTGAGTGTTAGCCAGGTTGTTCTAGAGGGTGCTGCCTCCCCTGAGGTAGCTGCTGACGTTATGAGCTCAGGGAGCAAGGATGCTCTTCACACACAGGCCTTCACCAGGTGTCACTACTCTTTCTTGCAGAATCACAGATGTAACAGCTGGGAGCCAGGCTTGCACTGAAGGAAAGAGACCACAAGACCAAACCAAAAGGACATCAGATAAGTGTCAAAAGCTTCTGGGACTCTAAGATGACCCCACTGGGTTAAATGCCCTGGATAAAACTTATACAACCTCCATGAAGCAGGAAATAGGCCAGTTGGTATGTGAGCCATCTTCCAGATAGAAAAACCTCATGAAAAATAAACTTCCTGATCCAGGATCTCCTTTGCACACTCAGACACATACATTCAGATTAAAGAGTTAAGCCTCAGATTACGTGGAAATGGTGTAAAGATGTAGAGAAAACCTCCCGCAGCCACCCAACTTTTCTGAGCTGTGATCCTAAAGAGGGAAATGCTATTATGTCTCACCGCTTTGGAAGTGTCAGTCCATGGTCACTCAGCTGGCCTTCCTTTGAGACACTGAGAAGGCAATGTGTCATGGGAGAGGGTCCTACTCACCTCATGGTCTCAAACAAGTCCAGGGAAAGAAAAGGACAAGAGATACCCAGTCCCCATGACCTCAACCTTCCATTAGATCTCACCATCTAAAGGTCTCTATCACCCAACCATGGCACAGGCTGAGGAACAAGGACCTTGTGAACATGAACCTTGGTGAGACACTGGTCCAGACCACAGGACACTGCTTCCATCATCCCAGTGCAATTCAGTTACATATGACTGGAGTTCTTAGAGCTATTTTTAAAATGATGATGAAAGAGAGCTCATCACAGTTGGCTGAGCAAACTTCTAAGCTTTTGTACCATTCATTTGTGCCTCTCAGTGTTTATTAGAGGGGCCTTAGGCTCAAGTGCCTTCTGTAATATGATCCCAACATTGAGAGGAAAGAAAGCACAGCTGAGTCTTAGCAAGTGAGCTCATTTCTGTCTGATAACTTCTAGAAGACTTCGCCCTACAAAGTAATTCCGTGCACAATTTTGGTGCACCATCTTTCATTCCCACTTCAAGTTCATGATGAATTGACAATTGGACCCTTTCTTGTCTTTCAGGTGGTCACAAAGAGAATTCATCTAGAGAAGTTACTCCTCTAGTTCTGCCATGGAAGGCTTTTATAAACTCATAATGATATATAGCCCTCCACTTGGCTGCAATCAAACAAATGATAGATTTTCCGGTTGTGTAGAGGAGAGGAGGAAAAAAGAGGGGGAGGGGATCTACCTGACCACTGCCCCTAAAGAGAGATGCAAAGACCCTTGCTAATCTTCTCCTCAATTCCACTGCCCAGTGTTTCGAAGGTTCTAGATGAATGGTCCCCAACACAGGTACCTGTCCAAGCGTGAGGATGCAGAGGAATCAGGTCTCCGAGTTCATTTCATCATTAAGTGTTCTGATTACATAAAACAATTAGAAGCTGGCTTCTGTCCTGCAAGCTAAAGCCTCATGATGAAATCCCAAGGAATGGCAAGGAGCCAACATTGCTCACGAGATTTCTTATTTAACTCAGCCATGTAAGTGCTCAGCAAATGTCACATTTAAATATGTGTGAGGATTATTGCCACACACAGACATAAAAATCAGAGAAAAATGTGAATATGCACACACGGGGCCACACATACAGGTCAAGAGGGAAAAAGAGCTTCAGGGATAGCCACAGATTCAGCTCTTAGCAAAAGTCATTTCTCTCCCCGCAGTAAAGCTTGTGAGCACTTAATAACCACTTTCCTTGATTGCCTCTAGATCCTGTTGGCTGCCAAGTGCCCTGTGGGAACACAGGGACAGCTAGGCTTTGGGGGTGGGGTTGAGAAGATCCTTAGGCCTACTTCCTGAAAGCTTTCCAGGGCCGAGTCAATCCTGAGGTCCTCCTATGTTATACAATAAAGTCTCAAGCTCAAATGACATGAATCATTCATTTTACTTTCCAATATATTAACATTCTGAGAATTACAGAGCTTGGGATAACGGGCTTCCTTCTCTGAAATAATATAATGACATTGCAGGTGAAATAGTTTAGAAATATTATAGAATTGTGGGGATAGGAAATTGTTAAAATAATCTTTCTTGAAAGCTAATGATAGCAAGTTGATCCCTCTAATTTCTCTTACTTTTGCTTGGTTTATTTTGTCAGTAAGTATGTGGCTAGATTTAAGGCTGGGGGGGATGCTGGCATGATCTTTAATATGAAAACCAACCACAAGGAAGCAAAGGACATACCCAAACTCAAAGACACATGAGAAAAAAATGGGGTCAACTCTTCCTTCTTTTATTCCTTCCAGGACACTTGATCTACCTGGTTGCTTACCAGGTTAGAAGCAGCAGCCATGGACTTACAGCCACTCAGTGATCATGTCACGTAGCATGTGTATGGCTCCCTCTGTGTGCTTTTTCTCACTTAAGAGTAACTTCATGTGTATATATGTTTATTAAGGAAAAGCTTGCTAATTTTAATGCTTATAACCACACGGTTGAATCTAAAGAAGAGTCCTGGACAGCAACTTGACCATGACTATCATTATGGTTAGCTAAAATAATGATCTTGGAATAATAGTATATGATTTTTCTTTACTAGGTAGCCCCAGGCTGGACTCAAACTCATACCCCCTGCTGAAATTCCAGGCCTGCCTTATAACGCTGGTCTTCCCTTGAGAAAATTTGTCCCTGCAAGTGTTTTTTGATACATGCTAGGTATAGAAAGCACGGGGTGGGGGGGGGGGTGTTGTTGTTGTTGTTGTTTGTCTGTAGTTTTCTTTGGTTTGGGTTTAAGTTTACTGTTTTGAAACGGGGTAGCCCTACCTCATCTATAAAAACTAGCTATATAAACCAGGGACTATGTCTGAGATGTATAAACTAGGCCAGCCTCAAATTTGTGGCATCCTTCTGGCTTCTGTCTTCCAAGCAAAACCACACTTAGGCATAAGAAGTTCTGAAAAGGAAGTTAATATTCCAGTGTAACATATATTGAGAAGACAGAAAGAGCAATGGGGAGGTATATGAGCAAGGTATAAATACACTCACACGCACACACACACACACACAAACACACCACATGGATGTAAATGCCAGTGAAACTGTTTTTCATGTTGACTTTAAAAAGTTAATAAAATATGCTAAATTATCATGCAAAACTATACATTACAGACCAACTCTTTTTCTCTATAGTGTTTCAAACAGAGAAGTCACTGAGTCCTTGGCCAGGAGCAGCACTACAAACCTTTCCAGTTTTATTGAACGAATGCTATGTTCCAAGCACATGCTATTTATCTGAAGTTGAAGGGCCACTTTGTAGATAATTACTGAAATATCATATAAGTACTTCATAGGAAACATCCATCTAGAATTCGAATTAGGGATTTTAATCCAAAGCTGTTATGTATTCCATTACAACATATTACTTCCCAGCAGCTGACCAAGTCTGTGGTGCACAATTTATCTTTTCCTTTAAAAGGAGTGAAATAGTAAAGTTATATTATTTAAAAGTCAGATTAACATTGGCTATGTGGTTTAAGCAACATGCTAATTTATATACTCTACAACTCGTCCTCAGAACATCGGGACCTCTCTACTTGTAAGATACACTCCCTTGAGGGTCCATTTGAAATTCAAGGAATTGTCATCAGAAGACTATTAATTTTCAAATCATAAGACTTTTTAAAAAAAATGTGTAGAGTCCTCAAACCCTTTGTCAAGAAAATTTTATTTGCATTTAAATGTTTGGTAAATTGGTCATGATTATTTATACGTCATGCATCTTTGAGGTTATTTACTTCTTGCAAACTTTCTTGGGCATGATACTACCAAAGACAGTGTAAGATCTTGGGTCAGATAACAATACATATATTTGTGTGGGGGCCATGTATCCATGTATACATTAGTTAATGACTTCCAGAATATATAGATATATACTTTTGAATATTCCCTACTTGAAGGCATGGAATTAGAATTAAAGATTGAGCTTAAACCTAGAAATGAATACCTCCCCCCACAAAAGCTTATCATCATTATTTATAACATAGCCTAGTGCTTATCTCACCTATCACATTTTTCAAGATCAGCAGCTGTTAATGGTGTAAGTCTATTTCCACAACTGTTCTGACAATGGCAGGCAGCATGATATGGACTGGTGCCCACTGCCCTGCATGGTGGGTTAACTGCACAGAAAATGTATCTAAGGGTAGGGCTGAAGATCTCCTACCTGAAGTGTGTCCACACATGCTTCAGATTCCAGACGCTCTTTTTTTGATTTTGAAATGTTAACTTCAAGGCTTGAGTATCCCTAATCTGAAATCTGAAATGCTCCAAAATTAGAAACTTTTGCATAATGTTGGATTTCAGAGCAGTGCACATTCCAGACCATCCGGAATTTCAGCTTTTTTTGAATTAAGGCTCTTTCAGATGTATATAACCACTAGTGCAGAATACAGAGGGGGAAAGGGTGAACAGGAATGGGGAGAGGGACAAGATACAAATTTCAAGGACATAGTCCCAGTGTCCTACTTCTTCCAGTTGGACTTACCTTGCCAAGATTCCCAGGAAGCAAGCATTCAAGCCTTCAGTTTATGAGCCTTCTGGTGGGATAATTCATAATAAAACACTGGCATTATCCCTAGGGAAAAAACCTCGAAAGATAATGTTTGATGTCTACGATCTTGAGTTAGTTTGTGTTGCATAGCAACACACATACTCACACACACACACACACACACACACACACACACACACACACACAAACCACCAGGATGACAAGAATAAATAATACTGACCATCATGGTCTAAGAAAACTCTCCCACCAGACAAATATCCTTTGTGAAAATACTACATCAGTAACAGTATCACATCTCAGATACTAGCTACCACAAACATCAGGTTCGCACACTTCCCTGAAGGCCAGCCCTGTGGATATTCTCTAGGCAATATGAGGGTTCAGAGCTACTGCATAGGTTTGCTCATCAAAAGGCCTAGGGTGAAGCAATCGCTCCTGTCTGAACTAACTGTTCCATTCTGAATGGGCAGCAGTGCAGGAAGACTGGCGACCAGTCACAGCTTCCATGGTCCTGTGACCAAGTCATATGTGATTATTTTACTCACATCACAGCAAGAAGAGAGAATGTTTGTGAACTGCTAATCGAATCTACTACACACATCAAAAGATATGTTAGTGAACATTTACTCTTTCAGAGAATCTTGATTGATGAAAGTCATCTCTCCTAATACTGCTATGCCCCAGGGAGTAGTTAAATGTTCTTGTAAATTATTCTGCAACTTCAAGAATACATTATGTTTAAATGGTGTATAAATGTAAGGTAGAGTATGCAGAAGAACATAAATTCTATTTTACACAGAGAACTCAATGATATGGTTCAGCAGAGTTGGAAATGTATGAATTATCAGTGAGATGGAAAAACTCGGGTAGGAAATGAATGAGCGAGTTACACATGAACGTGGGTAAATCCAATAACATCATTCATGATTTCTTCCACACTTATGTTACCTAAATAGAAAAAGAGAAGACTTCCCGGGGAACCATAATAAGCATATAGGAGGGTAAAGGGGGATGCATATGCAAAAATCTGAGCATAAAAATATCTCCAGGAAGATTTAATGAAGTCACAAAGAATTAAAATAAAAAAGCTTAGTCTTACGGTTAGGAAAGTTCTTGGTTAATCTTGGAAGATTCTATCCAGTGTAAAGCTCTACCATATATCCAAGTACTGGACTACTTAAGATCAGCACCCCAGCCTGGGTGAACCTTTATTAACTGGAGCTGTGCTGTAGCTCCAGGAACCCTGAAGCAAAGACAACAATGGAAAGTAAGATTTGTGTGTTCATACGCCATTTAGTCAAAGGAAGAAACCCAAGGATCTTTCCAAATTGATATGAGCTTGGGAACACATTCTATGACACCAAAAATAATTATCGTACAGCAGCATATCCCTAAAACAAAGATTCAGGCTCTGTGAAGACAGACACCATGACCATTATTAAATCAGATTTCATGTTTGTCTAAATTGGTCTATTTCCATTGCTGGAGGCCAATTTTATCTAGTAAATGCTTAGTCTAGACTTATAACCATTTTGATGAGTAAGGAGAAACTTTAAAATTAAAAGAGACATTGAAGGGTAAAGAATTTATGGCTCTCGCTGATATTCCTAGAAAATCACATATGTCCTCGTTGGATTGTTTTTGTCCACTCTACACAAGCTCATTTGAGAAGAAAGAAGTTGATTTAGAAAATACCCCCACCAAATTGACCTAAGGAAAGTCTGTAGAGCATCCTGTTGATTAATGATTGATCCGGGAAGGCCCAGCCCACTCTGGACAGCGCCATACCTAAGCAAGTGATCCTGGGTGCTGTATTAAAACAGGCTAGATGAGCCATAAGGAGCAAGTCAGTAAGCAACATTCCCCCATGGTTGAGTTCCTCCCTTCAGGTTCCTGCCCTGTTTTAGTTACTTCCATGACTTCCCTCAGTAATGGAGTGTGCCCTGCAAGTGTAAGATGAAATAAACCTCTGCTTTCCCAAGTTGTTTTGGTCATGATGTTTCATCACAGCAACAGATTTTGTTAAAACAAACTTGACTTGACCAGGAAGAAAGAGAAGCGGGGAGGGAGGGAGAGAGAGAGGGAGGGAAGGAATGGAAGAGGGAGAGGGAGAGGGAGAGGGAGAAAGAGAGGGAAAGGGGGAGGGAGAGGAAAAAAGGGGAAAGAGTCAAAAAGAGTCAAGTTTGTATATGATGTATATGTATATGTATACATATGTATATATATTCAAGTTTGATATTTATTAATATATATTCTGTTTTTATAAGATGCCAAGTTTAACTTCTAAAGAGTACTAACCTATGTTTTAACAAGAAATACTTAATGTTTATAATCCATCTCATAGTATATTAGAGTCTACAGACTAGACAAAGAGTATACCTTTTCACAGGTCACAGAATTAACTTGCAAAATACAGATAAGTCAAGGGAAGTGTAAAGAAGGGGTAAATTGCCCACAAAAGACAAAGGCATTATTTGTCTCATTTCATAGATGGCTGTCTAAAAGCTAATCTATGCAAAGTACTACATCTATGTTCCATATCTATATGGTATATATTAAACTCACATACAATTTATATAGTCAATATATAGTGTCTATATCATGAATTCCATAAGAACGTTTCAATCAAGAATTGATGTATTTCTGACGATAACCTCAAATACTATATCAGCTAGTAGGTGTGATAGCCAACTTCTTTCATGAAATTATACTCCAGGATGGCCCAATGACAAAAATCCACCAAGTCATTTCTGAGAGTGAAACTCCATCTTTAAGAACAGCACATCTCTGCATGTGTTTATATGTGAAATACATGCCAGAGAGAACAAAATTCTGTCACATGTGAAGTTCCCCCTCAGGGGCCCACAGATGGAGTGTAAACACTCATATTTTATATACATGGAACGCAAATGCATGTAGAAAATATTAGCACGTATAAAAAAAATTGAGTCATCACAGGAAAATAGTGCCACTATAAAAGAAAGGGCATTACAAACGTATTACCCTGAAATGGCAAGAAAAATACTTATTTGGCATTCACAGGCTAGCCAAAGAGAACGAGACAGAAGAAACTGAAAGTAAGCTGGGCCTTGGAAAGTATTGAAAAAGCTATATGTTAACAATTTAATATATTAGTACAAAATTAATGTTTTGGCCCATTGACCAAAGCTAATGAAGGTATCGATGCATGGTTTCTGTATGATAGAATCTTTAAGATAATTACAGTTGATTAGAGACACTCAGATTTAATAGAATTTCATGGAAGACAGAGGAGAATCAGTTCAATGACTCCAAGAAGTATATCCAATGGCAGGTGGTTTTGCAAATGTGTGTGCTGATACAATCAGCATAAGTTCATGTGAACACATTTCAGGGGAGGGGGAAATTACTAGCATTCTTACATATAGCTGATTTGTTCTACATTTGAAACCCCAATTTACCAGCACAATTCATCCCTGAATTTGCAACCACTTTAAAATATACAAAATTCAGCAGTGGCAGGCAAAACTGCTATTGGCACTGGCCCATATTAGGGGCTTCTAGGAGAAGACCACAAGTGGGGAAAAGCACAACCATACTGTGACAGGAGTGGAATTTAGTGCTTGTCCATCATGAGATATCCATCATATTCCATGTTTGCAAGAGGATATGGGTAAAGCCACACACCAACCAGATACAGCACCTTTGGGAAAAATCACACAGTTTTCTTTACTTTAATTGATTACTTTAACTGCTGTTTATTTTTTTTTAATTCTCTTAAGCTAGGTTTTGTTGTGTTAATATATGGTTTGTGTCCTTTTTCATATTACTGTTTATTTAAGACATGGTTTTTATACCACTGAATGGCTCATACTCTATAATTCTTGTGACTTCTTCTCCTAAGATTTACTCAGGTTTGGGAGGACTGTCTCCTCATTCGTATAATAAAATTTGTTTGCTTTTTATATCAGTAGCCTAGGCTAGTCTTGAACTCACAGCAATCTTCCTGCCTTAGTCTCTCAAGTCCTCAGACAGACATGAGACAACACACCAGGCTTAAAAATCTGTTACATTTAAATTCTGTTATCATCTGTAAATATGGTTTCCATAATTTTTCTCTGTCAAGTTTTATTTCTGGTCCAATATTGAACTCATTCTGCTAACTGTCCCATGGATGCTTAGTGAGATGGCTCATTTGTTTTTAGATATGTAAACAAATTTTGTTAATGAAATTAAGCCAACCCCCTGCCTTCTCATTTATTGTTTTTCTGTTTAAACATAAGCAGTTTAAGGTTTGGTTGAATTCATCCTTTTATCCCTCCACCCCTGCAATTTATGATGTTAACCATGCAGATTAAATGTCACCCTGCCTATTTTAAATCCTGCCTTCGTACAACCAGCTTTGCCACTTGGTGAATTCTTGCCAAATTGGTGAATGCCAGGAAGTGTCAGAATCTCCGTTTATAAGATGAGGACAGATCCTTAATTGATAAGAAAGCCATGTGTTAAAGGAGAGAATGTAAACAAGGTGTCTAAACAATAACAGAACCAAGAGCTAGCAGTGTGGATACTGGTAGGCATTGCTTTCATTATGGTCCATTCATCTCTGATACGTAGATTGCTAGCATTCTCTTCTCCTTTGCTATAGACACTAGGGGAAGATGTGAGACTGGCCCCTGGCAGATGGATTCAGTATGCTGTCTCACTGAAGCGGGGTGGCTTGCCTGTTAGCGATTCCCAATCATGTATTTCTTAGACTTAGTTATCAGGCTAAGAGCGGTTCTCTCTTCTGTTGAATAAAACTACCAAGAGAACATTTTCTATATAATGCCTGCTGTGGTATTGGTATTTCTGATTTGATAAAGGGCTGGTTGCAAAGAAGCTTTTTTAGTACTGCAGCCAGTGATGGCTTGGATCCATGGGTGCAAGGCCAGGCTGAGAGGGACAGGAGAGGTCTGAAGATGGCTTCCATCAGCAGTAACTATTCCTGGATTGATGATGTCTGTTAAAACAAAGAAGGGAGAAGCAGTAGCCTATAGTATCATGCATTCTCTGCACCAGGCAGAGCTCCTGGTTTAGCTACTGGTTCTCAAACTCTGGGTCATGACCCCTTGAAGGGAGTGGCAAATGACTGTTTCACAGGGGTCACATATCAGATATCGTGCCTATCAGATATTTACATTAAGATTCATAAGAGTTGCAATATTACAGTTAGGAAGTAGCAATGAAATAATTTTATGGTGGGAGTGGGGTTACTACAACATGAGGAACTGTGTTAAAGAAATAGGAAGGTTAAGAACCACTGCTAAACTCTAGCACGAGAGACAGACACATGTAACATTGACACTGCTCAATCCAGAACAAGGAAACCATTAAAATGCAAGAATGGGCTAGGTGAAAGTGAGGTCTACTGGGAGGACCTCTCTGACAACTGAGGATTCTACTCTCAAGAATAAGTCCTCTGCAGTAGGTAAAAGCAGCAGAGGAACACATAGACAAAGGGAAAGATTGGAATGTGCTTGAGTCAATAGCGAAAGTTAAAACATTTAATTTATAAACAGGACAGGTAAAGGACTGCCAGGTTTGTAAGGCCTTACCAGTGGTTCTCAAACTGTGGGTTGTGACCAACAGAAAACACTTATTTCCAATGGTGTTAGGAGCCCCTAATCATGAATTTATTTTCATTGCTACTTCATAACTAAAATTTTGCTACCGAGTGGTATCTCAGTTCCTAAGACTAATCAGAAATATATGTTTCCCCAAGGGTCAGAATCCACAGGTTGAGACCCCACCGCACTAGACACACACGGCTGGAGTTTAGACTTGGTAACACAACCCTGATTGTTTTCCTGTTTGCTGATTTCTTATGGGTCAACATCAACTGTCAGCTGCTGAATCAAGGCCAAGGAACAGCAATAGGTCACAGAAGGCACTTAGAAATACTGCTTTACTGTGCTATGCGTGCTGTACCTTATTTATTTGATTTTATCTGTATTTGTGGATGAGTATTCATGTGTGTCCATAGATTCCTGTATGTGGGTGCCTGTGTGCACACATGTGCACATGGAGGCTGCTGGACAGCCTATGTTGCTGTCCCGATGAATGCCATCCATCTCCTTTAAGACAAGGTCTCCCATTGGCTTGGAGTTCATCACATTGGTGAATGAGTCCCAAGATCCTCCTGTCTCCACCTCCCCAACACTTGTGTCAGAGGCCTGTGATAACACATCAGGCTTTTTATATGGGTGCTGGATGGCAATCTCAGTAAGACAATCTCTTCACTGACTTAGCCACCCACCAGCCCCTCACGCTGCCTCTCTAACTTCTTATTTACAGTTGGCCACAGTGACATAAGCCTGCAATCCTCATATTTAAAAAACCGAGGCAGTATGACTGCCATGAGGTTAAAGACTATCCTGGGCTAGACATTAAATTCCACATCATCCATCCTGGGCTACATAGAAAAACCATGGTTACAAAAATCTTGTATACAGAATACAAAATTAGCAGTTACGTTCTAAAAATGCTGTTCTACCATGTTGCTGAGGATAGAGTCAAAGGAGCCTCGTGTTGCTGGTAAGCACGCATGAGGGTGAAATATCTCAAAAGCTGAGATCAGAGACAAAAATTAATGTCTATTTGCTTAACCTACTGACTGTATTTCTGGGAATATTTCCTAAGTAAATATTTTATAATATGTAATAAAATACTCTTTATGCAAAACCATGTTCATTATAGTATCATTTATAACAGCAAGAAGACACAACAAAAGGAGCTATTAAAATGATGTTTACTGGGTATGTATAACAACAAAATACATAAATCAACAAATAAAGGCTATTAAAATTTTATTATAATCCCAATATAGAACATTTACATAACCAAAAAAAAGCTGCATAAAAATATCAGTGGTTGTTATCTGGGAAAGTAGATGCACATATAATTTTTTTCTTGATTAGTTTTTCACATTTTCTAAAATTAGCAGTTACTACCTCTGGTGTAAAAGAATGGGTATTTGCAAACTTGGTGTTAGTGGATGGGGGTGGGGCTGAAGCAGGGGACAGTGACAGGCCAACCTGGGTGACAGGGAAGCCTTGTTACAAAGGAAGAAAAAGTTAACAGGGAAGAGTAGGAAGGAGAGGGGATGAGGAGCAGAGGAGAGGGTAACAGAGGAGAAGAGGGAAGGAAGAAAGGCAACTGCTTCATTCAAACTGGGTACCAAGTGAGAGTTCAGCGTCTGGTGTTCTGCAGCAGATGCCTTGGTAAATAGACACTGGAGATCATTTGATGCCCCTCTGATCTTTGCAGCTTTAGGTTGAGTTTCACTGTTGGTGTTTTATCTCTGCAGCAATGACATAAATGACAATACACTCAAGTTCTCAGTGTCTGCATGGCCATTTAACAAGCCTGATAGGGCAGAGTCGACCGGAGGGAAATCATTCTCTGTTCCTCTGACACTTCACCAATGTGATGCATCAGGCCACCTGGGCCTCCTCTGTCTTCCCTACTGTCTACTTTACCTGCCACCTGTCACCTTTCAGCCCCTGTGAACTCATGCTGCCTCTGAGCAGTCAGCTCATCTCTGGCAATCTTCCTGGTCATTACCCAACAGCCCCCTGGAAATCAGACAAAAAAAATAATTTTAAAATATTCAATAGTGTGCTTGCGGACAGAATAACTTTCTCATTTATATTTGCACCAAATGATCTAAATTCTCTCATCTTTATGTATAATAGAATTACAGGGGTGTTACTTTTGAAATTTAATTTTAGTTTTGGTTGATATGTATTAACTCCACTTTTAAATTTTATTTTAGCTGCTACATGAAAACATGATGATTGTATTATAAATGGAAAGCCATATAATACTCAATACATAATATCATATTTAAATCAGATTAAAGATATTTCTATCTTCAAGCATTTATTAGTTCCTTGCAGTGAAAGCTTTGCAATCCTTGCTTCTCTTTGGCCTGCCCAGCACATCACGGTTCTCTGCAGTCACCTTGCTATGAAGTAGAGCAGAATTCTCACGTGTGGAAACCTGTGACTTAGTACTCCTGGATCATTAGTGTCCCCCTCTAATCCCTGGCAACTAGTCAACAATATTTTACTCTCAACTTCTATAACAGAACTTAAGCTTCCAGACATAAGTAAGATCATACAGCATGTGTCTGTCTGTGCCCAATTCATTTAACATGACGACTTCCAGGCTCATTTGTTGTTGCACCGGACAAACAGGGCCTTGTTATTTCTATGGTTGAACATCATTCACCACATGTATCATTGCAATTTTGTTACTTGTTCATAAGCTGATGAACACACAATGTTCTGTCTCTTGGCCATTGTGAATATTGCTCTAATAAACATGGAGAATACAGACTTCTCGTGGACATACTGCTTTTATTTCCTTTGGATACATTTCCTGTATAGGACTGCTTGATTACATGGCAGTTCTATTGTTAACTTTTTAAAGGAACCTCCATAGTGGTTTCCAGAATGACTGTACTAATTGACTTTACCATCAATGTTGTTCAAGCTTCATTCTCTGTCCCTAACCCCTCCCCGTCACTCATATCCTCATCATGACTGTTATTTTTAGTCTTGTTGCTAACAGTCATCCCCCACTGGTCTGGGAGCTATACGGTTTTTAATTTTTGTTTCCCTGATACTTAGAGATGGCATGCATTGCTTTTTACATGCACATTGGTAGTTTTTGGTGAATACTCTGTTTGGATGTTTTGCCCATTTTTATTCAGGTTGTTTGGTTTTCCGCTGATGGCTTTTAGAGTCCTTTATATCTTCCAAATGACATTCCTCAACAGATGTATGATGCATTTCCTCATATCTGGAGGCTCTCTGTACCCTGTAGGTTGCTTCTTTGCTGCTCAGAAGTTTTTGAGGTTGGTGTAATTGCATTTGACTGCTTTTTTATATGTATGTTCTTATTACATCAGATTTTAGTATCAGGGTAATGTTAGAATGTGTTATAAAGAATTCTTTCAATAACTTGAAGGTTTTATAAAGCTGTTTTCACTTTCATTTGTTTCAAGACTTTTATAAATTTTTTCATGTCTTTCTTGATCCTTAATTTTCACATATGAAGAAATAATATCCAAAGTTTGTCTTTTTACTGATTTCTAGCATTAGCACAGTAGAGCCGGAAAATATAGTTAATTTCAGTTCTTTACTAACATTGCTTCTGTGGCCAGTCTTGGTGACGTTTCGTGTGCTGGTGGGAAAAATGTGGATCTGACAGATGTGGGCTAGAGCATCCTGCAGCTGTCTGTTCGGTCCATTCAGTCTAGAGTGTATTGGACTGTGCCTCTGTTAACCTTGTCCAGATGACTTGTCCCCTGCTTAAAGTACAATCCTTAAATCCCTACTCATTATCATACTAGAACCCACCTCTCCCATTAGATCTGTAAATATTTGATTTACATATTTGGATATTTTATGGACATGTATTTAGAATATTTGCCTGCTTTATCAATATCTGATGACAGTTCGTGTATCTTTTTACTCTTTTTTATTTGAAATATGATTTTACTATAAACATAGCTATTTAATCTCATGTATCCATTTCCTGTGTTTCCTCAGAGATATAACACAGTTCTTGTAAGCAGCATACAGCTGAGTCTTGTTTATCATCTTCAGTCACTCCATATCTTTTGATTGGAGGTAGGAATCAGTCTGCTCAAGGTCCTTATTGATAGGCAAGGTTTTGTTATACTAAATATGTAATTTGTTTTCTCATTTTGTAGTCTTTCCATATTACAGTCTGTATTTGTGATTAAGTGATTTGCTCTAGTATTGAGTTTTGATTTATTGTTATTTTTTGTTTGCCTATAAAAGATTTTGATATTTGGTTACCAGTACACTTACAAAACAAAACAATACAAAACTTAAAACACTCCAGTTTTTATTTGAACAAGCCAGTGTCAAACCATAGCAACTAAACACGATTGTAAAGATGAACACAGAAGTAAACAAGAGAGCAAGCTGCAGGTCTCTGTGTGGTACCCAGAAAATCCAGAATCCTCTGTACCAACATGAGCTGGCACAAGCTTTGTCTTCATCTCTGAGGTTAGCTGTAAATAGGGTCACAGTAAGCACTTACTACTTCAGAGACCTGTACCATTTCTGGTAGAGAGTAAATGTCCCCCCTGGTTACTCCAAGATTAAAAATGTTACAAGCAGGGGCTTTCCAGTCTCTTGTCTCCATAGGAACCTCTTATTGGGCTACCACTTCCTTGTCTGTCTGTCTGTCTGTCTGTCTGTCTGTCTGTCTGTCTGCCTGTCTATCTCTGTCTCTCTTTCTCTTACTGTCTCTTGCTATCTCTCTTTTCTGTACTTGGAATTGAACATAGGGATTAGACATGTGAGGCAGAGCTCTAGATCATTATCCCTGAGCTAAGGCCTCAATCTTTTGTTCTTTTACCAGTCTTGAGTCAGTGTTTTACTAAGCTGAGAGGTTGATCTTGAACCTGCACCTCCAGCATTCATCTCACTGGTAGGTGGGATGAGAAGCCTCCAAACCAGATTTAGGTATCTATCATTCTTTGTTGTTGAACAACTTAGCTATATAAAATTACACCTGTATGATGCCTCATCCATATATTAAGTATTGCTACCATATATTTTCCAGGACAGTTATGAAGTTTTCCAATAAAGTTAGCATTCGTTAAAGGAAGTGATGAAGCAAAATTTTTCTCCCCTCTTTAAATTTTTCTTTAGGAAATGGCTTTGTTTAAAAGAATGCTCTTCGAGTGTATAGTTTTGAAAATGATCGAAGCTGGCAGAAAATACTGAAGAATAACATTATCCATCATTTATAGGAATTCTATGGCTGTCAAACTTTGGAAATAAAAACACAACTCATGGCTTTTTTCATATTTTCCAGATTTATTTTCTGACCTTGAGAATTCGGAAACTTGGCACACTCATAGTTGAATCCACAGTAATTAAATATTATTCTGAAGATGAATGACTAAGAAGATGGCTTTCACACCTACGCTGGCTTCCATACTCTTCTGGCGTAAACTGTGGTCTTCTGTGGTAACAAGGCTGTCAGTTTAGGTCTTGATCTTCATTTCTTTGTTCTCATGGTTGCTGTTATCGTCTGCTGCATATCTATGGTGGGAGAAGTAGGCAGGTGTATTTTTCCCATGCTGTGGTTTTGCAATACATTCACTACTCCTCCACTCCCTGTAACCTCCACAGAGACTCAAACTATTTCCATTAATGATGCTAAGTTTAAGGAAAATGCTAAGTTTCCCTGGAAGACTTTCTTACAGGATTATATCATATAGTAAATCTTGAAAGGGACAAGTCCATCTAATTTCGTTCTATCTTAAAGCCTGTGCCTTGGAAAAAGACCCTGCAATATCAAGAAAGAGGGATTGGTGAGCAGAGATGTGTGCCCAGAAGCAATGGAAAGCAATGGAATGGACTATTTTCGCAATGTCATTACAATTCAGGTCTAGAATTTTAGAGTCACTCGCAAAATTACTCCCCAGAAGATGGTTATAGTCAACCTTACCTCCTGTGAGCCTTCCTCACAGGCTCATGTGTTTGGAGCCTAGCTAGAAAACCTTAAGTCTATAGAAGTGGGGTTTACTGGTTGTGGCTGCTGTCTGGTTCCAGACTTGTTCCTTTGCTGTTTGATTTGTTGATATGTAATGCTATCTCCTGCCCATGGAGTCCATCTTGACATACTTGCCACACTATAATCTTATAAGCTAAAACAAATCCTTTCCAAGTTCCTTATATGCAAATTTTATGACAATGATTAAAAAGATAGCTAACATGTATGGGGTTGGGGGGGCGTGTTGTGTTCAATATAAAGGTTTTAAGTTTTCTGTGGTATATGTCAACACTCAGTTCCTTAATTACCAAGTAGTGTTCCATTTGTAAATATGTCCCATTTTATTGACCTAGTCACAAGTTTAGAGACATACATACTTTTGTTTCACTTTAAAAAAAATTAATCTTAATTATGTGTTGTGTTTCTTTTTGTGGGTATGTATATGTGAGTTCAGGTGCCCATAGAGACCAGAGGTAGAAGATCCTCTGGAGCTGGGGTTATAAGCAGTTGTTAGCCACTGAACGTGGGTGCTTAGAATCAAACTTGGATCTTCTGTGAGACCAGTGGTTGTTCTTATCCACTGAGCCATCTCTCTAGCCCTTAAACTTCATAAATGACATTTATGAAAATGTCATAAATAAAATTCATAAATGACATTTATGAAAATGTCATTTTCATAAATGACAGTTTATCTTCAGAAATGATGGCTCATAACTTGTTTCTATCTAACAATGTAAAAACTTAAAAAATTTTTGCTAGGTTTTCTGCTTTTCCATTTCCATATTCCCAACAATCCTTTTGGTCTTTAAAATTTTCTAAGTCTGGTCATGCATACCATCTGTCAGGGCTTCTGCTTCTGTCCCTACCAACTCCTCTGTTGTATGTTCTCTCTCTCTCTCTCTCTCTCTCTCTCTCTCTCTCTCTCTCTCCCTCTCCAGTGACAACACTATGCTTACACTTTGGAATGGCTGTCTTTCTTATTAACTTCTTTCTAGTATGCATTGAAGAATAGCTCACTGTGGCTTTAATATAAGCTTCTTAATAATTAATGATAGTGAGGCTGGAGAAACGGTTCAGCAGCTGTGAACACTTGGCCTTCTCCTAGAGAACCTCAGCTTGTTTTCTAGCCTCCACATAAGGTAGCTCACCAATGTCTGTGACTCCAGCTACAGCACCTGAAAGATCATACACATATAAAAAATATTCATAACTAGTGATACTGAATGCTTTCACTTGAATAGTTAGTAATTCATTGTCTCCTTTGTCTAAAGATTTCTTCCAGTTTTCTATCTACGATTTTTAGTAGATAGTTTTCTTCTAGTTATTAACTTGTGGGGTAACTTGAATGAGAAATGTCTCCATGGCACAGTCATTTATTTTAACACTTGGTTCCCAGTGGGTGGCACTTGTTGGACAGGTTCCAGAACCTCTAGGAGCAAATGCTTCCCAATGGGGCCAGCTTTGCAATTTATGCTCGCAGAGTACTTCCTGCTCACTCTTTCTGCTTCATGTTTATGGATGAAGATGTGATCTCTTAGCATTCTGTTCTGGCTGTCTTCTGCTGTCACACCTTTCTCACCATTATAGTCAGATCTCTCTCTCTCTCTCTCTCTCTCTCTCTCTCTCCCCTCTTTCCCCTCTCTCCCCCTCTCTCCCCCCTCCCTCCCCTCCCCCCCCCCCTTCCCCCTCTCCCCTCTCTCTCCTATGCTTTTCTCCCCTCTCTTCCTTCTCTCCCCTTCCTTCCCCTCCCCCTCCCCCTCTCCCCTCTCCCCTCTCCCTCTCCTCCTCTCCCTCTCCCTTTCCCTCTCCCTCTCTCTCTTTTTCTCCATCCTCCTCTCCACTCTCTCACGTAGAAGTTGCTTTTAGTCATGAATTTTATCACAGCAACAAAATATAACTACAACATCTTGTAAGCATTCTCATGGACACTATTACTTTGTGAGGGCTATAGAGATATCTTGGAGTTTAACAGCACAAATATGAGGATGTAAGTTCAGGTTTCTAGCAGCAATTTAAAAGACTTGATGTCACCCTGTAACCCTGCCACTGGAATTTCTGTGGGAATAGAAGAATCACTGGGGCTTGCTGGCTGTAGCATAGTCCAAAATACTTGGAACTGGAGCCTCAGAAGAGGCATTATTTCAAGAGGAAGAGAAAGACAGTGACAGAAGAAGACAAATAACATCTGGCCCCAGCATATGTATAAGCACCCACACTCACATGAGTACACACACACACACAAACACACACACATACACTAAATGATTTGCAAATATTTTATCCCAGATAATCTTGGCTTTACATTTTTTAACGATGTCTTTTTCTTTTATTTTCTTTATTTACTTTTTGTGAGGCATAGTCTCACAATTTAACACAGAATGGCCTTCATTTCTCAAATCCTCCTGCCTCTGCTTCCTGAGTACTGAGATTTCAGCTGTGTACCACCATGGTGGCCACAATAATGTCTTCTGACGTACAAAATTTTAAATGTTCTTGGAGTGTGGCTTACCACTTTTTTTTCTTGTGACTTATAGCTTTGAATGTCATCTTTACAAGCCCTTTACTTGGAACAAAGTGCCAAAGATTCCTTCTAGTGTTTTCTTTGTGTAAAAGTCTCATAGTTTCTGTGTTGATATGTGTATAATGTAATTTAAAAGTTTTGTTTTCTAACCTGGAGAGTAAAGCATCAGCCTTTTTCCTGTGTGGCCATTTGCAGATCATGAAACTCTCTGCCAAGACAGTTGTGATTCCTATGTTGTCACTGCATCTTTGTAAAGATGGTTGTGCACGTAAGTATGTGCCTTTAAAGACGGTGTGTATGTATGCGCCTTTGGTAATTTCATCCCATTGCAGCTATCTTAACTTTTATTTTTATTTTACGCAATGGCTTGCTGCCTTAATTACTGTAAAGTTACAGCAGTTTTGACATTGTGTGTTGTCAATCCTCTTCATTCGCCTTTTGAGTAGATGCTCTCCCTGAACATCGCTATTCACAAAGCTATTCCAGATTTACGTGAGATCCTTTCATGTGTCTACTTTCAATCTGTTTGTTTCTTTCAAGTTCAATTTCTTATGCATTGCACAGGGGGAAATGGATACAATTGTCAAATGCAGACATTTGCATTCTACAGAAATTGATTGGAAGTTTACTGAACAATCTGTATCTATCTATCATCTATCTATCATCTATCTATCTATCATCTATCTATCAATCTATCAATCTATCTATCTATCTATCATCTATCTATCTATCTATCTATCTATCTATCTATCTATCTATCACTTCATTAAAACTCCTGAACTTCTGGTAAAATTGGTCTGAGCCTGTTCTGTTCTGTTCTAGACTAAGCATCTGACTTCAGATTTTCATGCTAATGGAGCAAGCAATGAGCCATGTCCCTAGGCTTGATCTAGGGACTATAATATAATCTTAACTCATTATAACCTATTTTAGGAAGATGCCAACAATTCTGTAAACTACAGAAGCCACAGTTTGTTGATTCTTTCCTCCCATTTTATATCATTCTAACACGTTCTATTTATACTATTATAAACGAAATATAAATAGAATAGTTCTTTTATACTAGTCTAACATATAAACATCCTTGCATAGTACACACTTGACAATACAGTGCTTTTAAAGTGGCTAAGAGCAACTTGAGTTATTCTCAAGTAAAATGATCCTCCTCCAGCACTGGAAGCTAAGCATCTGCTTGTTATGACCGGCTTTGCCTTTAGCTCAAAAGGTTATGGGAGGGATTAAACATGTTGACAATTGTTAAAGCAGTTTGCTCAGTATCAATAAGTGATCACAGCTAAATAGATATCCATTTGTCTTGTTTTAGAAAAGGGTTTGCTTTGAATTTCTCTGTGTTTGGGGGGATCAGATCTGGTTGTCTAACTCAAGTTAATTTTGAATTTGGGACCCTCGTGCCTCTGTCTTCCTAGTGTTGAGATACTGGTAAATACTACTGTGTTCAGTGATTATATATTTTAGAATGCATGCATGTTTTACTTTTACTTGGAAAAATTTAAAGCCATAGATCTGCCATTTTGGTCAAAGCTTTAAAACTATAATGCTATGCTACTGTTGGAGAAGTCAGGCATCAGTAAAAATTACCAATTTATATTTATTTGTTGATGAGATGTTCATCAACGATAGTCAGCAATGTGAAAGAATATTGGGCCAAGTAAACAAAATTAATAACATACCACTATTTTGACCTACAAAAATGGTGGTTTCCCCAGTGTCAGTGTAATATGTGAGAAAGAGATGAATTAGGAGTCTGAATAGGACATATTATTCTACCACTAAGCCACTTTCTCCAGTTACAAGGACCTATGCTCTCTGACCCTTAAGAACTCTCTAGAAGGTGAGGTACTTCTGATCTGATCAGTACATAAACCTTCCTCCTAAATCCTCACCCAATCCAGTTTCTAACAGTATGAGCTGTCACCAAATAGTCAATCTGTCAGGATAATATAGAGAATTTCCAGAGTCCTACAGAATGACCTATGTTTAGGCTAATTCTTAGCTGGAAAGAGAATGAACACTAACCTACAAACCTCAGAAATTTGTCCAGGTATCTTGGCTTCCAAATAACTACAAGATTCCTTGTACATTTGCATAATCCATCTTTATATTGATTTAAATGTAAACGAATACCCTTAAGGGCCATGGATTTGATTACTTGGGCCCCAGATAGTAGCACTGTTTTGAGAGGTGGTAGACCTTTGGGGATGGTAGGCCTGGCTGGAAGTGGCTTACTCTAGGAAATCATAGGTAGTGTTCTTACCAAGTTCTTGAAGCCATGTTAACAAATTATTTGAAACTGCTATGTGCTATTAGGATCCAAGTTATATTGGTTCAGTCATAAGTACAGGTATTACAAGAATGGCATCTGAAAACATGGGGCAAAGTAAATGATGTGCTTGGATGAAAACCTCATTATGAAGCATTGCTTTGGATAATAAGTATATGCTAATTAAAAGCTAAGAGAAGGACTTAGAGTATCTGAAAAGAGAAAACTACACAGGTAGAACTGAGAGCTGATGCTCTCCTCAGGTAGGCAGAGCCACAAGTCTACTCACAGGACATGGTATTCTTTAGGTTTCTATTGCTGTGATAAAAGTTCAACCAAAACCAACCTGGGATAAAAGGCTGTATTTCATCTTGAAGATAACAGTCAGTCATGGAAGAAAGTCAAGGCAAGAATACAAGACAGAAGCCTAGAGGCTGGAACTGAAGCAGAGCCATGGAGAGATGCTGAGTACTGGCATGCTCCTCATGGGTTGCTCGGTCTGATTTCTTATATCACCCAGGATCACACATGTACCCAGGTGTGGTACTGTAGTGGTCTGAGCCCTCTGTCAATTAGCAATCAAAAAAATGCCCCCATGGATTTTCTTGTAGGCAATTTTCTCAGTTGAGTTTCTTTTGCGTATTTGACTCCAGCTAGTGTCAAGTTGACAAATCTTACCAGTTAGAGTACTATGATATGTGAAGGAACCCAATCTTGTCACACACACAAAAATTTTCTATGGTATGAACAGTTCCATAAGAAAAAAGACTTTGTGATTAAAAATCTGTAAAGTTTAATTTTGCTTATACCTAATCATACACAAATTTAGATGTCACAATACTGAACAGTATGTGAATGGTTTGTTTTGTTTGTTTTTCCTGTATCTTCAGACAGAGGGACTATCCTTTGAAGTATTTTGAATTTTGTTGTATTTAAAATTATTGTCTCCCTGTAAGTCAATGTATATGAATAAAGGGCACATTAAATAAATATCTGTTGAGGGCAACATGTTACAAGCTGAGACAAATGACATATTCATTATGAATTATTCATACTATTAGAGACATATATCTCAGTCATTAGGGAAGATGAGTGGTACTTTTAGAAAGCTGGTGTGCATGGAATCACTCATGATAATGGCCATTGTCAGGTTTTCATTTTTCTGTCACCAAAGATAGTTACATTAAATTAGCATCAGACAAAAGAGTCAAGCCTTTTCATTCTTAAAACTCGGGGAACAGCAGATTTATTAGTGAATTCATAACCTAAACAAGTGGTGTGCATGGTTTGAAACAATCAAGCCCAGAAAGATTTTCAAAGCATGTAATCATTTTTGTTTCATTCAGTGCATACCATGAGGTGCATTAGAGCTGGGGAAAGAGAATCATTAGCATGTAGCAGTGACAGCCTTCTTAGTGATTCAGAACTCATTTTTCTCATGCAAGCCAGCTTCATGCTGGAGTTTTGCTATGCTAATTCTTTCCTTAGGAGAGAGAAATTCTCCAGAGGAAAAAGAGTGTCGGCTTCAATGTTGTAGGACAATGAAGCAATCTCTACCAGAAAATGAAGATTTGGGGGCTTCTTGCTTCTTTTCTCACCACCGTGCCATCATGAGGCTTCTGACATATCTTAGCTCCACTTGCTTTCCATTCCTGCTCAGGTTCTGTCTGCTTTATCACTTCACCTGTTCAAATATTTTATCTTTTTTCTTCCCCACATTAACAAAATGGTGACTGGTTTCCCGTTGAGGAAGGCAGAGACAGTATCGGTCTTAATTGTGGTATAAATGAATTGACTAAGAGAGACTAGAACAGTTGGCACTCTCTCCATTTAAACAAACAAACTCCCAAAACAACCACCACCACTACCACCACCAAAAGATCCGTGTGATTTTCTGTCCAGTTTCTTCTGTTGTTAAGCCTCTGATCTACTGAAAAGTCATTCAGGTCTTGGGCAACTCCAGCAACAGTGTCACTCTGCCAGAGCAATTTTTAACATTAATGAAGGAATATGAGAATCTTGGGTGTTAGATGAGAACCATTGGGAGGTACCCAAAGGAGAGGAGGGGGAACAGTGACTTGCTACTTTGCCAAGTTTCATGCTTGTAGGTCACTTAAAGACTTCAAAATGTAGTGGCGGTGAGTTTTAAGAATTCACTTATCATTTAGAAAGGTTTTTCAAGGCCGCTATCTTTGTAGCACAGGAGAACAGCAAGAGTTGTGAAGGGCAAGACAACACTGGTACAATACTCAATCCTATTTACAATGCTGGAACTTTGAACAGCTCATATTTTCCTGAAGAGTCTCATAGTTCTCATCTTAATATGGAAAAAATAGTAATAAATGCCTCATAGGCTGTCATAAAACTAATGAGAAAACACAATAACAAGCTCAGAAAGCTTTTCCTCCAGTGCCCTCTCAATTCTAGGCGGCTCAGTTGTCCACATGCTGAGTTGTCACCACAGTTCTTCAATTAGGCAATCATATTTGGAGAATTTATTCATTTGTTCAAGATGCTTACCTTAGCAGCTCACCTACATTCCTCAACATCATTTTCCCCTATTCATCATTTAACACATTCTATAGCTGTTCATCTCTGGTACATATCAGCAAGTGTAGGGAACGAGAAAGAACAAAATCTACTCTCTTTAACAGACTTGAAATCCAACAGGTGCAAAATGGTATGATGGTCTTACACAAATTTCACTCAAAACTAAACTGTACATATTTGGACAGGATCGACCTTTCTGAGTAATGTATATTTACTCTTATTTGTGGCAGAAAATTCAAAAATAAATAAAGGTATAAAGAAGAAAATAATACTCTATGATTTTAATATCTAGAAATACCCATTATGCTTATTTGGAAGTACCATATCACCATATTCTTCTAGCTTTCATAATTATATATATATAATATATGGGATATAATATAGAGTATATAATTCACATGTTTTGAATATTAAAATATAGCAGAATATTGTACACTGAAAGCTAGTTTTAATTTTTTGTTGTATTTTTGTTTTGGTTTGTCTTGACTTTCATTTTGGTCTGTCTTCATTTTGTGGTGCTGAGACTCATATGTAGGTTTTTATGACTGAATCATATTCCTCTCCTGCATTAAAACTAATATGGTTTGATTAATTTACCATCTTATAAAAATTACTTGTGATCCTTCCTATACCAGATCCAACAACCAGGCGTACCTCATAACAGAACATCATATATTGGGCCCTGCCTTCTCAAACCCTCCCCAATCCTACAATCTTTCCAGGTCTCAAATCCAGTGCCTGAGGCAAGGCTGTGATCCTCCTGTACCATTTTTAACCCCTAAACTTAGGCCAGGACACAAATACTGCATACTAGCCCAACCCTAATGTCTACCTGATTTCTTCCTACCCATTCTATGTCTAACCTCCAAGGTCCATCCTGCTGTCTCTAACATCAGATACAAAATCACTGAAAGATGCCCATATGCCCAGGTCTCATCACAAAAACACAAACAATGAGGAAGACCAACAATATATGTGTCCATAGAAATCCAGCAATCCTATAGAAAGTTTTGCCAATGTAAATTACTTGCATGAACCCCAGAATCTAGGACTTAAAAGAGCAAGCATAAACTTTATTAAGTAATTCAAGGTGTTTAAAGAAGATATGAGCAAAGAGCCCAACAAGCATGAATGACAATAAAGAAAATACAAACACAAGACTGAATGACAGGACAATGACAATCCAGGATTTGAAAACTGAATTCAATAAAGAGAGAGAGGGAGATGTTGAAGAGAGCTATACTGAAACGGAGAGGGACTGAAAAACTCAAGATCCAACTTAGAAAACCCAAGGGAAACCCTTACAAGTAGAATGGATCAAGAAAATTGGATATCAATACACAGGAATAAAGTAGAGAAATTAGAGCACACAAGCAAAGAATGTGATTTTTTTTTTAAATATAGGAAAGAAGGATACAGGAACTATGGGACACTATAAAAGATGAAGTCTTTGAATTATAGGCGTTGATAAATGAGAAGAGTTCAATCAAGGTCAATGGCTTACACCAGCTCCTCGAAATGACCAAAGAAGAAAGCATCCACTAAAGTAAGATGCAGGAAGCACACAAAATACCAAATAGATAGGACCAGAAAAAAAGACTGTTCGTGACATATCAGAGTTAAAATACTAAATATAAAGGACAAGGAAAAATTGTTAAAAGCAGCAAAAGAAATCACACAAGAGACATATAAAGGAAAACCCACCAGAATAACTGATAATTTTTTTTAAATAGAAACTTTGAAAGCAAGAAGAGCCTGGAGCAATATACTCTAAGTTCTAAAAGACCATGTATACTGCCCTAGACTACTGCACCCAGAAAAGCTATATGCCAGGGTTGAAGTAGAAAGACAAAAATCCTAGACACATGACCCAAAAGATGTCCAACCACATCACAAGGACACTTGCTTTACTATGTTCATAGCAACTCTATTCATAATAACCAGAAACTGGAAAAAACCTAAATGTCCACCAACTGAAGAATGAATAAAGAAAATGTGGTACATTTACACAAAGGAATATTACTCAGCTTTTTAAAACAATGGCATTATGAAATTTGCAGGCAAATGGATGAAACTAGAAAAGATCATCCTGAGTGAGGTAACCATAACTCAGAAAAACAAACACGGATATGCATTCATAAGGGGATATTAGCCATAAAGTACAGGATAACCGTGCTATAATCCACAAACCCAACAAAGCTAAGTAACAACTAGGACTCAAGGGAGGATTCTCACTGAGGAGGGGAAATAAAATAGACATCTGAGTTATGGAAAAATCTGGGTGAGGGAGGGGAACAGAAGTGTGGGGACGATGGCTAGAGAGAGAACTGAAATGAGTTCTGGAATGAGTGTGTGGGGGTGGTGTGTAGAAAGAGTATACCTATGGAGAAGCTAGAAATCTATGACAATGTAACCCCTCAGGGCTCTATGAAGGTGACCTCGCTAAGACTCCTAGCAATCGGAGATATGAAAGATGAAACAGTCACCTCCTGTAACCAGGCAAGACTTTCAGTGGAGGAAGGGGGATACCAATCCAGCCACAAAACCTGTGACACAAGTTTTCCTGCCTATAAGAGGTGCCAGGATAAAGAGGGAGCAGAAAGTGAGTGAATGGTCAACCAATAACCGATCCAACTTGAGTCCCATGCCCACCCCTGACACTATTAATAATATTCTGCTATACTTGCAGACAGGAGCCTAAGCATAATCATCTCCTGAGAGGCTTAACTCAGCAGGTGATGGAAACAGATGCAGTGACACAGAGACAAACATTAGGCAGAACTCTGATGATCTTGTGGAAAACGAGGAGAAAGGATTGAAAGAGCCAAAGAGGGTCAATGACATAACAAGAAAACCTACATAAATCAACTAACCTGGACACATGGGGGCTCACAGAGACCGAACCACAAAGCAGAGAACATGCCTGGGACAGATAAAGTCCCCCTTACACATATGTAACAGATGTACATCTTGGTCCTCATATGGAACCTCTAACAGCAGGAGCAGAGCCTGTCTTGGTGCTTTTGGATCCCTTTCCCCTAAATGGTTAGCCTTATCTAGCCTCCATAGAAGAAGATGCACCCAGTCCTGCTACAACTTGATATGCCAAGGCAGGTTGATATCCTTCTCTTCTCTGGGGAAAAGGGGAGGGACTGGAAGGAGAGGAGGGAGGGGAAGCTCTGAATGGAATGTAAAGTAAATAAAAATTAATTAATGAAAAACAATTAATTTTTCACAAGACAAGCCCTTCAGAGAATACTGGAAGCAGTATTGGCAACTGAGAAGAACGCTAAGCATAGTCAAGAGTCTGCAGAGAAAAAACTATAATTATTGGAACACAAAGTATGACCAAGAATACAAACAGAAAATATGTAATAAAATTACTGCAGTAACATAAGCCTTTTAATAATGACTTTAAGCATTAATAACCTCGATGCTTAATTTAAAAAGAAAAAGGCTAGCTAAATAGATTAAGAAACAAAATCCATAAAGAAACTTATCTTAATTACAAGGAAGCAAACAGAACACCAAATAGAAAATCCCAGAAAAGAACATCCCCAGGGCATAGTATAGTTAAAACACTAAGAGTACATAACAAAGAAACCTGAAATGGCAGTGGAGAAGAAAGAGGGCGGAAGGGAGAAGGGAGGGAGAAAGAGAGGCAAGTTACATACGAAGAAAAACCCATCAGAATAGTTGATTTCTCAAGGGAAAATTTGAAAGCCAGAAGACCCTGAAACAAGGCATTCCAAGTCCTAAAAGACTACTACAGCCAATTTAGACTAATACACACAGCAAAACTATCTGCTATAATTGAAGGAGGAAAAAAATGGCTTTTCATGATATAAACAGCCTAAAAAGAACTTATATCTAACAAATCCAATCTAAAGGAAATGCAGGAAGCAATGTTTCAGCCAGAAGAGGGGAATGAACATAACAGAGAGATGGTGGAAAGAAATATGAAGCTTAATTATTAAAACACAAAATACCACTGAGAACACAAACAACAAAAATTAACAATATGAGAGACACAATTTAACACACATATTTCAGCAATAGCTTTATTTTTAAATTTATTCTTTACTCATACAATAAATCCTGACCTCAGCCTCTCCTCCCTCCACTCCTTCCTGTTTGACCCCCACCTTCCCTTTCTCCCGGATCCACTGCTCCTCTGTTTCCTTTCAAAGAAGAACAGGCTTCTCAGGCGTATCAACTGAACATGGCACACCATGATGCAGTAAGATTACTCACAAACCCTCCTATCAGGGCTTGACAGAGGAAACCCAGTTAGAGGAAAAAGCTCCCACAAGCAGACAAGAGTCAAAGGCACCTCCACTCCCACTACTAGGTATCCCACAAAACCCCATACCAAACAACCACAATGTTCAGTAATAATATCAAATGTAACTAGCCTTAATTCTCCAATCAAAAGAGGCTGGATGATTTAATGGATCAAGAAATAAAACCCACTCTCTTATGCCTACAAGAAACATATGTTAGTTTTAAAGACAAGCACTACCTTAGAGTACAAGAATGAACAAAAGAACTCCAACCAAATAGGACCAGGAAGCAAGCAGGAATTGCTATCATAATATCTGACAAAATAGACTTCAAAGTAAAACTAATTGAAAAATGTATTGTAATCAAGGGACAATGATCCAAGAAGACATTACTATCTTACCAAATCTGTGCCAAACTCAGATTCAAAAAAGAAAAAAAATCTACTGAAATTAAAGACGCTGATTAACATCAATCTATTAATAGTATGTGACTTCAGTACCCCAATTTCTCCAAAAGACAGGTCATCTGGATGAAAAAGAAACAGAAAAACATGAAAATTGATTTACACCATACATCGAATGAACTTAATAGATATCTACAAAATATCCAGACACTAGAGAAATACATCTTCTAGGCAGCACATGGCAGTGTTAGGAGATAATTTCCCAAGTTCAACTATCTCAGGAACAAGTTCCACCTTGCTGGCAGGGTCAAAACTGAGTTCATATTTCCAGGCCCTGGAACCATGTTCTATCCTCATTCATATTTGTCTGTTAACCAGTAAGGAATGCAAAGAGGGAAGTTACCATGATCCTGCTACCTAAACCAAAGCACACAAGTCAGAAATGTGCTGCCTGTCTTGACTTCATTGACTATGTACAGCCTGCCAACTCCTTTGTTCCCTTATTATTCTAGAATTCCAGGTTAGAGTCCAGGAGGGAACCTGACCATCACACAACTCCAATTGCATATTGGTTCAAACGTCAGAAGTCTAACTCCAAACTGTTTATTTTAGGCATATTCAAATATAGTAGAATCTAGTTAAAAGTATTTTGTGGTGATTAACCTAATCCTGAATGGACAACAAAGCCAACCTAAATTTTTCTTGAGAAACAAAGTAAGCTAAACACAGATCAGGCATGACTACATCAAAACTCTTTGTAAAATACATGTGTCTTTAAATATAGGTTCTATCGATTAGGAAAAATAACATTGCTGGAAAGATGTGAGAGGGTCCAGTTTTGGCTACATTGCACACAGGTCAGCAAGCTAAAGATTACATTAGCTCCAGTCTTCTGGGTAGAAAACAGGTTTTTCATTCCTTCTCTTGAAAGGATAACACTGTGTGCTTAACAGTCCACATTTCTAGATTCATCAAAACCAACAAAGGATTCAGCAGAAGGAAGGAAGGAAGGAAGGAAGGAAGGAAGGAAGGAAGGAAGGAAGGAAGGGAGGGAGGGAGGGAGGGAGGGAGGGAGGAAGGAAGGGAGGGAGGGAGGGAGGGAGGGAGGGAGGAAGGGAGGAAGGGAGGAAGGGAGGAAGGGAGGAAGGAAGGAAGGAAGGAAGGAAGGAAGGAAGGAAGGAAGGAAGGAAGGAAGGAAGGGAGGAAAGAAATGAAATCAAAACAAAGAAGGTGTGATTATGAACCTGCTCACATACAGAAGTCTATTGTTAATATGACTTTGGAGGTCACCATTCCATACTTAGCAAAGCAATGGGGTTCTTACACTCCAACTGGCTCTTAACTAACAGTTGCTTGGAAGATTCTAGATACTCCCTTGGGCCCTCTTGTTTGTTTATTGGGGGCGGGGGGGGGGGGGGGGCTGTGAATTGTAGCATCTTAATCCTCTACTTTATGGCTAATATTCACTTAAAAGTGAGTACATATACCCTGTATGTCCTTTTGAGTCTGGGTTACCTCACTCAGAATATTTTCTAGACCCACCCATTTGCCTGCAAAATTTATAATGTTCTTGTTTTTAATAGCTAAGTAATATTCCATTGTGTAAATGAACCACATTTTCTTTGGGGAGGTGGGATGATACATGAGGCTTCTCCTTCTCAGAGGAGAAGAGGAAGGTGGAATGAGGGGATCTATGTGAGGGGGGGTAATTGGAGGAGATGGGAAGCTGAAATTGGGATGTAAATCAAATAAATTAATTAATAAAAATTAAATAATCTGAGCCCAGTACTCTGGAGGCTAAACACAGATGTTAGCCATTAGCTTTTAGCAGAAAATACTTAACAAAGAATCACAGAGTGGGAATATAGACTCAAAGACCTTTGCCAGCATCTAACACTGTGTGATATACGTTGCTAGCCAGAGAGTGACACACCATGGCTGTCTTGTCCCTGACATGGGAAGTTTGCTCACAATGAAGCTGGTCTGTCTTAGGAGTCAGCATGTTCTCTGGATGGCTCCTGATACCATCCTAACTGATGGGAGCTCCAGTTGTGTCCATCACCCTGGAGGTATCCCACATCACTTAAGGCCTCCAAGATTTCTCTTATTGCAAAAACATGTTGGATTGCCAAGTGGCTCCACCAGTACCTCTACATTGCCCCATAGAAGGATTTCTTCGCGAAGTTAAGCCTGAAGCCAAGATGTTTAGTACCACTTCCTATATTTCTGCTATTGTACTGCTGTTCTCTCATGGTCGTAAGGACGGTAAACAGAAGATTTACCCACTTAACATATTTCAAGCATAAATACACTGTTGTGAAATATAGGCACAGTGTTCGACATCAGCTCTTTACAACGTAGTCACCCTGCATAACTGAAACCATACACCTGGAACCGTTACCCTCCCTCCCTCAATCCCCATGCTAATGAATGCTTCCATGTGCTAACTGTATTCCTCATCTGTGTTTTGCCTGTTTGCTCCCTAACTTCAATAGCTGTTTTCCTTCAACTAACTTTTTCATATATTTAGATTTCCCTTCCCTTCTGCTCCTGATGATACTGCAGGCTTCGGGAGTTAATAGGTCAAGGCAATTGTTCTCTGTGCCATAGGAGGAAAAGATGGGTATATAAACATTATCGAAGACATAAAAGAAATGGGAAGTCTCCTCCCATAGTGTCACATCAACCATCCTGACTGTCCCACAACGCAATTCCATGAGACCCAGGAGTCACTCTGGGCTACCCAGTCATTATAAGTTTGTGCATACTGAGAACATATAAAGACAGTCCTGTGGAACAGAGCTGCCATGCTCTCAACCAACAGTGACATGCTCAGCTCACACTTACTTTTCTCAAACCCTCTTTTAACAAGGAGCAACTACATTGCAAGGATACCCCAACTCTTTGATTTCCCTAATAAAACCTTTATTTAGAACCTCAAATACAAAACAGCGCTGTACGCGAGCTTGCTTAAACTGTCTGCACAAGAACCCTTACCTAGGGCATTTTTTTTTCACAATTTTCCTCCCAGGGTAGCCATAAACAAAACAATATCTATCCTCTTCTTAAAGTTCCAATGACAAACCAAGGTACTATTTCACCAATGGTCACTCGGGAACTGATGAGTTCATTAGGCTTACACACAGAGCGTAGGTGAATGGTCACTTACTGGAGTGTTGATGCTCCTCTGGATTAGAAAGTCTTTACCCAGCAGGCATGGTGGCTTCCCCAAACAGAGCCTCATGGATTGTGCTCCTCCAACCAGCTGTCTTCTCAGATTTCTGTACTAATTTAGCCTCCCTGGGGCTGGGTCAGTAAAGCAAAATTGCATACAGCTGGTGGTAGGACTACTTAGGTGACATCCTGATCTACCCACCCCAGTATGTGGGGATGTAAACTGACAGGCCAAGTCTGGATGAGATGGTCTTTTGCAAGGAGGCACATCTATACCCTCCAGATAGAGAGTATGAATTTTTTTTTCTTTCAGGTTCAGAAGTTAGTCCTAGACAGACTCCTTCCTCTGGCGTTTGCATTCCTTCTGCCTGCTGATTTTGCATGAGTTCTTGAGCCTTGAGGCCTCATTTGGTGGAGGGGTGGGCTTGGGCTTGGCCTAGATGTCTGTTTTCATCCAGCTGCAGGGAAGTAGCAAACCCTCCTGCCCTTTTGTTGTGTCTCATCTCCAGAATTCAGCTGGTGGCAAATCTTGGGGTGTGTTTTTCCTAGTAGAAGACACAAGTGAAGTAAAGGAGACAAAAAAAATGGGAAACGCTGACATTATTCAGAAAATATCCAGCCATGGAATCAGTGCTAATGGTTACAAACACAAACCACAAGTGTGGGGAAGGACTTTAAAAGACATTTCACTTAACAATCAATAGCAGTTTTAGCAGGTTTTAATATTTTTCATTTCACCAAAGCCTATGACTTCTCTGGTCACAGGTTTTTATTTAGTTCCTCATACAAGGTGTGAATTTCCCCCTGAGGGGGCCTTAAGACCAAAGAGAAAATTTGTGCTACTCAGAACCACTCACACTACAATTGTGTAGCTGGCACAACTTTCCTTATACTTCCATGGGGAAGCGTTCAGGATCCACAGCTGACTAGGACTGCTGGGCTTAATTCTCCCCTAAATCATTAATACCAACTTCTGACACTACAGGTGAAGTGTTTATAAAAAGATAAAGAGATAAAGAGAGTATGTTCTGTGGGTGTGTGGAGAGGTATGGGGAAGGGGATGTCTCAGTGGGCCCATGTAGAGGCATCTCTTCCCGTGAGGAACCAGTAACATACCGGTATAGTATAGAATAGAGTTTATTGAGGGCATGGGGAGAGGAGCCAGGAGGGTAGTAGAGGCAGAGAGAGAGAGAGAGAGAGAGAGAGAGAGAGAGAGAGAGAGAGAGAAGCAGAGGAGTAGAGAGAGAGAGGAAGAGGGGGAGGGGACAGAGAGGCAAGAGGGTAAGAGATTAAGAGAGAAAGAGAGTAAGAGGAGGGGGCAAGCAGCCCCTTTTATAGTGGACCAGGGCTGTGGGGAGGAGCATACCTGGCTGTTGCCAGGTAACTGTGGAGGTGGAGTTTGGACAGAATACTAACAACAGGAGCTAGCACACAGGAACAAATTTCAGACTCAGCATTATTACTCAAGGTTGGGCGCAGGGACAAATTTCAGACCCAGTTTTATTTTTCGAGGTCTGGCAGCCAAAACATGCCACATCTTCTGGACTAGAGTCTCATCATTCAGTTCTCCATAGTTCCAACGTCTGTGGCAATATTCTTTATTGTTGAGGGGCCTCTGGCATTTCTGTAGTTAACAATTCCTAGGGAGGTAACCCAGTCCTAGCACTGGGATTCCCAATCAACCACCACATAGCCTCTAGGTGTGTCCGTTTATACTTTATGAATTGTCTTTAGTGTTTACAAACACAGGCTAGTACAAACTTCTTTGTGAATATCACTTGTGCCTTACTCCATCACATCACCCCCAAGCAATCTACAGCAACCTAAAGCATTTGCACCCTTTGTGAATGACTTTCCCATGCTCGTTTCTTCAGGAGCAGTCACATGTCTCAAATAAGTCTCCAAATCTACAGAGCACTCAAAAGTTAGTGTTAATGCTGTTCGTATGAAGCAAAACATTTATAAAGAGGACTGACTGGCAGAACAATGATGCAAAGTTCCAAGCCAAAACAAGTAATGGGAGTATGGAGATACCCTTGGTGGTATACTTCAAAGTTCACTGTCAGACTTAGTCTCTCTGAGTGTCATATTACAGAAGTTCAAAACTGCTGGCAACCTTGGCCACACATTTAGGGACATGGCTGGGTTAGCTCCTATTCTGAGAGCCCTCCATCCACAGAAGGGCATGTAGTGGGAATTACCTTCATCTCCTGATTAGAAGTTGCTTTTTCTCCTGAGGTGGATAGCTGGTCTGGCCATAAAGCCCTCCGCAGGCTCACCAACACAGAATTTGGTCACCCAGTTGCTTTATTTCTAAGGACTCCAGTTAGGTACAAGTCCAGCCACATCTGTGTTTTGGAAATGTAGAGGGCCCTTTTGTTCACCTAGTACCCTCCTTCTTACATGCTCTACTTGCTCTAGCACTTTAAACCAGATTTACATACTGGTCCAAGTAAGTCAGATTGGCCAAAACCTCTCCTGCTTTTTATAGTGGGAAAAACTGTTATATGGTGCCCAGTTCACAGACCCATACAAGACTGGGATTATGGTAAACCGAAGAAATTGATTTTTGCAGTGACAGAGAGATTAGTATGTTGTATCAGTGACAATGTAGAGAGGCAAGAGAGATGGGCTTTGAGTGCCAATTCCTAGCTCAATAACAACATTGACTCCTCAGCAGGAATGGTGGCACTCATGTCAAGTCTCAGACCCCAGTAGACTACAGCAAGAACATGAACCCCTCTTCAAGGATGGTGATTAAATGAAAGAAACATTTATCAGGAGCTTAAAAATAAAAGGACACCAATGAGGCAACTGCTTTGGCTTGAGAAGTCAACTATAAGTATGAATTCTTTCTTTTGGCTCCTGGTTTGTGGGGTTTCAATCTATTGGATGTGAGGCAAGGCTGACATCATAGTAAAAGTGGGTGGAACAAGAGGCTCTTTACTTCATAGTAGACGAGAAAGAAGGAGGAAATAGGAATGAAATAGAATTCACAAGGACCTTCCTTTAGTGACTTACATCTTCTAGCTAAACCCATCTCCTAATATTTCCCAAAGCTATGAAAATATGGCCACTTGCTAGGTACCAAGCCTTCTGAATACATTAGCTATTTTTGAGGAGAGTACTTTCTATCCAGTCCATAAGAAACAGGAAGGCTGAAGTTGGAGAAGAGTGAGTTGTAGATCTATAAATATGTATACAATACTTTCCCAGAATTCCTTGGCAGGCAAATTGATGAGTAAATCAGAATTTCTAATAACCATCCATCTAAGGACACAGGCCAACACAGTCTTGTATATCTGAGATAATTCATCTAAAGGACTTTGCAGAGACCCTGGCTTACAGGAAACATTCTGTTGTCATAAGATGGGTTATTTGGCACTTGTGAATATGGAATGCCAAGGATATATATGTACCGTGTCCAGCTTTATAACCCAGTGAGATCAAACATTGTTGAAGAGGTGGGGGGGGGGGAAGCTGGGAGCTTATTTATTTATTTATTTTTTAATTGTCAAATTTGTGAACTTGCTGAGTATCTGTTATGTGTTGGGGCTGAATCTTATTTGATCTCCACAAGAGCTATACGATAGAGATATTAGTTCCTGTGTTGTAGCAATGAGGACATTGAGATAGAGAAATGTCAACTAGGTTGCCTCAAGCGACAGTACATCTATAAACCCCAAACAGATACCAAATCCAAACAAAGCTGAACAAATTAAAATATCATAATGGCATATCAAAATTTTAAGAATACAATAATTTTACTTGAGGACTATCTAAGAAAATATAGAGTGTGTAATATCTTGGCAGATGGCAAGGTCATAGTGAAACATTTGTGTTGAGTATTTTCTGTTTCCTCTTCTTTTCCT
>JANHMN010000015.1:22660431-22705014 GCA_030674055.1 Rhabdomys pumilio
CCCTCCCTCCCCCTCTCTCTCCCCTTCTCTCTCTAGAGATATGCACTTTTCTCTTTGTTCTAGGGGCTTTTAACACAATGTGGTGTGTATTACATACACTCAGTGTATGTTTGTTGAATGATGGCATGCTTGTCATGTAATGAATAAGGATCAGTTTTAGAAGGGATGAAGGACACTGACACAATTACGTATCAGGCATCGAAAGGGGCTATTAGCATGTGGTTGTGGCTATGCATAGATTCAGAGTGTAGCCAAGTGTTCACTTTATAGCCTGGCAGGTGGCAGATGGTCTTAGTAAGCAACTGAACCACGTGTCACTGAGCGTTGTCTCCTGGGTAATTCCCAGTGATGTCTTCAGATTGTACCACTATTGACAGATGGAAGATTGGTTACACTAGTTGCTTGAGAAGCCATTCATTACTTGTCTAAATCTCCCTTTGTTTCTATCTTATGATTGAAATTTTCATTCCATGCCCCCACTCAATGCTCCACCTTCTGAAGGCATCAAGTGAAGTGGAACCAGAGAATAGCTCTGTTCCCACAAGGATGCCATCCTACAAGCCTGAGCAGAGATGCCAAACATCCCATGGCTTCAGAACACTAGTTCTGTCATGTTCTAAAAGTCAAATCTGGAAACTTTTCTGTCTCCCTCTGTTGGCTAGTTTTACATCAACTTAAGACAGCCTAGAGCCATAGTTCTTAACCAGCGAGTCATGGCTTCTTTGGGGGTCAAAAAAACCCTGTCACAGGAGTTGCATATCAGGTTCATTATGATTCATGACAGTAGCAAAACTACAGTTATGAAGTAGCAATGAAATAATTTTATGGTTGGGGGACACTGCAACATGAGAAACTGTGTTACAGGTTCAGTCATGTTGAGGTTTGTTCTTTTGCTATGTACTGTAATGCTAAATACTAGCCCCCCTAGGCCAGGCCCCTAGGTCTCCACCCCTCAGGGATGAGAGAATCTACACATACCCAAAGTAATGCTATGTGACCTTGCTACAGCCAATACCTGGAAAAAAGACAGAGGTAGGCTAAGTTTGGGTTTCTGAGCTTAGGGTCAGAGAAGAGACCAAAAGGAGAAGAGGTGGAGAGAGGAAGATGCCGTGGGGTAAGTGATCATAAGCACTGGTCATGTAGGTTGGCCAGTAGGAGTAAGAGGGCCCACGTGGAACATGAAAAGTCATATCTCAGTGTTATTGGTAGGGAGGTAGATATAATAGCATAGAGGGTAGATATCTGCCCAGCTCTAGTGCGTTAAAAGCTTATTGTAAGTATAAAAGTTGAACAACTTTTACCTGGGAACTGAATGATCAAAGGCAGAGTAGAAATTAGATTGAGATTACATACTTTCTACAATACAGTCGCACATTAGGAAGGTTGAGAACCATAGAACTAGAGTCGTCTGAGAAAAGGGAGCCTCAATTGAGAAAATTCCTCAACAAGATCAGGTTACAAGCAAGTCAGCAGCATGCTTCCATGGCCTCTGCCCTCCTGCCCTGTTTGCGCTGTGTCCTGACTTCCTCCAATGATGGACTACCATGTGAAAGTGTAAGCCAAACACACCCTTTCCTCTACAACTTGTTGTTGGTCATGGTGTTTCATCACAGCAACGGAAACCATAACAAAGACATCCAAAAAAAGAATAATATATTTTGTAGTTTTTGCAACTCTGAAACCTTTCAGAAGATTTACCTACCTGGGTGTCAGTCAGAAACGGAAAGACATCTTGATATCCTGATTCCTGTGCTCAGATCTCATCCTGGAGAACGTTCTACTGCCGACCAACCTGGCGTCTTGGGAGGTGGGGAGTTGGGGAGAAAGCAGACATGCTGATGATCAAAGTTCAGACAGCTGTATTATCTGCTTCCATCAGTATCTTCAAAGTTTAGTGGCCACAGAATAATTTCAAAGGCAGACAGTAGTTTTGCTGATTTCTTCTCTGTATGCATATTTTGGAAAGCACCTAGGGGGGTTTAGAATTCCCAGAATGCTTCTCAGTCACCTCACCCAGTCAGCCCCCTTAAAAATAAGTATGATGCATTGCCTTTTCCATAGGCTGATCAGTTGCACCTCATATTTGCACTAGTCTTACCTGGGTCAGACAGGATCCCATTCTATAGCCTGGTTATTACCATAGCATATCTAATCAAGTTAAGTCATAAGGCAAGAGAACACTGTGCCATAACCTCTATAATCTGCAAAATTCCTCATTGTTTGCTGAGCACCAGTTTTCTCAAAATGGGGACTGCAGCCCTGCAGGCAAAACAAATTCTAAAATGGAAGTTGTGCTTGCTTATAATGCATAATGAATGGCTTCGAAATTTAATTCGCTCTCATCATTGGACGGAGCGAGTCATCGATTTTTGTTTCTGAATTTGTAAAATTGTTGTTTTTTTTCTTAGGAGGGGAAAGAAGCACCTGCTCCTCTGGGTCAGTCTAGTTCTCAGTAAGTTGGGTCTCTGATGGTTTGGTGCAGCTAATTAAGGAAAGTGGGTATGGGTGGGTAGGAGGGGTTTTGGAGTGTCAATCTGAGACAAAGGCTGAAATTCTGCCCCCTGAGGCTGCTGCAGCCTTTACTGATCTCCTTAGGACAGCTGGGTGGAAACAACCAACCCAAGCCAGGTTGCTAAGTTAGAAACATAACCTGTTCATTTTCCTCTGTCAGACACAGGAGATTTGTCTACAAATAAAGACATGACTGTTTAAGCTTTGATTCTGTTCTTTTTGAAATATGGTCTTACTATGTAGTGTAGGATATTTTTGAACTCTTTATTCCCTTGTCTGGATTCTCAAGCTCCTCTTGTGCTTGAATTATTGCCATGCCTGGATGAGACATGCATTAACTGAGTACTACTAGATGGCAGGGTAGCATGCTGAAGCTTGGTGCCATAATTATCTCATTTCATGTCTCCTACTGACTGGTAGGAATAGGTCAAACTTTCCCAGGTGAGAGGGGGAGAATCCGAACCTAGATCTTGATGGTTTCTGAGCTCCTGTTGTTTCCACTGTCTGTCTCTACATTTGCTGAATACAGACAAACAGTGGGGCAAGTTCCACAGTATAAACTCTCAGAGTACAAGGTTGACAAAGGAACCTGCCCAAGAAGAGTGGGAGTGGCTGGCCTTTTGATTTCCATGTCATCAAGAAAGCTGTCAGATTCTCTATCCAGGCCCCACATTTTATTGGCTCAGTGACTGTGAAAAGCCAAATGTTCTGTGGTCTTAAGTTGTGACTTTAAAGAAGAGTGTTACAAACATCTGCAAGATTTGTTATGGCTTCTGGTTTCTGGGTATTGTTTTATTGTGGTGGGGAGGGGGCAAGACAGGCATACTCAGTGTACCTCAAGCTTGACCAGATCTTGCAATCCTCCTGCCTCAACCATCTAAGCTTAGCAATGACAAGCATGCATCATACACCACCGCAGTGGCAGATATTGGATTAAAAGAAAACAAACCACTGCCCAGTCTTGAAATATAGACAGCTTAGTTCCATAGGCTTAGACATTTACAAGAATTTGCTTGGCTGTGTGGTGCATTTTTTTGGTGGGAAATCTGTGATCAGGAGCCATGTGGTATCTTCCCTCCTGGATGCTGATTCTGACCTCTCTTGGTATCACTATATTGCCAGCATAGAGACTGATGCCATATCTGATAGCCATAGTTTGTAGGGGTTGCAGGTGTCATTAGCTCTACAAGTTGTGACAAAATGATCTTTTCAAAAAGTGCTATCAGCCTTTGATTAATATTAAAAAGAATTGTATAAAAAAAAGCAAAAAGAAGAAGGGGGCATGGGAGAGGGGTTTTCTAGGGAGGGGAAATGGGGAAAGAGGATGGCATCTGAAATGTAAATAAAATATCCAATAAGAAGACAGTAAAAAAGAAAAAAGAAAAAGAAAGCTGAAAACACTGGGGAAAAAAAGTGCTATCATTTCCAATATAACTGCCTGTTTTTGAAGTTTAAAGTTGCATGGAACTCCAGCCAGCCACAGGCAACCCTGTCATTTGGGTTTGTTAGCTGGTAACGTTTAAAGAATGATGTAATTTTACCCCTTCAGCTTCTGAATTACTAAAGTTATGGGCATCCTTAGAATCCCCCCATCCCTGACCCCTTGGGTGAACAGCACAAGGTTTTACTTTTAAGTAGACAAATTGACAGATAACTTTTTTTAATCAATAAAGAAACTACACTTCTACACTAAATAAAGTACTGGAAACAGAGGATTTGCGTGATAACAGCAGCAGACTTCCTTGTAGAAGTTATATCCTGTCTACTTGTGAAATCGAATCACCCAGGCTACATCTCTGGCCACAGATCTTGCAAATCTGCATTAGGTTATAATGCCCATTTACTTGTATAGCTTGTTGACTTCATGTTTTAATCAACTAGTGTATTCGAAAATCTGTTTGAGGGAATATAATAGGCAAGCTTTCTGTGGAGGCTTCCAAAAAGTTGGAAAACTTTGGATTGCTGTAAATTCAATAGTGAATGCAGGAATCTGATTTGCCAGACCTACCTAGTGAACCATGTTCACTTAAGCTTTGTTTTGGGGTCTCAGAAAATAAATGGGAGGGGAGAGGGGTGAAGAGAGTTGAGTTTTAAGTTAAGGTAGAGTTAAAGGGCCAGTGGAGACAAGGCCAGAGTATAAACATTACATGTGATGCTTATGAATTCACTATAAAATCTAGTGTGCAGCAGGGACCTCAGTTCCTCAGACCCTGGCTCTACGTTTTTTGGTTTGGAGTGTTTTGTTTGCTTCTTTTGACAACAATTTAGGAAGCTTAATCCTATTTACCCACTTAAAACAAAATAACCCATCGACCACTCTTCTTTTATTTTTGGCTTTTAAATTGCTTGAGATTGTATGGGTTCTTTACATAGTCTTAAATCTGTGTATGTAGCTTATGTTTCTGGCCACTGATGGTGTATTCCTTTGATGTTCAGTACGTACCATGCTCCAGGCACTGTGCTAGGCAGTCATTGTACACACTTGAGACAACTGTTCCTGTGCTCAGTGGATGCAGTCCTCTACAGAGGGGATTCCAGATAGTTTACAAGTGTGAGGGAGATAGAAAACACTGTTGAAGACTGCACAGCTGTGAGGCAGTAGGAGAAAAAAAAAACACCCAGGAAGGGCAGAATTTCCAATCCACAAGATGATTTCCAAAGGATACTCATTTTACCCATAGGAAAGATAAAAATGCGTATCAGGAAACTACTGGAGAAGACAACTATAGCAAAATGAACAGGGGCACAGATCTGTTTGCTTCTTAAGATGTAGGAAGGACTAAATGTAGGCACACTGATCTAGTGCCAAACACTAAAGAATACTTAGTAAAATACAGAAGGAACTTCCTCCTCAATCCTCTTTAGTCCTAATAAATTGAAGTGATACATCTTCCCAAGCTTCCTGAATACATTTTCCCTCTCTGTAATGCTTGTTGGTTTGCCTCTTTGTCAAGAATTGTTCTGAAACTTTTGCAGACCGTAGCATCTTGCTAGAACTCGATAATGTTCTGTTTTTATTATATTTACCTTTACAATGTATTTCAATTATGGCAACTGATTGCGGGTTTTCTATTCATGGCATCCATACAAGGTTTTTATTTGAAATGACTTTATTTTAGTTAAAATGCAGTCAAATTGAAAACAATATGCAAATAATAATACAAGAGGTACATGGTAATAATATGAAGTTGGTGTGCGAATGACAGGGATTCAATCACATCGACATGGTGTACTTCGAAAAACAGAAAATCACAAGACTTGGGATGGACAATGATGCTGACAGACAAGCTGGAGCCATCTCATAGAATCAGACTGTGAAGGGTCTCTTAGGTCAGGCTGAGGAGTTCAGTGCATGGGGAGCCATGTTTTATCCAGAAGTCTAGCCTGCTAAAGTGTGAGAGTTAGGGTTCACCATCAGAACATGAAGGATGGCTCAGAGGAGCAGAGGAAGCAGGTCAGTCAGGGTGCTGGTGGCCCTGTAGCAGAGGATGAGACCAAGAAACGAAGGAAGAAGCATGGTTATGTAGACAATGAGATGATTTGACAGTCATCTGTCACCCAGTTGATGTGGAGGGAGACATGTAGAAAAATGTTGTAGTGTGTGGCTTAGTCTGTAGGTGGCAGGTACCTCTCCTAACAGGATGTGGGGATATTTCCTAACAGTAGTTGCTTCTTTGATGATAACTGATGTGGTTTTAACCTGAGCAACACCCAGCATGTCCTTGTCAACATCTTCAGAGGAAGAAAGTGATCACCTTACTCCTTATTCCTGGCTAGACACCCAGCTCCTTGTAGACTGCTCTCCAAATGCGTGTGTGGTGGAGCTACTGTCTTTTCATGTGTGAGAAAAGTCTGTGGCCAAGTAGTGGAAAAAGACATAGTTCTACCAGGCCTAAAACTTCCCCAAGAGCCTACCGAGGAAGGCATCTTAGCTCAAGAACGTTACCTTGGATCCTCTTTAAATTCACTTTTCTACTTTTATTTTTTAAATCAAGGTATGAAGGTTGTATAGTTTCATGATTTTAGAGATTTTAATGGACACAGACTATTTGCATATCTTAATGAGGAACAGTGTGGAAACTTGATATACACGTATGATCTGCCAATGGTCCCTCAAGATAAGTAGCATGTTTGTATTTTGCAATCGGTGAAGGGAGATGCTGGGAGGAGTAGAGAGGGGAGCTCTGGCTATGCAAGGATGCCTAGATAAGTGCAGTACAACAGCTCATAACCAGAAGGGTGTGGTTAATGGAGACTGGAGCTGTTATGAGCAGTGCTCTCCTCCTCATTCCCCATGGCAGAGAGAGCTGAGGAACTAGTAAGAGTTTGGATACCTTACTAGCTACAAATGGATATCTCAGTGAAGCCTCTTCCTAGAAAAGGATAAAAATCTCGCTTTAGGCTCTGCTCTAAGGGACCACAGGAGTCTGGATAACCATAGTAGTGGACATTTCCAGGGACCTGGCAGAGATCTTGAAAGCTTAGCAGACCCTCACTTTAGAAGGAAAATCAGTGATGACTACTGCTGACTTCCTGATAGTAATGATCAGAGGCACAAAGTGTCTACCTAAGTTTCATTTTTTTAAAAAAGAAAATATTCTTTTGCATTGTTTTTTTTTTTTGTGATAAACTAGAGTTAACAATTGTTTGCAATAAAAAAAAGTTGCTTCATTTAAAGGGAAGATTATACAGGAACAATTATGTCAGACTCCATTGCTATTAACAATGCTTATTTGCAAGTGTGATGATAGATATCATGAGCCTAAATCAAGGACCAGTTTTGCAAGACCATGTTAAAAGACTGAGTTCAAACAACCTAAGTCTATAACTTATTAACTATAACATAGTTATTAACTTAAGTCTATAACTTATAACATAGATGAGAGAAGTATCTCATTTTATGTATGGAGTGAAGAGTAAGTCAAAACTTAAAAGAATTATTGAGTAGATAATGGGGTGGGTACGGGCATCAACAAAGATATGTGAGTTTGGTATTAATCTGATATCTGACTGACTTCTCTCATTTTGTCACCCTGGAAGATTTGGCTGGGATTATACTTTTTAAAGAAATAGACTATATGTGAACTTTATGTGAAAAAATTAAGGCCAATGGGTGTATATCGATCACTCTACAGGGTTAAGAGAAGTTTCTGATTGTTCTACTAGAAGTATGCAATACAGTTTGAAGGTGGCATCATGAAGACCACATAATGAGTCATGGTTCATTCATTTCTCTGTGAACTTATACTCAGAGATTTTCACAAGCTATTAAAAATTATTGACTTGGCATGGAATGGTATGGGTACACAAGAAGTTACCTACAGAGATCTTAGTTTCTAAAACTGCTATATTGATTGCTATTTGGTGATGTTGCCTCTCAACATATACTTGTTGCTATTTAAAAAAAAAAAGGGCATTTTTCTTACTTTATGGGATGGGTGAAATGGTCTATCTGCTCAGATCATGCAGCACCGTATACCTTATTTGAAACTGAGAAATGTCGATCTCTGAACTTAAGGATCGGGAAGACGAACAGAGGAAGTCGTCTGAATACTTACTAGATACTTTCTAGATACTTTCTAATTTCCTTACACGTGCTCCAGTTTAAACCTCACTGAACCACAACTTGGAAGTGGGGGTAGGCAGCAGAAGGAATCTGCCGGAGTTCACCAAGTTTCAGTGGTAGGGCCATTGTTCTGACCACAGAAGCCCTCTTCCTTTGACTAGAAGTTGCCACCTACACACCAAAATTGTGAATTCACTCTCATGGATGGACTTGCACTTCCTTAGAAAGCTGAGGTTAGGGAAGATGGACAGAGTTCCTACACTAAGCAACCTAGGTTCCAGACTATCTGTAAACCAAAGGCAGGCAGGCTCCTTCCTCCAAAGTAGAAGCTGATTTAGATAGAACTCACACTATGTTAAGAGAGCCGGACATGAAAATACTCATCATATTTGGCTACTGTCAAGGAGGGACTGAGAGAAATTAGGTATCTACAACATACCTACAAACTCAGTAGATACATTGTGCTGAGAATGAAGTTTAACTTCCCTGGGCCTAAATTTCTACCATTGTTTTTTCCTAGCATCAAGAAAATAAAAAAGATACAGGGCATTTTAAGTCATAAAACAACAGTATAAAAATATTGATACTTAGTACTTTGAGTCTTTATATGTGAGTATACAGTAAGGCAGTAAAGATGTTAATTCCTTAGCCTTGTTGGAACATAGTGGGAAGAGATATCTTTTCTTCCATAAAGTTCTGTTCCTGAAAGTTCATTTGAAAGAGGAAGTTTAGAGAAAGATCCTTGGGTCTAATCGCCACTCCATTCTCTCTCCCATTTTTATTATTAAAAAAAGAGGTTGGTCATGATATTTTAGAGCAATAAAATCCTTTTCCTACAGCGGGTATGTTTTTAAGTTCAACCACAGTTAAATAGCAGTAACTAACCAGAGAGGTGCATCAGTTGCAGGACTGAGGGTATCAGTAAGGCCTACAGATATGTACAGAGCATGTACTGCCCGATCTAACAGCTTCCTAAACAAACAGAAAAGTTTTCTCTTCGTAGGTATAAAGTTCTCCATCCCTACGACAAATTATTTTTAATGGCTCATCTTTCTGAAGAGTATCCAGAATGAGAGAATGTAACATGATGCTACTAAGATCAATTGATGCTCCATTTTCCCCCCAGTATCTTAAGTATTTAGATTGCAGGCCAGCTTGTCTTCTCCTCAAATGCTTGACACTAAAGCCTTTGATGATTCATCATTGGAGCAGAGAACAGAAACTTCTGCAGACTGGCTAGAAAAAATAGATGTCTTCCTCCTTAGCTTGCAGAACTGGCCTAGATTTATCACTCAAGAGTCCAAAACAACTGGAGAACAATAGGAATGATCTAGACTCTTTGTTTGAGTAGAAGCCAGTTTTCATGTCTCTACCTTCCTTTTCATTTCATTTCCTTTATGCAGCTCTTCCACCTGACATGGCATGACCACTTAGGTGGACAAGTCTCTCTTAAGTCACTGACATTTGTCACTTATAGCTTTTAGTTTGGGCATGGGGTTGGCAAATCTATAGTATACAAACTGAAGACAGGATCTACATTCTAACTTAAATATTCTCTCATCTTCAGATCTGATGCTTGGTGTGTTAGCTGAATGATTAGTGGGTAAATGCATTCATGATGATGCTTCAGAACATTAAGTCTCCTGGAATTCTAGACTGCTTGGAAATGATGTTCCAGCCACTATGGTAAGTTGCCAGGAATCCTGTCTACATCAAAGGTGAACTTTGATGGGAAATCTCAGGTTATGCTCAAACTCCAAAGCAGGCTGACTTACTACACATCTTTTAAATGCTCTTCATCTATTTAAAGATAATGAGAATGGTTGAAATATATAAAAATTACACACACAAAGTATCTGTTTGTTAAAATATGGCTTCATAAGGTTAATTTTAATAAAAAAAAAGCACTGCCTTCACACTACGATGGATCTTATAATGTGAGAAATATCCCATGCATAGGCCCCTCCCTGAGCAGTATGTTGGGCTTCGTTTTGATTTTTTTTTCAATAGAATGAGGAGAGTAAAGTCACTGCTCCTTAGCCTTCTTATAAAACGGTGTGCATGATGGGAAGTAAATTTAAAGACGTTATAGGAAAGTTTAGCATAGATGTCTTTGAGGCTACAGTGGCCATTGAACCATTTGAACCATGGTAGCTTTTTCCTTGTCTTTGAGGCTACAGTGGCCATTGAATCATTTGAACCATGGTAGCTTTCTCCTTTTTACCCTCTTAGGATTGCATAGGATTGGCACAGTCATTGCCATGAATCTGGGTAAGTTTCTTGATGTCACTGCAGAATAGATCAACAAACAGGATCCAGAAAGTTATTTAATGTTTCCCTTCAATGTCTTTGTGAATGGCAGTCTGGTGGCTGTGGAATGGAGCATCCTATTGCTTGATTTTGTGTTTCCTACAGCAAGGAGTGAGGCGGTAAACAGAGTCAGGAGGGAGGTGATTCAAGGATAGGTAACGTGGCAAAAGCAACAGAGACAAGATGATCATGGGGTCCATGAAGCACAGTCCTAGATAGCATAGCTTTCATGGCAAGACAAAAAAGTGCTACTCTAACAGACTGGATGTTAGTCTGCTGCGCAACACACCCATGTCTCTGCAGAGTAGCATTTTTATTGCAGTATGACTTTCTTGGAAATGAACAATACTTTAAATAAATCACAATTACTTATTGCTTAGTATTTGAGATAATAAATTCTTTAGTTTATCAGTACCTCATGGCCTTCAAATGTGCATTCTTCAATTAGTTTCAGTTACATATATATTCTTTCTCCTGAACAATAAATTATTTTTTTAAAAAAAAATGGAAAAAAAAGAAAAAGGTACATAATTTTAAAGCAAAGAAAAACATATATTTTAAACATTTATCTTAAACTTAGATGAAAACAATTCTCTATGTTAGATGTTTAAATATAAATAATAAAGAACATTATGCTATTTACAATGTAATACAGTGAGTTTAGAGAGTAAAAACTAACATTAACTCATAAAGACAGCAAATGACTTAACAAAACTTCTAAGTACTATACAATGTGTATTTACAAAAGAATATATAATAGAAATTGTGATGTGTGGCCATTTCCTTTTGTCTGCATTCCTTCATAGTGTTTCATGGATCTTAGTGGAGAGAAATCTCTGCAGCTGCTGGAATGCAGCCAGGACTAAAAGAAAAAGCCAGATCTTCCTTATTCACTAATAGGGGGCCATATACCTTCAACCTCAGGCCAAAAGAGGAATAGATACAAGAGAAAGTTACCCTGGATAGACTCCACCCACATTGACAGTCACACAGATACAAGAAAGACATGGCATATTGCTGCTTGAGATACATTCTCTCTTACATGGAGGACCATTTTATAGTAAGCAGAAGGCTGTCCACCAGGCACTCTTGAGAGTAGGAGGATGAATGGAGGGAAAAGCAGGACAGAAAGCAAACCTTGAGTAAGTACAAAAGGAGTTTGGTGTCTACTATATCCCACTATATAACTCAGTAGTTTTTGATTTAAGACCCAGGAAGCATAGTTGGTATTAAATTCTTAGTAATTTGTACTCCCTTAAAATGCAAGGCATCTTCACACATGCCAGGAGCACAGGTGTGCATTCTTCTGCCCTGCTTCAGCCCTCTCTGGATTCAGAAACAGAATGCTTGAGGGAGACCTGGCAGTGAAGCATTGTAGAGACATTCCTGGACATGTAAATCCAGAGGCTACAACAGGTAGCCCTGACCAGCCACATGGCTGTTCTCCTCAAGGAAAACTGTGTTCTTCTCTTGGGGAAAAGGCTTTCTTGACTAACATGACAAGCATAGATTAAAGCACAGAAGAAAAAAATCATATATATTCACAATTTGAAAAATTGTAGAGCTTCTCATGCCAGTAAAATGCTCCTTTTTAAAAAAAAAATGTTTGTGTCAGAGGAGTCTGTTTTTCAGAAGAGAACTTCTTAATACCCTGGTGACTAACATATTTGAAACAAAATTTTTTAGAGTTTTAAGATAAAAATAAAGAAATTTCTTTATTGAATGATAGGGTGAGTCAGGACCTTTAAAGGCAATATTAAGCAACTGACAGAACATCCTCAAGCTGGCTGACCTTTCCTCCCTATGGTGCATTGACCACTCTCTGCAACACTGGGAAGACAGCGTTAAGCTTCCACCAGCAAGCGTCCATTCCTCTGTGTGTTCTAAAAATTCAAAATCACTTCGAGCACAGAGAACTGTCCTGTGGCCAATAGCAGAAAACAAGAGACTTCAAATACTATGAGTAATTTTAAGGGCCCACAGTAAAGCTTCTCTTAGAAACATGAAGACATGTACCACATGGACTTGTGGCCAGCCTGCAGTGTTTGTCTAAGACCTCCTTGTGGGTTATTACTTCCCTTGACTTATAACAAAGCTTGGTAAAGAAAATAGATTTGGTTCAGCTGGGACCAAGAATCAATGATTACCATTGACTTTGCCAGTCCTCTGTCCAACTCTTTTCCATTTTGCTATGGAACTCCTAAGAGCCTAATTAGAAACCCAGGAAGCTCCAGTTTTGATTGACAGATAACAAGCAGGGAATACAAAAGGTTATGAGAGGTTATTCCCTGCCCCTTCCCTTTTCTACTCTCCTCACTCGCCAGATTAGCAGTTGTTCATGTTAATATCTATAAGTGTCCATTGGCTTTCCAATCACAAGAGAACACACAAAGTTTAAACCAATCTTAGTCCTGCTTTAGAGACAGTATGGGAAAAATTACTTAGAGAAGAGAAATGGAAGATACAGGCTATTTATGGAGACAGATCAGTCCGTGAGTCAGGGGGTCACTTCAGCAAGAAAAGCTGCAATCTTCCCAATGCTATTGACAATCCCTAGTGAGGCACCACTATGGAAAGTTCTTGCTAATCATAAATCACATGCACATTGGCCATTCCTGGCAAAAAAAAAAATACTCATGCATAGTTATGATCTAATCAAGGCAATGTTGAACACAAGAGAAACATAATGAGGGAGAAAGGAGTGGCCAACCGAACCAAGTTAAGATGTCAACTGGGTAGTGCAGCTGCGTTCCCCTTGTGACTTCTGCACACTCACTCCTAAATACTCTACCAGTGGGACATTTCCCTACAATGGCCAAGTCACTGCTATGCACCACAGGCACATTGTATAATATTGTTGGGGCAGATGGCTGAGTGTACTCTAGGGTCTGAGGCTTCACAACACAATGTGCCTCTTCTGGAGCCAAGAAGAGGGTACAACCAGTCAGTTAAAAAATATGTCGGAAAGGATTGCACCTTTAGCAGCTGTGGTTGGTTGGTCAACCAGATGAGCTTCTGGATTATTTCTCTCAAGACAGAAAGTGAAACTGAGTTCTTTCTAAGTTGATAGATTTGTCCTGATAGCAAGCCAGAACCCATTTTTTTTCCTAAGCTGTACTCAAAGCTGTTACTCTTTGTCAAGAACAATAACCAAAAAGTTAAAAATTAAAGTCAATGGTAGCTCCTTTTAGCAAGAGCAAGCTGTCTTCTGATTTAATAATATAGTTTTTTTTTAAATCACAGTATTACTTTCTTCCTAATATTTAACATTACTTAGGTGCAGTTTCCTGCTATATGTAATAGTAGCATGCTGTTGGGTCTACTATTATCTCAGAGTCCAGTGAAGCAAACCTTTGGCTGACAGAGTAGAGACAACTCATTTCGTATTGGGAAAGCAAAGAAAACGTCATACAAAGTAGAAGGGTATTTGGATGGATGTGCCATTTCAAGACAGTACTGGTTGGGTGCTGCTGGAAGCAAAGAGAAGGAATAGCTGCTAGCCTTGCAAACCATACATCCAGTCAACATCATAATGCAATGCACAAAAAGCCAGCAAAAATTGAATATATGGGAGGTTTTGCTGAAATACTGTGAAAAAGCAATCACCGTAACTTTATAAAACTTGCTCTCGACATAACATAACATAAAGGCACCATTGATATCTTTCTCGTTTTTGAAATACTGTAAAAAATTGCTACATATGGCACATAACACATTTTTACATACATATATTTAATTTATAAAAGTTTTTTTTTCTTCCTGTTTTCTATTTGCAGAACTGCTAAAATAAAATAAATTGTTTAATTTAAGGTGAAATACTTTATTATATAAAATAAAGTTTTACAGGTGAATCTATGTGTTTATTTAGGTTTTATACAGCAATAGGGTCTTGGTTAGCGATTACACTAGACAGCCTGGCCTGTAATTCTTCCTGTGTGGAGAAGCGGCCTGCTGGGTTAGTCCTGCTCTCAGCCAGACGGAAGGCAGGGGCCGCCTCAAGGCTGGCTGCCAGGGGGTTCTGTATGCCCAGGAATGGTGTATCTTCACCTACTCTTTCATCTTCTGTCTCACTTTCTGAGTTACTGCTCACAGAACTTGGGTTGCTGTCCATTTCCAACCTATTGGCAATGTGGCCATTGGGCTTGGTTCTTTTGGCCCGCCGGCTATTGGTGACTTTCTTAATAGGCTCTTGAATTGGCTCATACTCCTGGGTCGTTTCATACTCCTCATCCTCCACTATCCTCAAGGGACTAGGGGGGAGGCTGGTACTTTGATGTGCAGGGTTGTGATGAAAGGAGTTGAGTTGCTGCGGGTGATGATCATACTTCTTCTCCCGTAGCCTTGGTGGTGTCACAAGAAGCAGAGGTCTCTCTTCTTCCATGAAAGGGCTGACTGCCACAGAGGGCATGGACACCGTCATGCTGGACACAGGTGGAGACATTTCCGAAGGGGGCGATTTAGGGGAGCTTGGCGTGTGGAAATCTACAGGTGACATACGAGCCGGGGTGGTCATGGCTGATACATACCTGTGTGAGCACAGAATACCCTGCATGAGTGTGGAGGATTAAGAGGGCATGGAACAGGGAGGGGATAGGGGACGAGTTCACCACGAGATATAGTCAGAGAACAGTCATCATCGAATACGTAAGTTTTACACTAGGAAGTTCAGCACCCTTGGGTCCTATCCTTATAGAGCCAAGAGTTTCCTTATACGAATCATGCAAAGGTTGGCTAAATCATCTAGCTCATTAAAAGCTTTTGGGAGTTTCAGTCTTTATTGAATTTAAATCAAAGTATGTGAGCCAAGACAAGGGGGCTCCCAAGAACATCTCAGCTTATAAAGACCAAGGCTTGGGGACTTAGAAGGGAAAAAAGTATTCTTAAATACTATACCTTCCTAAAGGCCAAGGGGTCTTAGAGAATGAAGCCCAAATGGGGAATGGAAGAGGATCTAAGATGAGTTGCTGACAGCTGGATCTGCATGCATTTGGATCTGTAAGCCTTGTTTCTCCTTAGCTCAGCTATAAGGTTATGTCTTATGAAAAAAAAAGAGCATAGTGACTTAAAAATTACAGTGTAATACATTTGTGTCCTTTTAAGTTGAAATTTTCAGGAAACGCTATCAGATAACCTTCAATTTGCAACTGTCCATTTCAGAGTGTGACACAGCCAAAGGCAAGCCTGAGAGGAACCATAATTTGGTTTCATGTCACCGCAGTGAGCACTAACTCCAGTCTCCCATGTATGTCTCATCCAAATCCCAACACTGCTTTTGGTTTCCTTCTGGAAATACTTGCAAAATCCCTCACAAGTGCCTAGCAAGGTTTTGTGGATACATAAGGGTTTGGTGTACCATGGTATCTCATGCCATGCTATGTTGGATAATGCTACCATGACAGTCCAGGTACTGTGTGTCTGTTTTGCAGCACTGTGCCTTCCCTAAGAACAGGCAGACATGTCCTCTGGGTTGAGTCTGAGTCACATTCTTCATCTTTTGATAATGACACTCACAGTGCACAGCGACTGGGTGACTCTTCCTGACACTGACATTTACAGTCTAATTTGATGTGACCTGTGATGACACAGGATACTGCTCTCTGAACCGGAGCGAATGGGAAGAGGAAGCCTATTAATTCTCCCACTTTTCCATGATTCATGGTGATATGGAAGTGACACCCACCCGTGTTGAAAACTGGAAAAAGTGTCTCCGAATTTGAAACATTTGGGGTCCAAGTCTGCACACGTCTTTTGAGGGTACCTAAATTAAACCTTCTGAGAAATGCTAGTCACAGTTCAAACAACACATACAAGTGACTCATCATTTTTTCTCCCCAAGATCTTTCAGTTTAAGATTGTTTTGTAACTCTAGGTAGTATCTGGGTGATGCCTCGATGCCCACGTTAATAGACAGAATCCTCAAAACCAAGCCACGGTAATGAAAAGAAACTTCACCCTAACCTTCTCTGCATGTCTTAAGGGGAATGGACAGACTTCAATATACAAAAATATAGTTACACGAGGTCAATGCTCTGAGCCATTTTTAAACCATACTCTTCCTCAGATGTGTTTATAAAGAGAATGCTAAACTCATCAATTCTATCCTGTTCTGAACCTGCTTTGGGGACAAGGTGATCAGCAGGCTCTTTGACCTGAAAGTCCCCCAAATGAATTCTTGGCTGTACTTTCAGGTCTATAAGTGAGAAGTTCTTTGAAATCACCTCAACCCAGGTAACTGCAAAAATACATATGAACTTGGCATTATATTGACCCTTTAGCCAATGGAAAGAGGCTAAACTGATATAACAATAAGAAAATAAACAAAGTGGATTGGAAAATCAATAGATAACAGCCCGCAGATGGGCTGAATGGTCAGCTGGCCATAACTTTCATTCAGCATAGGTGAAAATGGATAAAGAGAAGGTCCAAGTTCAACATTCCTACTTTGTGCTTTTTCCAGTTTACTCTCTTCTGCCTTCTGCCATCACTTCTCCAACCCAAATTTGGACTTCCCCCAAAAGGAAATGCAAACATCCTGGAATTGATGGTAATATCCGAGGCAATATCTGCTTTGAAAATCACCTATGAAGGCTGCCAGGCTCATCATGCAATACTTTTATTTTACCCAGGACTTCTAGGGATTTCATAAATGAATACAATGTGGCGGAACACAAGGAGGCATACCCTCATAACCATCACCAACGTCATAGCCTCTGACTTGATTTAACTGAGGCTAGAGGTGGGGTACTTAGAGCATGAGAAGACAAGGGTAGAACAGCCATCGAGGTAGAGAATGAACAGCTGGCCAATTGGAATTAGATGAGGGTCCTTAAAATGGTACACCTGAAGAAAGGAAGACCCCATGAGTCTGAACCTAGGGTCAGGTCTGAGAACTCCAAGTTGGCTGTACCTTCCACATTACATTACTTCTGCTCTTTAGGAGTTGGTTGCCTGTGAGCCACTGGGATGGTGGGAGAAACTCGGTAGGAAGGTGTTCAGCCAAATAAGAGGATGACTTCATCAACTAGAGGCATCAGGGAATTGATGACACCCCTTATATAAGGATGAATTTCCTTAGGAGAGACGGCAGGTGCTCATAGGATTCTCTCACTGAATGAGGATCTCCTCCAGGATAGCTTTGCCCTTCGGTTTTACCTTTCACTATGAGGAGAGTCTCTGTAGGAGTCAGGGGTTTCTCTGGCATGCCTGAGGAAGCTGTTACATTCTCGAGGGCCTCCCAGGCCGTGAAGCCGTCCTCGTGGGCCCCCAGCTGGACTGCTATGCCTGCTGTTCTCTACTGATGACATCATGATTACAGAGTGGCTTTCTGAAATGATGCTTTCTGTGTGCCCATTACTCCAGCTGGGTAGAGAAGAAACATAAGAGGCAGTGTGACAGATTGGCTTAATTAGATATGGAAAAAGGCAAAGAACAAAAATAATTCTGGCAAATATTTCAAGTGACTGATCCATCAGTAGCCCAGAAATGATACAAAGATCTTTGCTGTAAAGATAATCCTTGATTCAGATTGGACTTGCGAACATATAGTTTATTAATTTGTTCATTCATTCCATAAATATTTATCAAATGACACGATGTAGTGTTAGTACAGTTTCACGGTGCTTGAGTGGCTTGGGTTATACAAAGGCACTGCTGTGTGCATTATGTCTGGAAGTCGGCTGCTATGCTTGCTAGAGTTTGCATAGCCAGCATGACATCACAGCTAGGGTATCTAAGAATGGAGTGCTCAGCTACGTATGTATTTTCAGGGGCCACTTCCCCAGGCAGTCTAAGCTTTAGAAACAAACTTCTAAGTATCACACAGAATCTAGACAGATTTTTTTTTTCCTGTAGTGAGTAGCAATTCAGTAAGTAGAGGAACAGCAAGGTTTTTATTGTTTGTAATGGAAACACTAGGCTTAGGCTTACAAGGTAAGGGCAGGTTATATCAAAAATCTATTAACGTTCGCGGTCCATTTTACTGCTTTTAATCATCTCCTTTGCTTTTTTATTAAGAATGGATAGAAAAGGGCAATGAACAAAATTCTGCTTAGGACATTTTTTTTCTTCTGAGATTTTTTTTCCCGTCCCCTCATACCTGTGACTAGGAGTCTGGGTGACAGTCGTGGAGTGATGGGTTGTAGAAGTGTAGCGACTGGTAGAAAAGGAGGTCTCCACTTCTCTCTCAACAATATGCTCACTGGAGATGACGTTTTTCGATACATATTGCTGGGTAAACAAAGAGACAAACCGTGAAAGTTCATGTAAGTCAAAACACAAATACACTAATTAGTTCTCACACATATGCTCAGGCTATCTCTCACAGCTGGCCAGATGGTGAGTTCGTTGCTGGCCACTTCTGGCCTTGAGGTTAGATACATGGCATGAATAAATTCCTTTCTGAATGTTTGCACAAGACAGGTCCTAAAATCTCAACTTTATTTCTCTCAGTTCCAACTGATAATAGAAATGTCTCAAACATTCTGTCTAGTATTATTTTTGTCTGCATTCCTTCAGGTCAAGAAAACTAACTTGATATCTGAGGGGTTCCTATAGTCTGATTTATTTAAAATTTCATGTCACTAGAAAAATGTGAACTTTGGTATTTTAATTTTTTTTTAATTTCATAATGCCTACGCTGGTCTAATGTATATGGCTGAAGATTTTAACTTGCTCAGTGCTATTTCAAGGACTTAAAACATTTTTAAGGTCTGAATAAATCCCATGCTATACCCAGGGCTTTATCTTTAGTGAGTCGATTTTACTTTTATCATACAGTAGCTACTTACTGCCTGCTAACAGCGAGATGCTGATGTTTTTAAAGTTCCTTTTAAATTGTTGCAGGTGCCCTTTGTATTTCTAAAAATCTGAGTGAACTAAGTTAAACCATGAGAAAAAGAACAGACAGAAATAAGTAGGGTAGGGTACTTTAATGTCTGCTGAGATGTAGACTGTAAAGAACCCGATTGTCATGAAGGCCCTAAACATACAACTTGAGCTTTGCAGAATGGCTCTTTCTGTTGATGGAAATACTTTCCCTTCTGGATCTTTTTGGGGACAACTGCTGCATCACTGCCACTTTGGGACCCATTCTACCCTTGTCTTCTGGAAGCACCTTGAACCCAGTGGGTCTAATGAAAATAATATTTAGCAATTATTAAGAGCTTTCTGAGTCTTTATTTTAGTGAAGTCGGTATTAATTTTAGGCCAAATGAAATTAAGAAATAGCATTGAAATGAGTTATTTGTGTTATAATTGCAATCTAGTCATGGTGCTGTTACTATTAGATATTATATTGTATATGATAATATCATATTATATATAACATACATATTACATTATATATAATATATTAAATATTATAGCTGTCTTGGAAATGAATGTTTTTATTGACCTTGGAAAACATTCTAATGAACCCCATTATTGGGAGGGAATCAATAACTTTCTATTACCCCTTGGCTCCATCACTCTCCCAAAAGTCCGTGTTATGAGACTTGAGAGTACAGTAGTAACCACCAGCCCCTTATGTGAATCTATGACCAATCTTCTCCACCCAAGGTATACCTTCTGTTATAGGACAGAAAATGGAATTACAAATTTAAAACTATGTCTATTGAGAAAACTACACATTCCAAGGGAACAAATGAGGATTGTGCTGGAACACTTCAAACTACGATCAACACTTCAGAACTACGAGCACTGGAAAGAGCGCTGGGCCTGATCTCTCTCTCTCTCTCTCTCTCTCTCTCTCTCTCTCTCTCTCTTTCTCTCTCTCTGTCTGTCTCTGTCTGTCTGTCTCTCTGTCTCTGTCTCTCTCTCTCTCTCTGTCTCTGTCTGTCTGTCTCTCTGTCTCTCTGTCTCTCTGTCTCTCTGTCTCTCTCTCTCTCTCTTTCTCTCTGTCTGTCTCTGTCTGTCTGTCTCTCTGTCTCTTTCTCTCTGTCTCTGTCTCTCTCTCTCTCTCTCTCTCTCTCTCTCTCTCTCTCTCTCCAGGGTTTCTCTGTGTAACCCTGGCTCTCCTGGAACTCACTCTGTAGACCAGGCCGCCTGCCTCTGTCTCCCAAGTACTGGGATTAAAGGTGTGTGCCACCACTGCCTGGCTAGTCTGATCTCTTATTATAAGAAAGAATTCAATAATGGTATGAGCAGTCTCAGTGAATAGACTATCTAGTCAAATTTAGAAGCTACATGCAGGGTACAATAAAAAACAAAATACATGAATGACTGAGGGTGCATTCCATGTGAGGCTATAGCATGACATAGAAGGAGCTGGGAAATACTTAAGTACTACATCCTCCTAGCTTTGCTCTGAGTTTCCCACCTTTTCATGTTCCATAGAAATCAGAAGAAGAAAATCACATGCCCCATGTAGGGACCCTAATAAAAATATTTCAAAGCCCTTTGCTTGGTTTGCTCTGAGTCAGTGGTATATTGGAGCAGCCTTCATTCCCAAATGACTAAAACTAAATATTTCTTCCAATTCTGATTTTATTATTTATGATTTATGCTGTTTTCTTGTCTTTCTAGGCATTCTTGCAGGAAAAAACCAAGCATCATCCCAATGTCTTAAATGCCACAGTGTAAGGAAACGTGATAATAACTGGATCCATTGTAAAACAGCTGTCACTGTTCTCTCCTAGCCAAACCTTGGGTTTCTGGAAGGCCACTGTGCTAAGTGGTAGCCAGTAAGGAGCCTAAGATTAGAAAACTCCACTTCAGTGTGTCTGAACAGCAAACACATGCTTTCCCACGTTTTCTCAGTGGGTCAGTCAACATACATTCACCAGCTGCACGTTTTCTGGTGGTGGGTTTGGGTGGTGTGGCCCATTCGCTATGTTCACCATGTTGTTTCGTTCTGACCGAAGGCTCTGCCGAAGCCGATCATGAAGCTTCTGCCGCTGTTTCCTGCATGTGAAAAAAGGAGCATATGTTCGTTCCTCATCTTTTTTTTTCCTACAGCCAAATCTTTATTCTATTAATACTAATGAGTAACTTGAGTTAATCAATCAGTGATGATCATAAGTGAAGAGAAGTCTATGACACTGTCTCAGAATTAGCAGTATCACACATCCCAAGAAAGCAGGTTTTAATAGTTACATGGAATTCTTACAGAAATGTAGCTAATTGTACTGAAGGAAAACAAAAAAGAAAAAACAAAACAAAACAAAAAACCCAAATGCATTACTATTTGGCTAACCTCTCAGCCTTCTTTGTCCAAGTCATACAGATAGCCATTGGTCTTTATATACTTTGTATTATGGGATTAATGAGGCTGATTCCATTTATAAATTTTCCTATAGATTGCTTAAGAAAATTAAGTTAGCTTTTTATTTGTACATCTTATACAGTTACTGTATGTGCATATCCCATGCATATCTGTGGAAATTTGGGTATAGTTTGCCATTATATTTTGGCACGATTGTAACAATGTAACAAGACTCTATACTTGCAATGCTTTTTGGAAAAAAAAAAGGTGGTAAATATTAAAATTTGAGTCTAATAAGACTTATGATGCCAACTCCATGAGAGCCTGTTGCTTTCACTAGGGCTTCACAGCATTTTATTTATTTATTATTTATTTATTTATTTATTTATTTGGGATACTGTGAAAACATAATTTATGCTGTATATTTTGTGGCAAAAAAATTGTGTATTACCTCTGTTTTCTAGTGCAACACTCAGATCAAGACATTCCTGTAATTAGTTTTGACCCAAAGATATTATGTCATCAGGCAAAACCCAAACAGCATTCTATTAGCTGAGGAGTATTGATGAAATCATAAATGGAGAGAGGGACTCGTCAGTCAGCCAGTGTTTGTGCTATCATGGACACAGTAGAAGGCCAAACATGATGACTATATATCTTTAAGACTGTTAGGTTAACATTTTTTCCAAACAAATTTGGCTTGCTTGTCCTTACACAAAAATTTCTTTACACACTGCATATTTATAGAGCATTTATGTTGGAAACCTAATAGAATTAAAACATGATCATATAACTCTCAAAAAAAAAATAAATGTCCTGCAAACTCTGTATCTCAAATACCATAAAGTGCTTCTTTTATTTCTTAAGATTCTGGGATCTGGCACTACAAAGCTCTGCTTTGCCTAAGATGCTTCTACATCAAGGGGAGCAGACAGAGTCAAGGGGAAGGTTTACTTGGTTTTGCAGTAGGCCACCACACACATGATGCCGACCACCAGCAGGGCGATACAGATGCCTGTAATTGTCAGCACCCTCTTCTGGTAGAGTTCCTCCGCTTCTGGAAAGGGGTGAGAACAGATGTCATTGATGTCATTTACCATCACCAGGACTTACCACCAAACAGTTGGCATGCGTCATGACATTACCCATGTCCACAAGACAATCAACACTTGACAATACTTCACATTTATACTCATGTTTATGGTTCAATATATTCTGAGCTGTATTTTGAGCATAAATAACATAACAAGCTAGCTAGGGCATTAAAAGTAAAAAAATATAATATTCTACGATTCCTCTAATTACCAGCTATGTATATGATATTACATGAGAAAAATCATAGACATTTATCACAAAATAACTGATTAAAACTATATCGATGTTATTCTATTTATTAAATCTCCTATAAAGAAATCTCTTGCAAAGACAACAGGAATCAATGTTGATAAAAAGACCTAAGACTGGCTCCAGGGAGACCCTCCATTCTTCCATCCTCATTCTTCCGTCCTCCGTTCACCACCCTTCACCCCAATCATCTTTTTGTTTCCCTTAAGTTTTAAGCCATCACTTCATATCCAGTGGTCTTTACAGAGAGACATGTTGTACATTTAATAAAATTAAATTCAAAGGTAATTGCAAATATGAACTTGGCTTGTAGTTAGTAAGTTAAGGCAATAGCCTCACAGTTTAGGGTAAATGACTAGAAGAAACAGATACACTGGTGTGGGGAGTGGGGGGAACTGCTCTGTGCCAGAGAAGTCCAAACATGGTGGGTAGGGCCACAGAAGGGATTTTTTTCCTTTGGAGGAAAATGCTTATTATTCTCTTAGTTGAAGTCAGAGAAACAATTTGTATTAAGCCCATCATTAACACAAATGATGCATACTTTGGACTAGGTTGCATAGTCCCACACCAGGCAGCTTGAATATTTTAAGAGAATGGGTATGGTACCCTGAGCTCTGAACTACAGGTACCACTCTACTGCAGATACAGTAAGTCTGTGATGCGTGGGAACTCTTCTAGTTAAAAATCAGTGTCTTTGGAGGATGGCTTAGTTGATTTTATACGCAGGTGAGTCAGGCTGTTAACAAACGTAGCAGACTTGCTGGGAATGCTGAAGAACTGGAGAGTGCTGAAGAAAGGGAATGTCCTTATCTGAGCATCAACAAGAAATACAGAAAGAGTATTTCCATCATATGTTCAGCCTTGGAAGTTATACCATTCTCCTCATTAAGAGGGGGCAGGGTCACAGGAAGTTTTCTTAAACATGAGTAAGTGACTTTTAATTTCTATCAAGTAGAGAATCTTATCATGAAAGAAAAGATTTCCTACAAGCCGAGTCCATGGTAATCAAGTCCCAGTTAACAGGTCAAGAACATTGTCAAATCAAATTAATAGAGCACTCATCATTAAGAGGAGAATAGAAGTCAGCGGGTAGAAAGCTATAACACCGAAAAGATTATACAAAATCAAACAGAAAGAATTGGAGGTGGAGAGGAAAAACAAACAAAGTGGATAGACAGACTGAAAGAATGACAAAGAGTGAGGAAGTCAGGTACAAGGGAAAAGGAAGGTTAAAAGTTAGGGAGGCACCTGGAGTCCCTGGCACAGCATGCCTGATATTAAGGGAGGAAAAAATAAAGAAATGAAAACAAGACGAAGGAGATAGATGCTTGGGGTGGAGTGGGTGGGGGAAAGGAAAAAGTGGGTACAAAGTGGGAAGGGGTGTCCCATACAGCATAACTCCTAACCTGGGCTAGCCATGACATGGAAGCCATAATTAGAAAAGCGAAGCAGTTGGTGCATTGCGGTGCCACAGTGTGCAGGAGACATACAGTTGGTGTCATGGAGTTTTCTGTGTTTGTGTGTGCAACTGGACAAGTCTAACGATGGCATGAATGGGAGGGCTTATGTGTTAATTGCTTGTATCTATTGCACAACCCAGACAAAGGCAGGGGTTATAAGGTGTTATTTATAAATGGATGATGCCGTAGCCTCCCTCTCTGGTATCCTATTGGCATTTAGTGTGTATGTCCAAGCAGTGCAACCATATCTCAGTGCTCTTCCTTCCAAGGACTCCTTCACATAGCACCCGTTGGTTATGAAATGGTGCATTAGCATTGTCATCAACAAATGGCAGACCCTGAATTCCTTCTTTGACTAATGTACTTCTTCCTTTAAAACCAACGAGGCCTGGTGTGCGTGTAGCTTGGAAGGAGGATGCCTGTCTAGAACATACAAGATCCTGGCTCCGGTTTCACAAATGGATGAGGGGAAAAAGGAAGAGTGGTAGAAAAGCCCTTGGTTTTCCCTGACACCCTAATACCAGACTCTTTGAAAAGCTAGGAAATAAAAAGGGTGCATATAGAGGGACTGAAGTGAGCACTGGGGTCATCACGGGTAGCCCCCCAAACTCTCAGGGATTCCTGTAACAAGCTCTGTTTTGGTTGTTGACAACTAGGAAAGGACAGAGTTGGATATGTGGACAACTGGCATCCATTGATTGGCCTGTTTTTATTGCTTGACAGGAAAATAATTCATTATGAGACTAGACTAGAGAGCTCAGTAAAGGGAAAAGCAGCTAAAAGGAGCCAGCTTAAGACAGGGAACTCAAACACAGGACTCGATTCTGTGTTCACATCAGTACTGACTACACATTTCTCACCTAAATTTCTTCTTGATATTCTTTTTTTTCCAGGATTTTGTTGCATCCAGAATATGAATGTTAAAGGAAAATTAAAAAAATAAAACAAAAACTTGGACAAACAGCATGTTTTTTTAGCCTATCGCCCTTCTCATTGTTTTATTACTATTTTTTTTTTTATTCTTGCATGACTGTATCCACAAGGCAAAAGCAAATCTGAGAGCTAGTACTCAAAATCATCCCAAAGGTCTGGCCTGTGTCCATGAGTGGAAATGCTCCAGGTCTCTCTGGTTTGGCTGGATGGACCCTGGTGAGTCACATCAAACACATTTTCATTCTAATGTGTCCAGGAGAAAAGACAGAGCCATTTCTTGCTCTCTTATTTTTAAATGACCCTTAAGGTCAGGAGTTATTTCAGGATATACTGGACGGGCCTTGTAGTCCATGAAACCTTAGAGATGTGTGGGTAACAGCGCACTGTCCTTATGAACTGTGAAGACAGCTAAGGGGTGTGGTTACGTAGCATAACTATTTGCCTCCACTGTTCAGAAATCAAAATACTAAAGTCTAGAGTCAGACTGTAAAGCTCTGAGTGGGGAAAATTCTGCTAGTGATAAAGGTAGTTCTGTGGGTTTGGCTTTTGGTTTCCCGCAGGAAAGGATGGTTCTGAGAGATTTCTGACAGAGGGATATTTCCTGTGAGAAAGAAAGACCCCAAGACATTCTGATGTGTGTATGTGTGTGTGTGTGTGTGTGTGTGTGTGTGTGTGTGTGTGTGTTTTAATGCAAAAAAAAAGCTCATTCACATAAATTTGAGCTTTTTTTTTTTTTTGTCTATTTGATAGTTTTCTTCTTAAATTTTTATTTTCTTGAAGTAATGGCAATTGAGCTTTTCTCTGTGTACCCATGAGAGCCACCTATGGATTCCTCTGTTGTTATTTATATTTCTGAGTAGCTGTGATGTCAGCCAAAAGGGGAGTGCAGCCATGGGACACACTTGCTGCATGTCACCATGTCACCATGCACCAGTTTGTTAATTGGGGCATGCTGTTGTTGACCCAAGACCCTGTTCTAGACTTTCACACAACTTCTACAAATTGCCTGGAGACCAGGAAGGTGGTAGTTTCCTGCTCCTTCTGAGATTGGCCCCTTTGTCCATTTTTCTTTTGTTCTTTCTCTTTCTTTCTTTCTTTCTTTCTTTCTTTCTTTCTTTCTTTCTTTCTTCCTTCCTTCCTTCCTTCCTTCCTTCCTTCCTTCCTTTTTTTTTCTTCCTTTCTTGAAGGGTCTTTTGGAATATGCCCATGTTTCATCTGCCTTTGGGAGCTTTGTTTGTTTAAACAGTTATAGTGTGAAGTTCTCTATATGATAACTTGTCTGGGTCATCTTAACCTTAGTGATGTAATTCCATCAGCACTGGAATGTCTAACTACAACAACATAATCTGCTTTCTATTTCCTTGCTTCTAAACAAACTAAGTTGACAAGAGTCATACTTGAGCATCCGGGAAGAATTCTGGGTGATTCAACTCCATGCATATCAGGCTACGGCAATGTGAGGCATTTCTATACTGCCACATTAAATAGGTGACTTTCGTGTTATATGTGAAACTGCCATTGGGTTATTTATTTATTTTTTTAATGTGGGTGTTCTTAAACCTTTTTGTCTGCTGGCCTCTCGTTTGAGTTCTCCTGTAACCTATGCACCACTCCAACTTACCCTGGCTCTTATGTAACAGCATGGTCCAATCAATGAGTCACACCATGGAGGGGGAGGGTCTATGACAAGTTGCAGCAGGAGGGAGATCTTAATCTCTAAGTGAAGGTAGGCTTGGAAATTTAAAAACTGCTGCACTCCACAACATTTTCATAAACTAGTCATAGATTGGAGGTCGAGAAACCCATGTTATAGCTGTATGATCCCTTCTAAGGAAAAAGGAAATTAGTTAGGAACTGAAAAGAAAGAGTAGGGAGGGCAGAGGAGTTCAGTTCAGAGGCTCTACATTCTGCAGGCTAAAAGGAATGATGATTGGTCCATACCCATAAATTCAATCCCAAGATGCTCTGCCAATGCAGAAAGTTGACAAGGGGAGAAAAAAAAAAAAGAAAGAAAGGAAAAAAGTTTCAGAAAAGAGTGATACATCGCACTCCAAAACAAATTACACATGACTATGACAGCTCTCTGTGCGCGTGCACACGAAACAGGGCAGGCTGTAGATGTTAGGGAAGCATGCTCAGGAATGCCCGAGCCCACCAGCGAGGTATGAAAGCATCAGCCCAGGGTCTTTAGAAACCTTTGAAAGCTTCTACTGAGGGAGGTTAGGTGCTGAACCGTCCTTGACTCCTCCTTTGAGAATAGACATGTTTTTTTTTTTTTTTTTAGTACCAGGACAAGCATTTGCAATGAAGTGATCTGATTTTAAATGAAGTTCTAAGGAGGCTTCTAGTTGTTGCTGTTTGTCTGTTTCTTTGTTCAAACTAAAGGTACTCAGTGGTGGAGACAGGAGTAGAAGCCATGAAAACAGTAATCTGGTTTGAAATTTTCATCCCATTGGATTTACTTTTCCTTGCTGGTGGGCAGTTATACTTTAGTAGGTTTCTTTTTAAAACGCTGTGCCTCCGTTACTTAACTTCCCAGTATATTCAGTACATACATCGTCCTTTTCATTCACAGAAAGCAACAAAAGCTTCTACCCAGAAAAGATGAGAAAGGAAACATGAGCATTGGATAACTGGTGCTTGTTTCCCATTATTTTTAATATAATTTTTGTGTCGTATTGGGTAACTTGAAACCTCAGGGATTTTTTTTTAAGCTGCAAGAAATAAAATTAAGTGTGTGGAGATACGGTTTCTGGGGTCTTTAACTTTGATTGGCTGACCTTTCAAACTATTAGTCAGAGGCAGTTAGATCAGCTCTCCCCAGTTCTGAGCTCCAGTGGGCCCATGTGCTAATAGAACCTCCACACTACCCAGGGCAAGGGAGTGGAGAGTGTGAGCCCAGCATTTCTGCAGCTCTCTGCAAAGCCTTGCACAGGTTAAAATGGGGAAATGGTGAAATGAGGGGTTGGGAGAGCGGCAAAGAAAAGAAACCTCCAGGAAGGATACTTTTTCTTTTTCTTTTTTTCTTTTTTAACAACAAAAACTGACCATCAAGTTTTGTCATGTTGAAGCGTAGGCTTTTCCTCTCTGAGTACTATGTGGAGAGGATGAAGGGAGGAAGAGATCAGAAACTGATGTATTTTCTTAACGGATTGGGGGGATAAGAAGGCAATCCACTAATATAATGAGACAGCTCTTAAGCTTGCTGCATGTGGTGAAGGGATGAAGCTTTAAGAAAAACATGCCAGGGCATGGAGAAAGTAGCCCATAAAGAAATAAAAAGAGTGGAAGCTTCATCCTGGTTCAGATCCAGCCTCTCCCACTTATCTTTTTTAGTAACTTTTTGCCGGATTTATCTCTTACTGGCCAAATTCATGGCATGTATGCTTATTGGTGACCCTACAGAATGAAACTGTGGCCAACAATGGAGCACCCAGAATTCTGGGAAACAGACACATCTGGAGATGTATCATGGGACAGTCAGTGCATTCAGGGTTAATGTTGAGTAGTTTTATGCACGGAAATTCTGAATGCTCCTAGGATCTATCAAAACAATAGACCTGAAGATTTTGTAGCCACTTCAAGAAAGGATGCTTCCCAGATAAAAATATATCTTGAAGATGGAAGGTATGAACTATAAAGACTTTTGTTTTGGGTCTAGTAAAGTCCCTTAAGTAACCTGAAATTTTCATGAATTAAGAACCAGAAGCCTTAGAGTTAATTCAGTTGTACAAGATGTTCATAATAACATGATCTATTCAAATACAAATGAATTTCTCTTGCTCTGTGCAATTTGTCAGACTGACATTTTTTTTTTCATTTGCTTTTTCATATAGACTTTGGAGCATCAATGTGAAAAGAATTTAGTTTCTAAGGAAATCGATAATAAATTTCCTTACTCGTTTCTTTCACAAGGCTATGATCCAATTTTCTTTCTAGAGGCTTCTCTGTTTCTTGCCTTTTCCTCCTAGAAGTCACTAATAATTTAAGGGTTAAAATCAAGACATATCTATATAAAAAAAAATCCTTTCCAAAGAATTATTCCATGCCTGTGTTAACACTTCTAATGATTTGCATTGGTTACATAGAAAGCTTGGTTAAGTCTTCAATAAAATTAGTAGCATGCCCATGCATACATATTATTGCATTTACAGTTTTATAGGTAAGCCTGGGAGTCTGACTATAATTTCATTTCAAGGGAAGTCATTCATATCAGGCAGCTCCAATTTTGAATAATTCAATGGGAAATTGGTACTTAAAATGGGAATCTCTTTTGGCTGTGAGCCCTAACGAGGAAACAAGCAGAGGACACATGCATCAGTCATTCTAGACCCAGAGCAAAGCTGTTCTCATTTATGCTGCTATTGGTAGCTCCATCTCCTTCCCTTTGCTGCTAACAAAGGAAGCAGAAGATGCAAACTTTACATTATGTAAAGAAATTCTTTCTATCTGTTCTACTTAATCTACTGCTGACGTTAGCTCATTTGTGTAACACATGGTTCTATTGAACTTCTGGCTAGCCACTACATTCTTTAAATTCAATTAATAATTCACAAACACAAAGGTTACTGTAAACAATCGAGTTTCCTTTTCTACATGTGATTTCCTGCCAGGACCATAGCAATATAAAAAATTAATTTAAATCCAAGAGTCTCCAGAAACTATTAAATATTGACTTGCTAATCCTTTGTGTGAGGATTTTATAATTACTTGACGAAAACTGATTAACCTGGAGGTTAATTTAAATTTTCAACTGCATTAGAGAGAAGAGCAATAAAATAACTTTCTTTCATCAAATTTATAAAGCCATTGCCATTATGGTTTCTGGTCAGATTTCCTGGCATTAAGAATGTTATTTTTCACATCTTTGGGGTTGTTTATGCAAATAATCTCAAAGACATGCAGTCTTGATTTTCTGTTTCTCTGGGTTTTCTAAAGAGTTCTACTAATGCCAATTCTAAAAGGAATCAATTTAGTGTTGTGACTCTAATTTCAGACTTACCTTTACAAATGTAGATGCTTTTTTTTTCACAGTTTACATTGTTACTTAACTCTTTGAAAGTAATAGTATTTCCATGTGAAGAACACACACAACACAACACACACACACACACACACACACACACAAATTCACACTTGTTAGAATTTATGACGATTTTGTCATATGTGGAGTGTTCTTTATTCTAATGTTAGCAAGATACATGTTCGATAAGTACATTATCTTAACAGGTTTTTAAAACATTTAGAAATCAATGAAATCACCTACCTATGACTCAAAAGGCTAAGTTGACTCGTTTTAGAATGTGGCTCAACTTCTAAGTGTCCACTTTTGAAACAATAAATAATGTGAGCTATTTATATTTAGTTCCTATGATTTTTTTTCAGCTTCTCCAGGACAGACTTGCTCCATGTTACCTTGAGGTACTGAATGTGTATTTTCTCTTTTCTTCCACTAAGTCTACACATTGAGTGTGGCCTCCCTGCATACGCACACCATAGGCTAGTGATGAGAGTATCACAAACTTAGTAATTAGCAATTGCACTATAATGAGTCAGACTTAAGGCTGATTAAAGTGGATGATATTTCCCTAGGAAATACTATATGTTAGATTTCAAGACAAATGCCTGTCATAAACCATACCACTCTCTTTCATAATTTAGATCAGTATTTATGGGTCAGTCAGTGTTCTATAGGGTATGGTAATAAGAATGAATACCTAATCTTAATAATGTAAGTTACATTTTAAACACTTTGAAGTATTTATTCTCTTTGGAACGTTATTCTTCAGTTGTACGTGTGGGTTAGGAAGTTTTAAATCTTCATTTGAGGCAGGAATCTATCCTCTCCTTAAAACTGATTTTACGTTCTCTAAGACAGTGTGCCTATAAACAAACAATTGCAATTTCAAGTGACTTCTTGGGGAAGATCCTGTATCTTTTCTTTCAGCGTCACTATTTACTGAACATAAAGCAACAAAATGTATTTCCCTGCCTTTCTATTTTCTATCAAAGATACAAACTGAGAATATCAGACACAGAGATTAGAAAATGAACTCTGGGTAAGATGATTCTGGAAAATGGTGTCTGATTGGAAATGCTTGCTCCTCCAGACATGTGGCATTAATAACAGAGCCATTACACACTGGCCTCATCACCAAGCTTCCTATCGGCCCTGTTAAATCAAGTTAAACATGAATGCTAATTTCCTGCATGTCTTCCAAAAGTGTCACTGAATGCTCACTACAGGATTTATTTAAGGAGCCCTAATTCTGGACTTCAGACACAGTGGTTATTTTTAAATAATTTCAAATAAAAGGAAAAATGACTAAAAAGTGAATGAGAACATTTTTGGTGGTTATTAATGGAAGAGTTAACTAAGCGATTGTTCTGAGAAATATTTAGTTCTTTAAGGCTTGCCTTTATCTAATGAGCCAAACTTCCTTTCAAAGTACGACATATCTCTAGCTATTTGACACCTTACATAGAATAACTTACCTCTCTTCATTCAACTCTAAACCATGGGTTTCTACCTATATTATCATATGAGCTTGCTAAATCTGTTATTTGAATGCGAACACATAATTTTAAAAGTGCCTTTAATTCAATTAAACAAAATTCTATTTTCCTTTCTATTTCTACCTTCCATCCTATCTAGTTAAAAAAAAAATCATCTATAGATATGGACAGAAAATTCATGTTAGATAAATGGTATCATTTAAATATTTGTTAATATAGTAATTATATTTCAAAATTTAGCAATGCCAATTTGCCAGTTTTAAACAAGGGAATATTATGGCTTATGGAAAAATCTTTAAAGCATAGACTATGCAGGTATATAAATATCATCTCACTAAATACATGACTATTATTCTGATAACATCTAGGAATTTTTGAATCAAGGTCTCACTATGTAGCTCTGTTTGACATCTAATTCACAGAGCTTGACGTGTCTCTGCCTCCCAGTGTTGACATCTATGACGAGTGGCAGAAATCTGTTTGTCTTATGGATCGGAACCAAGGACAAATCTCTCATCTTTTTGAACATCTAAAGGACCCGTTTCTGTGATTATTTTTAATGTTTTTAAGAATCTAAATTGCAGTGAGCGGCGTAAAATATTTCTGACAATAGGACCGACGAGCACAGTCTGGGGCTAACATTTGCAGATAAGGATTTGGTGGAACACACATTAGCCATCAGTTCAATTATAGTCTAGGACTGTCTTCAAGCTACAAGGAGGGGGTTAGCTTTGACACCATCACCACAAACCTTAAAATATTTACAATCTGAACCTTTCTAGGAAAAAGGTACTAACTCACAATTGAAACGATTAAGTGAGATATAAGCAAATATGATCTTCTCAGTGTTTCAGAACAGAAGCACTGTCATCCCCGTTCATAGGAGAGGGGTAAACATCTAGTTTAGTTACCCAGGCAGTTGTCTACAATGTGGAGTGAGGAGTTTAGGAATGTTTAAAACATTGTGATCTCACCCGACATCTGCTTAACTTGTCAGCTCTACATTAAACATGTACATATTTATTCTAGATTTGAATTATTGTAATTTGAAATATTAGTTTTCATAAATAATAGCCTTTCTCCTCTTAAGATTACCTTTTGCAATAACACGAATATTAAGACACATTAAGGGAACAGTGGTTATTTGAACTCATTCTGAATTACCTATTTCCCATGAAACATAAATACAAGCCTGGAAGTTTCCTTTGCTGGGAAATATTTGCTTTTAATTTTCCTACCTAGTAGTGTTTTGCTTGCTTGTCTTTATGCCTACATGTGGTTTGGTTAATGAAGAAAAACATCTGAACCCCTTTTGTGATTTTTATTTGTTATAAATAACACACTGAGCCGAAATTAACTTACCATCATTTCAAGCGTATAGCGGTTACAGTCTGACAACAGCCCTTTCGGGATGTTGACACTAGATACAGAAAATGCACTGTTCGGTGGAATGATTTTATTTTTATCAATACAAGTGCGAGTTTGAAATGCCTTTATTATTATTTCACTCTTGGATGTTGACTATCCATTTGCATCACATTCTGCAGTACCAATTTCAGAAACATCGGGAGCCTCACACACCTATTAGTAACTCGGAACTGACTAGTCACAAACAGAGAAGTAACACAGTGGCTTTGTTAATGTTCTCATGCGACAGGCAGAGGCAGTCAATATTAGACCTGGTAGAATGCGCTAGCTCTAGGTGACTCTGAGGGGAGATGTAGCAACAAGAAAGCAGCACCGACTGAGCATGCTCCTATTCAGGCAGAGACAGAAAGGGAGTGGACGTACTGTAGAAGCTGGCCATTACGTAGTTTTGGCAACGATCACCAGTAAACTCATTTGGGCACCTGAGAGAAGAAACAAAAAAAACAATGGTAGAAAAAACAGAGAAAAAAGAGAAGAGGTGAATATTTGCTAGAGAGAAGCTCCTGCAGTGTCACTGACAGAACTTGGTGAGTTCACGCTCAGGAACCGGCCCTGCGTCCTAATCGTGGCTTTCGCACTCTGGCATCTACCCAACGCTTAAACATTTGGACAGTGCGATTCTGGGATTCTACGTGACTGCTTTAAATCCAAAGTAGTCACAAAACAGACGTGATGGATGCTTTATTCTTCTGGCCAAAGAAATTGGTAGGAAATGATTTGGGCTTGGTTCACTGCTATGATTCCCAGAATCACAGGCCAACCTGACTGGCCATTCTTTCAGCTTTTAACCGTGGGATCTAACTGAAGGACACACAACCAAGACTCCAGTGAATGGGTTTACGTCCTGAGTGGAAAAGCCATAATTAGAACAAAGGGTATCAGTTACAGCTGAGCCGTAAAAGCACCAAGTGGTTGCGATTGTTGCTGCAGTTTGGGGAAGAAAGCAGATTTCAGATTATTTGAACATACTTTCTTGGGTTTGGACTTTCATGGGCACATTCTCAGTACATCTTGCTCCAGTGAATCCAGGTTGGCACCTAGAGGGCAAAAACGTGATAAGCAATCGAACGCTCAAGACACTGAACTTTCAGCTTGGGACCTTTCCTCCCATGGGATATGGAGTCCTAAAAATGACCCGGTGCTGAACACAGAAAAGAAAAGACAGGACACCGAGAAACCCAGTCCAATCAAATTGCAGCTTACGGACTTTTGTTGCTTTCTTCAGTCTTCAGAAGATTAGTTAGAGAACTTTTAACTAGAGAGAGATCTGAGCTGAATGGGTGGCGAGGCAGGAAGGTGGGGTTCACACCCTGCTTAGCCCTGAGTGCTGAGCTCACTGAGTTAAAACACTGGAGTTGACATTAGCTTCTGTGGTTCTCCTTACTTTGCTAGCAAAAGGCCTTTTATCTTATTATATATGCCCTGAGGTTTCTGCTCATTTCATAGCTGTTTGCTAAACTGTAAGTTGAAACATTTAAACAAAATAAGATACTCTTATTCTCTCATGGCTAGTGACAAGGAAGAGCCCATTTCTATTTCTTTTTCCCCACTAAGATATTACAAATTCAGCCTTATTTTTACGACTGCTGAAGGAAACAGAGTAGAATTTTATTGGTAGAATTTCATTCATCCAACCACCTCCATTAAAAGAAAAACACATTTTTGGAATTAAAAGTTATTCTTATATAGAAGTAGATAATGACATGGACCTTTTTTACATTTATGGTTGACTATTCTGAATTTTGTAAAAAGTTGTATTTTATTTGCTCTTATCAAGTTACTTGTAAATATGTAAGACTCTTGATCTAATGTCGTTCTTAGGACTATACAGTGGGGCCATGCTTAGACATGAAAGTCCTATACTGTTCATGATGCTTTGGAATCTAGTATCTAAAGATTTAGATTGGGTTTGATTTACTTAATATCATGTCTTAATAGGCAGGTACTGAAGAGTTCTACAGAGCAAATATACTCAGAGGTAAAAATTCATAATTGAAAGTTCAACACTCATAACCACATATTTCATCCTAGCTGGTATAAAACTACTGATCTAACATAATTTGCTCTGCCAATACTTTATGACTTAGTGATGTTTATATAAGTCTTTTGTCTCTAGAGGAAGTAAGACAGAACATTATCATTTTGGTATTAAATATATGAATAAATCTACTAGTTATACTAACTTAAAAGTGATTTCTTTAACTTTTCAGCCAAACTCAACAGGAAAAAAAATGCTATCAAGTAATGTGATACATAAAACTCTTTTATTGCATAAAGATATAAAAATTCTAGCAGTTCCAGAACTCTTATCACAAGAGCACTTGTACTGTATCATTGTGATCATTAACAATAACATCAACAGGGCCAGAGAGATGGATCAGCTGTTAAGAATGCATGGTGTTCTTGCATAGGACCCAAATTCAGTTCCCAGCAGCCATATCAGGAGGCTTCACTGACTGCACCTCCAACTCCAGAGACTCATACACACACCCTCTTCTGACCTCCACGTATACATAATTATAAAAATAAATCTTTTAAAAAAGAATAATATTATATATATGTATATATATTATTATTCATATATATATTATTATTCATATATATATGTATATATATACATATATATATATCAAGGTGGTTCTATTGAAGTCTCTAAGTCTGATTATTTTTGCTGATAATCCTTTGTTGGAGGAATTAGAGAAAGGTCTACCTAGAACAATATACAAAAACTGACCTATAAGGTAGGGGTATTTCTATAAAACTGTCATCATACAGACTTTAATAAGAATGCCTAGATATATATTTTTAAAAATAACTTCATGTAGCTTATTTTACCAAATCCCTTCTGAAGAGAACAAATTTTTATTTGTCTGTGAAATCAGGACTCTAATCTCACAAGACATTTTGTTCCAGAATTATAGATCCATCCCACAGTGACCATCTCATTCTATCTGTTTTGATAAAAATTAAAATTTCATATTGAGTAATCATAATCTATTTGTTTTTTATAATTAATATGGAACCATGTGAATTTTCTAGTGAGTGAGAGAGAGAGAGAGAGAGGGAGAGAGAGAGAGAGAGAGAGAGAGAGAAGCAGACACAGAGAGACAGACAGATTGGGGGTGGAGGAGAGAGTTGAGGTAAGACTTGCTCATACTGCTCAGATTTAAAGGTTATGTCATGAATAAATAGCTAAGGAGTCAAGAGTTACTTGAAAGAAGGAAGGTATTTATTAGGAAATTATGATTTCAGCATGTTAAATGCCAAACCTGTGATTAAAGGGCACATGTCAGTTATAAAAATAGGGTTAAAAACACTTTTCTATCCATTGTCTGTTCACTATAAACCGTGTGTGTATCGTAAGAGATTACCATTGTGGGATGTTGTGTTATCTGTTATGTAATCATACAAAATATGTGGGTCCAATAACACTGTAATGTGATGATCTTTGCTCTAGATACAGCTACGGCTAATGGGATGAAGATACAGCTTGTTTTGTTTGTACATCCCTCTCCCATTGGCTGACTCCACCTCCTTTCTCTGCAAGGGACTCCTTCCCTGGTTCTTTCATTGTGCCTTGTCCCAGGCCTGGTCCAGACCTCTTTAACTGTGTGTGTGATGGGTATGAATTGTGGTCCTATCATACCATTCTGTATCTCTACTGTCTAACCCAGAGCCTGGATAATGTCTAATTCTAAGTGCAATGTCTGATACAGAACTGAATACCTAAAACTTCCACACGTAAACTGATTTGTCAAGACAAGTTGATCTTAATATCTACTTTTTATCTTTAGAGTTTAAAATAGAATTTCCTCTGTGGACTTCCAAATAAGTTTTAATAAGAATTACCAGTACCTGGGGATTTCCTCCCCCGAGTAGAAACCTTTAACACTGGTTGCCATGTTAAAGAAAAAGGGCCATGATTATTTATGAGAAATCTTATTACCTAACAGTTAAATTTTGTTATTTAAACACCAGTTTACCTAGGACTCAATAAAACAGAACTGTGTTTTACTGACTTTTGTCTTATAGTAGTAACAGAAATACTAGAATTTCTCAAAATTACTAGCCTTAAAATGACACTTACTGTGAAACTATATGTTTATAATTTTACATAGTGCCTAATGAAATAATTTCATTTTTATGTCTGTGTTAAGATAAATTCTAACGAATGCCCAGAGTTGCTCTAGCCCAGAGTCAAGTATGATTAATGTAGTCTTGTCCTTACATGTGATGTCCAAGGCTTTACTTTGGTTATAAGGTACATGAGTGTTCTTTTAGCCAGTTAGCAGTCCCTAACAATTTTCTATAATCTTTCCAACCAGGAGCAATAGCAACTGTAATTCACTCATTTAATTAAATTAATAAACATAGCTAAATCCTCAGGAAAAAATGGTGATAAATCCTCAGGTTTAATAGTGATGATACTTCATAAATGATCTGATACATATACTAAGGATTCATTCATAGATGTGTGTGTTTTGAGAATCAGTTTATGAAAACTCTAGACATACTCAAATATATTTAAAAATTCCCAAGAAAGATCTGGTTCTATAGGGTTGGCCAATTTTATAAACTATTTATCAGTTACAGTCAACTTGTAAGCCATCTTTGGACATTTTCCTTCCTTTGCTTCCTGGTTTCATCTTTGTCCCTGGAGAACAGTGGAGGGAAGAAAGCTGACAGCCAGTATTCTTCTACTCATTAGTCATCATTCCACAATGAAACATTTGGCCAGTTTTGAAAATACCCTGTCAGGAAGAATATCACGTCTTTCTGTTCTTCAATACTAACCGTGGCATTTCCTTTTACACTGTAAAACACGGGAACTTATCTACTTGGTGTTGATATTTACAAATATCAAGTCATGAAAATGTCAACAAACTCATTCTGGACAATAGTGACTCGTTCTGCATGCTGTCAGAGCTCCTGCTGTTACTCTGGAAACCCAAGTTGCCCATGGATGCGGCACTCAGACTTCTGGGTTGCTTTGCTACAGTGTCACATTGCAAACACAGACTTTGTTCACCCTGTAGCTGGCTTGGTATTCCAGCCAGAGCTCGCCTACTCACTGGCTGAGTATCTGCATTGTAGATTATAGTTTTTCCCAAATGTATTGTTACTATTAGTCTGCATTTTTTAAAGATGAATCGTATTCTGTTATCAGCCTTTAAGTGAAAATACTTGAGGCTTATATGTGTTTTTCTAATTTGTGTTTTAGTGTCCTTCACAGTAATCATCTGCAAAAGCCATTTGTTTTCTCAAGAGGATGCCCTCCTTAACATCATTAACGAAAACACTAAATAGAAAATGTTCCAATAATGTTTCTTTCAGATCTAGCATATACCTCCCATTACTGTTCAGCTGGTATGGGCCTTCCCCTTCTTTTATTATGATCCTGGGACTAACTTCCAATCCATGAGATAACAGAATACATATAGTGGCCTCAGAGGGCTCATGAGTAAATACTGAGGAAAAGCACACACTGGCTCTCAAACGTTGTGTTCCCTCACTAACAGTGAGTGTGGCAGTGTTTAGGAACACATCTCTCCTTGCTGGAGCCTTAGGTCTGACCAAACACTGTACTATTTCTAGTGAAATGCTCACCCAGAGACTGTAACACTCACCAGCCTTTATCCAACATCCTTAAGTCAAGGCAAACGACGTCAATAGATACAGGATCAGTGCATCCTGTACCTTACCATGCTACAGTGACACATACATACTGGCTGCTCATCTGTGGTCTGTCTGTCTTCACTTTAAACACCCTGAGGCACTATCTCATTCTCTCTATACTAACAGACCTGTTTTATGATGGGACATCTAAATGGGTTTCTTTTAAATTATTCAATGAAAATATTTTGACACTGTGTTTTTATTTAACATAGACAGTTTGGAGGTGGCAGCTTCATACTTTCTGTCCCTCTACAAAACCTTTGTCTTCATTCCTTAAGGACCTAACCATACCCTTAGCTTCCTAAATGTCTTCACAGCACTCAGAACATCAATAATTGATTACTAAATCGATTGCTTGAAACATGGGTATAATTTTCACTGGCCCATGTCTCCTTAAGGTAGAGGTCATCCCTGTGGTTTTGTTCATCCCTGGATGCTCGGCATGAACTCGAGCCTGCCTCGTGGGAACCTAATCAACACACATGGTTGCTAGCTGATGCAAGAAAGACAAAGGAAGTGGGCTATGCGGAGAGGTTAGCCAATGTTCTAATTCTAGACAGAACTGTACCTAAATTGGTTCCTGCAGGATTTTCTTCAGTCTAAGAAAGTCTAAGAAGTCAAAGTCTAAATACATTACAAATATTAAGAGTGGTAGGATTCTATGCACAAAAGAAAAAAACTGAAGATGTAGTTGTCTGACAAACTTAGTGTCTATAGATTTAAAAGAGTCCCATCAATGTCTCCCACAAATTCTGTTTCTGATAAAATATGATGGCACCAAGAACAGAGAAGTTTACTAAAATAAATAAATTAAAAAAAAAAAAAAGCTCTCCTGCAGTTGGAATCAGTGTGGCATTTACAATGTCCTAAACCTCAAATAAATTCTCACCATGCCTGTTTACGACAACTCCTTTGCTGGAAAATAGTGTACACATCACTGCTGTTACCATTCTGTTACAGTATTTTGTGAAACTTTAGCCTTAAGCTAGTATTGCTGACTCTTTCTTTGTATCTTACTTAGGCCCTGGGTTTCCCTATCATGTGGAGCTAAGCATATTCTTGTGTTCATGGTGTTATCTTCCTGCTTCCCATAGTTACTCTGGCTCCTTACTAGCTATCACAATACCCAGTTTCCTGCTCAGCTTATAGAATGTGCACCTAGCTGCACTACTGGACAGAGTTTTGTTTGTTTGTTTGTTTGTGTTTTTTCTGTTTGTTTGTTTTTTATGTTTATTTCACTTCATGGAACGGAGGTGATATTCTGGGGAGGCACATCACCATCTTCATCCTCATATTCAGATTTTAACTTTTAGTGTTTTGTGTGTATGTTTATAAGGAGGCATAAGGATGGGTATAGGCTATAAAACTGGGTAGGAGATCATGGGAACAAGAAGGGTAAAAAAGGGCAAGGGCCGGGGTAAGGGTAGATCAGATACAAAAGAAGAAACGTGTTACTGGGTTGGGAGAACAGAAAATAGGGAAGGAGAGAGAAGGGACAGGAAGAAGAAATGACAAAAATAAATTGTTAGCAAAATGCTATAATGAAACATTTTTTTTTTGGTGTGTCAATAGTGAAGGAAAGGAAAGAAGAGAAAAGATTTTTCCTGCCTGTTCAAAGGCAGTCTAGTACAATGGAAGGACTCACACATGAGAGCTACATTTGTAAATGCTTCTGTTTCTAGTCCTGTCTTTCCCTTTAAATTCTAATTGCCTTAAAAGTCAGCATGTGCTATTTGGAACACATTCACTCCCTTGCAGAGCTTAGTTACTTAGCAATTTCATTTCCTTACACATGCTAAGTTTGTAGGGACCAGAGACTATGCCTTGTGTTATTATCAATATTTTATTATTATTATTATTATTATTATTATTATTATTATTATTATTATCAATGTTTTCAAAAAGACCTAGCATAGAGCAGTTCTACAGGTAAATATTAACATTTCATTTACTGAATTTAAGTTATAGTAACATATTACTGTGACGATATCCAGGAGTTTTGGTTTTATAATGATGTATCTTTTAACAATATATAATATAGCATGATCTACACACAAATGTATAGACATTAATTATATAAAATTATTAGAAGTCTAGGATGAAGGAAACTATCTTTTAAGTGTAGATTGATTTCTGATTTTTAATTTTGAATTTTTAAACAAGGTAGTTGGTGATGAAAATATTAATATGTTGATATGTGATATAAATAATCCATCATATGAAAATTACAAAGCTGGTGGGTGGCTTCATAAAAGCCACATAAAAATTTTAACTAAAAGGAAAAATTAGGGATTAAATATAACACCACCATATTTTTTCAATGTCTACAGAGGAATAGTACCATTTACTTTTTATTATTAGAGGAGGAAAAAAAAAAAGTCTTGCTGGAGTTAAAAGTACTTTAGCAGAGATGAACTCATTTAATTTTTCTGATTCCTTGGGGAAACTTTTGGAAAACATAGTAACTCTATGTTATAAATGAAGACAGTGTCCAGGGGATTGAAACTGGAAAGACACAGGACTGCTTACCAAAATTGGTGGTTAAAACCCAAATCCCTCACTGTAAGCCTGTATCTGTCCACTGGGCAATATATCATATTTATAAGTATTTTCCGTTGGAAAAATACATTTTAGGCTAAAAAACTTCCCATTCTCATCTTCCAAGTTCTCTACTGAACCGCTCACATTGGGAAGTAAGAAGAATCTGGAAAATTTCATGTTCAAACGGTCTTGTTGCTTTGTACCGTACGATGACAGAACATCAGAGGACAGGAACTGGACCCACTCCTCTGTTTTCTTTGTGCAATCTGGACGAGTAACTAATTCTATTTCATGGATAAATTTTAAATTGCTGTAGAGAGAAGAGTAATGTAAAGGATGAGAACCAATGCTCAAATCTTCACTTGGTCCCCATGGGCAAATCCATGTAACCATCAAACGTCTCCTATGGGAACTGTTTAACTACATCATGGCTAATGCATTTGGAGCACCTAGTTCTAAGCAAAGGGACAAAAGAGATTTGCTGTAAAATCCACCTCAGCTCCCAAGAAGACAACGGTAGATTAGGTGACCAGAGAGACTCCTTGAAAACTTCCACGCTTGCTGTGCTTCTGAGTCATGTCTTTGGTCAAGGATAACGCTGACTTTGAATTGTGTGGCTCATGCTTCAGCAGTGTTTTTGCTCTAGGCAGATGGGCCATATGGAAACTATGTACTGGCTTTATAGACAGGAGCTTGATGAGCCAATGAAACAATGACTTTTTAAAATTATGGATTGTTTATTATTATTATTATTATTATTATTATTATTATTTTCTTTTTTTTTGAAACAGGGCATCTCTGTGCAGCTCTGGCTGTTATGGATCTTGCTCTGTAGACCAGGCTGGCCTTGAACATAGAGATCTACCTGCCTCTGCTTCCCAAGTTCTGGGATTAAAGGTGAGCAGTACCAGCTGAATTATTATTATTTTTATTGTTATAGATGTTTTTAATATAAGACAGTTTTTTTTTAAACAAGACTTGACCTATTTTGGATATATGCTAAATATAAGTATTCCAGTTCTTAATGGAAGGCATGAATAATTTTGATGCATCAATCAAGTTACTCTCTAAAAATGGGGGGGGGGGCGAGAAGCTAAAATCAGATGTATCAAAGATTGTCTTTTTAAATTAAAAAATCTTTAAAAGATATTCTTCTTATGACAAAGGGGAAGGAAAGAAAAAAATAAAAGAAAAGGTAATTTTCTATGAAGTAGGAGACAAGCCTGATTCACCAGACAACTGAAGAGTGCAAAGTATTTCCTCTCTGTTACCTAACTCAATAATTACTAGAGATGGAACAAACCCTTCACTTCAAGATAAATTTTTTTTTATAAAAAAATTTAAAAAAGGAAGTACTTTTTGTTTTCCTGGATAGCACTTAAAATTTAATGAGACACTTTGTGGGTAAAGAAAACTCACAGCTGTTGGCCCCGTGCCAAAACGGAACAGATGAACGGCACTCATGCGGTTGCATGTTTTGTGTAAGATGTGGGAAGGCTGCAGAATAGGTAAAATTAATCTGTGGAAAATAACTGCACTGGTTCCTTGGAGGTATTCAGAAACTATCGTATGTACTCATGCAGCTTGTAAATCTTTGCAAAGCCCATGATAAGGAATGATCATATTTCATCGTTGTAATTAAAACATAGCGGACTTAGATGTTCTTCTACAGAGTTAAAAATGCAAAACAGAGATAATATGGGAGTAGGATTGTTTCAACAGGGGAAAGTCTAAGGAATTATAATTTAAATGTATTTTTTTTCCAAGAAGATTTATTAAAACACAATGGTATCTTATGCCTAAGAGCAGAGGAAAATCACAATGTTTTCCAGTATAATAAATGAACCTCATATCTTACAGATTGTAATTCCTTGCAGCTTGTATTTTTTGGGTGATAAAAGGCCTTGTAGGAGGCTATAAAACGTGCTCGTCCCCATTCGCCATTACAAGTATGGCGGGGGTCTCTTTCTGTGCTTCGTTTTAAAGCAGATGAGTAGAACTGGAGGTTGAAGCTGAGAATTGGCCCTAAATGAACACAATCGAATAATTTTTTATGATTACAACTAATCTTAACCTGAAGAGTAATTTAAAATAAGACACACAAGTGCGGCATCATATACATATGGAGCCAATTGGTTTTCTCTATACGTCCTGAAAAACTTAGTGCGACGCCTCCCTAAACGCTTTACTAGTTGAGTAACTGCAATTAGAATCCTATGCTTCACTCTAAAACATGAGTTCCTTTTGTAGAAGGTCTCCACTGACCAAATCACCTCACATCCTTCCTCAGCATGTGTTCTCTTGGCACTGCAGCTATGCAAGGGACCTATTTTCTTCCATTTCTACAAAAGAGGACCACACATTTCCCAGGATGGCTTGGAGTTCACTATGGCACTTAGGAGGAAGGCCCCAAACTTTTGTTCCTCCCCAGTGCTGGAACTAATGGCATGTGCTGCTGCCATCAGATCCAGTTTATATACAGCTGGGGATTTAGGCATGCTAAGAAAACATTCTATCAACTGTGCTATAGCCCCAATATAAGATACAAAACATGTTTTATCCATACCAAATTATGAGTCCACATAACATGAAACATATATCAATAGACTTAAAATGATGACAAAATAAACACATGCATTTTAACCATCCTATTGAATTTTTATTATAAAGTTTAAATTTTTGTTATTAACTGATTCCCCTCTTCACCCCCCACCCCCCCCAAAAAAATCCAAAGTTTTTTGTTGCTGGTAAGAGAATATAAATTTGATACTTCTTTTTGCTGCTGTTGACTGGTTTTTGTTTTGCTTTATTTTTTTCCAGATAGGTTTTCTCTTATTAGCTCTGGCTGTCCTGAAGCACACACTGAGGACAAGGATGGCCTTGTCCTGCCTCTGCCACACACGTTCTGGGGTTAAAGGTGTGTGCCACCACATTTGGCTGAATTTGATATTTTTAACTAAGCATCTATTACTCCTCCGGGTCCTTGGAAGGAAAGGGACAATCTAGACTTGTCTATAATGCTAACACAGTCCAAATCCTGCCTCCTTTCTCTCTTTCTTTCTTTCTTTCTTTCTTTCTTTCTTTCTTTCTTTCTTTCT